>WOVY01001811.1:0-600000 GCA_013436015.1 Rhipicephalus annulatus | reverse complement strand
TAGGATAGCAAGCAGCACATAACACAATTCCTAAGGTAAGCGCAAATGACCAAAGTACCACCTCTTGAAAGGCCACTTCTGTAAACTTCAGTCATCTAACCAATCGTGCAGGCCCCATAGTGGTTAAATTTGTGGCGACGCAAAGCGGTGCTTCTGTGTGCGGTGCAGAGAGCGCATGCGCCCACACGAGAAAGTTATCTTCGAGAGGAAGGGTGATAATAAAAAGTCGGTCGTTGTTTGGGACCCGAGTTGTTCACTTGCGCAGCTCTGCCGAGCGACGCGTCTCAACATTGGTGACCCGGACTCGGAATACAGACACAGCGACCGAGTGTCCAACCAGCCGCCCGCAATATGGATTCAACGTCAACGACCGACGCCCCTCCGACAGTCTCCTCAGTCGACGGTAAGCTGCCCCCTTTTTGGACTGCGCACCCCGCACTTTGGTTCATACAAGTGGAATCTCAGTTCGCAGCGAGACGAATCACCGCAGACCTTACGAAATACCACTACGTAGTCAGCAGTCTGCCGCCCGCCATAGCCAGTGAAATCAGGGATCTGTTGCTCGCACCACCTGTCGAAAACGCATATGCAATGCTAAAAGAAACCCTTATTCGCCGAGTTACGCCCTCCGAACCACAACGACTGCAGCAATTGCTTCGCGGCACGGAACTCGGCGACCGTACTCCTAGTCAGCTTTTGCGGCACATGCAACAGTTGCTTCGCGGAACATCAAACACGATAGATGGAGTATTGCTCCGAGAATTTTTTTTTTTGCAAAAGTTGCCTTCAGGCGTCCACATGGTCATCGCGGCCTCAGAGCACAAGGATTTAACCGCAGCCGCCGAACTTGCTGACAAACTGGTAGCAATGACACCGCCCACACCCATGGCTGCCGTGCAAGCGCAACAGCCTCTAAACGAACTTCAAGAGATGCGTGAGGAGATTGCTCGACTTGCCGAAACAGTATCAGCTTTGCACGCTAGCAGGAGGGCGCAAACGATAACCGAGCCTAACACGCCGCTATCGCAAGAGCAGCACGAGCATATCTGCTGGTATCATCAGAGGTTCGGAAGTGGTGCGCGTAAGTGTGTCCCACCGTGCGCGCACTCGAGAAACAGTCGCGGCAGGCACTGAGGGCGACCAGTGCTACTACGTTGCCTCCAAGTCGTCCCTCAGTATTTTTTATTACCGACCGCAACAACGGAGTACGTTTCTTAGTGGACACAGGCGCCGAGGTGAGCGTTATACCGGCGTCACAAGCTGAAAGAAAGAAACCTAGTACATCGCCCTTGCAAGCTGTCAATAACACGGTGATAACAACATATGGCCATCGTTCACTGTCGCTGAACTTCGGTTTCGGCAGAACGTTTAGCTGGGTGTTCATAGCTGCTGATGTCAAATTCGCCATACTAGGCGCAGACTTTCTCCAGTTCTTCGGTCTGTTGGTCGACAACCGCAACAAACGGCTTCAAGATCCCGTTTCTTGGGGAGCGGTACAAGGCACGCCGTGTTGGCACCCCCCTATCAGCCCGGCCTTGCTTAGTCCGGCTGGAGAAGCGTACTTCACCGCAATACTACAATAGTTCCCAGAGCTGACACGACAGCCACAGGCATTTCCAGAAGTAAAGCACGGCGTCCTGCATCACATCGAAACCACAGGCCCCCCGGTCTATGCGCGACCACGGCGCCTGTCACCCGAGAAGCTGCGGTTGGCTTGACAGGCGTTTGCCCACATGATGGAACTCAGGATAGTACGTCCATCATCCAGCCTATATGCGTCACCTCTTCACATGGTCCCAAAATCAACAGACGGTGATTGGCGCCCTTGCGAGGACTATCGAGCGCTGAACCGGGTAACCGTGCCAGACCGTTACCCAGTCCCGCACATTCATGACTTGACCTCCTTCCTGCATGGTGCTACCATTTTCTCTAAAATAGATCTAGTGCGAGCATATCATCAGATACCCGTAGCACTGGAGGATATCCCCAAGACCGCAATAACAACGCCGTTCGGAATGTTCGAGTTCCTACGCATGCCTTTCGGCTTACGCAACGCCGGCCAAACTTTTCAATGGTTTATGGATGGCGCTGTCCGTGGCCTCGACTTTTGCAAGGTATACCTCGATGATCTTCTGATTGCTAGCAGCACTCTTGAAGAGCACGAGCGGCATCTGCGCTACGTACTTCAGCGACTCACAGAGAACGGCATCGTTATCAATACGGCAAAGTGCGTGTTTGGGGTACCGACACTATCATTTTTGGGCCACAGCATTCGAGTGCCGGAGTACAGCCCCAGAAGGGCAAGGTGGAAGCAGTATGGCAGTTTCCACAGCCAAAAAACCTCCGCCAGCTTCGAGAGTTCCTGGGACTCGTGAATTTCTACCGTAGGTTCATCCCGAAATGCGCCAACATCCTTCACCCTCTCTACAGCCTACTTGCGGCATCTGGATTTAAGGCAACTGCCATTCAGTGGAACGACCAATCCACACAAGCATTCCGGATGATAAAGGAAGCTCTCGCAAATGCTACCATGCTCACGTACCCGCCGCTGGGTGTTCCTCAGTGCGTCATGGTGGACGCCTCCGATGCAGGAATTGGAGCCGTGCTGCAGCAGAGGGTGAGCGGAGTGTGGCGACCAATTTCCTTCTTCTCCAGAAAACTGAGCCCGTCCGAACGAAGGTACAGCACCTTCGGTAGAGAACTCCTGGCCATATACGCGGCTATCCGGCATTTCCGACATTATGTGGAAGAACAAGATTTTTTTGTGCTCACGGATCACAAGCCACTCACCTACGCATTGCGGGCGAACTCCGATTCTGGTGCGCACGTGGCACGGGAGCTCCGCCAAATGTCGTACATCGCAGAATTCACGACAGATATACGCCATGTTAGTGGCACGAATAATGCTGCTGCCGACACTCTTTCGCGCGGTCCAGTGAATGCCATCAGCCTGTCGAGCGGCGTGGACTTCACCACACTTACGACGGCTCAACGCAGTGATGGAGAATTGAAGCGTCTACTGACGTCTTCAACCAGTGCCTCGAAGCTGCAATGGTTGGCAGAACCCACAGGATCCGTATGCTGCAACATGTCTACAGGCAAGGCCCGACCGTTCGTCCCCTCGAACCTCCGTCGCAGCATTTTTTACTTGCTGCACAGCGAGGTTCGTGTGGCCAGAAATAAACCGGGATGTCCGATACTGGACACGAGGGTGCATCGCCTGCCAGCGCTCCAAAGTTCAGCGACATACTGTGACCCCCTTGGGATCCTTCCCTCTGCCGGACTGTCGATTTGCCCATGTGCATGTTCACATTGTGGGACCACTACCGTTGTGCCAGGGGCAAAGCTACTTGCTAACCTGCATCGATCGCTTCACGCGATGGCCGGAGGCCGTGCCCATTCCAGACATGACTGCTGATACCGTCGCCCGCGCATTTATCTTCCACTGGGTGGCCCGCTTCGGAGTGCCGGCAACCGTGACTACGGATCGCGGAACACAGTTTGAGTCCGCCCTGTTCGCAAGCGTCACCCGGCTCTTGGGTACTCACCGCATCAGAACAACTGCCTACCATCCGATAAGCAACGGTATAGTGGAAAGGTTCCATCGCCATTTGAAGACGAGCCTGACGGCTACTGCGAGTCACAGTTGGGTAGAGGCACTGTCGTTTGTTCTGTTGGGCGTTAGGACGGCTCTGAAAGCAGATATTGGATGCTGCTACGCTGAACTGGTGTACGGAACAACGCTTCGCCTCCCAGGGGAGTTTTTCACTACCAGTAAGGACGAAAACGATTACACGAACGCGGACTACGCCGTGCGACTGCGAGACATCATGAGCAAGCTACGCACTGTTTCTCCGCGTCCGCCCGCAGCCCGGCCAGTCTACGTGAACCGGGAACTCTCCTCCTGCTCTCACGTGTTTGTGAGGCACGACGCCGTACAGCCTCCACTCCGGCCCCCGTACAACGGGCCTTTCAAGGTGCTGCGACGGGCAGACAAGCACATTACAATCGACAGAGGTGGTTGTCACGACGTGGTTTCTCTAGACCGCGTAAAAGCAGCACACGTGGACTCCGACGGCGAAGCACCTGCACCACCTCGAGCTCCATCTTCGCAGGCACACCCGGCAGACTACATAGCGCAGCCCCAACAAGTCCTCAAATGGTTTACGCGGAGTGGACGGTGTACGAGACCCCCGGTGCGCATGAACTTATTAACCGCAGTGGGTCGTCCGAGTGTGGCCGTTGTGCGCGCACTCACTAGGGGGGGAGTCCTGTGGCGACGCAAAGCGGTGCTTCTGTGTGCGATGCAGAGAGCGCATGCGCCCGCACGAGAAAGTTATCTTCGAGAGGAAGGGTGATAATAAAAAGTCGGTTGTTGTTTGGGACGCGAGTTGTTCACTTGCACAGCTCTGCCGAGCGACGCGTCTCAACAAATTAACCGCAGCCGATTGCACCAAGTCAAGGACAACAACGTTCCACCAGTTTTTGAAGTTATGTAAAGTCTTCTTCGTCCACATCCGGTAGAAGCTCTGCTCTGCCGACCATGTCATCCTCACAGGGATCTCCCGTGAGTAGGGCACCAGTAACTGCAAAGCTTTTCTGCACTGCTTCGTGGCTCGTGGCTTGCAAATGGCGCCAGGCTGCTGCAATGCACTCCAACATCTCTTGGACTGTTGGTATGCTTCTTGAAGAACCCCTGTCAACTGACATCTTGTTGACTAAGGCCTGGAACTTCCGTCTCAACCAAACAAAAACGGGGTGAGTCTGTGACGAGCAAGCCGGTGGTGTTATGGCCACCTTGATGTCGCTGCCAGCCGAGGCAGCGAACTCGTTGTGTGGCTCAAACGAATCCAAAATGAGGAAGCTTGGCGATGGCACAAAACGGCCCCAGACGTGGTCCGCCCAGTATTCGACAGTACTCCTGTCAACTTTCATTTCCTCCTGACAAAGGACGAACATGCCATTAACTTCCGATGCACTGCTGGAGCCTTTGAGAACAGCGAGAGGTGGCAAGACGCCGCCGTCGGAAAGACAGGAGAGAAACACGATGGCCTGTGACTGCTCGAAGCCGCACCGGCGAACAAGCAGCGAACCTGTGCCTGTCCCACCACCTGCGCCGGAGGAGAAATAGAGAGGCACTTCGTCCATGGCGCCAATAGCTGCGCTGGTCACACCGCACTGCTCCTGGAGCCTCTGAACTTCCAGTCGGAAGGAGGATATCTTCTGTTCGAGAACCGCGGGAAGTGGGGTGTCCAGTGTAGGCATCTTCTGCAAAAGAGCCTGATGCCGCTTGCAAAACCGAATAGGCCAACCTGCGGAGCACTTGAAACCTGCTCTTGTTTGAGATAAAGTTGCTATGGCACGTGTCTGGATCTCATTGTGCGTAACGCTGCGGTTTTGCTCCAATTGAGCTAAGACCCACTCGAGAATCTCATCGTCCTTTTCATATCGCAGCTGTATGCCAAAACGTCGGGACCATCTAGAGTACCAGCCAATGCTGCATTTCATTGTAGTGTCACCGTACTTTCGGTAAGTTTCTGCTGCTTTGGCACGGACTTCGTTAGGCCCTGGCTTGAAGCCACTGCTTCTGCACTGCTGGTACCACTGGTAAACCTCTTTTTCAGCCTCCAAGGCCTTTTTACTTTTTGACACCTCCTTTTTTCGCACTTTGCCTTCTTTGACCATTGCCTTGAGTTTTTCCTGGGTTTTGCTCCAGTCTGATAAACTGTTTCGATCAATCTGAAAGTACTTTGAGGCCTCACTGAACTTGAGCCTCTCGGCTACCTTGACGATTTCTAGCTTGACAGAGGGAGGAAATGCAATACGGAATTCCTTCCCAGAACTAGACTGCAGTTCGGGAAGGTCCTCAATCATTTGTTCCATTTCAAGTCGCTTCTTGTGCCACACGTACAACCAACGGCAGTTTGTTCTAACTTGGTCTTCTCCAAAGTATCGAATGATTTCTTTCACCTTTTCCTTCACCTGAGCAGCATCTAGCTTTGCGTTTGTTGCATTGCAGTCATTAAGCCACGTTATGAACATTTGCTCTGCAGGAGATACGGTGGAGGACTCTGTGCTCTTGATGAGGCTGCCTTTCTCATGCGGGAAAAGCCGCTCCAACTTCTCCCGGTCACGGCACCATTCAGCTACTGTTGAATGGTGGACACCAAAGTGCTCGGCAGTCTTTTTAAACGTTGACTGCAAGGCATACTTGACAACCTGCAACTTGAAGTCGGGCAGGTATCGCTCGTTCTTCTTTTTCTGTGAAGCAGCATTGCTGCTGTTGTTGCTGCTGGTGCTCTCCACAGCAGGAGGGGCTGACGACGACTGCCCATAGTCTGTGTAGGGTTGGTTAGACACTTCCAAGGTGCACGCAGGCGTTATGGCATGGTCATAATTGGCGTAGCCATCATAAAATGGAGGAGCAACAGGCTGCCTGCCATCCCCTTTGTGCATCTCACTGCCTCTCATATGAGTCTGGTCTGTCCAATACGAGCCGTAGAACATGTGACTGTTCTGGACAGGCGGTGGTGTCATTTGATGAAGTTGGTAGAACGGGCGCGAGAGGCGCTGAGGGTCCAATCCCATGTCTGGAGTAGAATACAGAGGGCCCGCGTGCTGTGCGTGCTGCTGAGATTGGCTACATAATGGAGTGTAGTGTGGATTACACAGTGTAGCGCCGTGACAGCTACCTCTATCAAGTGGAGGTTGCACAAGATGGGGGCTCATCTGCTGCGACGTGTGGACCATTCCTCGTGGTGGTTGTGAGGATGTAGTTACCGGAGTATTTCTCATTTCTCTCGGCAGTTGGACTGATGTAGTTACGGGATGCATGTGGTGAGATGGCGCAACTGTGGGATGCACCGGCTGACTTGATGGAGTGTTACAGTCTGGGCGTGTGTCAGAAACGGCATGAGGGTCGGAAGCGGATGATTGATGAACTGGTCGATCAGGCACAGATGGATGGAGGACTGGGTGAGGGGAAACCATGACTTGGGACTCGGCAGAAACGGGAGCAGCAGCGGCGTGTTGATCCATGCCACCTTGTTCTTGGTCTGTAGCACTGGGCTGATGATGTTTTTCTTGGCTCTGTTCTTTGGCGGGAGCTACAGTGGCATCTGGTTTCTCGGTTGAATCTTGACTCTCAGCATGACCCTGCATTAAAAAAATGCAGACATTCAACGCACTGCCTCAACCCTCACATGTCCTCAAAAAATAGCACTGAAAAGACAAACTTCTCTAAGATCAACGCTTTGTACAGTCACAAGCCTGCACAGAAAAAAATAAGCAGACACTGACTAAGGAGGCCAAATATGGAAGTTGCACCATATTCTGTACTCACATGTGAAGCCGTGCTCGATTCGTCTTCAACGTCCACTTCTTCTTCCTCTGCAGAAAAGTCCTGCGGATACATTTGCTCACAGCGTCGCTTCCACGCTCGGTGCCAACCGTCGCCTGCTCTGAACTCGGGATGACCGTGTTTCTGGGACAGACGCTGAGCACGAGCGCACACGATAGCTTTCGTGAGCTTTCGGCCTGAAGAAAGAGGAAAAAGAGGTAGCAAGATTTAACAATAAACATTAGACAAGGCACCGTCCCATTCATGGCCTATCCCCCTAGGTGGGTTGCGCCAAGGTGTTGAGGAACCAACCAACCAACCTTCATTAGACAAGTCTTAGCAAATGCGGTACCTTTCTTTTGCATTTTCTTGTACCATGTCCACAGTTCCAGATCGATTTCACTCGCACCTCTTGGTCTCGATCGTCTTTGCCTTACTAGTGGGGGAGGAGGTGTTGGAGGAGCAGGTGGCGGTGATGCTTGTGGTGGTGATGGGGGCGCTGCAGGGGATGTTTCTTTTGCTCTTGGCTGTTCCCAAAAGAGTGGTGCGACTAATTAGGCCAAGTGGCCCAGTTTCCACAAGTAAAAAACCACAACTAACGCACAAGCAGTATTAGCCAAGCCAAAATAGTAAAAAAGTGGAATGGAGGTTACTCATGATTGAGTATTCAATAAAAATATTGACAGGTAAGAGAGATAGAGATAAAGAGGGTCAAGAACACAAGTGTTACCCCAGACATGCCATTTGATAAAAATAGAAATGCAATACATAATCAGACCTTGATATAATCTACATAACTTGACCTTTTCGCTATTGCTGTCAAATATAGTTGACATGAGATTTTGTAACAAAATGACCAATGACAACTATACTTATCATCATAAAACATTGGTCCCACACGAAACTACACGAAACTGTTGTGATAAGCACAATAAAAAAAATGAAAGCTTCTCACCCTCACACATGGCGTAAAACATGTCATTTCTGGAGGCAACTGCAGCAGAGTTACTTCATTCAGCTCCTGATGCACATGCGAAAAAGAGACAGATTAGAAATGGCAAGACACAATCAAATAAGTTGCAAACACTTTGCTGTATCTTGTACAAAATTTACACCATGCTACAGCCTTTTCATATGCTTCACTGTGGTCTATATTTCAGTTCTGCTGATCGCTGAGAGATGCCAGGATTTTCTTATGAAATTACAAAGTAAAGAGAGAGACAAAGAAATAATATAGCCCTAACATACTTGTATAAGACCAATTACTAAATTTACCCGCAGGTCGCGGGATCAAATCCCGGCTGCGGCGGCTGCATTTCCGATGGAGCCTGAAATGCTGTAGGCCCGTGTGCTCAGATTTGGGTAAACGTTAAAGAACCCCAGGTGGTCGACATTTTCCGAGCCTTCTACTACGTCGTCTCTCATAATCATACAGTGGTTTTGGGACGTCAAACCCCACATATCAACCAATCAATAAATAACTAAATTTATTCTTAGAAAAAGATCCTGACAACGTAGCCACAGAACGTTCGCTTAAGCCACTTCTAGCAGACCTCCACATTGGAGCTGGCTAAACAAGACATGATAAACAGAAATAATAGATTACTGGCTAATACAAACACTACATTCTTATTTTCTTTCTGCATGTGCATGATAAGATTTTTTGCTCAAAATCAATTTAAGAAGGGAGTATGTTTCGTAGCTGTCAACAGTTTACAGAAGAGTAAAACTAGCACAAACTTGACTGTTGCAATGACAGCAGTGTTCATATGGTTGAGCCGTGGATCCCCAGGTGACACTACTAAACAGGCTGTAATTCACAATAACGCTAGGTTCACAAACTAGAGCTCTTCAGTGCGACAAGTGCCTACCTTTAACCCACTTAGGCGGGAAGTTCCCTTGAACAGCACTCCAAATCGCTCACACCATCGCTGCGCCCACTGCAAGTCGATCTTTGTCTCGTCCACCTTTAGCGACTCGCCCCTGAACATTAGATCGGACACACTTATTTCGTGGCCCGCAAGTGCGTCTCTTCGGACACCAACAAACACATCTGTCTCCCACTGCGGAATGTTCTCGGAGTTTACTTTCTGGCTTATTTCCCGCTTCCCTTTCACCCAGTGTTCCATGAGGCTTTCGTCAACAGAAAGAAGCGTGCTGGCTTCCTTGACACTTTTCTCTTCGGCCACAGCAATGGAGAAAAACTTGAAAGAGGCCGGGAAGGGGTCGGGAGGAACACTGCAGGTTCTTTTAACCTCGGGTTTTGGGGCTGGCGGGGGTGCTACGTTCTGGTCAGCTTTCAACCAGTGCTTGACTTTGTGCACTGGCACTCTAAACTTTTTCGCAGCTTGGTCAACCGTGTTAGCTCGGGCGTAGGAGACAATCTCTTTCTTGAGTCCTTTCGGCGTGCGACTGCTCTCGTATCCCTTGGGCGGTGGTGGCGTTTGGGCTTTCGATTTGGTGCTCTTGCGGGAGTTGGACGCGGACTTCCTCGAGGAAGCAGCGCGCTTTTTCCTGCGCTTCTGCGCCCTGGCAGCCCGGGGTGAGAAAGTTTCATCGTCGGCGCGCTCCACATAAGCTCCCTTGCTGCCACTCCTTTTAATCTTGAGCTTGACGAGCAGCCTTTTCTGGCCTTGGGACCGTTTCTGCCTTGCTTGCGAATTGTTCGACGAGGCACTTCTAGGCGTGGGAGTAAAGTCAATGTCTAGTATGTCACTGGGCAGGTCATCGTCCGAGTCGTCGCCGCTGCCTTCGTACTTTAGAGGCACAGCTTGTTTGCGTCTCGGTCGAGTTGGCAACGTCGATTCCGACATCGCAATTATTTTATTTTTTTTTTCTCGTGTGGACGTGATCACGTGCCCATTTCCTGAAACATCAAAAATTGGAACGAGCTTGACACTCGATGCACATCAGATCGACACAGAATCGCTGATTTCTCTACGTGCTTGCACAGATAGCAGCAAAATATACCACTCGTTGCCCAGAACACGGCCTTCTATTCTGAAGCACGTAAACAGTAGCGATTACTTGTTATAATTGCAGTGTAAAATTGAGGATCATACAAAGACGGGTGCCGCATTTCTCATCGTACAATAAGCAAGCGATAAAACGTTACGCTAACTGAATCGGAAGAAGAAAATCCCTGTAAGCGTAAGGTAATAACGCTAGCCTCGCCTTAAAGGTGCCTGTGTCAGAAATTTGTCTCTAAACAAGGTCCCCTAGCGCACCAAAGCTCCCGTCAGATGACAACGAACAGCGCCCGTCACAGACGCGATGTATCGAGCATTCCTCCAAGCAAAAAGCACGCACAGTACAAGGTCGGTGAATATTGCAAAATTTTTTGTGCTTTACCGTAACCGCCACGGCGCGTCTGATGAGAAGACGGCGTATAAACACTGGCATGGCGGATTTTTGAAGCGACAACACTAATGGCGCTGAGGCCTGTGTGCACGAATATACGGGACACACTGAAGCTGGAACACAGTGTTTTGAATAGCGACGCTGAAAAGAAAGTTTCAGTTTACGTTGCTGTAGCACAAAGATATGAATACTGTGCTTGAAAGAGCTTCAGAACAAACCACTATCGCAGTCACGAGGAAAAGCAAGAAAATTGCGAAGACAGAGTGCAAAGTGTGCATGTGAAAGTCTCAATTTTGTGATGTACGTTAGTATTCTGATCATGAAATAGTATTTGGCTTCAACAAAGAAACAAATACTTGCAAATGAACTCAAAAGTGACTGCTGCAAGCTGAAGTTGATGACGGCTTAAGCACAAAGATAAGCCCTCTGGCAAAACTTAAGATAAGTCATTTTTAGCGACATAAATATTCTATGCTAGCAACACTGTTAAGACATTGACTTTATAGATTTAGATTTATAATCTGAAAGATCTGAAGAATCATCTGTAACAGCCACGGTAACAACAACAGTTAAGCAGGTGCTGCCCGTGTACACGCATGATCGTTTTATCTCAATGTCGCTAGTGTAGCCAAAAGGATAGATCCAATCACGGAAAAAAAAAAAAAGGCCAATCAAACGAACTGCGGCAGGTCACGTGGTTTACTGGGACGAGCGCGTGCATTTAACTGCAGCGGTTCGACCAAGCTGAGTGACGGACCGCTTGGATCGCCTGCGACCACGTCAACGACGCCCCTGACCACGTCTTTGGGTGAGTGGTGGAATATTTGAACCGC
This sequence comes from Rhipicephalus annulatus, assembly GCA_013436015.1. NCBI lineage: Eukaryota > Metazoa > Arthropoda > Arachnida > Ixodida > Ixodidae > Rhipicephalus > Rhipicephalus annulatus. Next base: position 588,468 of record WOVY01001811.1, on the reverse strand, counting down.
GGTGCGTTACCGCAGTCGTGGTGCTGATGGCTGCCGAACCGACCCTCTTGGGTAAACCTGGCAGATTTCCGCAACGTTTCGGTTTCGTGCGATTAACTCGGTATGTGGGAACTGCTTTAAACGAAACTTTTTTGTATAATGTAAATGCCAGGCAAAAAGCGGGAGCAGCGTCAGGACAGAAGCAGCAAGAGCTGGCCAGATATACGGGCGTCGTCGCAGCAGCAACCAGGCAGTCCTAGCTTGCGCCAACGTGTCGATGTCGCTGCGGTAGTGACCATTCCTCTTCAGTACATTTGTTTCTCTTTACGTTTGCGAGAAACGTGTTTTCTTTCAGCACCAATTTCTAGGCATTTTAGTGCGTGAAATTGGCCGCTTGCAATGGAGACGAAGCACGGGGCGGATTAGCACCACGGACTTGTCTGGGCCAGGAACCAGAGCATATATTTTCTTTAACTTTGAGCTCGACGATCAGCCTTTTCTGGCCTTGAGACCGTTTGTGCCCTGCTTGTGAATTGTTTGACGAGGTACTTCTAGGTGCGGGAGTAAAGTGGAATCAGGCTTGTCTAGAACGCCCAGCCGGCTGCTTCAGCTGCCGTTTTCTGTAGAAAAAAATATGTAAAGACCGACGCCGTAATCTGATACCATGCTCATCGTGCTCGGTTAAGCATGAACCGAAGCTTGTAGCTAACATGAAGTACAAGCCACGGCCAACAACAGTGTCGACAGCCATGCGTTTTGGTGCTCTACACAAGTGTGATTCTATCTGTACTACGTATACACCCTCACCCCTCCGATTCTCCGAAGGTCCTCCACTTGCGAGGCGAAAGTTTGCTTAAAGGGCAGTGTCCCATGTAATTTAAGGCTTCCTTAAGACCCATTTTCTCTGGAACCACTGCATGTGAAGAGTTCGGGTATCTTATTCGTTTACGTCTCTTCTTGCAATGGAACTACAATTGGTTGGAGTCTAAATCATCTCCCAACTATAATTATATTTCAAATATTTATATTTCTGCAATCTTTTTTTCCACAAGGATTGAAAAACATTTTTGTAATATCTTTTTCTTATATAAAATAAGCTTCCAAAACAATGAACTGATCCACATACATACACCTTTCCACTTCAGTAGCTTCGTATTGATGTTTTCTCTTCTGGTGAAAAATCAGCAGTATGTTTCTCCCTGGTCTGTTTTTTCCAGTTCCTTTAACAATGGGGCATATGTAACAAAAAAAACTATTTTGAGATTATAATAGTTAAAGAAAAAACAAGCTTATTTTATGTTTTGTTCAAAAAGATGTGCTGAACAATTTAATTAATAACAACATTCCATGCAGCCATCCGACAAATCAGCTTTCCACTTCTTTTCTTGGTTCCCTGGCTAGGTTTCATATCTTCTGTCTCTCTATTGGACAAATATTGCAAAAGGTGGTTGATATTTGTTGCAAATTGTGTAGAGGACGAGGAGACAACAATATTACCCAATTATATGACACTGTTGCACCTCAATGATACGCCAAATGGTCTTTAATATGCCTACTCGGGCTATGCAGGCATTTCGAAAGTTAGGACTGCTTAAAAGGTGGTAGTTCTGGGGGTTTTACTTCCAGAAAACGCAACTATGTTTCTCAGAGTACCAAGGTTTCTTCGCATTCCATGCATACAATTGCTCATAATTGCAGTTTATAGCAGCTCCACATTAATCAAAGCATAGCCATTGTCATTACAGTCATTAACGAGGGGAAATCTTACTTGATGAAGAGCTCGCATGCGTGTCCCCAGTCTTACTTCTGTAAGTGTCAATTTCAAATCGTACTGCTTTTTTTAAACAGTTGCTTTGATTTGTCAACACGAGAATATATTTTGCCGTCACAAAATCATCAAAGACAGAACTAAACTTTTAAAATTAATGCACATGTCACACACATGAGCCAAGTAGACTCTGTAAATGCCGCCCATTCTAAAAAATAATAATAGACTGCACCATGTGTTATAAGTGCAGATGCTGGACCAATCCCAATTGTATAATTACTCAAAACGTATCATAAAGGAATTGTTAAAGAAAGAAAAAAAGGGAAAAAAAAGGAGAGGTCTGGGGATGTGGCCTCTTTGGCGGCCATCTGCCGGTAATGCACTTTCTCACCGGAGCAGGATTGGCCATCATGGTACAGTACTTGGCCACTACCTACCTTATGAACGTACCAATTAACTCTTGGCCCTTAGTCCCCTGCAACTGTGAAGCAAGTGTCCAAGACGGTGATCAGACTTGTTACGCAGCGGAGGGTGCTAGGAATCTCTGGGTCCGGACAGACCGCCATTGGAGTCTGAACTTGGCTACGTTCATCGCTAGAACGCTATCTAGTGAGGCTAGTCTAGCTGTGCCATTTGATGAATTGGAGATTGTTAATCTATAAATTAATGGGTTAAGTGGGCCATCAGCGATGCCCTGTGATCCATTTCGATAAAGGCCCACCCTTAGTCGAATCTGTGCCTACATTGCAGAGATTGCAAGTGTCGCCCATTACTTCGCAAAACAAAGGTGTTGTCCCAGCACACAAATAAGACATAGAGAGAAGTTGCTGAGGCTTTTATGTCCACAAGTATCGCGACACGTGTGTTGGGAAGCCTCCGGTCACATTTCACCAACTACAGATAGATTATCCAACTGCCAACCTCTAATCTTTTACGTCACTTTTTTTTCTATTTATATATGTATTTTTTAATAAACTTTCAGTTGATAGTCTGTGCTTGTGTGTGTGCCTTCTTTGTTTCTTGTATCTTTTTCGGGCAGTTTTTGTAGTTATGAATTGCCAACTCGCCCAGAATTCAGTCCTCGGTGGATAACATGCCCAGCATCTTTTGTTGCAGACCCAGAGGCTTGGGTTCGATTTCCGTTGACGGAGCCTTTTTTTCTTTGTATTCTGATCGTGAATAGTTTTTATGCATCATTTTCTTGACAGAAATACGTCGCTGAAATCTCGGTGGACCGCGGCATAGAACACTTTCGTGTTAAAAAGTAAAAACAAACAAACAAGATTTCAATTTTCAGAATTGTACCCTACCTTTCATCCTTAATGGAGCCATGAGGACGTGGGCACACTACCTGTGGTCATACACATTTGTCTAATTGTGTGCAGCAGCCATTAATTCTTTAATTATGTTCTGCAGCTTTGTGTGTTCATACGTACGATTCCTACATAATGTGCACATTCCTGCATAATGTGCACTATTCCACATAATGAGCACTATTAATGTGCACTACATAATGTGCATTATTCCTACATAATGTGCACATGTATCTATTAGCAATCCCAGTCGCGATGTTGGAGTCAATATTGCTAGTTCTACACAATCGCAAACATGAAAAAAAAAAAAAACTCTTCAATATAAATATATATTTATATATTTCTTGAGCACTTGTACCCCTTCCACCTTGACATTTAGGCATATCCCTCAACTAAGGGCCCCGTCGCGGTGGTCTAGTGGCTAAGGTACTCGGCTGCTGACCCACAGGTCGCGAGATCGAATCCCGGCTACAGTGGCTGCATTTTCGATGGAGGCGAAAATGCTGTAGGCCCGTGTGCTCGGATTTGGGCACACGTCAAAGAACCTTAGGTGGTCGAAATTTCTGGAGTCCTCCACAACAGCGTCTACATAATCGTACGGTGGTTTTGGGACGTTAAACCCCACATATCAATCAATCCCTCGACTAGAGTAGTTTCATAGTCTACACATCGTAAGCGAACACCTCCTCCTTGAAGCATTTCCGAAAGTACTTGGTCATGCTCGTGATAATGCGGGCAGAGCCAGCGTTTTTATTGTGGCTGTTTTTCTATGCTTTGCGATTTCACCTTTGCAAGTGCACCCTCTTGTTCCATGTCCGCGAGGCTTGGCAGATAGGCAAGGAAATCTTTACTTTGAACAACTTCCCAATTTCAATTATGTACGTTTTCTCAAAGTGGGTTTTTCTGTTAATGTTTACTGTTAAAATATGCGCTAGTGATGACTGGGACTGACCAGCACAGCACATATACTTTATGCTGATATGCTTCAAATTCCACTTTGCAGTTACTACATACTTTTGCTACATGACATGGATGTGCAAGCGAGCAGTTCCAAGGATTCAGAAGAGTCTGCACAGAGTGACGAGCTGCCGTCAATGGAGACCGTTTGTAAGGAGCTGGATGACAAATTTCTAGCGAGTGTGTTTTCTCTTTTGCTACTAGATCTAAAGTTGTATGAGCCTAGATGGTCTGCACCTTGCACAGCTTCGTGTCAATGAAAGCGTAAATGGTTAGTGTGAAGGGTCAGAGGCATTCCTATGTGAGAAAAAACCTGAAAATGTCCCTTCTCTTTTTATCTAAAGCAAATGAGGAAAACCTGCACCTTTGTGACTAGCGACTTAGACAAGACAATGGCACCTATATAAGTCTGTAGGTGGCCAATGATGTTGCATATGGAAGGTGAAACGGTACTCATTTAGAACTGAATATTGCCTAGTAAAAAGCACCAAAAGTTAATTTTTTACCACGGGCTTTTTTTATTGATCCTAAAATGCCAAGGTAGTGACTTCAGCCAATGAGCATTTAATATAGAGTCTTGGTTACGTTGGGACTTTCATGAATGGGTAATCAAGGAGGCTCTGCATTTTCAATAGTTTAAACCAGCAAGACACTGCAGCACTTGTCACCGCGACCTTTTTTTGTAAAGCTAGACAGAGTTTGTTGGAAACTTCATGGCTGACAGACAAGTGTTTATCTCTGTATATAGTATGAACTAAAATGCAATAGCAAGCAGCATTCACTGCCAGCAATGCTTTGCATATACTTACTGTCAGACACCACAGTCATGTTACTAAGTTTAATCATAATTTCAATCATACATCTAGAACTTCTCACTCGTTCACAATTCCTACAGGGTACATGGAGATCTTTTATTTTGATAGTTTGGTTTTGGTGGCAGTTGTTTTGGCAAGTACAACCAACAACTTGGAAGACACTTGAGTTTTGCCTCCAAGAGTCCAGTTCGATACTGTAATTGGCCACCGTATGCATCACCTTCAATCATGATGCGAGCAAAGGAACGTTCTTGCATTTAACATTGGCAGTTTCAAGCTATCTCAGAATATCGCAATTTGCGATGTGCCCACTACGTTACAATTCTTCCTTTTGCAAATTGGCGATTTATCCCCTAAGCATTCATTACGTGACGCTTGCTCCCGCACAGTTGCACACTTTGTGTGCATGATTGCGCGCAGTGCTACAGGCGAAGACGAAAGGAAGACGGAGTGCACGGGACAAGCCCTGTCTTGCAGCTGGAAGATTTATTTTGAAAAACGAGAACTGGAAAACAATGCTGGGCATAGTAAACACGCACATAAGTGAGACAGTAAAACATATCGCTTTAGCAATAACATGCGTGCATCCTTAAGAATATTCAAACATGTCACTTGATATCGCATGAGCCAAGCAGATAAGCAAACTTCGTGTCTGTCAAGAAAATCGACGCATGGCTCTCTGTGCACTTTGCAGTGGGCGGGCAGCTTTAAATCCCCCGCTCCTTGTACGATTCACATGTTTTGATACAAGGTGAGATTCTAACATTCTGCCATACCAAATTACATCTGTTATTTTTATTGCATTTTTCTACAAAGCAGCTTCAAAAAATGGTGCAGCTGTGTTGTTGCAGACCTAGGTTGTGTTCTCACTTGGACCAAAGATATTTTATTTGTTTGCACCTATCTCGACTTTTCACTTACCCACAATGCCAATTTTTTGCTCAACCAAATATGTCAGCACCAGACCTTTTGCACAACAAGCTCTTTAAGGCTATTGGGTTAAAAATCTTTTTCATTGCATATTGTTCATATCTAATGACATGTTACAGTATTAGCTGATTTTACAGTTCAAAGCTTGAAATGCTTTCCCATTCCTTTACTAAACTCATACTGGTTTCCTCAGGTGTCATCTACTCGTCTCGCAAAGGCTAATAACTTCCCTTTACTTATACCCAGGACCAATTATGGCAAACTTACCATTAAATTTTTATGTGTATTCTTTTGGAATTCTTTACCTTTGGAGATAAAAAGTAGATCCCTTGTGATGTTTAACAAAGGCTTGCATTCGCGCTTACTAATTCTATAGTGCTTATTATTATACAGAGTATGTTATTGCATTTTTGTATTAATTTATTTGTGTTTATCTACACATTTCGTATATCTTATATTCGCTATTTCATACATATCTATACATTTATATATCCTTGTCTTTATATCCCTATCACTATTTACTAGTATTGCGTTGCCTCTCTGATGAATGATTTTTTAGGTCTGGCTCACAGTCTGGCGACTTTGAGACCTCCTTCTGTATTTGTATTCAACACACGTAATTTACCACTTGTATTTCAATTTAAAATAAATAAATAAAGAAGCAGCATCATAGGAAAACTTTGTTTTCATGTTGTGGTGTAATGACAGATGTTTCTAGAGCACTAGATTTCTTTCAAGTGAACATCATTTCTGTGAGATGTTGTTTATGATAATCCCCTCTACAGCAAGCATCTTATCACTTGTATATGTACAGTTACTTTAATGAACGTCGATACTGTCACCTTTGTCATATGCGCATCTACCTGTTGGCCGCAGAAAATACGTCAACTCGTTTCTGGTTGCACTTTATTGTTTCTGATAGCTCCATGCGGCATGCAGGAGATGTGCAGTATGATGCATGAATCTTGGGAACCAGTTCAATAATCTAATCTATTTTGAAAAGGCCTATAATTTATTTGGGAAAAGGCACTGTTATAAGGGCAAACAGTTTTTATTACAGTCTACTCCGAATTTTTTATGTAGTTTAAACATTGGATTTTTTAAATTTCAAGGTTCAGCTTTGAAGGTCTTTCTGCGTATCCGACCTCGAGTTGGAGGGCGGACATTCACAAACCCGGCATTCCAGCCTTGCGATGACAGAACTGTGGAATCCACAGCGGCAACTCTGGAACATCAGCACCAAAAACGATTTAGCTTCACAAAGGTTTGTTTCAGAGCCAGTATATACTGAGTGCATAACATCGCTGTGTATTATAAATCATATACTCTGTGCATGTGTGCATGGCGTTGCTTATTTTCAGTGGTATGGTTGTTTTGTCTGGGAAGTTAAATGTAAATTAGTGTTATGGTCTAAGGAACAGACTTTGACTACCACATTAATATTGCTGTCTGCCAGTGCTACTGCTAGCACGTTACACAAGTTGTGAAACAGTGCAAAGGGGCCAATCTTTTCTCCAGTGTACTGAGCAATGAAACTTTAGTCAAGCGCCTGCTATGTTACCCATTTGTTGGTCACTAAGGTGGAAGCACATTCTGGGAACGTTAGTTACTATACTAAGTTAACCTGATGCTGCAACAGTGAATTTTCAAAAACATGGGCATTTTCATATCTGTCATTTTCACGTCGAATCCATCAAAGGATTGAGGAATCTTTACTTCAAACTCTCGTGTCACCGAAGCGAAAGTGTACTCGGTGCACCCTCATAACGAGTGTTATGTTGTTTCATGAAATATCATTAAAGCTTTATGTCTACATGTTGTTTAAAAGCTGTTGAGCTATTTCATGCCAAACGACCAAGCCATTTTGATGACGATTGAAATGTATTAAAAAAACAAGCCTGTCTGATTTCTTGTTTGAAAACTGCGAAAACATAAAATAATTTAAATAGAAGAAATTTTTTGGTCTCGTAGGAGCCTTCTTAATTTTGTAGAATGTTGTCAGTGTGGTTTGTCTGTCAAAAAAAGTTTTAAGGTATTCCTTCTTGTTTCAACACAAAATTTAGTTTAGCCATCACGTAAAGGCATTTGTGCAAGGTGTTTGAGGCTCTATAATCTTGCTAAAATTTTTCGTGCTCCAAAAGTCTTGACAATATTTTCATTAAATGTTTGCACGTTTTTTCCTGATCTCATGCTATGCATGAATATCTGAGTAATAAATATGTACTCAATGGAAGATATTTTTCTTTTAGTAAAAATGTATTCAAGCCACTGAAGTTCCTAAACTTTATGAGAAAAAAATTGCAACTTTGAGAAAATTATCGCTTTGGTGGTCCATATTGTGGTGCAATTTACAGTGCAAGGTGCTTCAATTAAAATGTTTCATACATAAATAAAAAGAAAATGAATAGTTATTTGACAGGCTCTATAAATACAAGTTTGGCTCTAAGGAAGAAAATTTTAAGTTACCTATTGACAGTCATTTGAAACTTGAACGAGAAAACTGCAGTCGACCAAATGGGAAGATAGATGTCAGTAGAGAACTTCAAAAATATATTTCTTGTTTAGAAGAAAAGTTGTAAGGAAGTTTGCTTTTTAAGAACTACTTATCTATTTTTCCTTTTGATTGAGGAGTATAGTTATAGAGATAGCAAATTTCACAGAGATTTATATGAAGTTGATTCTTAATTGGAATACCACATAGTGTAGGTTACACCTGAATGTAGATCAATATGATTTAACATTTGTTTTTGTTTGGTTTTGTCAAATTTAGAAACGTAAATGGCCTGTAAACGTATTTTATGCAACATATCTTTTGTACAGTAAGAATGCATTACTCAGATATTCATACATAATGCAATTTGATAAAAGAAACATAAAAATAGTTCGCAAAATTTTTCAAAGCATGTATGACTGAAAAATTGCAGTAATGCTCCTGAGCCTCAAATGGCCTGTACAATCACCTTTGTTTAATATCTAAACTTAATTTGGCTCTGAAACTGATATTTTTTGAATAACTGATAAACAACACTTGGACGGCTTTGTACAAAATTTGAAAAACTCCCACATTGCCAAAAAAAATTCTCTGAATTATTCTAATAAATCGTTGCTTGCCATGTAAGAAATCTACAAGATTTTTTTTTTTTTACATAGATGCCAGGGTGGCTGGAATGTTTGTTAGGTATGGAATTGCCCTGGTGACATACTACCACCTCGACCATTGAATTAACTGCTATATTTATCCTACATCGATTACTCCATATTACTAGCCACCTGAACATGCCAGTCACTACTGTATGTGAGCTTCCGAGTTCACAGAATTGTGGTATCTAATGTTACTTTGCTAAAAATTGTAAAAGTCTGTGAATATTTATTTGAAATAAAAAACTTATACAATTCTAGGCTTGTCTTGAAAATTGTTTCCTACTCGAATAGAGTCCGAGAAGTAATCCTATTTTATTCTGTTCTATATTTTACTATTCATGCAGCTCTAGATAACTAAAAAAACACGTATTACACGAGAACAATAGTTGTGTATTTGAAGTTGGTATGTAATGTAAATGGACTGTGTGACAATCAAAGCGGGAAGCGCGGCATTTCTGGAATTTGGTGTAAACTTTCTTGTGCTACTAATGCAAGTATGCTTGCAGGGCATTCACTATGCCGAAAACCACAATTTTCGTCGTGCTCAGAAGCAACCACTATGCCATTATTTGTCATTTTGTGGAGAGCCGATGTACCCACTACATTAGTATGTGCACTTTGTTGATACAGTAGCTTATGACAAAGAAGGATTATTTGTAATGAGTTGAAATCATTAAACGACCCACTTGTTGCACAATTTGTATTGTGTGATGCCTAGTTACACAATTCGCATTGTGACACCTGGTTGTTACTTTACTCTTCTACCATGCTATATTACACCTGTTCATGATTCCTGCCAGATATAATGCATGTATAGGGCCTTTTAATAAAGCAGTTTCGTGCACAGTTTTAGTTTTGTTGTAGAATACTGGGCTGTTACGAAGAAGGCCCAGGTTAGAACCCTGTTCCATCCTGGATATTTTTTTTTGTACGATAGCGGTTACGAACCAGCGGCAGTGGAGGACAGCTGCAATGCCTGAAATGGCCCTTGATGTGATTTCATAACAGCTTTGGCTGTAAAAATACGTAAGCTGGGAAAGTTTAATAGAAAGCTTGCTAAAGAAAAGTCCGAATCTTGTTTGAAGTATCACACCAGCAAGGGGACCTGCAGGTTGCGGGATCGAATCCCGGCTGCGGTGGCTGCATTTTTGATGGAGGCAAAAATGCGGTAGGCCTGTGTGCTCAGATTTGGGTGCATGTTAAAGAACCCCAGGTGGTCGAAATTTCCGGAGCCCTCCACTACGGCGTCTTTCATAATCATATGGTGGTTTTGGGATGTTAAACCTCACATATCAATCAATCACAATCAATCACCAGCAAGGAGAGAACACGACAGAAGTGAATGAATTTTACTCTTTCTTGCCTTCCATTGTGCCTTGTCAGTTTATGCTATCTGAGTGCACACAGCATTTATCTCTGCAGTATGAAGAGCTTGGCCATCGTCTAGCTGCAAAACTTGGTAATCAGACAAATCAGGTCTGCAGCTGTGGTGCAGAATTCGTAGTGTTTTGCTGCTGACTTGAGGGTCACTGATTAAATCTCTTCCATAGTGGTCGCATGTCAATGGAAGCGGAATGCTAGAGGCCGGTGTACTGGTGTGATGTTGGTGCACGTTAAAGAACACCAGACAATTGAAATTCCCAGAGCTCTCCAATACAGCATCGCTCATAATCATGTCATGATTTTGGTACGTACAGCCCCAAATATTATCTCCCCTCTGCTTCACTTGCATTTTTTTTTAACATTTAGGAAACAGGCCACAATGTGGAAATTTGAAAATTAAGTTGTTCCTCAGTTCTACTTCCAACAGTAAATGTCCCGTGTTGGCATTGTTTTCTTATTGTTCTCCTCTATGTTCCCAGGTGTTCCCAGAGGGCAGCAGTCAGCAGGAGTTGTTTGAGGAGGCTGTGCGAAATCCTGTGGATGCATTCATCGATGGGGCTAATGTGCTGCTCTTTGCATATGGGCCAACTGCCGGTGGAAAAACATACACCATGCAGGGCACTCCAGCTAACCCAGGAGTGGTGCCTCGTACACTGGACAGACTTTTCAAGGCACTTGGACCTCAGGTTAGGGTCCAAGATGTGATGATTTCATCCATGCTGATTATACGCTACAGAAACTTCTAGAAGCCAACTCCGTAAGTCTAAACACTGGTTGCAAAGAACACTAGCTGGTCAAAATTAATCTGTGGTTCCTCCCTGCTGTGTCCCACAAACATTTTATAGCTTTGTTACAAAGACCCCATTGACCATTTATTTGGTATCTGATTGTCTAAATGTCTTGCTTTTTCCTTCAGGTGTGCAAGGGGGCACCAGCCCGTCCAGAATGCTTCAACGATGTTGCCTTACTAAGCACAGAAGAGGAGGCCTCTGCATTGCTGCTGAAAAACAAGTTGCTGGGTGAGAAGGAAGCTCGTGGTGCTGAAGATTTCAGCACTTTCAATCTGCCCGCAAGTGACAGTGATGGTCCGCTGACGCTGTCACGCGGCAGCAACTACAGCTACGGTGGTAGAGTGCAGGTGTGTTGTATAGTGGTGGTCTCAGTGTTATTCTGTGTACTCCGACCCAGGCTAAAACCAATTTTGGGTAAATCTCTGAAGTCCAGAGATGCAAAAAGAAAATTGGGGCATGTCCTTGGTGCGTATTTTATATTTCATGATGTCACTCGAGAAGCCTAAATTGTGGATTGCTGCAATATGATTGGTAAAATCGGAAGTGGCTTGTGTCAGTGAAGGTTCCTCATATAGCTGTATTCTGTGTAGTGGGTAGCATGCTTTAAATTGCGAGCACGTTTGCGCGTGAAATGGTTTCGAACTTTCTAGGCACTCATTACGTGGTTTTAAGGGAATATGTGGAGCAGTGGGTGTGCCTTTTATGGCCGGCTTTAAACCATTAAGTCCTTATCATAATCACTTGTTGTGGAGCCCGAAAGCAATGTATGCTTGTAAGCATGCAATACTACTGCGATATTGTTGTATTGTGAAGCCTGTATACAAGTCGCGTGTGTTTGTTAAGGCTGAAAGTTAGTTTCACTGTATTTATAAGCAGACGCATGGCTATGAAGTAGAATAGCTATTTGCCACGCAAACGGCCATGGCTCGATCCTCACTGGGACTTGGAAATTTTTATTATTTATTTTATTTGCATCTTCCTCGATTTATCGGTCACGAACAAGATTATTTTCCGCTCACAACTAAGGACACCGCCAGAATTTCTTCGAAGTGAGCTCTTTAATGCTATCACATTAAATAGCACACATTGAATGTAGGCCAAAATAAATTAAGCGACGCACTGGCAAACACAGACAGCATTTATGTTGATCCTAGACATATGGAGATATGAAGAAACTCTCAAAACAGTTTAATTGCGACTGTAAAGTATGCCTGACTGAAACATGCATCAGAATTTTGGGCATCATTCTCTCTGAAATAATTAAGTAGTAATTTACCAATTTGTTTCTCTACGTTCGCATTTCAAATGTAAAAGTCATTGCATTTTTCGCTCGTTCCTTGTGGAACATGTCTATCAGACTTGTCTTTGAAACATGGTAGGCCTTTCCAAGAAAGAGTGCCACAAGTATGCTTCATTCACTGTTGTTGGCCCTCTCTATCTGTCCTCTTTGGTGTTATATTAGAGTAAAACCTTCATAGTACTCATTTTCGAAGAACACACCAAATTTGTGCACTACCAGCGTGGGTACCGAATAAATAAGTACAAACTTGACCGTGCTGACATGTGCCACCAGTGCACAAAAATCGCAGCATATCCATGGAGTGAATGATGATTGGTGGTGCAAAGCGTTCGCCAGTCCGTCCGTGCTTCCGTCTGTCTATTCATTCTTGTGTCCGTCCATCCGTGTGACCGTCGGTGCATCCGTCCGTATGTTTGTTCTTCCGTCTGTCCATTCGTTTGTCTGTCTGTATGTCCATCCGTGCATCTGTTCGTGCGGCCATCCCTCTGTTTGTCAATTCGTCCGTGCATCCGTCCCCCTGTCTGTCTGTCCATGCGTCCATCCATCTATCTAGTGAACTCTCCAAATACAGGTGACTCGCATCTTATCATCATGTATTGATCATATGCAAGTGCTGCCATCCAGCGGACATTCTAAGGACCGCTCTTTCGGGTATGTGCCACCGGTGGTTATGCACTACAATGTGCACTACACACACAAGCCACCCCATAAGAAGCTTTGCCCCTTAAAGAATGTTGTTTCATTGTAAATTATACCTAAGGTGTCTGCTATAAGGCTTGAAATGTTGCAGCCCTCTTGCCTGACCATGCAAGAGCGCAAAATGGCACACCACAAGCATTTTGACTGTGTAACGGGCAGTGCGGGCAAAGCATCCAGATTTTTGTGCATTTGTCCAGGAATCTGCTATTGAGTGAAACGGGTGTCGGCTCACTAGAAAGCGGTAAATCATGAAATTGACGGAATATAGAAATATGACTTTCACCTTAGTTTTTCTCAGAAATTCATAAGTGACTTTCAGAACTTATATCGTGAGTGGCAGGACTGGAGTGATCATTCTTCTATTTCAATTGGCTACCAGCATGACTAACAGTGGCTATGACATGGCTTTTTTGTAGATGGCACTAGGTGTATGTAATTTTTCTCACTTCCGATCAGACACTGATAATATCTAAATCCTCAAATCTGAGCTGGCCATGAAATTACTAGCCCACTTTCAAATGTAAAAGCTATACTAAGCAATTTGTTTTATACACCAGTGGAATGTTTTTCGAAAACATTTTTGTTATTTTAGATGTGAAACATTGATTATAAACTTTGATGCTGATGGCTCCTCCTTAATTTTCTTACCTTTGGCAGGTGTTGATTTGGCTTTCATTTTATGAAATTTATAACGAGGGCATCTACGACTTGCTCCTCCCATCGCTCGAGGCAGCCACAAAGAAGAAAAGGGGCCAGCGACGCCCCACTCTTAAGCTGGGCGAAGACCGGGCTAAACGCTCGTTTGTGCGTGGGGTCATCGAAGTGCCAGTTCACTCTGCCGATGAAGCGCATCGTCTCCTCTGTCTGGCTTGCAAAAACCAGAGCATTGCGGAGACTCAGCTGAACCACAGTTCGAGCCGCAGCCACTGCATCTTCACCGTGCGGATTGTGAATTATAATGTAGACAGTCGTGACGGCAGCAAAAGCTGGCACGTCAATACGTTAATGCTGTGTGACTTGGCAGGTTCGGAAAGGGCCTCCAAATCGGGCACTGATGGGCAGCGGCTTCGTGAAGCTGGCCGCATCAACACGTCCCTTTTGGTTCTCAGCCGCTGCCTGGAGGGCCTACGCAACAACCAGGACGCACCGAAAAAGGCCCCTGTGCCCTTCAGGGAAAGCAAGCTGACAAAGGTACAGTCGTACTATTATGGGTTTACAGGGTAGCTCACATCTTATGTTCCCGTTGTTTCAGTCATGCCTTGCTTGAAATAAAGCAACTTTGTCAGTTCTTGCTCTTAGCAGCATGAGCAAGGACAAAAGGGCAGTTGGTTTCTTGCATTGCGAATGTGAAATCTGGGTGTGGCAGAAAAGCACGTGCTGCATGTGTACATACGTAGCGTATGTATCGACATGTGATGGCTAATGATGCCATTGCTGTCATAATTTCGGGTTCAGTGTTACTCATATTGAGAAGACCGGGATGCTAGAAAAAAGTTTGCAGGCTACTAACGTCACTGTTATTAGATTTCCTCGCGGCTGACGAGAAGTGTCAGGTTGTTCTGTTGCTCCGGCTACGCCTTACTACTAACGCCATGTTTACGTCTGCCAATCGTAACAGATGCGGTATATCATAGCATCAGTACACATCGGCAAACATCTTTCATGTCATGCTGAAATGACATTTTTTGCACTGTGTGCTTGCAGGCACAGACAAACCAGCATCATGTATAAGCTTTAAAGCTGCATCATGGCCACCAGTGCGTGCCCGCGCTGCTGTTGACACCATTATTATGTTTATTGCATTGAGATAACAATTAGATGTTTGACAGGTGGCTCGGGTGTGTCATCGATTCTCAGCGAACGGACAGATTGTCATGATACATGTTGTCATGATACATGTTGTTTGTGGTCTGTTTTTATTGTGGAGTTTAACATGGTAGAAATTTGTTAGGATGCGTTTATGAATTGCTTCACTATTCGTATTTTTCAAGCATTTCATGCGATATCGCTGCCAGATTCACAGGACAAGCTCGTGTAATGTGACCATCCTCTCCCCCCTCCTACTTTTTTTTTAATTTGTGCCCCAAGCAGGACACACAACAGGCTCTCTAGGTTCTCCCGAAAACAGATTCCTTTTCAGAAGAATGCTGTATCAACCTGTGCGTGTAATTAAATGTTAAGATTCTTTTCTGTAGCAATTTTTGTAATATGCAACTAAAAGAAATAAATGCTGTTCCAGCAAATGCGTGACATTCGACCTTTAGTGCACCATCATTGGTTATTCCCTGAAGCGGTTTCGCGAGCATTCAATCGATGATACAAAGCTGCCTTGCTGCAATGGGTTGAAATTAAGGTGCCAGTAGGCCCAGAAAGGGATGTAATGAACGCAATTATTCTTGGCGTATCGTGTTACTAATGAACACATTTTGCAGAATATATTAGGAAAAATACCTACTGGTTGGCACTGACTTCTTGGCGAAACTAACATTTTTGATGTTCACTTTTCACGTGCATGAGAAGCAAATCATTTTTACGTTTTAATCGTGTGGCAATTCTATGATAGCGGTATAATTTCTGGTTCAGAAATGAAAAAGGAGACGTTTTATACAAAGCCAGACGCACAATACATTAGGTCGACGTAGGCTGTCTGTTGCCAAGTACGCTTGGAATAGGCCAGCAGCACTTACTTAGGTAGTCATCGCTGTGTCTAGTCTTAATGGGCACTAAAGCCTTCTCCCAACAATTCTATCCTACATGCATGAAACTCGGATAACCTGTAACGCAAAGCTTCATTTTCAGTGATGACAAGCTTACTTGCGACTCGACAACAGACTTGCACCTTCTTCTTATTTGGAAGCAGTTCTTTACACATGATAATTATCAATGCAATAACTGGGATGTGCCGGTAACACTGTGTACCTATGTACTCATTTGGCATTTTCATGCCCCAATGGCCCGTTTTTAAAGGCAAGCAGTGATAGCAATATGATTGACACAAGCTTTTAATACGATACCGTATCAGTAGCTTTGCAAGACTCCGACATATTGCAACAACTTTGAATTGGGTCTTTATACGAAATGTCTCTCATAAGCACGGTACCATGTATGCATTTTTTTGTTGTCTATTTCGCTGTGCGCAGACTGTTGTCTCTTATACTCAATTGTTTCTTGCATCTGTGTCTCTTATAAAGGGGCTGACTGTAATTGGAAATCGACATGCTTCTGCAAATAGAATCAAGACCAGCAGCTCGCATGCGGGCACTTTGGCAAGCAAGCTTTGTCCTCATTTTGCGTTGCCATAAGGACAAGATATTATCTCTAGTGACGATGGCTATGCTTTGATGCAAAGGTTCTGCAAATTATAATTACGATTAACTGTCTGCACGTAATGCAGAGGAAACAAGGTATTCGTAGAGAACATAGTTAATCGTGCTTATTGGAATAGGAACCCTCGGAACTGCCACATTTGAAACCATTCTATCTTTCGAAAAGGCCTCCATAACCTGAGTAAATGTTCGCAAGGCTGTATGGCACATTACCGAGGTGCAATACATAGATATGGCTGGGTGAAATCAATCGGTATCCATAGTATTTGGTCAATAGAGAGATAGAAGATCTGACAAAACAAACTAGTAAACCAAGAAAACAAGAAAAGCGAAAAGCTGGTACATTTGGCAGCTATATATGGCAGGTTGGTTGAAATCGTTCAGTATATTTTCTTTTTTTTTTTAACAAAACGTAAAATAATTTTTTTTCTTTTGAACTCGCAGTGTATAGATATCAATCTTTTTTTGTTAGATTCAATTATTAAAACTACTTGAGCCAACAGAAGGCCGATTCTTTCACTACAACAAATCAAACATCAATGTGTCTCTCCATTGGAAGAGACGTCGACGACTCAAATGAAGCAAACCTGTACGTTTTACATATATAGTAGTAGTTTCAGATTAAAGAAGCCTTAAAAAAGGTGATTGTCTAAAGCCTACTCTATGCTTTTAAGCAAATGTAGATTCAGTTTCCAGGAAAACCTGAGAAGTAGCTGCTGATGTCATCTGCAAGATGACAGGCTTATTCAAATTAAATTTATGGTGGTAATCTTAAAACCTGGCTTTCTCGTGCAGATACTTCAACTCAAGTTATAATTCTTGCATAGATTGCGCATGTTGCAGAGATCCACACATCATGAGGTTATTGTTATGCACCACATATTATTGTTATGCACCGCTTGCTTTAGTCTGACAGAGTCTCTGAGCTTTATTGTTAATTTTACTGTCATATACTTGCAAAGTGAAATACCCGTTCAGTTTAGTCTGATAGAGCATTTTTCGATAGCTTTATTGTTCATTTGACTATGATATATTTATCCTGGAAGAGAGAATGATCGGTTCTGTTCTTGAATTTCATGCTAAATCTCCAGCCCCCGAGTGCAGTCGAGTGTTTGTCTCGGGAATAGTTTGGTCACATTGAGGTGTGTTTCACAAAACTTGAAAAGACCCCTGAGCCACCGTAAACATATTTCACATTTCAAATAAATGCTTCTGTCAGGCTCAAAATGCGGCCACAATCCCCCACACAGAATATAACAACGCTGTGTGCCAGGAGAGTGCCATATCAAAAAATACTTCCATGCTTCTCCTGGTGCTTTTTCAGCGGCACCATTTCTCATAGCTCTATCAACTGGCACATGTGGTGGCGTGACCAGGTACAGAACCTTGTCGACTGGTCAAACAAGAGTTCACAACTACTTGTGACTCCTTTAGCGAGTCTCTGTGCATTGGTTGCATGCTTCTTAAACCTCGTTGCTTGCTTGTGCACAAAGTTTGCAATTTGTACTGCCGCATCACTCGCACTTCAGTTACATTTAATCTTGAACGTATTTGTGATTGTTGGAGTAATTGGGGAGACTCCCAATACAACTGCTCATTGAAAGCACGGTAACATTTGCTGCATCCTATTTGCAGTTTGCGATGCGACAGTACTTCCGATTGAGATTGGTGAAGTTTTTATGCCCAATCTAGACTTGGTGCACTAACAGGAAGAAGGAAGAGAGAATGCAGTGTACAGGCAAATGTTTCTTAAGCTATCCTGTGCTCTATCCTCTGTCTAGTCTTTCTGCTTGTGGAGCAAGTCAATTTCACTATGGACCAACTATTCTGCAAAAATGTATTATTGCAACAAATTTCAGTGCCAAACAGAAGACAGAGTTTATTTTTTTTCCCCTTTTAACAACATAGCATTGAAAGAAGAAAAAAAATCGAGACTTTATCGCTCGATCGCTCTTTGCCAACTGCTTTATTTCATATAGTAGCATTTTTATTCCAGGTTGTCCTGGATAATAATTTTTTTTGTCTGGGCTTTACCAGGTGATGCAGGCCTACTTCACAACAGGTGGTCAAGTCTCGCTTATCGTCAACATCAGCCCAGCCTTGTCCATGCTGGAGGAGTCATTGAATGCACTGAAGTTTTCGGCTGTTGCCATTGAAGTCGTGCCACAGCGGCTGGAACTGCGGCGCACTCGCTGCAAGGAGGCAGCCCGCCGGCTGACCGAGCGTTGGAACCTAGGAATGTTCAGTGCCACTCCATTTCCACCTATTCCAGACATGGACGTGGCAGCAGCTGGAGTTTTGGATGCAGGCGAGGCCGAGGAGCTCTTTGAGACCATCGAGGCACAACGAAGGGAAATAGAAGCACTTGAGCAGGAGCTCAAGGACACCCGAAGCCAACTTGCGTGCGTGTTTGTTTGATTCATCCTGCTGTGGGTTTTATCACTTGAGCTATTGTTGTTTAAAGGGACACCTAGACAAAAAAAAGAAAAAAAGAATTACTTTCGACTGGTCAGTTATATTTCAAAGACTTTAGTGACGTCTGTTCAACCACCTTGGAGTCTCTAATAGATGAGAAAATCTGTCGACAACTATCATTTCCAGATTTACCACAAACCTCAAACGGTGACGTCATGAATTGAAGTGTTCATTTTTTGGCCACATTAGCTCGGCAAAATTTTTTGTACTCAGTATGTGAAATCTCTGGCTCTTTCAGGAGACAATGTACTTCATTTTTACAGATTAGGAACTGCGTAAATTTTTGTAGACGCTGTTCATATCAACGATGTCACTGCAGATGGTGTGTTTGGGGTCAAGAGAAAATAATTTACTCGTACAAGAAAAAAAATTTTTTTTGCAGATGCTAGGCAGCTTTTGCAATGAGAAGCGGCTCTATTTTGCATTTCTGGTTTTTCTAGGACAACGTATTTGTCCAAACTTTCCAATTTGTCTGGATGCACCCGTGTTGCACTCTTGTTTGTAATTTGAAGCCCTGTCAAGGCTTGAACAATTGTCCTATATTTTACAGTGCATTATTTGTGATGCCGTAAATGTAGCAGGTGGTATATGTAGTGTGCCCATCCCAAAAGAATTGAGAACATCAGTATCTTCAGCACGGAACCAACACCGTGCATTTCTCGAAATTCTGGAAAGGCAGGAAGATGAGAAACGGGAAAAAAGAAATGTTGCATTGAGGAGGATATCGAAATGTTTACAAAAAAGGAAAAGAAGCTAGAAGCCACTGTTAAGGAATTAACAACTACAGAATATGCAGAAAAGGCAGAGACAGTGACTTGACATGCATCACCAAGTCACACAGCTTTAGGAAGACTGTCAAGGCCAAGCTGCAGGAGATAGTGACTATTTATATGAAAATTGAGGAAAAGCAACTTGCTTATCTGAATGAAAGTTCGCAACTTATCACACTGAAAGTTATCACCTATGCAGCTTTAAGAAACAATGATGAAAGCTTTCTAGGCAGAAAATGTCATTGGAGCCATGTTTTTGACGTTTGCTCCAATGATGGTACCTTTTTTCGATGAATTTGTTATTTTGGGCATTTATGTTCTCCTGATTATGTTTCAATCGGGTTTCTAACGGCCGGTGTGGTCTTCGAAAGTTTGCACACATGGCCTTGAAAGTCCTTGAATTTCGGTCGTGTGAGTGAGCATGAACCTTGTGGTAATTCTTAAATTCCAAAGACATTGTTCTTACTGTTATCATACTATTGCTATATTATGAAATATAATAACTGCACATGTGCCACCTAGAACGAGAGCTCAATGTATACATAGGCTGCATTCTTCCTTTTATTTTCTTAAAGAAATTCTAAACCACATTTTCAAGTAACCATCTAATGACCTCAGTATTGAGAGTTTATGGCCTCATAAATCGACTTCTTCACGAATTTTTTAAATCTCTCGAGAAAGAGAAGAGTTAGCATGACTGTTGTACGCTTAAGGACTTTCATCTGAAGCTCCAATAAGCGTGCTGGAAGCTTCACAGAGATGGGTGACAAGGGGGGAAGGGGCTGCACCAGTACGTGTGATGATCAAGTTTCTCTCTGTCAGGATTCTTGTGTGCACCAGTGTTGCTACTGTGCAATTTTATTTATTTATTTACTTATTTATTTATTCACAATACTTCAGAGGCTCCTTATAGGAGCATTGTTTAAGGGGGGCAATACATGGTAAAATATGACGTGTGATAAATACAGAAAAAGATGAAATCTAAATTATACAGTCTAAAAAGTGCACTGGGATGTAAACGAGTGTCAAAAAAAAGGAAGAGTACCTAACACCCAGGTAAAAAAAACTAAACAAAGGAAGAGCGTGCATGAAACACGAACTTAATTAACACAGACAGTCACTGATTGAAAAATGAAGCAAATTTAGCAGCATTTACAATACTAGATACAATGTGACATACTACAATGTTACACAATTTAAAACATATAAGATAACACATCTAGAAAGAACTAAATGAGAAATAGCTACGTAAGCTTGAAATGTTCGAGTAGGCGGTGATGAAAGGCTTTGTGATTTGTTATAGAAGTGATATCGCCAGAAAGATCGTTCCAAAATTGGCAAGCCGTAGATCTCGGTGTCGGCCCGTGGCAATACCCTGTGGCAAGAAGTGTACGCAATCTGTTTGCTGATAGTATCCGATGGGCGACATATAGAACGTAGCAATCTGCTGTTTGATCCCATGCAGCCTGCCCACCAAAGTTAAAACGGGCCTTTTGCATGAAGAGAGGGCTCTTGAGAAAATGGTAACGTCACGCTCCACTTTCAAACTGAATGTGCAATGCATGACCACAAAGTTTGGCTGCACTGTTCGTAGCAAAGTTTGCCGTTTGCGAGATGATTTCTCACAAAGCCCGAGGGGTGGCTCAGGGCTCCATCAAAATTGTGTCCACAAGATTTCACATAATGCAAGGTCATGTGGGGTTAGTGTGCAAATGCTGAACACCTATTGTTCTAGTTGCCCTGGCTTTTCAGCAGCTTCTCGCGTGAACATTGAACCATTCTTGCAGCTGGGAACGGAAGATGGTTGCTGCACACAAAGCCGAAGTCGGTGACTACGAGGACATCGTGAAAAGCTTGGAGAAGTCTCTGCATGCCCAGCGTGAACGATTAAATCATGAGATGGCCGTCCGCATTGAGAATGCTTGTGAAATCACACGGCTTCAGATGAACAAAGAGTTGAAGGTGATCATGCCTTGTTTTTTTGAACATCTCTTTGCATTATCCAAACACTGTACACGGCTTGAATTGTCAATGCAATGCATGTTAGAAGTTTGTCACTCATATACATCTGCTAGTATAGGCCTGTAGGCCATACTTTTTATTAGTCCAATTTTTCATCTGCAAGCAATTTCAATATTGAGAGTTGAGTTTACTGTTTATCTGTGGTCATTATTTTTGTTCGCCAGCATTTGGCCACCATTCTTTCAAGTTCAATAAGTGAACATCTGGACCATGAAATAATGTTGCCCAAAAGATTATAGCCTTTATTTTGGTGTTCCTCGCTGAAGTCCTGGGGTAAATGCACTATGTATTAATTAGCTGGGACTCCAGATTCATAACATTTACGGGAAATGTCTCTTTATTACTTCACAAATAAACTAGTCCATATTGTTTCACTCATGACTATCCTAAGCAATCTGCATTTAAATTAAGAGAGGTATTAAGAAGGTATGCATGATTCACATGTAAAACAAATTAAGCAGAATGCAATTTTTCACCATACTAAGCATATCTGCACCATTGTAAACACGCCATAAGTTGGGTTAATTAGTTGCAGTTTTGAACATAAACATACCTGTCAACTTTCCCGAATTGTTCAGGAGACTCCCGACTTTTTACCCAATCTCCTAATTATATGACTTCTGTCTCGAATCTTCCAAAAAGTGGCAGCAACAGCAGAGGCATTTTTTTAAATTCATGTGCATATGTCGGCTTTTTCTGCTGTGACAGTTGCAGTGCTGCAGAAGAGCACTTGTCACTACATTTTAGTTCACTGTAACCATACCGCTAAGCATGTACCACGCATCCAAGCATGTACCAGCAGCTAAGCATGTACCATGCAGCGAAGGCCGGTGGCCGCGGGACACGCTCGCCAGCGTACCAGGAGAAGGTGAGGGAAAGGTGTCGCAAATTTTGCACCTGCCTTGGTACCCACATTTTGTATGCTAGACCTATAGATAGGCTGCTGACCCGCAGGTCGCGGGTTCGAATACCGGCTGCGGCGGCTGCATTTCTGATGGAAGCGGAAATGTTGTAGACCCGTGTGCTCAGATTTGGGTGCACGTTAAAGAACCCCAGGTGGTCGAAATTTCGGGAGCCCTCCACTACAGCGTCTCTCATTATCATATGGTGGTTTTGGGATGTTAAACTCCACATATCACATATCAAGACCTATAGATACGCTGCCTGCCTAAGCACCTTTGTGTTAAGTGGTTGGGGGGTTTGCATATTTTCCATAGTTCAGTGGGAAAGTCAGTGGTGATGTCAACAGCAAAGAAGTAGTACTTTTAAGCGTTTCTCGACTCGTACACAGCTGAGTTTTCGTGCTTCGCGATTTTGCAGGAAGGTGACAAGTGCGAATTTCGTACCACCTGCATCTGTGATGCAAGAGTTTCGAACGGTGGCAAGTCAGTCTTAAAATGCACATCACTTCACAGAAGCATCAGAACTACAGCCGAATTGTGGAAGAGCATGGTTACATAGGATGTTTCTTTCAAAAGAGCTGCCAAGGCAGTGCGATTCGTGCAGAATGCTTATTCATGGGATTTCTTTTGGAACTCAACTGGCTGCTAAGTGTTACTGATCACGCAGGACTGTTGTTTCGGAAAACGTTTCCTAATATGCGAAGCAGTAAGTGTGCGGACATACTAAAACACCTGCCATCGTCGAGAAAATAGCTGCAGATGCCGCTCTTAAACGCCGTGCTTTGCAATAGCAACAAATGGAAGCAACAACAGTGTGTCTCAAACGCCCCAGTTTGAGTGATTTTAAATATGCATGAATTCATTTGTATGAATTCAATGAGTATGAAGTCATTTTGTTCTGCAAAGTCGAACCGTTTAGGTGTTCGCAAACTGAATTGAGTTCTCCTCTGCGTTATTTTTTTTTTTTTTTGTTGAAGGCTGAGCGAAACTCTGTTATGAAACTTCTTGAAAGCCTTGAGAAAGCGAACGACCGGATTGCCGAACTTGAGAAGGCGCTCACGGAACAGAGAATTGCTCAGGATGACTCAACAACTGAAGATGGCTGGTAAGTGCGACCCATCTGGATTGTCATTCTGGCGCTTCTGTGACCCATTTGTTGGTTGATTACATGTAAGAGCTAAACTTTAGTTCAGTGGGGTTGTCTTTCATAGCTGCAGTTTTTTTTAGTTTTTTATCATTTGAAGAGACGCAATTTAGTGTTGAGTGGTGTTAGCTACTAGTGTTTGTCACCTGGCAACAGCCTAATTCTAACAAAATCCAGTGTATTACGGAAAGTTGAAAA
Source organism: Rhipicephalus annulatus (assembly GCA_013436015.1). Classification (NCBI taxonomy): domain Eukaryota; kingdom Metazoa; phylum Arthropoda; class Arachnida; order Ixodida; family Ixodidae; genus Rhipicephalus; species Rhipicephalus annulatus. The sequence goes on along the minus strand of WOVY01001811.1, from coordinate 564,555 downwards.
AGCTGAAGAACTGCCGCATTGTTTGTAGAGCACAGGTGCTATTCATAACCTTCACATTATGTGCTGCCACTTATGATAGCAATTTGGGAAAGTGGCGGCATGAAAAATCAATATTGACCGTTTCTCTCAAGCAAATATACCTTTGAAATGCTTAAGCCTTTCAAAACCCTTCGTTAAGTGGGCCGTTTTGAGATTGTTAGGGTGCTGGAGTTGGAGATGGTTACAGGGGTGGCGCTATGGGTGAGTATGGGGAAGGAGAGCTCCAGACTCCTTCTACCCCGTTCTCCTCCAAGAAAGAGGTAACGTCAGTCATAACACAAGGGCTAAGTTCCCCCCTCCCTGCCCCCCCCCCACTGAAGGAATTTGCTTATGGTGGGTTCTCCCCCCCCTCTCATTAAAATACTCCTGGTGCTGCCCCTGTTTGGTTAGTGTGCACATAAACTGAGACCTGAATAGTATGAGCACGAATATAACGAAACATTGGTTACAACGAAGTCAATGAAAAATAGTATTGCACTAGATAGTATTAGGAATAACCTTGATAACGAATTTCGGGATAAAACAAACTTTATTTCTTTTAATGTGCAACTTTGTTACGAGGTTTGGGTGTATTAAAAGTTGTGCAAATGCCTTATCCTCGGCTAGAATGACCGCACATCCAGTGACTTAGAGGACTGCTCTGCATTGATGGCTATTGTCCCGCATCTCTCAAGACACTCAAAAATCTTGAAAAATGAACTGAAATTTACACTTTGTTACTATTGTGTTACTATATTTCAGCAGTGCCTTAAGTTCAGCTAAATCTGGCCACCCTGTTTCAGGATATGTTGGGTGCAAGCATTCTGTGCTTAACGGCGTGCACTTAACGTTCTCAGCAAGTGTTTTGGGTGCCAACTATAGAAGTGACATTTAGACAAGAATTTTGGGTGCCAGCTATAGAAGTGATATTTAGACAAGAATTGCACCATTAGGTAAAAGAAGCAACGTTGGGCACTCCTGATGATTTTGATCGGTAACTTGTGAATACTAAGCCACAGCTGCTTGCTGTGCACCTATAGATTAGTTGGCGAATTTTTATGCTGATGATAATAACTTCATTTAGTGTTGAGTATTATTAAAGTGCTGGGTAAAGTAACTTGTTTATACAGATGCACATTTAGACGTAAACTTGTATCGTTTACTCTGTATACGTTAAGATGACAGAATATTGAATCACGAGTTGAAAAAAAAAAATTGCCAGTTTCTTATTGGGCTGTGTTGATTCCCAGTACAGTCAGCGTGTCCCGCATTTCACTAGTCGGAAGGTGGGCATACTATCGACAGTCGATGCTTGACGTTAATGGTTTTTGTTCAAAGTGTAATTGGAAAGCCTAGAGTTGATTGGATAGTTTGTGTGCCATGCCTGTATTGCTTTCGCCTGTGCTCAGATTGCAGTCAGTGTGCTTGTAATTTTATTGTGCCACATGAATGGGGGCCACTAATTAACTTTGACGCATGGTGCAAAGGTACAATAAAACAGCTGAGTTGTGACATATGGTGCGAAGGTATAATAAAACGGCTGACCAGGTTTGTGCATTTCAAATAAGCATAATGTACAGGTCATGCTGTGATGATTGATTTTGTCTCTGCCTCTCTCTGTGGGGGCAAAAAGTGAACGTTACTGACTGGTTGCTGCGAAGAAGGAAGCTAGGCAGGACTTTTTTCTCTGCAGCAACTGTGGCACAATTTTTTCAGTCATGAAAAACCAACTAGCCTAATACCTTGCTTTGTGAACATTACCCAATTTGAATAGGACTGCCGTTCTTCTAGGAAGGGCCGCTGTCTCTAAGCTACCTTCTAGTAAGCGTGAAGGGCAGCCAATCTCTGTGCCAGCACTTGGATGTTGTAAATGCAAAAATACACAAGACAGGCCTCTGCTCATGTAGGGCATGTACAGTAGAGCGGCTTGTGCAAACATAAGGTTTTATGGAGGATGAGTTGATATTCTTAGAAACCATTTGCAGCGATGACACAGTGCACTTATTTAAGATCATCGACATTGTCTTCTGGTACTGTCCATATCTATCTGGTTCTGTGCCTAAAAGAATATGACCATTACTATCTTAAAAGTGCAGATGCACTATCTTAAAAGCAAGTGCCTATGTGTGGACCTTGTATGCATACAAGAGGTTGAAGTTTCCAGGTAGTGTGCAAAAGAGAACTTGCGATTTTCCTCCTCATTGGTTGATTGTAAATTTCTTCCTTGAGGAAAAAAAAAATGAATCACGAGATACCACTAGATAGAAGCAAGCTAATGGATGAAACTACCATCACTTTGCATTGCTTGTTTGTGGAAGCTGTGGGTTTTGACGAATGGTTGAACAACCCTGCATGTTTCTGTAATGTTTCACTTTTTTTGCAGTGAGGAGCTGCAGCATGTTGACATTGCAGCAGCGGAAGCAAAGGAGGAAAAGCCGAGTCACCTGCAACAGGCTTTGAAGTCCGCCGTTGAGCACGTTGAAAATGAAGGTGCCGATGAAAACTGCCTGCGCCGCTCAACGCGAAGTACTCGGCGTACTATTCGAGCCACGTGGTCGATGGCCACGTCAGGAGAACCATCCGAGCTATCGGACAGCTTTGCCCACTTCAAGGTTCCGCGCCGCACCACAAGTTGTGTGAAGAAGTCAGTTTTGCCCCCAGATGACGCACTGGTGAGCAACTGCCTTGTTTTGGTTTGTCACTGACTTTAAAAAACTAAAGCTTAAAAAAAACATACACCGATGCCTAAAGCTCGCCGCAACAGGAAGGTTTGAATATTCGTAATGTTAAACTTTGAACAACATGAGTTATCTTCCGGCCATCGTGACTGTCTTGGCGTTATGGGAAGTTGCAACATGAAATGAAGAGAAACAAAAAAGGTCTCGCACCACGTAAGTACTTAGCACATTGGATTCCTTGCACATAGGAAGGAGTACTAAATAATCTCAAGTCTTGTAAAAGGCTTAGCGGTGAGGGCATATTTCGGGAGTGGAGTTGCGGTAAAAGCTTTCTAATCCAAGGAAACTTTTGGCATCGTGGTGTAATTCGGCGAAAATATTGGAGCTCGCCCAGACTCGCTTAAAGAATATATTTCGCTTTGAGGGCTCACTCACTCTATCAAATGTTTCATCCGGACTTAGGCAGACTCAACTCATCAACATATTAATCAGCCATGCTCACTCAGACTTAGACTTCGGTTTGACCTCAGTAAGTGAGCCTGAGTGAATCCACTCATGAGTTCATAGGATAAAAATGATTTTTTGTTTGTGTCCATGCCCTTGAATGCCAATATTATAACCGACATAATCTGTGCTCTCCTATACGCCTCTTGATCTTGTACTTTCAAGTACTGGTTATCCATGGATTCAATCCAGTAAGGACATTTTTATGAAATAGGCCACTCACAAGAAACATGCCAAAGCTTCCCGTGAAAGAGTTTATGGGGGAAAGTCTTGGCTTTCTCCCCCCCCACCAAACTCAAGCCTCTTGTAGGGGTGGTGCATGACCGCTTATTCATTGAGATCTGTTTGAATAGACTTGAGTGTAAAATGTGAATCGATATAAGGCTGATGGTAATGCTAAAGATGAGTGGATATTACCACAGGTTGGCACTAAGAGATGGAGCTCACTCAGACTCGCTCAAGAATGTTTTGCACTTGGGGCTAACTTGGACTCTGAATCGGCAAAATTTTTCCCAACCGAGACTCGCTCGAACTGGCTACATGTTTCCTTCACCGAACTCGCTCGTACTTACTCGCAGTCCGATGGGAGCCCGAGTATGAGGGAATCGACTCATAAGTGAGCTTACCAACTTATGCATCATAAACGTTTTGTGGCTTTAGTTTAAACAGTCCTGGGAGACACCGAACCAGTAATTAAAGGTGCACATGTAGTGCTAAGAAATTTTGTATGACAAACTGAATGTACTAATGCTGTTTGATTTGGCACTCTTCAGTATTTTCTAATAAAAAATTCTAGCTGTGCTGTACCTTGCATAATCAAAATTTTAAGATCAAAATAAAATTAATTCAAATGTACAGTGAAATTCTCCCCATATAGTGAATGAAACTTCGTGCATGCTAACTGCAATGGGCTCCCCCTTTTTTTCACCCTGAAAACCATTTGGGACCTTTTTGTTGTGCCTCAAATCAAATAGTGTGAAAGTGTAGCACTTAGCTTGTCATATTTGATACTATCAAAAACTTCTATATGGTTTTCAGACCTAGTGTAAATTTGAAATTTACTGTAGCATCGTAGAAGAAAAGGTCAGCTTTGATTATTGCACAAATCATACCCAAAAGCCTTAAAGTTTTTTGCTATTCAATAATTATAACATGAGGAAGTGAATTAGATTGTGCTGGCAAAAACAAACACTGGTTGCTGAAGTTTAGTGGGAAGCCCCCAAAGTGGAAAATGTTAGTGTCAACACAAAATGGCAGTTCCCGTCGAGGCAACGTCTTTAGTGTCAGATCAAACTCGCCAGATTTCTGAGTTGATGTTCTTAATAGATAAGTGCTTCTGTTGGCTATGGCTTTCTTTTTTTTAACTGTGACACAGTCTAGCCTGTGTCACAGTTACATCAAAATTGCCACTGTTTTTAACATTGGTGGTTGATTTGTGAGCTCATAGACATGAGCTCACAAAAGCTTTCGAATTGAAGCATTCTCAGCAAAATTATTGCCACTAAACTTCGTAACAGTATTCAGAAAGCATACATGCACATATGCAGGTGAAAACTTTTGTTGGCATATTTGTCTCATTGTAGCTCTTCTTTTTCGTCACTGTAATTCTCCACACACAAGACACAAACAGAAAGCTCAAAATCCTATTATAAACAAGCGTGGGTCTGCTATAACAAATGCCAAAGACCACAGGAGCAGGGGGAACCTGCTCTTGCTTGATTGAACTTTTTAATGGACTTTGCTCAGCTCCACTGGTCTTTGACGGTTGTGGTAGCAGAGCCATGTTTATTTTTACAGAGAAAACTTTCATGAGATCACAGCAAGGGGGCCATAGTTGTCTGCCATTACCGCTATCAGCGAAATACGAAAAAAAAATCTAAATAAGAACAAATATCTGGGATGGAGCAGTATTCGAACTTGGGTCCTCTCCATGGAAGCCCAGTATTTTACCACGGAACCATGCCGATACTTGAAACTCCTGTGCACATAAAGGAACTGCGTTAACATATGCAAGATAGCATGGTAGAAGAGGTAAATAACAATGTGGTGTCGCAGAATACGAATTGTGTAACCAGGCGTCGCACAATATATATTGCTTAACCAGTGGGTCGTTGCGTGCTTCCAACTCATTATAAAGGGCTCGGCCGTAATTCTTCACTGTCATCAGTCACAGAATTGATTATTGTAGTGATGGGTACCTTGCAAGCATACTTGTAATTAGTAGCAACTGGTTCTATAAATGGTGCTATTTCGGCTTTTGCTGTGACTGTGCCGCTTGTTCTGCACAGGCCTGGTGGTTTTATTTTATTCACTGAAAGAAATTGCTAAGCGAATTTTGCGTCAATTCTTTTTATTCCGTTGTGAGAGGAAAGGACCGCCAAGCAGGCAATTCAAGTTTAGAAGTATGACTTAATATGCCCATGCAACAACACTGGAATGCTGGCACAGTGTTGCAGCGCCACCACAGACACGTGCATTTGTGCAAGAGTGGTTCTTAAGCACCTGTGGGGCAAGCCTCGCTGCCACTCGCAGTGGCCCTCTTCATGTGATGCAGTGATGTTGCTGTGAAGCACTCGGGCATTCTCACGTGTAAGCGTTCAGCCACCACGCCGCTCTCTTCTCCACCTCGCTATGCTACATTATGCTATTGTAGCTCGGCGTAAACTGCCAACGACTACATGAGAAACTTCTAACAGCTCTGCCATAAAATCTGGCCTCCTGCATAACTTGGCTCGTGCAAAGATGTTTGATCCACAAGAATTGGCAGGTCGTATGGCACAGACAACATCACCGATGTGGATCTCTCAGTATTCGAGAATGACGCATTCAATTCTTCCTACCCAGGAGGAGGAGCAGCAGCAGCATGACCACCGTGCTGTCCTTGCTGATGGCAACGCTGAATCTTCGCCACTTAAACGCCTTGCAACTTCGTAGCTGGCAGGCTGTCTGGGGGCACGAGTGGCAGGTGAGAAATTTTGCAAGTTACTTTCAAAGCTTTTTCTTAAAGGAGCAATGTCACTTATACTAATGCACATTAGAGGCCTTCGTCTAGAACTGAGAAAGACAGAACATATTCACATCAACTTAAAAAAAAAAATCTAAATTTTGGGTGGGTCATACAAGATAAAAGTATACTTTCTACAGGGGTGAGTGCAGAAAATAAAATGTCTTCCTAGTATTATTTTTGCGCATTCCGACGCAACATGTGACCAGACCGGTGTTTCTTTTCACAAAGATATAATCATTACTGGCTACTATGATTCTCCATGGGTTACAATGACAGTAATATGAAACTCAAAATTGCAGCCAGATGGGGCCTTTCATAGTTGTGTGGAAGCAGTTAGTCACTGCTTTCTTTTTAGCAATGTGTTTCTGAGGAAATTTGTGGGAGTCTTGATCTTGTTGAATCAAATATAGCAAGGCTGTCCACTAGCCTCCTGGTTAACTAAAGGTGTCGCACAAGTGCTCCAATGAGGCATAGACCCTTGTTTCATTCGTGGAATGTAAAACCATTTTTTTTTAACCTTGAAGCTTTGCAGTGGAAAAAATTCATGTGCATTTCCTTCACAAGTTTTTGCTGTAGGTGAGTGGCGGATGTTATTTGTTTCGCATTGTCAACTCTCGCAGCACCTTGAATAATTAAGTACATATCAGTCTTTCTACTAGCAGTTTCGGTTTCAATTCTATTCTGTACTGCGCCTTGACATTGTGACACAGGTCAGTGCATGGTAGTAGTAGCACATTGCAGAATTTCAACACTTGCTGTAGCCTGCTTTATCGTCTTTATTGTTTACAGTTCGTTGTTGTACTTCCAATTGTGAATAACCCGCATCAAACATTACTTGCGTGCAGCATTGCAGCAAGCCTGCGCCAGCTGATTCCTGCCGACTCGGTTCATGGAGCTCCTTGAACAGCCTCCACGTCGGCTACTTGGACAACTGTGTGGAGAAAGGCCAAGCAGTGACATCATGTTTTCAGTCACAATAAATTAGTTTTAGTTGACATGCATCTTAATATGCATATTGCATAACACTTCTGAGGTAATGGTGCCTTTGGTTTTTAGTTGTGCTGAACAAATCTTGCTACGTGTGTGATTATATGTTTGTTGTATAATACTTGTAATTTAAGAACAGTGAACAGTGCTTCCATTCATATCCATAGTTGAAAAATTTTTTGTATAATACTTGTAATTTAAGAACAGTGAACAGTGCTTCCTTTCATATCCATAGTTAAAAAATTTTAATTGTGACATGAATGTAATGTATATTGTACCTGTCAGATTGCAATGGGGCACCGTTTCCACAAGAGAACGGTAGCCGCTGGCGGTCTCCCTTTGAGCTAGGTGGAGCATTGTTTACTTTAAGTAGTGTTGCATATTCGTATACTTTCATTGAACTCTTCAAGCTATTTTCATCAATATGTAACCCGATAATTTTCACATTAGCCAGTTCTCAATGGCTGTCACTGAAAAAAAGAAGTGTCTTTGTACCATTTTTATGGGAAAGTACATGATTTGGCACTGGCCAAAGTTCCTAGTCGTTCCTGCGCACTACTACAGTGTGTTGGTACACCAGTAATTGTGAGTACTTTACACTGGTAGGCAGGTATGCTAATTATGGCCGCTTGGTTTATCTCCTTTCTTGTAGCTTCTCTTTTTATTTTATTTTAGCTTGACAAATGGCCCTCGCATAATATGCGTGAAAAGAAGAGTTGAAACTTCTTGTGTGTGGTTTCTGTTTCAATTGTGCTATATTTTGATCTCAAGTACCAACCAGAAGCATGTTAATAATGGTTGTGCAGTGCTTTATATACACTGCTGCCTGTGCTACCCTCGTTTCTACTCTATTCTTGTGCACTTTATATGTTCCAAGACGCTCTCGGTCCAACGAGGCTAGGTTTTCACTTGTGTGTACATGGCGGCCAGTTGATGGGTACATTTGCAAGTTTTGGTGACTTTGGGAACAAAACATGCTGTTCAAAGCCCATGAAATTATATCCTAAGCCTGAATAAAGTACTTAAACCTTTTTTCTGTGATATAGCAGTAGCATGCGTTTAGAGAGAAGCTTGTGTCGACGGCATTGTTGCATACATCTCCAGTGGCAGCTTTTCGAAAAAGTTGTGTGTTGAGAATGTGTGTCAGTTTTTTAACTGCAATGAATATCAGTGAACTACGACGATATATGTACGACGAATTTCAACGATACCTTGTTGTGTACTCTACAGCGTATGTAAACAGTGCAAGCGACCAGGATGAAAGAGCTTTTTTCAAACCCGCTATTGACTGTGTGCACTATTGCACATCTGTTCATACTGAAGCGGATAATTGGTAAACTAGGTTTTGGCATAATTCCTATTTTTATTGTCCGGATCAAGATTGGTTTTAATTTTTATGATGGGACCATCTCTTTCTAAGTGCTTATCCAGCAGTGATAAAGAAAAAAATATATTGTGAGGGGACGAATGCATGTTGTTAAACTAGTTTCATGACCTTGTATTTCTCTCTTAAGAACTGCAAACACATTTGCAGCTGTAAAAGCTCACGTAGATAATTGACAATAGGTGTAAGCTTATTTGCATGCTTGTGAGCTTCTTAAGTGGTTACTGATCTAGTGATGTTAGTTTGGCTCATGACAAGCGCCTTGTTATTGGTGCGCTTGTGATACTTTACTACATTTTAATTATATCTGCAGACATACTTGCACATTTTTGTTGCGTTATCAAAGGATGGTTCACACATCAAAAAAGCTAGGCATTATTGACACCTTTCTGAAACAGCCCTTGTTGGCTGGGTTGTAGTAAACCAATTCCGAAATAACATGGTTACTGTGGATTAATATTATTTTCTGGGCTCTTACTATTCGAAGCTACAGCATGGTAATGGGGCATGATTGGGTGGGAGACTTGTCGGCCATGTTTTTTTCAAGAGTGCCAAAAGAGTGCTGGTGGCATTTAATATTGATCTGCAAGTTTCAGGTCTGAATGTTTCACAATTATGTTTAAAGCCCATTTGCTGGCGTGGCTTTAGTCATTCTCAATATGTGATGAATACTTTATTCTTGAGTGCACATTAAAGAACATCAGATGGTTGAAATTTCCGAAGTCCTCTCATCAGCACCTCTCATAATTATATCGTGGTTTTGTGATGTAAAACCCTACGTATTATTATTTATTGTTGAATTTAACCATGTTGCAAACTTTTTATTGTGCATATTCACCATAGAATACACTTCTGCTGCTCTTGTGCTCAGCTAGTGTATTGTGTGAACCGTTATTCTTGAACTGTGATATTTTTGTGCCATCATTGTTCACATCGGCATAAAATATATTTTAACATAATGACCTATGTTTTGTTGTTTAATGTCTGGATGGGAACTGGTATTGTATGCAGTGCTCCGAACTACACCTATGCATGATTTTGGTGCACACTTAATGCTGGCTCTGCAGAAAACACAGGCTTTATTATATTCATTGTAACTGCAAATTCACTATGTTACTGTGGAAAATAAAAACTTCCAGAATAAACTACTCCACAAATAAGTTATCCTACATAGTTCCTACATTACTTAATAAGTATGTGAAATCTGGCATAGATTTCTTACACTGTGCAGACTCAATTGAGTGATATACACATGTTTAGTTTTTAATGTTTTCTTGCAGTTGCTGTATTATCATGGTTGTTATTTTTATTTCTGGAATTCGGACTTGATTTTTATATATATATTTTATTTATTTTGTTGTTGTTGTTGAGTTCACATTGCTGACTGTTTATCACTGCTGTCGTGCTGAAAGGTGGCTGTGGGCCTTTGTAAAGCTGCCTCTTTCGGAGAGCAGCTTTTACTTGCAGCTGTCCTTCATCAAACTATTGATGAAAAATAAAACATTATTATTATTATAATGAGGTTAAAATGTATAGGATATTCACAAGGCCACACTAAACAGCGCCATGCTGTGCTGATACATATAGACGCAATTGTTTGCAGTCATTGTGGGCTAGTGTCTGTGGCCATGACACTATGCAAATCTGAAAGCTTGCTAAGCTGGAATGAGCCTTTTGTTTTAGCTGAACGTCTAGTCTCGTTGGGGACAAATGCCACCCACTCTATGCCGGATGCTGTGGGTGTGGTCACGCAGTGTGGAGGTGATCGTCTCTTGATGGAGGCTGTGGAAAACTTGCGACCGCTAGCGTTAAAATAGGCACAGGCAACCTTGTCTGTGCCAAAATATAATCAAATTTAGGGTGCTCGGTGCCCGCCTTTAGAGCATTGCTATTGGAAATGACAATGCTTCATTGTACAAAGAGGTATACAGTTTCAGCGGAGTTGGAAACTGACATTAAAGATCTTGGAAGCAATGTCTTAATAGTGAAGCTGTTCAGGCTGTCACTGTTCTGTAAAAGACTATCATCATCATGAATAGGCATGCGCTTTCTTGATTCTCTCTGCAGTGAGGCTGCTTAAAGCATCTATAACTTGTGCTCCGTACTGGAATCTAGCATGTACAGCAGGTGCACGTGTCAAAAATGAACACGTGAAAGATATACAAAGCATTAAAAAGTGGAAGAGTGAGTACGTAAAGAGAATAAAGACAAAGGTATAAATAAAAGCAGAGGAAAAACTAAGAAAATAGAGGCCAAAATGTACACATTAGGGCGGGAGAAAGATGGGAAGAGGATGTGATAGAAATAAAACAAAAATGGAAATGGGGCATTCTTCTTAAAAAGAAGGGTAATGTAGAGCGAGGAAGGAAAAAAAAAAGTATAGAAAGGGTAAGAAACAGAGTGAAAAAGAAATTTAATGCTCGGGCATTAAAATTACCCATGTGTGTTCTTGTTGTTCCTGGGCAGATGAGTGTGAATCACCTGTGGCACATACCCGCATATCAATGGCGCATATGCCCGCCCGCGGGTATGTGCCACTGTCAAGCGGAAAGTGTTTGACGACGTAAGCGACTGGATTGTGACGTAATTCATGTCTTAACAAGCGCGTCATATTCATCAAACCATCTTGCTGTACCTCACTAAATTTGGTTCACGGCAAATTTTTGCATATTTCCCCCCAAAATGCGGTGTAATTATTTCCTAAATTCGGTGGCTCAGTCGCTGCCTGCCGCGCTCGTGCATAATGTAGAGACACACCATACTTCACCATTTGCAGAACCATGCATATCTGCATGCATGCGAGTTTTGGGCCTCTTCAAAATCTTACGCCGGGTAGTAGTAGTGGTGGTGGGAGGGGGAGGGTGAGTGCTGCGATAAACATTTGGGCCCTTCCGTCCCCCCGCCTATGGCTGTCTTCACATTGTCACCACGTAAGTATTTGTCGTCAGCGTTTTCGAGCAAAACAATCTTACCCACAATCCAAAAGCAAAATCTGGGTGCCTCTTGGACCTGTAGAGTACTAAATTTTTTTCAGGGTTGGGAAGAGGTAAAATTTTTGCCTATGTTCGCGCTTGTGCATTTTGGAGAGGGGGGGCTTGGACTCCACCCTCTTCTGTCTACCCAGTGTACATTCAAAATTCCCGCGCCAAGTCTTCGAATGCTCAGCGCTTTTATTAACGGGCAAAGCAAACTGCCCAGTTTAACTTTCGGTATAGTTATATTAGATTATCTGTTTCCGCAAACTCCGCTGCTCTTTTTTCGAAGGTACAAGCGCTACAGTTCTTGATGCTCCAGTTCTTTGTTTTGTTTACGTCGCTTTATTTTCGCTTGATATTTGGTGTCCTACAGCCTCGGTACCAAGAGCAAATGCTTAGACATTTGACGTTAGTGTAGTCGCTACGTCATCTTGCGAGTTCTTAAAGCAAGGGACAAATCTGCGGATAGTTTGCAGGCGTGATGTAAGCGCTGCGGAGACGCATTCAAACATGCATTCAAACATTCAAATATCGAGTCCACGTGTCGTTCTACCGGATATCCGGTGGCGAGAGCCCAATCACCCATCGCCACATTAGCGCCACATTGCCCGGCCATCATTAAATACCCCCGAAAATCGTTCGCCGGTGCTTCGGGTCATGTGCATAGTGATGAATAGAATCGTTTAATTTCAGCCGTACACATAGAGTAGTTAGGTAAGTGCTTCGCGTTACTATTTCATGTGCATGCGTGCGCGTAGCTCGCGGGTTCGGCGGCGATAACGTGGTTTTTAAAGCCGGTGTTTTACCCAATGAATGAAAGGTGCGTGCTGTTCGCAGCTGATTGTCGCGCTTTAACCGTGGCTCCTGTGGATTACATCGGCATTATTCGCGTTGTAACAGTTCTAGGCCGTTCAAGTGTGAGCCCAAGTTTATGGTCACGTTTTTCCTCCATGGACTCGTTTCAGGTTCCACTCTAATCAATAGCAATGGCCTTTTCGCCTATCTCGCGGCTGCACCTCTCCTGGTGCGTCGTCGCGTTGTCAATAATTAGCATGTACAAAGGTAAGTACAAACATCGCCCATTTTGTTGCTTTGGTCCTTTTTAATATTTCGTCTTCCGCGACAGTAAGGTTTACGTGCTGGGGCATCGCCTGCTGTGTTTACACGAGTCGATCGGCGCTTAATTGCTCGCGCGTTGAACGAAACCCTGTTCAGTTTACAAACTTGACAATGTCGGAATGCAGCCTTAGGCACATAATTGCCTTGAATTTATTGCCATAATCTGCCCGAGTTAGTGGACACCTGTCACCCATGTTGTATCTCGCACTCTGCGGACATATGTTCGACAATGTTTCGTCATACTTAATGCACTTTCAGCGTTACGTGTTGTAGACGCTTTTCTTTTTTCCAACACGCGAAACGAAATCTGTTTTATTTGTTTCGTCTAGAGTGTATAAGATGTTCACGACAGCCGTGATATCATGCCTGCATAATTAAACTTTTTTTTTCTCCACAGTCGAATGTATTGCAGTCATGTCTGTGGACCTTGGTGTCGAGTGGATGAAAGTTGCCATTGTGTCTGTGAGTTTATAATCAGACTGTTTTCTTCTATTATCTTTCAGCAATGTTACTCATTTCCTAACTCTCCACAAAGTAGTGCATGGAGGGCATGGCTAATATTGTTCAGGAATGTGGCTTACTAGAAACTGCTGTTCTCAACATGCAAAATAGTCCTCTCAGTTCTGTTCTTTAAATGGAAGCGCCATACAAGGCGAGGTATAAGTTATAAAATTTGATTGGTGTAAAATACCACCATTCGTCTGCATAGGCTGCTGTATTAAGCATTATTAGATAGTTGTTAAATATAAATGCTCCTTTATTAGTTCTGTGGCCTATTGGAATCGTCCATCAACGGTTGTTTACCAAACTAAGCACGCAATCTTTCTTTTCAGCCTGGAGTTCCTATGGAAATCGCTTTAAACAAGTGAGTTCCTTGTTCAAAGTTTTTCGACATTGGTGGTTGCTACAGATTCATTGCATGCTCTGAGCTTATGTTGAACTTTGAGCTTACATAGTTATTTTGCCTCTGCTTTAGAGATTCACAGAGAAAAACACCAGTTGCCATTGCATTCAGAGATGGGGAACGACATTTTGGTGAACAAGCCGTCTCTACTGTAAGTGTTTCTTGCTACATATGTTTAGGTCAAATTTTCTTGTTACTTGTATTTTAATACTTGTTCTAGCCCTATGACTATAGCCTGTTTGTTAAAGATGCCATATAGCATTGAAGTTCTTGTAGAAGTGCTGAATTTAAAAGAAGCTTTTACGTTCGAAATCTGGTACTGCCTCATGATGAGTGATGTTATGATGCTGTTGTAGCATTTTCAAGTGGTCTTGAAACTAGCAAGGCAAAAAGAAACACATCTCGCGAGTATGCAGGTCAAAACTTTCATTAGTCTCCCTGAAAGTGGTAAACGCAATCTAATGAACTTCTAATAGTTAGTTTCTGTGCTGTTCATTGAAATGTGAATAAAGCCTTGAATTAAACCAAAAGAAGCTGTTTTTTAGCACGCTTGTATGTGTCCTTGGTCATTTATATAATTATCAACTTTGATATTTGAGTATTGCAGCGACACCTGTGCTAACAGTTTGATGTAGCCAAATCGCATTCCACACGCATTCCATGATGTCCACTCAACATAACGAGTAGTAAAAGCTAAATTTCCTGTTAAGATATTCAGTGGCGAGCTTGATCGCGGTTAACTTTAGGAGGTTTCACTTTGCAGCATATGTTTTCTTAGAACTACCACGTGTAATATATATACTTTGACCAGAGAGGCGCATAAAGTTCAATTCCCTGTTTGTGCGGCCAACTTTTTGTGAGCTTTCGGCTGCAAATGCATTCTCCGAGCCGTACAGCTGCTGCACGGCAAACAGGCTTGAACAGGTGCCAGGCACAAAAAAATTGTGTGTTATAATATCGTATTTTATTATAAAATTTATTCTTATATTTGTAATATCATGCCAATTGTTAATTGCTGCTGTTACAAATGTAATATGTGAATTGCGTTTATTTTATGGGGATAAAGCTTTATCAGGTCCGTCTTCATTAATGACACAAAAAATGGCATTTCAAATGTAGAGCATGCTCATTTAGTTGCTTTTTTTAATTTTCCGTATTTTGGCCAAGTATGAAAATCGGATTGCTTTGATCTTGTACCATTTATAAACTGCATCTTTAGTGGCAGTTATACATCATTGTGATTAATTTACCGCTTTGTTGTTTTTATATTATTTCTGCTGCAAGTACTAGGTAGTATTACAAAATGTATAGAAATTATAGCTCATCTTAGGTAATGTTCAACATCCATTTGCTTAATTATGTTTCTTGCAATTAGTACTGGTTGTGTTTGTGCAGTATGTTTATAATAACTTCAATGCAGGATATTTTGCCATCTGCTCCAGAAACGTCAATAGTTGCTTCAAACTACCATTTTTGGTAGTTTTTTCGGCTGCTTCAAAGCAGCATTTTTTACTGCTCCAGAATCTTCTCTAAAAAAGCAAGATGTGTCTTCCGTCACTGGGCATGTCACAACTTTGACGTTGTTTTGCAGGGCGTCAGGTTCCCAGACAAGAGCTACTCCCACTTCCTTGACTTGTTGGGCAAGGACAGGAACAACCCTGTGGTGAAGGAATTTGAACGTCGCTTCCCGTACTACCAGCTAGAGGCTGACCCTAAGACCGGCGGGGTCTTGTTCAGGCACCCGGAAAACATGACCTTTAGCCCCGAGGAATTGCTTGGCATGATTCTGGCCCACGCGAGAGAATTCGCTTCGAATGCCGCTGGTAAGTTTTGCCGAAATTCATTCAGCATCTGCAATTCATTTGTCTATGAATAAGTAAAGACTTGCAGGACATTGTTGTATGCAACCATGGGTTGGCTTCTGGAAGCCCATGTACTTTTTCTTTTAAAAGAGCAGTGATTTTGTTTGTGTTGGTAATTTACTTTCCCACAGTACCGACAGCACCACTATTGCTGTGAGAAGCTTGGCAAGCCAAGGAACAACTTGAAAGAGTGGGGAAGTTGCCTCGAAGTTTCCGCATTAGTTTTGCCATTACTTTACTGACTGATAGCACCTTCCAGGGCCTAAATTGAATTGCACGGTACTCTACATGAAGCAGAGTCTTGACATGAGACATCTCTGTAGATGCGATATGGCCAAAATACATCAATAAGAAATGAAATTGGTGATGCCATACTTATTTGTGATCCACAGCGTGTTTGGCATGAAATTCAAAAATTTAATTTTGATGTTTATTTTTTTTATAAAAGTGAGCCTATTGTGAACTCGATGACATTACAGTACTCAAATACCGACTTCTCAGTTGAAACTGACCTACAATTTCATTTCAATGCCTCATTATAATCACGATGTGGCATACTGTATTGGAAAGAATTGAATCTAACTGCCCTTTCAGTAATGTGTGGCAGTAGCAATGTTAAGCTTGTATAATTTGATTGAGAGAAATGAAGCAACTTGATGTATCCTCTAGAATTTTCTAATTCTAGAATTTTTGTACACTTGCCCTGCCGCCGTGGTCTAGTGGCTAAGGTACTCGGCTGCTGACCTGCAGGTCGCGGGTTCGAATCCCAGCTGCGGCGGCTGCATTTCTGATAGAGGCGGAAATGTTGTAGGCGCGTGTGCTCATATTTGGGTGCACGTTAAAGAACCCCAGGTGGTCGAAATTTCCGGAGCCCTCCACTAGGGCGTCTCTCATAATCATATGGTGGTTTTAAACCCCACATATCATTCAATCAATTTTTGTACACTTAAATGCTGTCATGTGCAGCCACATTGCTAGCATTTGTTGTCAATATTCACCGCGCAGTGGTCAAGTTCTTTTTGCATGGCTTTTCCAGGGCAGACAATAAAGGATGTAGTTATCACAGTTCCTGTATTCTTCAACCAAGCCGAAAGGAGGGCACTCGCTCAGGCTGCTAACCTCGGAGGTCTCAAACTACTTCAGCTTATTGGAGCCAACACTGCCGGTAAGATCTGTCTATTTCGGGGCTTATATAAAATTCTCCTGTGCAGTTATATTTTTCCAAGGTCATCTTGTAAAGTTAAGCTATCGCATTTGAACACCTCATGCTTGCGTGACAACTACCATTGTGGCTGGTTGTTTTTGGCATCCAATTGCCGAGTCGTAACGGAGACCAGTCCTAAGTGTTCTTCCACGAAAAAGGTTCAGAAGAGCAAAGCATTTTTATTTTGTTCATGCTGTAGGGATTGCCTGTCTTGTGGAGGACAACATTGATGCAAGCCAAAGTGGAAGAGATCAAAACGACACGACCTTTGCATGAGACCGTATTTTTAAGAAAGGCTACAGCACGCATATTGCGTGCTGTAGCCTTTCTACAGCACGCATATTGCGTGCTGTATTTTTTCTCTTTTCGAAAGGGGGGATAATGCCACCCACACGTAGTGGGTCGACTGCAAGAGCGGCTCTACCATCTGGAGGAAAGAAAGAAGATTTGCGTGTCTCTTCTCGGCTCGAGAGCCAGCCACGACTGACGCATCGTCTTAGAGCTAGCTACCCGGTCGTTCAATATATTCCCCAGTACTTGTGACTCATCGTGACAATATAGACAAAGACGACAGAAGTGCTCTCAAACCTCATTATAACGAAGTTTGTTCATTAAGTTTATATCCAAAAAAAATAAATGTTTGTTATATCTGAAAAATTTTATTGATGTATATTTTTAACACTGTTTTTTAAAAGTCTATTGAGTTGCATCATTATAACCAATATTTTGTTATATCCAGATTCGTTATAGCATACACGTCTCCATCTATAAGTGTCCTGCGACCTTTCATGATTCATTACTAACTAGCCCACCAAGCTATCCTTTCATTTTTCAGATTGTAGCTAACGTCCCTATGAGCTTTAAAGAACTTCTGGTAACTTTTTATTACTCGTATCTTCTTGGAATCGCCAGGCCTTATCTGACTTGATGGTACTTTACGATAACTTGCAATATGCAGCTTTGTTTGCTGCTTGATAAACAACAAACGCATTATTCCTCTAAACAGATTAGGGTATGCTCCTTAAATTCAGAAACTTCAATGTCTTGGCCTTCTTGTTTAAAATAGAAATGACAAAAAATGGGATATAAATGCAGCGATATCTACCAGCTAACCTGCAAACAGTCTTGTTCTCATAACTTTTTCGCAGCTGCGCTGAACTACGGTGTTTTCCGCCGCAAGGAATTCAACGACACGCCAGTCCACATTCTGTTTTACGACATGGGAACTGGCAGCACCACAGCCACTATTGTGGCCTACCAGACTGTCAAGACCAAGGACAAGATTCTCGCAGAGCACGTGCCCCAGCTTTCCATTAAGGGCGTCGGGTGAGGCTGCTTTTAAGTGGCTGACGTAGATTATGACCGATTATGCTGGTGGGTACTAGTGCCTACAAGTGGGACATTTTTTATGGTTAATGTATGCATTCTAAAAATAGTTTTGCTATTCAAGACAAACGAGCCATGGTAGCTTAGCTCGTAGGGTGTTGCGTTGCTAAGCTTGAGGGCGCATGTTTGACTACCGACAACAGGGGCTTCATTTTGATTGGGGTGAAACGCAAAAAACAAGCCTATGGGCTTAGAATTAAGTGCACTTTAAAGAACAGGTAGCGAAAACTTAATTTGGAGTTTTTTACTACGGTGTGCCTCATGATCGTATGGTAGTAGTGGCAGGTGCCACCCCAGCAGTTATTAGTATTATAATTACCATTCAGGACACCTTTTTGTTGAGCAATAGTGATCATTGTCTGGCTCGCCTGCATATAATTTCCTGAATGCTCTGCGCTGGCTACATTTCTAATAGGGATGCCACATGGCACTGATGGCATGCTTATTGAAAACTTGCAGACAATGATGCCAAAAAAAAGTATAGGGGATGTTCTTAGAAGTAGTTGTAATGTAAATGCGCAGAAAGAAAAGTGGACAGACAGATAACTTGCCGCGGGCAGCGACCTAATCTGCAACCTTCGAATGTGCTGTGCAGCCCAGAAGACTTTGTCCTGCAAGTAGCTTAATAACGATGGTAATGATTGTTAATGAACATGACAAATTTTTAATTTGATGATGGGGCACTGAAGCAGTGAGCATTTATAGTTGGCTGTTCTCTTTGAGACAGGTATGATCGTTTCCTGGGTGGTCTGGAGTTCAAGCTGCGGTTGGGCGAGAGGTTTGCCCAGGAGTTCAGTGCACTCAAGAAGACAAAGCAGGATGTGTTTGACAACAAGCGTGGTCTGGCCAAGCTCTTCAAGGAGGCTGATCGTGTCAAGAAAGTCCTAAGTGCCAATACTGAACACGTGGCCCAGGTACGATCATCAAGCCCTTTTCTCTTTTCGAGCTTATACGAACTTTTGTGTCTGAAATAAAAGTTAATAATTTATCTATTTAACAATACAATTAATAAGTAATGGCAGAAGAACAAGAAAACATAACGTTATTTTCTGGCTGGTCAAAAACCGCATTTGAGGCCTTGAAGCAAATGGGCTCAATTATGGAGGTCATCAGTCAGAGCTTGAGACCGCAGCCTAGCAGAAAGCCTTCTGTGCTACTCCAGAAGGCTTTCTGGAGTAGCACAGACATTCTGTAACTTCAGTGTGAAATAACAGAGTTGTAGATTTTTATTTTTGTGAAAACGAACTTGCCAACATTCTTGGGCTCTGTGCATCGTTTTTTTGAGCCCAGTGTAAATTCACCTTGAGCATTTGCGCAAGAACATGGGCACAAGTGAAAGCAATTAGGCCGACTCGCAGTGTTGAGACTTCAGTGTTACTTTTATGAATTATTGGACTCTTTTTAACAGCTGATCAACGCAGATTTCTTCGTGTTCACTGTCCCCTAGAAATGTGCACTTTCTTGTCTGAGGAAGAATCCATGGCTCTCTCTTGCTGCAGGTTGAAAATGTCATGGAAGATGTGGACTTCAAGCATCCGATCACCAGGGCTGAATTTGAGGAGATCTGCGATGACCTGTTCAAGCGTGTGTCTGCACCTATCCACATGGCTCTGTCATCTGCTGGCATGACTTTGGTGAGCTACAGGTTTTAATGCCGAAGCACGATCGTCCCCATAGTTTGAGGTAGTGTAAAAACTGCTTTTTCTTGAGTGACATGGCTGTTTGCCACTCCTTGCAGCCTTAAAAAAACAAGAGTAACTTGCGCTGTGATTAGGAATTTTCATTGTTCCACAGTGTAGACCACTTATAATGTAACTGCTTGTAGTGCAGAATTGGTTACAATGCTGTCTTTTTTGACTCCTGTTCATCCTCCCATAGGACCCAATATATACGCAAATCGCTTATTGTGCAGTCCCCCAAGATAAAAGCGCGGTTGTACTGCAGTTGCCGGCAAATCTATGACAATCGTGGTAACAAGTTCGCGTCTGAAAGGAGGCATGCTGGGTGTGCCGCTCGGGAGTGAGCGGAGAGGTTGTTGCAGAGGAGGAGGGGCACGGAGTAAGCGAATGAAAGGCGGAGGGAAGAAAAAGAAAAGGAAAAAAAAAGGACAGCAGCATGATGCGCGGGCTCGTCGAGGAAAGCGGTTGGCTCGGCGACAAACAGGCCTTTGCACCGGCGCTGACGAATTAGCGTCACTAGCGTGGCTTCGGCCGTGCACGGCGCAACATGGCAAGTGTGATTCAGTCCTCATCAACTGCACCTAAGTCTCCTGTCGGAAAAAGCGTCGTCGTTATCGTGCTTGCTACAGATATTGCATTAGCTTCCTAGTCAGTAAATTTTAAATATTCAACAGCTTTATGATGCGAGCTTTCGCCTTTGCTGCCAGTGCGCAGTCTTACGTAAGCTTGGCGGGTTTTCGTCATTGTTGATCTCCCGGCCGCGAACGCGATCTTCGTATCACATACGCTGTTCTTGGTTCAGTGCTTGAGTGCGATCTTTTCGAACCCTATCTAAAGTCTTGGACAAACTTGCCACAACAACATACCGAACAGCAGGCTAGGCCTAATTGGCATTGGTTGCGTTTAGATACTGGTCGCATGCGATTTGTTACGGAATCAACGGCACCTATTGCGGTGGCTGCGCTTGACGGGAAGGGATACATATCGTTAATGAAAACCAGGGTGGCACGTGTAGCAATCGAATGGTGGCTCGCTACACGTTGCTTCCTCATGGGGGTTCGCATTCAGAGATCGACCAGCTGCAGAAGCACATTGTTTTTGCTGCGTTATCAGCTTCCATTTGTCAACATAGTTGTCTGCGAAATCGTGTGACACCAAATCTGTAAGAAAGTGTGGAGCATGCTTGTGGCAGGAGGGCTACCATGTGCTGCAGTGTTCTGGTACAGCCAAATGTAAGCCGCACTTTGATTTTAAGCTGCCATGATCGGGCTGGGCGAGTGAATTACGAAAGGGTATGTCAGTTTCTGTTTTATATTGAACTCTGAGGTTCAATAACTTCTGCTGGTGTGGGTATATCTCCAAAATTTTTTGCATTCATCTTCGGCAGATTTAAGAAACGCGTTGCATTGTGAAACTACGGTAGTGAAATTTGAGTGTGGGACCCCTTTGAGGAAAGTGATGTTTCTACAGTACCTAGTTTTAATTATTGCGCATTTTCTCTAGGGTGAAATCGACCAAGTGATCGTGGTGGGTGGCAGCACCCGCATCCCGCGCGTGCAGCAGGAGTTGCACGCTGCTCTGGGAAGCAACAGGGAGCTGGGGAAGAGCATCAACGCGGATGAGGCAGCAGCGCTTGGTGCAGCCTATCAGGCCGCCTACCTCAGCAAAGGTTTTAAGGTCAAAGTTTTCCAGGTGAAGGAGGCCAGTCTGTTCCCCATTCAGGTATGTGTGGCCTTTCTAGTTGTGGTGGGTGTTTTGGATGTCATTTGAATAAATGTAGAAGTGTAGAGTCTCATTTCATTGCGAGCACGATACTTTCACATTTTGTTGACTTGTGCTGTGTCTTTCACTCTATATTGTCAACTTATCACAATGCATGCATAACACTGTATGTCCGAAATACCGTATTTTCATGCATATAACCAATCTCTACATGTAGCCTGCAACCCTGACTTTAAATACGAAAATAAAAAAATCAAGCATGTCACCCCTGCATATCAGCCTGCACCCTTACTTTTTAAGCGCATTCTATTATTCTTCGATGGGGCTCATATGAGAAAAAATACAGTAATAATTTTGTGCAAGGCAAAGAGACAAGAGGTACAGGAAAAAGCCTCTTGTTTCATTGCCTTGCTTTGCAGTGTTACCTTTTGCACAGCCTGGACCACCTAGCCGCACCGCGTGTTTTAGTACAGTGTTCCTGTGGCTAAGGCGCTCGGCTGCTGACTTGCAGAATCCCCGGATCGAATCCCGGCTGCACCAGTTGTATTTTCGATAAAGGCGAGGAAGCTTGAGGTCCATGTGCTTAGATTTATTTGCACGGTGAAAAGCCCAAGTGGTCGGATTTGCCGGAGCCCTCCACTAAAGCATCTCTCATAATCGTATGGAGGTTTTGTTAGATGAAACCCCAATAATTATTATTATATTAGCATGTTTTAGTAATGCCATGTGCATGCATTGTCACAGTAAAGCATGTTGTATGTCCCTTACCTGTACAAAAATTTGCTTGGAGTTTAGTATAATGGGGCTGATATTCCAATACAGTTGGTCTCCTTAAAACGACGAAACTCTATGTATTTTTGGGCCTATAATCAGGTACAGCTTTAGAAGGTAGCAGTATATCTACCTCAAAGATGGATACACACAAGTCTGCGACAATGGGCTCATGTGCTATACTTGCCATTCATTCTCGTCTGAAAATGTCGTGGAGTATATTGCCAGGATTATTTCTAATGGCAGAGACAATGAGCTGCTGCACCTCTGCTTTTTTATGGTGCATTAGACTATGAGCAAAGTCAACTGAGATGTGTGATCTGCCATATCCAAAAGTATTGTATTTAAATGTATCAAGCTCGCATCTTGTAACACTTAACCACTTGAAGGTTCCATAACTTCTGTTGATGTGTGTATACGTATCTCCAAAATTTTTTTGCGTTTGTCCTCGTTCATCTTCGTCATCAGCTGCAGGCCTTGCAATATTGTAGGGTACAATAACACATTAACTAGTGCCCTGCAGTAATGCACCGTGAAAATTAACTAGCCTGCAGATATGCATGTGTTGCTTGATGAACAGTATAATCTCAGTTTTCACACTTCATAAAAAGAGGCTCTCTTTGTTAGTAGGTATGGTATGTGTTGGGTACAAATTCAGAGTAAAGGGCACAAACAATAATTGAATAATTAGAGCAGCAAATGTAGACGTGGGAAGCCTTATACCTGAACTTTATACCTTCTAAATTTGATTTTTGTTTATACCGTGGTGTTTTCGCTGTGTTTAAAACCAAAATTACATTGTGTACTGATAATATCTTGGAAATACAGTCGAGCCCGCTTATAACGAACCTGAGCGTAACGCGGCATTAGTTTTCTGTGTCCCGAAGTTCGTAGTAAATGAAACACAGCTCTTAAAAAAAAGTTGCGAGTGAAAACGCAAACTTTTTTTGCCCCAGAAAGTTCGTGATACACGTGTTTCGAAGAGCAAAGGCGATAAGGGCGGTCTCGAGTTAATTTAAAATGACAGGGTGCTCGTTCGTCGAGGCCCGTGGCATAAGCTGCATGAGGCACTGGCTCCAAAGTTTCATCGTTCTCGCAATCTGATTCTTCCAAATCACTCTCGCCACGTACTTCATTCACAACGCCCTAATCCGTGCACGGTTCTGCAGTGTCGGCATCATCGGCCTTAATTAAACCATCGCAACAGATGTCCCACTCGCTCTCCCAGGTCGGAGTCGACGACGCGCTGCCACAAATCGCCGTCGTAGTGGTCCTGTTCGGAAGCTTAAAGCTCTGCATCGGGCCCTACGTCGACAAAGTCTGCCTCGCAAAAACAGTTTCGTGCGCATGTTGTCGTCACGGCCGCCTACGAAATATTTATCTCCACAGCTGAATACCGGGACGCCTGAAGCGGCAAGTTGGCTGCCAGATGGTCAACAGCTATGAGCAAGCGCTCCACAACGCGGCACCTAATGGGCGGATTACGCTCAAGCCAAGCGGTCATACTTTTGCATTTTGTTGAGCGGCAGGAAAAAGCGTACTAGTCCTTTCGTCAGTCATCATGACCACACACGCGCACCAAGAGCGAGCAAGACACGCACACACGACACACATGCCAGAATGCGTGGAACAGCTGTGGGCTCGTTTCCAGTCAGAAAACGAAACTATTTCGAGCCAACGTGGCGGGCGTCACGGAGCGGTGGAGACGGGCGAAGGAGTTGTGGTCAAGAGAAGAGAGCAGACTTGCGAGAGAAGAGCAAGGAGTTGCGATAAAGAGAGAGGAGGATGCGGCGGGAGGGCGACGTTGAAAACCAAAGCACACTGGAAAGAGGCAGGTTGGGTAGCTTGCTTGAAAGGTCTGTGAAACTCTCACATAGAAAAACTTGAGGATGGAAAGAGTGCCTGCGCGCGCGGAAGTCAAAGCATGGCCGCCTGGATCGGTGTGCGCGGCGGTGTTCGAAGAATCGGCGACCGTGGTCAAAAAATCGTTTTGTTGTGCCGGCGGGTTTGCGTGGCCTCACGAACTTCGATATTTCACGATTCGTTCCATGCAAATTGACAGCCGTTTTCACACTTCGACGCGCACACGGAAGGCATGCAGAGTCGAGTGCGAAGTGAGCGAGAACAAGTCCTAAACACGAAACGAATCGCAAATTATCAGAGTCGGGGTAGCGTATGCGGGTGCACTAGACGCAGACTATCGGATATAGTCGATGACCGAGGATGTTGGCAAATGGTCTGGTCACTCCAGGCAGGCGACGCCAACGACATACCAGTGATCAAAAACAAGGTAGACGCCCGACTGGTCTTCGAAAGGTCGGTGGCAGTGTGAAAACACGGGCCTCGTCTGGCGATGCGGGGTGCTCAGTATAACGGGGGCACAAAGGATGGATGGTACGTAACAAAAAGCAGTGGGGGCATGGAGGAAGAAAACAACTTTCCTTCCTCCATGGGTAGGGGAGAGCGGCAACTAGAGGGTCGCGGAGGCAGGGTCGGCAAATAACAATACGAATGTATGGGCACCTTGCCGATGCCTGATCGGTGGCCGAAATTGGTTTCCCGGGAAGTCGGCAGACCGCTGACTTTGTTCGCTGTAACTGATCAACGGTGCTCGGAGACGTTCGTTGTAAGTGCGGCTTTGTGTCATTGAACCAATGTATATTTTCACGGTCACACGGATATTGTTCGTTAAGCAAAATTTGTAACTTGGCAGCTTGATCCAGTGCAGTTTTCTCAATTTGTATGGCATATTTTGTTCCAATATTTTACGATGACGTAAGGAAAATTCGAGGGTCTTGAAAAAGTGAGAAATAAGATTTTGGGATCAAATTTTCATTTCCCCTCTTCAGTGGTACTGCACGCATGCATCAAACATAACATAAAGGATGATTTGACATCAAGTTTCTACTTAAACTCTAGATTTTTCTTTGGTTAGAGACAAAAAAATTTAGTTTTCTTGCAAATCTCGCTGTATTTGAATATAACCCTTCAATCCGTGTTTTATTTGATGCTGGATTGGTGCAGGTGGACTTCAGCCGAGATGTGGACACTGACGGCATCAAGAGCACGAAAGTGGTGCGGCGTGTCCTGTTCAACAGGAATAACCTCTACCCTCAAAAGAAGGTCATGACCTTCTCTCGATATGCAACAGACTTTGACTTCGATGTCAACTACGGAGACCTTAGTTTCTTACCTCACGAGGAGCTTGGGTAAGACTTTTCCCGCTGCTTTTCATTGCTTCGTTTAAATTGTTGTTTTGGACTGGTGGCTGTTGATTTAATTTGTATGGCAAAGCCATGTCGCATAGCAAAGTTTCAACACCAAAATAACTTTACCTGATATTCATTGATAAGCACCTGTCCGTAACACTGTAAGAGTAATGAGACAATTTAATTTTGTTTGTTTATGTTTTGTTAATGTTCGCTAGGTAAAAGTTCTGCAGCATATACTCGGGGTTTATTCAGGTCCTTGAAATCCGTGAAAGCCCTTGAATTCGAAAAGTGCACTTTCAAGCCCCTTCAAAGTCCTGGAATTTCTCGCCATCCTTGAAAATCCTTGAATTCCCTGAGCAGTGCACTCTCATATTGACATTGCAACCTCACAATTTTGGTACATTTATGTGTCAACCTGTCAAACTCCCCAATTCTGAAGCAGCAACACGGCATGGGTGCACATGATTCCATTTTGCAAAACTGCATGTGAAAAGGTTAGTTTGTGGCGTGGGTGAAGCAGCGAATGTGATAGCAAGAAGATAGCAATGTCACAAGAAGGACAAGCAACCCCATACATGCAACGCGCAGCTCAAGCATGGAGGACATGCAAAAAGAAAGTGCACAGGAAGAGTGCTAATGAACAACTGTCACAGCTCGACATTGGAAGCATGCTGCTTCAACAAATCGAGAAGTGTGCTAGAAAAGAACACGCGTGTATCCAGAGGATGTCTGTAAATTAACCACTGTCACAGTTTTTACTTCTTGGTTGTTGAGCCACGTGCTGCGAGTGTGAACTGTGCACAAGCCTCTTGATGGGGTGGTGCCATCAAATTTCAAGGCTATAGTAAGCACCGAGTGGGTTTAAGAATATATTTAAGTCACTTCTCAGGTATGCCTAAATGCTCATTCTCCTGATCGAAGCCCATCGCGAGCGCATTCAATTCTGACATAGCTCTATAGGAAGGGCAACGAAAGTTCTAGTGACGTCACACCAGATCTGTAGTCAGGCGAGTGAGCTCCGGACTTCCATCCCGTACATACCGGCAAAGCATCGCGGCTGGTGCAGGTAGCGGCGAGCTTAAACATTTGGAGGTGCTTGTGTGGCACATGTGTACGAGAGTTAACAATACTCAGCATGACGCATGCAGGGCTTTGTGATCACGTGACTGTCAGCTACACTGTTACGGACCTGCCCAACTCGGTCCCCACAAGCAGGAACTGAAAATTTTTCATATCGAAAAGGCGACAAATTATATAGCAAGAATAAAGTAATCTTGGTGCGTGTATCGTGCTTACTGGAGCTTGCACAAAGAGCGTGCAAGCCACAAATATTGTGGCACGAACCCTTTTATGCCTGACTACACATACCATGGAAGCCCATCAGCGCGTAACTTCTCGACATGGCATCGTACCCTCACTCTGTGTAGAGTGTGGGAGAGGGTGTGAGAAGTTATTAGGACTACGCTCTTTTTTTTTTATAATTGCGACATCCATATATTTATCGTCAGTGTAGTAAAATTGGTAATTTTTGAAAATTTTAGAGTGAAAAATTCCAACTTAGCATGCCACTTTGAGTCCTTGAAAAACTTGCAACAGGTTCTGGAATGTTCTTATATATCCTTGAATTTTTGCTTTGGAAACTTGTATGTACACTGATACTGTATTTTCTTGCATATAACTCGCACTCACGAGAAAACGATGCTGTTGCGCTTATAAAGTGGTGGGTGTGGGTTGCATGCATGTTTTTTTCTTTGTTTCTTTTTGTGGAGTTAAGGGTGTGCATTATATCAGTTAAGGGTGCGGATTATATCAGGGGTGAGTTACATACGAGAAAATATGGTGAGATTTTTTTTTTGCGTGTAGGCATATTCAATTCAGTTGATTCAAGATGATTACACGATGCCATGCCACAGATGACACGGCATTCCGACGAGTAGCTTGAAGAAGTGTTATGCAGTATTTCCATATCAATGAAACTTTATTTTCACATTGTGTTGCTAGCGTGGTGATAATAGGTGCACATAGCTTTAACATCAATGGAGTTATGTGGTGGAAACATATCTTGTGTGATTCACCAGAGATTTAACAAAAAAATTAACTAAACACTAAGGCATGCTTTTTTTTTCCTGGTCATTTCTAGCTTCGCTCTGGTTCAAAGCTTAACTGCTGTGCCATAGGCTATTATTGTTCTGTGTGCGAGCACATATTCGTGAACATCAATACTCTGTTCCCCTTCTTTCTGTCGCAGCAACTTCGGATCGCTGAATATCAGCAAAGTGTCTTTGACTGGAGTGGCAGAAGCAATACAAAAGCATGCCGACAGTGCTGAGCCCAAGGGCATCAAAGCTCACTTTAGGCTGGATGAAAGTGGCCTGCTTCACCTAGACTCTGTAAGTCCATTTTTTATTTCACACAGAACTGGGCCATGCTTTCCTAAAGCAAATGGCATAAGGGGCATGTGGTGTGAATCTCTAGTTACTGCAGCCTTTTTAATCTCCTGTGTGTGTCCTGTTGAAACAAACCCTATCAAGCTAGTCTTCTATATATTTGCAATTATGTTTAAATGTATGGTTGGTTTTCTTTAGACTTTTTGTTTAAAGGGCCACTCACCAGGTTTGACAATTTTGAGCTGACAAGCGCAATGCGTAGACGAGGCGTTCATGATCACGTCTGCCAAAATTTGCAACGCTACGCGCCGCGGAAATGGGTCAAATTTCAAGATTAAAGCTGCTCCCCCTCCCCTCTGTCGGCGCATGCGTAGAGAATGAGGGCATGACGTGGGCATAGGAATGGCCCTATGTACACAGCAATGCGGTGACGTTAGTCCTCTACGTACATAGACGACTCTGCTCAGACGTTGTCAACAGTATACCACAGGACATGGCAAAAATTATTTAACAAAACTTTCATAGTTGTGTTTGTTGCTTTAAGAGATGAATAAAACTTGAAATAATGAGACGAAATAAAAGATTGTGTGCGTTTTTCTTATATTTTTTTCCCGTGAAATGCTACAGGATGCGGGGCTAATGTGGCAGCGTTTCGCATGCGTTCGGGTCCCCGCGGTCAGCGCATTGAGCAGACGACCGCCGTGAAACGTTCTTACGCGTTTAAGCCAGCGTTTCCAAACAATCCCGCAGAAACAGGCAGAAGACCACAAAATAACGCTGGTCAACAAAGCAACGCCGCTCGCATGCACGAGGGCTGGGCTTGTTCGGGCACGTCATGTGCACGTCACCTCTTGGTCGGATGCCGGAGAGGGTGGGGAAGAGATTTGTCTTGTGAAGGCTACGCGGAGGAGCGGCAAGGGTTTCGAGCTCGCCTCCTCTTACCCTCGTTTCGCGCCGCTTCAAAAAAAAACTGTTTTCTTCGCTCATAATGAACAGATTCGAAAAATTTTTGTGGCAAAACGTTCCTCATCGGCCACCCAACAACTTCCACTGTCTAACTAAAATTCGGTGTGGGGCCTGGTGAGTGGCCCTTTAAAAGTGAAAGCCGCGTTTTGCTTCAAACAAAGTTCCGTGTACTAGCCAGGACTGGGCCTCTTTGGTTTTGGCAATCCTGATAGCTGGCCAGTTTTGGTCGCCAGAGGAGGTGGAAAACATTGTTCTAGCACATGTGGCCACAAAGAAATCCAGGAAGCTGCTTGGCCAAACGTGCCTCGTCATAACTGTCCTGTTGTCCCAAATAAAAAAGATTTGTGGGTCCGTGCGACGATTTACCCAACAGCGGGAAGCATCAGTGGCAGTATAGGTAAAATCGTGCGAGATTGCCTGAAACAGCTTTTTTCAGACCAATACATTCTCCCTTCCTAATTTTCTTCCCATTAAAATCTATTTGATTTGCTTTTTCGAGTAGATTATATTTGGATATAGCCGACATGTTCTCACTTTTTGAATGGGAACACTTTTAGTTTTTAATGTTAACATGTTTTAATGGCCTTTCTTTAGTTTGTTAGGGAGTGGGCATATATCTTTGATTAAAAGGATACTAAAG
The DNA here is from genome assembly GCA_013436015.1 of Rhipicephalus annulatus. Taxonomy (NCBI): domain Eukaryota; kingdom Metazoa; phylum Arthropoda; class Arachnida; order Ixodida; family Ixodidae; genus Rhipicephalus; species Rhipicephalus annulatus. The sequence goes on along the minus strand of WOVY01001811.1, from coordinate 535,150 downwards.
TGAAATGCTAACTTGATTTAGATCGAGGTTGAATTTTATTTTGAAATTTCACGTTGAAATTTCCGTGTGCGACATCACAAAGTTCGAAATGTATTTTTGGGATTTCGGTGACATAGGCATGATGAAATTTTTTGACATTTCGTGCATTAGGTCTCTGGCACCCACAGATGACAATGTACTTCATTTGGGCTGATTAGAAACTACACAGGACCCAGTGCACGTCGTCTCAATCCATGACTTCACAATGTTTGATCGGGGAGTCTCAGGGTGGCATCTCCACCCGCATATTATTTATAGCATGTTTTCTCGCTTGCCAAGTGTTTTCTCGTGGTAAGAGTGGTGTTGTAGAGATTGTGAAATTGTACTTCTATGATATGAAAAAAAAATATTTTCTCTTTACTGTCCCTTTAAAGGAAGAAAATAACGCATCTTTACTGACATAGCTTCAGGTGCCTGTTGCTAGCCAACTGGATTGTCAGCAGTTGTTCATCCGATCAACTGGGCACTTTAAAAAATGCGAAATTTATCATGTAGTGGCAGGAACTGATAAAGTTGTTCGTACTTCCCTTCCTTATTTTTTCTAATTTTAGAAGCAATGGTGTACTATTCACATTTCATTTTATTATAAAGTTTGTGTTATTTCATGGGATGTGCGGTAATGGTGAATTTTGAAATCTTATCAAATAGTGACGACACTGAATCGAATACCTTACAAAAAGTTTAGGAATAGTAAGGCAGCCGTTTTCTAAGATGATCTAGAATTCGAGAGCATTTCGAGATGAATATCTACAAATTTTAACAAAGCAGTACGACGGGTACATTCCACCTCTAAACACACACCACAGTTTAGTAAATTGAGGCAAGCTTGTGTCCTGCAGCAATGACGGCGTCGGTGATATTTTGCAATTGTAGGACAAAATACGTTGCCATAGAATTAAAAGTGGTATTTTGTCGCTAGCCTTCAAGTAAAGCTGAGAGGTAAAAGTTAAACAGCGTTGAACTAAACGCCAGGCTTAAGGCTAGATATATATTGAAACAAACACTCTAGATATCACACCAATGGTTCCAAGTGCCGATGGCAGGTAAACATCAGTATTGAACACTGCATCTCTAGGAACAACACACACAAACACAATATTTACATCTTTTGTTACTCATGTTCAAAATTGCACTTTTTAAGCAGAGTGCAGCTGTCTCTACCTTTCTATGATGATGACAGTTGGCTGAACTTGGGTGCAGCACAGAAAAAGACACAAGAACAAGGAACCACCAAAGATGGGTGCTGCCGGTTCCTTGTTTTTTCGTCTTTCTCTGCACTGTACGCTAGTACAATACGAAAATACCAACTAGCCTGTATCGATACACTGCTTGAATTGGTTCAGGACACTTTCACTTTTGCAACGTTGCAGCTTTATAGAACGCTGTATTGTTGCTATCTTGATGACCGGACAAAAACGTATTTGTCCAGTCCGAATAGCATTCATAGTCCTGTAAAAGCTTAGGGCTGCATGGATCTTGGTTGCTATGTGGGCTTGTTGGTTATTCGACTCGCTATAAAAAATTTTGCGAGTGTTCACACACTCCAATAATTTCAACATCCCTGTTTATGAAACTGTGCACTCATGCATGTGCTATGGCCTGAATGAGGTAATGATTATGTTTGATGATGTTTGCTTCTTATTTTGTAGGCATTAAAGAGCAAGGCAGAGATTGGCGTTGCTAAATTCTTGCACATGATTTGTCCTCTTCTTGCTTTAATTTTTCTGTCTTGCGTTTTTGCTTGTCATGCTCGGCTGCACCTTCAGTTGCATGAAATGGAGCACACACTAGGATTGCTTCGTATTTCTTTTCCTTGCTACTTGTCTTCCCTGTTTGTTCTGTGCATGTGCAATCGCTGTGCAGTGGCCTGTGCGTTTGACTAAACGAAGCCAAGTTGATAATATTGCTGCTTTTTTTTTCTCATTAAAGATGGCATCATGTAATCATACACACTTGCTTGGTTTGTCTAGCAGATTGTGTGATTGCTTAACATAAGCTTTTCGTCTGTACTGATGAACCAAGGAAATAGTGAATGTTCAGACTGTATAATGATGTAATAAAGTTTTGTCAAGAAAAAGGCACTTTGTGCAATGCTACACTTTTCAGTGTTTAAAAGAACACACAGGTCAGCACACATATAGCTTGTGCATCTCACTTGTGCCTGCTTTGCTTGCCTTCTGTGCTTCCTCAAACGTTCTTACATGCAAGTTCGGACTATCTGGTGGCTGGTTGACATGAAATATAAAGAGTGGATAATACCTGTGTCGCACGGGTGTTTGGAAGGCCTTTCAACCAAAAGTATAACATTAGACATTTTTAAGGACGTCGAAGCAATATACTCTCTCGAGTAACCGGAGCACCCCACAACTCTATCGAAACCTTGATAGCCACTGAGCAACGGAAGCTGAAACGGCATGAATATGTCCTTTTGTTTAGTGTGCTCATATTTTCGATTAGAAAGAAAAAAGTCTAACCAGTATGCCTTAAAAGCAATACTATGGAAGCGTTGTGCATGACTTTAATGAAGTATTTATACCACTCAAAATGTGCACACGGCACCTTCTATTGGCAACAGCCGCGTTACCGTGTGCCGCGTTACAGTGTTGCACTCTCCACAGTTTCACTGCTCACCAACTAAAGAACTAAATATGCATTCATAATCACGAATAAACATGCTACTAAAATGTTCTAATAAGAACAACTGACGAATTCAGTTTTTTAATATATTTAATACATTCAACGTTGTGGATGGTGGGGGGAGGAAAGGGGGCATGTATATGAAAATAATTATTTGCAGTGCCACAAGAATTTTGTGAAAAATGCCTAAATCACTTAATGGCTGTTCAAAACTGCCGTGTAGCAGCGAAACAACTTTGTCGACTTGGTAGAGTTTTGGCAGTTCGGTGGCCATTGACTGGCCTTTCAAAAGTGCCCACGTGACACAGGTGTAGAAGGTTGTGGGGATATGAGCCAAAGCAGCAAACGGTCACAAGGATGCATCGAAGGTATGCAAACGAAGTGGAAACAGTTTCGCCACTGTTGGTACTACTCGGGAGCGCGCACTAGCTTCGCTGCTCACTCTTTCACCATTTCTTCACGCGCAGGTCAGTTACCTTTTCGACAAAACGATTCCACTTCCTGGAGCTCCGAAGCAAAAGGTTATTAAAAAAGACCCACCACCTGCTCCCAAGCCGGTAAATTATTTGCGCGTGTGTGTGTTTGAAGAGGCAGCGCAGCCTTTAGGGACATGTTTACCGCTTGACGATGAAGACGTCAAGTGCTCTTTTGTGCATTCGAGACAAAAAGTTGTAGCTGTAATTATTTCGGAAGTTAAGATTCTTATTTATGTTGGCGTACAAAGTGGTGATGTATTTGTATCTATAAGCGAAATTAAATTATTGGTACCTCTGGAACTAAATTTCTATGCACGGGATTTACTGCCGTGAATATTTGCACAAAGTGAATGTTCTTTTAAAGTTGTGATTTAACAACTTGCAAGGAACGCACACTGTCAGTCTTTGTGAGCTATCCACATAACGAATTTAAGATTTTTTTTTTATGCTACTGTCTGATGCTTGTATTAGGTGTGATAGGAAGGCATCTATTCAGAGAGACATTACTTTACTCAATAAATGCAGACAAAATGATGCTCTGTGTAACACCAGCATGCTTGCAAGGGTCCGCTACTTCTGTGATCCTTGGGTTCTGGGCGTTGTACTCCTCAAAGGCAACATTGGTCTTGTTGTATTGACCTGGTGGTGTACTGGTTCCTTTGAGATGTTGAGTTTCAACAACAAATCCAGCAAACTGTTTTCGAAAATTGTAAGACGAGGTGCACCTACTAGCTTAAGATTCAATGCTGTGTGCAGTAGGTCTGAGGAGCTTCTTGTCCAGGAAACATTTTCTCGCACATGGCAATACTCGAAGCTGATGGCACTACCCGTAGCTGTTACATTACGCACTTCTAACAACAGCACCGTGTGGTGACGCTTCCAATTAATATGTTGTGCTGAATTGTTGTGCATTCGTGAAGTATTTGTGTTCTTCATGGATTTGATAGTGCTGAGATTCTGCAGCAGGAAATTTGTGAATGTGACGCTTAGTAGGAGGATTGTCATTGTGACAATCCTCCTACTTGCAGGCAGCACATTGTGGCATTTGTTGCTACACTTACAACGTCACAACATCATACTAATTATTATGGAACAGGCCTGAGTATATAAGTATACTTGTGTTGCTTTTCTCTGGAAGTGTATTGATTTGTTCATCTTAACGATGCAACAATTTTTTAGACATTTCGTAATGTGTGCACCACATGTGTTCCTGAAACAAATTTGGCGTGTCTGTTTTGGACTGAGGTTTAGCTAAATGAAGCCCTTATCCTTATGGAAGGCTGCGTGCTATTGGGAATTTCGACATTTGACTGAAACAACTGTGTGTGAAATTTCAGCTCTTGTAATTGGACTAATTAAACATGCTAATTGTATATATTTACCAAACTTGAACCAACACTTTCTTAGGCTCCTTCATAAGGGATGACCTATCGTGTTAAAGGCCAACTCTGGCGATTTTTTTTTTTTACCATGCCAAGATAATGATGCTTTTATGTTCCTTAGACACTCTTCTGACACGCCCAATAACCGAAATGCTAAAAAAAATATGAAAATAATTTTTAATTACCGAAAAACTGCAAAACTGAAACCCAACCGAGTGCGCTTCTACGTGTGACATGAAGATTTGCCTGACGCTGCCGGAACCTGCCTGGTTGCACATAATGCTCGTCAGATGGTACTACCTGTCCACGCCGTCCGCGGCGATCGGCTAAAACGCTAACACTGTTATAGTGAATATATTCGAATCGTGTGTGGTTCACAAAGGGACACCACCTGGCACCTATCGCACGCCCACCAACACGGAAAAGGAAATCGCACGCTCAACCAAGGAAGCGTCGGCCAAACCCACACAATCCATAGCAGACAAGCAGACGCTGCAGTGGCACATCAGCTTCTGCCTGGGAAAACTCAACACCAGACACACAATGTGGCCATGAATTCTGGCAAGCAAGGTGAGCGTTTCGAGGCAAGCTATCAAACTCATTTGAAAAAAGTTTGCGAAACTCTCAAGTCTTCAATTCGACCCAGTGAATTTCATTGACCTCGAAAAATTGCCGGAGCTGGCCTTTAAGTAGCATCCACCACAGTGGCGAGCGATCACGGTGCTTGGCTGCCGACACGAAGGTTGTGGGTTCAGTCTCGGCTCTGGTGGTCACATTTCAATTTATTAATTTTATTTTATTTGGTTACATACTGCCGGCCTCCCATGAAGGCCTTAGGCAGGAGTGGGGCATAAATAAGCAACACAACACAAGCTCGGAAATAAAAAGATAAGAAAAAGAAGTGATATATTGTAAAATAGTGACATTGAAAGATATGCAAAAACAAGATGAAACGAAGTTTGTGGCATTAAGAGCTTACAAAGCCCAAGCCACCCATATTACAATAACCCACACAGCATAGAGCCCGTACAAGCACTGATCCCGTACTCACATGGCACAAAAAAAATTGAGGCACATTGCTTGAGGCCTGTGTGCTGTACAATGTCGGTGCTCATTAAAGAACACCAGATGCTCATAATTTCCAGAGCCCATCGCTATGGTGTGTCTCATAATTGTATTGTGGCTTTGGCATGTGAAACAACTATTATACTAGTCTTAAAAGGCCAGTCAACAGGCTCCGACTTTTTTGTTACACCCCCCAAACAAGCTCGGTAATAAGTAGAGTAGACCGCAGTGATCACGTTTTCTGAATATTACAGAGCTGCGCGCCGCGCACAGCCTTCATTTCAGAAAACAATTCCCGCGCTCCTTTCTTACGCCTGACCAATCTCCTTGCACGCGCAGTGGCGGCAACTCTGCATCGGCGACGTGACGCAGCACGTCGGTTGGTCTAAACCAGGTCTGGACAAACAGAAGTGAAGCGAACGGCTGTTCCTGTTCCCACCCACAGCTACAGCAGATGCGTTGCGACTGATTGAGCTCGCCGATGATGTCAATCGCTCACGTCTTGTCACATTGGCGAAGTGTGCAGAGTCACGATGATGGGCCATGCCTTCCCCTTCCTCTGAAGGAGAAGGGTGGCGAGAGCGTGCGAAAATTTGAAATCAGCTGAACTTCTAGCTTCTGTAACTTCCTTAATATAGCACGTATTTGTAAAATTCTTGCGGTAGCATGTTGACGAAGTAAAAGTGCCTATTTTATTTCTCTTTACAATTTTTGAACCTTGGGGTGGTTTACTGGCCCTTTAAATAGCGGTTTTTATCATAATCATTAGACCATGTCGTGAACTGTGGCTTTATTAAAATTTTTTTTAAGAGCAACTTTCTGAATTTTTTTTTTTTTTTGTGACGCCACGAAATGATAAATTTAACTCACCCCCAATATGAGTTAGTCATTGTTCTGCTTTATCTGGGGTTTACAGGCAGAGGCGACCTTTGAGAAGACAGTTGAGGAAGTGGTTCCTCCCGTCGAGGAGTCGACACTGTCACGACTAGGAAGCACCCTAGGAAAATTGTTTTCTGGAAGTTCAGATGAGTCTGCAAAGGTGAGAAAACTGCTGCTGTCACCTGCTGTGGCAGCCCAGAGGCTATGGCATTTGTTGTGATAAGGAAAAAGCATGAGGGCATGGGTTTGATTTCCGGCCACGGTGGCTGCATTTTGATAACGATGAAATGTGAAATGGGCCTCTTTACTTAAATTTTAGTTCTCAACCCCTAGATCTTCAATGGCACTTAATCACTCAGTCTTGCCATGAATGGTGCATGCGCTTTAGTGCAAGAAAAAGGCGGGATGCAGTCGTCTAGTAGGCACGGTGAGACGGCAGGCTGTGAAATCTTCAGCGAAGGCGAAATTGTCTGCTTAAAATACTGTAGTAAAGGTGGGGCAGATTAGCACATTTAGAGAAACTTGCAATGCATGGAAGCATCCAAAGATCAAAGTTACTGCAGCTACTGCCGTGGCGGAACAGTGGTTCTGGTGCTCAGCTGCTATGCCGAAGGTCCCATCTCAACTTCAATAAAACACAATTTGCATGGTCTTTGTGAAACCAATGTAAACATACCTTTCGCTCGTGACAGCTACGTTTATAAGAATAAAAATTTGACCACTTTTTTTTTCATTGCTGTGTGCATTCTAATTGTATTTTGGTTTCGGCATGTAAAGCTGAAGAATTGCGTTTATCTCCTCGTCAATGAGTAAGACTCTTGTAGTCAACTGTGCAGTGGCTTGCATTCGTGTCTCCTGCATGTAAAAATTTTCTCTTGTGCAGGAGGAGGGTGGCCAAGAAGCGGACAATAGTACTGCACAGGTCCACGAGAACACCACTGCCAGCCATGATAGCGAGAACAGGACGCAGGTGAAGTGCTTGGTGCTTCCGGTTTGACCGTGACTTGTTCTGACCTTCTCGGATCTGACCTTCTCGGCCTAGTTTCATTGTTGCTTGATCTATGGGCTGTGATGCACCATTTTCAGTGTAATTGTTTCACCTTTGTCATAGTTTATAGGAAAGACTTATGGTGTGTTCTTTAGGAAGATGGGGGGGGGGGGGGGGAAGGGACGAGACCGTGATTTCATTTCATCGACTGAGTGAATTATCAAGTGTACCCCTAATTTTTTTGCTGCCATGAACTTGTGATTAACTCTTTCCCTACTATTGACGTCTATGGTCATGAGGTTTCGTATCAAAACGACCGGTTACAACTAAACTCGTCGTCGGCAAAAATCATTCTCTCACGTTACCAATGATTACTATACTTTTCATAGTTGTGTTACTTGGTGCTAGATCGCTGTACTTGTCCATGTTGTGCCATCTGTGTCTCGGCTTTTATTAAAATGAAAGCCGAGACACCAAATATGGTGTAGTTTCTTTGAGTTATTCTTTGTTATTCAGTAGAGAAATAAATAAACCCTATTGTTGAAAGGATGGTACCATTTCATTCAGAAAACGAAAAAAGCTGTACCAATTGAGCAAAAAATTTTTTTGCTGTCGTTGGTACCACTTTCTTTCTGGTAGTTGGGAAAGAGCTTTGAACTTTCTAAATTTCAGTGTGGAAAATGTTCTTGAATTTCACATCCAGTCTACCTTCCTTAATTTTAGGTCTTAGCTGAAGTTTGAATCATCTAGAGTTGAATAAAATGTGGTGGTTAGCGTAATTATTGGTCCCGTCAGAGTACACAGCAGTATGAATTATGAAAGTGTGAGCATGTGTTGGCTTCTTGAAACCACGTTGTCATTTGTGAGCTGCTACACTCTCTTTTTTTTTTTTTTTTAAACAATGCCCATCTGTCTCCCCGAAGCCAAAAAATTTAAAAAACTGGAACCCTTGTTTGACTACCTGACTTCAGCTATGTAAGCTTTGAAGTGTGCTCAAGTAGGCGAATCATATCTTGAAGTTTGTTTGAGATAATGTTGGAACTGGTGTTAAAATTGTTGCTTGCAGTCTGCACTTGTCCTTGGTGAGGATTGTTATGTCATAAGAGGTAATTTGTTTCTAATGAGTTCGGCACCTGTACCTTCTCCCGAAACTGTCAGAAAACAGAAAATTGGTAACTGGTGTATTATATATAGTGTAGTTTGAAAAAGTAAAGGATTGCCCAGGAAAGTCAAGTATGCTAGTTCAGAAGCATCTAGGGGTAAAAATGCTGCTGAGGAGAAAACAACTTGTGAAATAAAGAAAGCTAATTTTCCTTTCAGTTTGTATTGCATGGTGCAGAAGCTTGCAATGTGTCCGTTTGCATGTTTAATGCGTATATTTTCTAAATGTATACAGGCTGAGCAGAGAAGCTTGGATGGAGATGCTGCCGGCAATGAAACTGTCAAGACTAAAGTGGTCACAATCAAAGAGCCGGTGGCCATTCGCTTGACTCTCGTGGACCGCATGGAAATGAACGCTGAGCAGCTTGCCGAGTCCATCAAGAAGTAAGTGTGCAGAAGTTTGAGCAAACAGGGAAGTGATAGTCATGGTACAAATTCACGGCTGTTCAACTAAAATGCAGGCTACGGGGTTTATAGATCAAGACTGTGGTTCTCCAGTAGCCACAGAAACAGTTGAGGACATCTCGGCGCGAATGAACAAAATGTTCTGGGGTTTCCTTTTTAACAGCTTTGCCGTAAAAAGGGCCCACACGTGCGGCTATGTCAAGAAAGAAAGGAAGTACGAAGGTTTCAAAAGCTTTATCGGACGTGTGTTCCTTTGCAGGCTCTCTGACTTGGAAAACAAGGATAAGGCGAAGCTTGCAAGGGACCACGCAAGGAATGCCTTGGAGTCGTTCCTGCATGAGACCAAAGACAAGATGTACAGCGAGGAGTACGAGAAGGCCTCCACCGAGGTGGAGCGCCAGAACATCATTGCCAAGCTCACAGAGGGTTCGGACTGGCTTGAGTACGAATCGGACAATGCCGAGACCAAGGCAAGAATGCACTTGCTTCACAGTTTGGTTGTCAAAGTGATGTGTCTGTTCTGGTACTGTTCATGTTGGAGCACCTCAAGCATTATGATAGGTGTTGGTTGTGTGGCAGAATGACGAAGCTTGCACTAATTGTACTGTTGAAACACGGACCTGCTTAATGAAAGGTGTTTCATTCAGCAGGCGAGTTTTGCATATGCATTTTAAGAAAAATGTGTGTATATTATGTCTCCACAATAAAGAAACCCTTGTGTGTGGGGAAGATTTAATAAGAGTGTTGTTGTAGTGGCATGACTATAAAGTTTGGCAAGTTTGGCATTTAAGATCTTCACTGCATGAGAGAGAGGTGTAATAATTTAATGTGAGGTGTAGTTGCAGAGTAGGGTAAATGACTACGGAGCTAGGTTTCTGTTTTATGCTAAGCCTTGTGGTTTGTTAAGAAACGGATGGTTTCCCCCTTTTGATTGTACACTCAAACCTCATTATAACAAACCTGGATATAAGGAAATAATAATTATAAGGAAGTAAGTGAAAAAAGTCTTGCAATAGTGCTAAAATATACCTTTGTAACGAATTTTTGGATATAGCGAACCTATTTTTCTGCAAAATGTAATTTTGTTGTCAGCAGCTTTGAGTGTACTAGTTTTTGGATATAACGAACCTACTTTGTGCGAGATGCAATTTCGTTATAAGGAAGTTTGGGTGTACTAGTCTGTTCTAGTTTCGATTCCTAGGAAACACTCGTAGTTGCAGCACTTATAATACACTTGGGGCCATGATATTTTCGTGCATTTTTCATACAACTTTTGTCGCAGAGTTTCATTCGTAAAACATGGTCTGAAAAATTTATTGAATGTTTGCATTGTGGGTGCTTGGCTGAACATAAGGAAGATATTGTTTTTTATATAGGCTTTCAAGGAGAAGCTGTCTGGCTTGACACGGCTTGTCAAGGACTTGTTCGACCGTGTGCAAGAACACCGGGAGCGACCAGGAGCCCTGGTTGCTCTGAACAACATGCTGAATGCCAGCGAGGTGTACCTGTCGGCCATCACTGGCCTCCAGGACCAGGTCTTCACTGTCGTGGAGATTGAAACGCTGTCTAGGATCATCAACGAAACTAAGGTGAATATATTCTGTTGATTAATCGTATCGTTGTGGCATTCTGTCTTTGCAAGATGTGTAACATGTACACTGCCCATACAATGAAACCAAACTGCAATATAGTTAAACCTGCTTATAACAAATCTCTATATAACGAATTCCACGATATAATGAAGCTTTGCTATTCCCAGCGATTTCTCTGCAGGAGCACATGTATTTGCAACATCTATGTAATAAAGTAACAGCGGGAGACAACCTTCATATAACGAATTGTCCCCACAAAAAACCTACAGAGCGAACAAAAAAACGAAGTGGTCGCAAATTCTAACGCTTGCGAGAAGACTACTATAGACTACTATAAAACCAAAGTTTTAGCGCAAAGCAAAAATGCCACAAGCAAATAGAGAAATACCGTACGCAAAGCTTGCAGCGCTGCGGCCATTGCGCTAGCGTTTGTCACCCAGCGGGAGCATGCGAAAGACTAGCACACGACGTCGACCTTGGGCTGATGGCTATCTAACACAGAATAGTCCAAAAGTTGCCTTCTGGCAAAAAAAAAAAAAGCTTTACCATCCATTTCAGTCTCAGGCAGGTGAAGGGCCCAACGCATCTTGGTGGCTTTCAGCTGCTCGTGCAGCCGTCGCCAGTAGCAAACACTAACTCGTCGACTCCGAGGTGCTTACAAGCATCCCTGTGGCCGTTGTTTAGTGCATGGTTAATCACTTTCAACTTGAAAGCAGCCGTGGAACTTTCGTGTCGCCCCATAGCGTAACCACAGAACGAACTATGCTCGTTCGAATTAATGAAAGCTAAATAAACTGAGCGCTCTTTATGCAGTGGCGCATGTGCATTGAGCTAACACACGAGGGGGAAGTTTCAGAAGACTTACATTTATTCACAAATCACAGGAGATACTTTATTAATCGAAGTAATTGGTGATGCGCATCCGCACACGTTTGCCTTGCAGCGAGTCAATCAATTTCGCACGCAGCTTGCAAAGCATTTCTACTTCGGCTTCAGCATTCCCCTGGCAAGAGAAGTTATGCGTGGAAATGTCCAATGTCGACACTTTCTAAAGAGGACGACAACGACGACTGCGTAGCGGACACAGAGAGAAGCAGATCGGCATTTGAAAGAAAACCAACACTTCACGGCAGCTTTTTTTTTTTCTCTCTTCACGTGTGTCGTTGAAAGGAGAAAGGTTAGGTGGCAGGGATGGGAAAGGGAAGCGTGGCACCAACGTGTGAAAGACCCCCTCACTCTCAAGGCGCAGAGCCGTGCTCGCGCAGAAGGCAAGGGCTGCGGAAGATAGTGCCTTTTTCTTTTCCTTCAACCACACATTCATTCAACCCAGCGACAGCTCTTTTTTTTTCTCTCTCTCTCTCTCTCTCTTCGCGCGCAGCGTTAGGAGAAGGGTCTTTACGTGGCAGGGACGGAAAAGGGAGAAGCGTGATACGGGTGCGTCGCAGATCGGCATTTGAGAGAGAGCAAACATTCCACCGCAGCCTTTTCTTTCCTTTTTTCCTTTGCATTTCCTTCGCGCGCAGCTTTGAGATGTCGCAGGTGCCGCCGCGGAATCGGGCGGGGTGCTGAGAGCATTTTCGGAGCGCGGTATGTTCGAATTAACGGTCGCAAGTGCTTGCCCGTTCGAATTACCGGGCTTTTTCACCCATTGGAATACACACAGCTTTGACGGAACCTCATCGTGAGTTCGAATTAACCGAAAGTTCGAATTAAGAGTGTTCGAATGAATCAGATTAGACTGTACTAGGCTACCACTGTTTACAGCAATTTCTGACATGATTTTTATATTTGCTTCTTCCAATCACAGGACTGGCAAACGGAGCATGTGACGCTGCAAGAACAGACACCGCTGCACGAAACCCCCAAACTGACCTTGCGCATGATCTTCGACAAGATCCAGATTTTGGATCGCGAGACCAAGTACCTGTTGAACAAGGCTCAGCGTGCACCACCACCAAAGCAGACGACCAAGAAGCCTGAAACGCCAGGCGAGTTTTGTAACATTGTCGATGGCACGTATGGTCTGTTTGGCAGAATTGAGGGCTACTTCTACTGCCACTCCTAAGTGCACCAAAATATTTTGTGTCAAGAGAACTACTTGCATTAATTAAGCAGCACTGTTTCGGTTAGGTCCTGCAGGAACAATAAGCACAATGTGTTTCTTGAAATACAAGACTTGCTTTAAAAATTGTGACCTACCTGAATGTAAAAAATCAGAATTTTCAGCAAAATTACAGCCCAGTGAAATAGGTCAGTTCTATATTAATTGCTTCGTACTACCTGAAAGGACTAATCGCCTAATAAACTGTACAACCTCAGAGTGTATATCTCTCCTAACCATGTTTAATAGTGCATAATACAGAAAGTAATTACTCTGGCCTGTTTGTGGTTCACCTAGCCTTTTACAGAACCACTTATGCCCCAGCTGCGCTAGTTTTTAGTAGGCCTTGAATTTTCACTGTAAGCTACTTTGATGTCGATGATAATTAACTCCTCCTGCGTTAAGGATGAGCTTTGCGGGTGCGAGTCTTCTTGTGAAGTTCCATCGACGAGTGCAGCTTCTCAGCAGCACTTTTCCCTTTCTCACAGTGCCATAGACAAACTGGCTTCGTGTCTATGCTTTGGGATGCTTTATTAGATATGGTAGTACATACCCTGTTTTGCAGCTGAAGCAGGAGGAAGTTTGTTCGTGAGGAGCAGTTGAAACATGTTAAGAGAAGTACAAAATGAACAAAATCTGCCCTTTTGGTCAGAATGTGGAATAATGGCATGAAGTTGTTAACAGCTTGCTCTCGCCAACTTCTGAAAAGAGCAGAAAACTATGCCACAACTCTTCGGACATCATTTGTTCGACCACCTTCTCGCCTCGGTTGTAAGAATCGCTGCTCATGACGTGCTCAAATTTGTGGCTCGTGGTTGTTGTTTTTGGTGCATTTTTCCACTGATATAACTGTAGCTTAGCTTGCACATTGTTCACCAGTTTTTTATTTTTGCCTCATTTAGAACCAACGAAAGAGGCCGAGGAGGAGGTTCTGGCAGACGTGGAGATGCCCGAGGGACCAGTACCAGTGGAACAGCCGGCAACAGGTGAGCTCTCCTGAATGGTTGAAGATTGGCCTCTTGTTGAATGGTTGAAGATTGGTTGAAGATTGAATGGTTGAAGATTGGCGAGTGTGAAGCGCACTTTTAGCTCGCGCGGTGTTCGGTATATACGAAGGTGGGTAAAAATACCGTTTGATATAAACGTGCCGATTTCTATACTTTTACAAAGGAATTTCAAGGGGATAACTTGCGAGTTCGATATACCCGAAAATTCAATCTATGTGGGTTCAATATAACAATGTTTGACTGTATTCCTAACATTACACCTATTGCAAGTCTATTCATTTGCTTCGTTATAACCGATATTTCGTTATATCCGGGTCCACCATATTGAGGTTTGAGTGTACTTGCATTAACCGAGAATAAGCACTTACGATACAAGCAGAAACCAGCAGCTAGCACGACTGTATTTCACTGGTAAAGGCCAGGCATGCCAGAGGAGCTTGCATACTTTTTACTACAGAATGTAAGATTGGTTTTGACTTGTCGAAAGGCAAACATCCTTTTTTTTTTTCCTTAACGTTGACTTGGTGGTGCCTTCACTCAAGGGAGGTCAATTTGGTCAAGTTTTTCGAACAATGAGTATGAAGCCCACTCTCATTTGCTGTATCGCTCTATGATTACACAACTGTCCGTAACATTTATGTTGCTTAGCAGGTTGTACTTTCATGCGCACTGAAATTTCCTCTTGCTCTGGTATTGCAGAAGCCGAAGGTGCTGTTCCATTGGAACCCATTGAGCCGACACCTGAACAGCCCGAAGACGGCCCACACACCGAACTTTGATGGATCACAGAACACTGCACTCTAATTTATAGACTCGTCACTCTCAGTTTGCGGCTCATTGGCAGCCCAGACAAAACTGTTTGAGAGGGTCCCCTTTGTTTTTCTCCTCCTCCATTGTGGAAGTTGTTTTGTACATATATAGCCAGAGTTATTTAATGACATTGGGGTGTAAGATCAGCTGCGTGCCCATTGAAAAGCGCAGCAGCAGGAGAATGTTTCCATGAAACAGTCTCGGTGCTAGCTTCTCCAGAGGTGTATTGCTCGGAGCGCTTGGGAACATCACATAAGAAAATGGAGTAGGAGTGTTGAGAATGTGAAAATTTCATTCTTTTTTTCTCGTCCTCATTTGTAGTGTTAGTGATAGCAGCTGCTAGCAAGCAGATATTGATCACACTCTTGTTAGTGTTTTGTGCGTTAATATATTTGCTGGAAGCCCCCACGACATTTTGCATCTAGTTTGTACAATGGGGAGCTGTGCTGCACGAAGATTTGTGATGTTGCAGTTATGCGTTAAGTGGAATTGGTGGACAAAATTGTAGAAAACTTTTTTTATGCTTTCGTGCATAGGCGACTGTTCAAATAGACAGTGACAGTTGAAAAAATGGAGCGGGTAAATGAGCGCACGTCGAAGCATGATTCTCAGAACCTGGTGAAAGTGCTTTCTGGTTATCCGAACCAGCAGCAGCCGGTGAGCTAATATAATCTTTGATAATTTGTTGGCACTAACTGTCAAAGTTGACAGTAAACAATTGTATCGGGCCAGTTGGTAAGGATCCATCTTGCTAGGAAGCGCAGCCACTATAACACAGTTCTGTGTGAACACAGTTCTGTGTTATAGTGGCTGCGCTTCCTAGCAAGATGAAGTTGGCAGCACTTTACAAAAGACCCAGTAGACTAGTACTCATTGTAGTGTCATAAATATTGCCACAGAAACGTTCATTTTTCATGTTCAGTTAAGCTAAGGTGCATTGGACCACTTGTTTTCGTTGGGTGTGCTGCTGAACATTATGTAGAGGCATGCACAAAAGTGTGTTTGTTATTTGTGTTCAATTTTTTTTTCATGGTGTATAGAATTTTTTTCAAGACTTTCAATTTTGCACTTTGTGTATGGGCTGGTAGCTACTCTTACAACTTATATTATCTGTTTTCAGGCAAGTATTCAATCAGGGAGCCTCTGTTTGCGATATGTGGAATTTTTTTTTTAGTACTTGCACATTTGATTGCACATTGCCTCTTGTGTGAGATATCATTTAAGAGTGGCAGTCATGGAAATGAATTCCTTTCACATGTGTGAGTACAAAGAGCGTCTTTGAAAATTTCATTTGCAAAAGAAAAGTGCGGTGGCCACAGAAGCGTGTTGTTGAAGTGAGAGAGACCACGGGCAAGACTGAGTGAATGACACCCCCCTTCCTTCCTCCCCTGACCAGATGCAGAATGCTGGCTGCTGTGTATTTTCTTCAATGTTGGTTCTCTACACCATGTACATATTGAACGACAAGTGTCCCGTTTGCAAATAAAGGCTTGTGGTCTCGTCATATCGGTGAAATTTTTTGGCTTACTCATGTCAGCTATGATGTGAATTGTAAGGTCTCTTTAAAAGTTTTTTAGAAAGTGGAGCTGTGAGAAATATGGAAGATGACCTACTTGATAAGCCTAAGGCAATTTTTACAAAACTGTGGAGAGTAGTATATGTTTTGCTAAGATTGGTTCGAAAGAGCCAACTTTATCGGGTTCTGCGATGCATACAGCTGAGAAATAGGTACAGTAGTAGAAATCTCTTTTAGGCTATCAGATAGTTGTTGCGTGTGTGAATTAGTCAATTTCGCACCAAAAACACGACCACACAAAGGATCGCCCGTCCAGTCTGTTGTCTTCCTTTGTGTAGTGATTTTGGTGTGAAATTAACTATGTAATTCACATTAGGTACAGTAGTTCTAAAACTTGAAGGCTAGCTGTTTTTTTTTTTCTTTGGACAGGAAACACTATGAAGAGTTTGGGTGAGGCTTGCTTAACATGCTTTCTTGTTTGATGAGGTCATCCCTCGGAATTAATCATTTGGATGAAAGGGTAATGAAGTGGGTTTTATGGGTTTAGCATTTGGTGATGGCGAATGATGCAAACCAGAGGAGCATCTGTACTGATTTCGGGGAAAATGTTGAGGCTTTGGACATGGTTATTTAAAGCCATTTTTAAACACAAATCTGGCAGGTAAAGGCTATAAATTATGATACAGGGGATGTAAATAATGTTAGTGTCTTGCTTTGTTTCAGCTTTAGATTGGATTTGGCTATTATGGTGTCTGTGTGTGTTGCAACCAAGTAATTGTAAATGCCTGGATATCGCATGTGGCTTTATGTTCTCCTAATTAAGCCCCCCACCCCCCCAACTCCTGTTATTTCTTGTATTTATTGACACCAAAGCTGTTTAAGCCCACTGTTTGTTTTTTTGGAAATTGAAATGATTGTGATCCCTCGTTTTAGTCCACTTCTACTTCTCTGTCAGAACACGTGTTTTAAACACTGATGGGCTAGAGCATGAGTGCACAGATAGAGGTATTCTTGGCTAAAAAAAAAAAAAATCCTTCAGGAGAGTGGATCCAAAAAACATGCATGCCCTTGATCTGAAGGCCACATCCTAACTACTTTTCCACCTAGGCACGCCAGCAGAGCGTAGCACAGCCTTGTATATTTCATCAAAGGGTGGGATAACGAAATAAGTGCGAGGAGGTGAGGAAGAGGGAAGAGAGACAAGCGCAGCGTAAAAGAATGAGAAATAAACAGCAATGAAGAAAGAAGGAAAGAAAGTCGTTGAGTAAGGAAGATATAAAGCGAGAGACAGAGAGAAAAGGACAGAAGCAAGAGAAAAATAGAAAGGAATAAAAGAGAAAGATTGACCAAGGAAAAGAGATAGAGAAATAAATGAAAATAAACAAAAACATTAAAAAGTAAGAAGAAACGAGAAAATTTACAGAACTCAGCAAAAACCAGCTCTTCTGGCTAGCATTCTTCTTATTATTATTATCGTCATTATTATTTTTTAATTTTTTTAGTGAGGCATAATTCTAGGAGCCCATGGTCTTATGTTATATTGTACGGCCTTGGGCTTAAAGCCTCAACTATATTGATTTGATTTAATGGGTTTTTTTCGGTTGTCCCTTCGAGGGGCACACTGCCGGCCTGAAACTTTATTTCAGTCTACATATGTGTATCATTTATACGGGCCTGAATGGTTCATAGTAACCTAAAATAAATTCGGCTAACAGCTGAAACTTGGCGCATCTCGTTCATCCTCGTTTTATGAGCTCGTATACCGCTGTCAGGTGTGATAAAAACGACGTCAGCTGCGTAGAGTGCCTCTGGGAATGCGTTTTTTTTTTTTTCTCACGCACAAATTCATGGGTGGTTGCCCTTTGAACGAATTTGAGTGCTACTTTGAGGAGTTTAGCAAAGGAGGAGCGTCTATGCAATCGTCTGCTATTTTAGGAGTCAAGGCGTGGCTTCCAAGATCACTGTGAGTATAACAACGAGACATATGAGCCCTAAAATACAAGCAAGAAGATCGATCTAGAAGCCATAGCTAGAAATGTCGCATTTATTTTTGCCAGCTTGATATTGTTGAATCGACCCCTCAAACAGGTTTACAAACACACTTTTTAAAGATGACAATTTTGCTAACTTTTATATATTTTTAAAAAGCCCTAATATTTTGTATTTGAATTAAATGAAAAACGTTCGTTAGCATTAAAAGTTAAAAAAAAATACAGGACAAGCAAGTGTGCGCAACTTTCGCGCAAGTGTCAGTGACTTCGCGACTTCACCGCATTTCGGCGTCTGTTTTGTTTGTGCGGGCGCGAGCGGCAGGCTGGTTCATATTTTTGTTTACCAAGTTGATGCGGCTACCGCGCAACCAGCTCCTCGACGTTGTTACGTTTTTTTATCTCGCCCGGCTGTCCTCGTTCGGGCTTTCCACAGATGGCACGAGTTGGTCGAGACGGCAAGCCTGCTGTCTAAGCTCTGCGAGCGGTGTGTGCCCGCCATCGGGCTGACCGGCTGCTGCAAGTAAGCGCGCGTTGCCCTGTAACCGATTGTGTCGCACGTCTGTTGGCGTCTCAAGCGTGTTTCCTGTGCGTTGGCCGATCATCGACGATGCTTCTCACGTTCTACATTGACGAGGAGTCTGCTAGGTGCATCGATCTAGGCGAATCCATCCCAAACACGCTGGCGCGTACTTACCGTTGGCATCTCTGCAAGAAGTGAATGAACCCTTCGTACCTTGCTCCCCCTACATTGCGAGAGATTTTCGATAACGTTCTTCAAGATCGTAATCGGTTTCTCTGTCGCAGAGTCGCTGATCTTCGCGGTAAAACGAACACCGCGAACATATGGGGCGAGTTATCCGAATCAGTTGTTGTGCAGAGAAAACAGCCGCGGCTACAGGTGGGCATACGGCGGTCGTGTTCAGAAATGGAAGGCTGTGCCTTCGGACGACTCGCTTAGACAGCCGACTTCGTACTTCGGCAGCGCTTATGCAAAACACGATCGGCTGCACAACGCTGAAATTCGCAACGATGCCGAGTGATCGTGAGCAGCACCGCGCGTGCCTTGATACTCGTGCTTCGTACGCGTTTTCACGTAAAAATCGGTAGGTTTTATTTATTGACTTTGCGTCGAAGAAATACATCAGTGAGGATCCGCAATTTATAATCAGAAACTCGCTTTTGAGAATCTGTGCAAGAAACTGATCGATGCTACACACACCTGCTGCAGTTTCGGAACATGTTTACTAAAGAAAAAAAAAAACGAGACTTATTCAGCCAAATGTCGACAAGCTCGGCTGGCAAAGTTTACGTGGAAGTAGGCTGGTCTTGCGTGGTATCCAATTTTCATATGGTTTTCTGCATTGTTAAAATACAAGCAGAGTAGTCGACCTGTGTTGCAGTTTGGACAAATGAAGCATATAAAAAACAATAATCATCCTGTGATTATGACTTGTGTAAACTTTCTGACTTTTGCGCTCCATGGCCTCAAAAAAAAAAAAATCACTTTGACAGACACTGACATTTTATTGCACTGAAACTGCACACCAAGAGCTACTTTCGGGTCCTGTGCAGTCATTAGGTCTGTTGCAACAGCATGCTATCAAATGTTGCCTCACTGAAATACGTACATATGAACCTCTTGTAATAGTATTAGATCTGTTAGCGTTATCTGTGCATCTACTCCTTGTACTCACCAATGTGATGCACAATGCCACATGTCGAAATGACATGCCAACACAAGTGCTTACCTGTTGTTTGATGTTCACTTTTAGTGGAGCCGGGCATGAGCTTGCTTGGTGCGGCTGACGAACTGAAGTTCGACATCGACCATGATGAAGAAGACGAGGCTTCTGCCGAAGTTAGGAGAAAAGCAGAAGAGGTCTGTCTATCGATTTTGGTATAGTAAGGAACAGAATATGTATCGGGCAGCTGCTGTATCATAAATATGCAGAGCTTAGCCTACACCATAAGAAAAAAAAAGTTCAAGCATTGGTATATAATGAAATACTTGTAACACTATCCGAGATGGAAGGTACTTTGTGTAACACTGTTTATCCAGTTTACTGGCAAAATGTTGATTCTATGGCGAAATTCTGGTCAGTTTGGCTGGAATACCAAAAGAGAAACTGTTGCTTGGGAGCAGGGTTGACTGCAAAACTTAAGTTTATTCTAGTTTCTGGTTATAGATTTTACCAGCCTCTACTAAATATCAGTAAAGAATGACTACAATGTTCTAAAAAAAACTAAATGCTTAGTAAGTTTCACGAGCTGCTCTTACACTGAAGCAGTTCACAAACAAAAGAATACATTCAACTCCGTCATTTCTCGTAGTGGTAAAACTTGTTGACCTGGCATAAAAGGGTTTGTTGTTCAGTATGCACTGACCGGTAAACACAGGATGGTCCAATATGTCAGCGAATACTTCAAGCTCTGTGAAATCTTGGTTGGAAATTCATCGCAATCATGTTTTCACCATTGTAGACGTGAGAAAGGCACATATTAATAATGTTTCGCTGTAAAAATGAGTGCGTGTAGCGCTTGTCATTTGTGCATGTTCGAATATTCAAATTTCTGCAAATCGTTGCCTCCTTAACTACCTGTTTGGTCATGGCTGAATATTTGAGAAAATCAGAATATGCATTTTGGTATCAAATGTGTTTCGAACAAAGAAACTATTTTTGTACATTCCTACTGATAACTGAACTTCATTCTCTTTATAGCTGCAACAAGCAGTTGCAAATGGCTTTGATGACTTGGAGGGACTGTCAGATGATGATGAAGACCTTTCTGCTGACCAGTGAGTTGTCTTGACTTTTCTTTGCAACCAGCATGATCAGCGAAAAAGAAATACTATTGTAATTAATCTTGTTTGATGTGATAGAAAGTTGATGGAAATGTTCCTGTCATTTTTTTCTTAGCCAAGTGTAAAACGTTGGAATGCATGTGCATGAAAGAGCTTATGTGCAGTGTGCACTTGGTCATCTGTGTTTTGTCATGTATTGTCTTAGTGCGCCCATGCCGTGGTGTTTTTTTTTTTTAATTCTTATGATGGTTTTCTCAGTGCACTTCACGCAGCAACAGCTTATTCATGCCCCTTGTTGTGATGTTTCTTGTGATCTCAATTGTACAAATAAAATTTGAAACTACCAGATTCTGTTTGGTTACCAGAGTCCTGCATTTCTAGGTACTTTAAGCCCCCTGGGGTTATTGGTTATGGTGCGACAACCTCTACTCCGAATCAGGACGGACAGGTGAGATTGTTACTTTTACATTAATAACAATATCTCATTCACTAATTATTTGAGAAAAAAGAAAGTCGTGAAAGAACTGGTAACTGGCTAGTTGGTTCTGTAACTTGCCTTGTTGGTTCTGAATGCTTTCGATATTGCGTGAAAATGGTTATTCTTCATATGTCTCGGGGAAAATAGCTCTTGCCAGTTTGAAAAGTACTCCAGCATGCATTGCAGCATACCAAAGTTTGCACAATGAGCTTTCCAAGAAACATATGTTCTGGAGCAACGGAAATAAATATGTTCAGATGAATTGAAATGTAAAAATATTTGTTTGCCAGCTGGTAATTGATCAGCGAAGCTCTCGAGAAATGGGACGAAAACCACTATGCGTGTGATCTCGCTGCTGGCTTTCATGAATTCGGTCGGGTGGAGAGCTGGTAATGGGAGGATAAAGTATGGTAAACAGTGCAATAAAAAGCGCTATATATGCAAAAATATTCAAAACAAAGGAAATTCAGAATATACATATTGAAGATAAATGACCCAGAAACAGTATGAAAATTCTACACAATGTTTTTATTAACATCTACAAAGAAAATCGGAACCAAGATGCTTCTTCATTGCTCGTGCCATGTGGTCGGGCATTGCATGTTTTTTTTTTTTTTTTTGAGATACTGGTGAACTCGTGCACTTCTCTCATTAACTTCTCTTTTTATGATAAGAGCCTGTAGGTGTTGCAATATAAATGCATGTTTTTAATGCGAACAATCCCTCCATAGATCAGATATCCACTGAATTGCCTGAATCACTGAATGAAATGTCCACTGTTTGCTATGTGCCATATCGTTTAAAAATTTTATTTACGTACTATGAATGTTAAGTGTTATAGTTATATTTTTTGTTATGTTATTGTATACGATCACAGAAATGTCATTAACTGTACTGACTTTGTATGTACCCCCCCCCCCCCCCTTACAGTAATGCCACTGCGGCGTTGCAGGGACTATGTAAATAAAATAAAAACTTGACCAGTCTAGCATCGCCTCTTTCCATTGGCCACCTCTCTCTGCTTAGGTTGGCATTCCTATACGAGCATTTAGGTATATTTATTTGTACTTCTGCAGATAATTATGAAGAAAAAAAAGAATATCACACACAGTCCTAAAACGTCTTGCGGCGCTCCGTAGTGTGAGGCCGAGATGTGCTCTGGCGGCTTTCCTGTCATGGGGGGAGGCTGTGCTGCTGGCATCGGCACACCACACTACAACGTGTGGGCCTCGCACGCAACCAGAGGCACGAATGTCAGCAGCCATGCACTTGCGGGGGAGGAGACATCTTAAAAGAGGCCGTAAACAAAGCAGACCCATGAATGACTGCGGATGTCTTCGGTTGACGCAAAACATCGTCGCCATACTACTTTAAGTCGAAGTGCGGTAATTCAGATGTGATTGCAAGAATGTTTCGGGCAGTGCGTGTTTTTGTAGCACAGATGTGTATCCATGCGGGCGTGACGATGACGGCATAGGTGCGACTAGTGACACTAGATGCAATACAAACGAAACAAAAGCTGCTGGAAACTGGCTGAAAAGACCACCTTTACACTTTACACATGCAACGGACCTTTAGAAACATTTTTTGTTGAATAATTTTTCCCCTGCTCCAACCAACTGCTCCCTGTTGAATAGCTGGCACAAATTTCTGGCAGTTATTACTACTCAACACTATCAGATTTTGAAGCTGACATTTTAATTTAGTATTTGACTTGCAAAGCTTCTTTTTATTACAGAAATTTGATGTTACTGCAATATAACCACGAGGGGCAAGCACTTCTGTCAAGTTTGCCAGCCAAGTGCACTCTCCCAACAACATACACACACTCATTTGCACAAAGGTCTGTCGAAAATCACTATGTTGCCAAAATGGGCGAATTATAATTGATTATAAAATTTGAGTGGCTGGACTAACTACTAGAAAGTGCTCGGTGCAAGAGAAACAAATTCAACATGTTAAAATCAATGATCAAAAGTGCCAATCACCGGGGATTGATTTGAATAGGGGTAGTAACGAAAGAGTTAAGCTCATGACTGCTTAAATTGTACTGGCACTACAGGCACTGGCAGGTGCTTTCTGGGTCAAATGCATTAGTAATCGCATTTCTATGCGTCTAATGCACTACTTTCTTCGGTGTCTTTATGTTGACCATCATAGACAATAAAATTGCTTGCCGTTTATTTTGCTGCAGAACTACGTGGGGAAACCTTTCTCCACACCATACTATGGAATGGGCACCCATCAGAATGTGCCCACAACTCGTGCAACTCATGTCCCGGAGCTCAACACGTATTCCGACAACTACACCAATGGCCTGGATCTCGGGAGTCCTATGCTGCAAGGCTATGGCATGGGTGATGGCTTGAATGGAGGGAGCAACGGCATCCACCAGAATCCTGCTATGCCCCCAAATGGTCAACACCCCCCTCATTCCCACGGGACCGCCTTCACAAAGCAGTCAGGTGAGTGCAGTGTAGTTATTGATGTATCCAACTGCTGGCTTTTGTTAACTAACGTTGGCTCATGTTGGCTGCTAAGGCAGTTGAAGGTAATTAGAGGTGGTCAAAGTATTGGAAATATATTTCTCTCTGATGTACCACTAAATACCTGCCAAATCTTTTGTAATCATTGGTCATGCTTACAACCAGAAGGTTTGCACCCTACCACAAATCGTGAATCCTTTCGTGAAGTGAAAATTATCAGCCACGGCCTAGTATTTATTTTCCTACCTGTTTTACATGTTTGTATAGTTCCTTTAAATGGTAATCTCACATTGTGCATATTGACGAAAAACAACTATTGTGAATTATTGTTACTATAGGTAGAGTACTTGCCTATACACTCTGTTCGTGTTACCAGGTAGTTTCCTCAGCAGCGCCATGTGCTCATTCCAGGCATAGAGAATCACAGAAATGTAGAATGTGCCGTCTTTTTTTCAGATGAGTTTGTTCAGCTCGAAGTGATGTACAAGGCACGAATGAGGGAAGTCGAACGACTCAAGTTCGAGCTGGAAAATCTTCGAGAGTCATCTAGAGCAGAGATCACCTCTTTGCAGGACAAGGTGACTACTTTGCAAGGTTTGTGGCAACTCGTATGTTCTCCTTGCATTCGGCAGCCCAGTAAAGGTGAATTTGCACGTGCAGGACGAGAAGGGGAAATGCACAGAAGTGCTTTCAGGTTGTTTTGTGTCTGTATGTCCCTTGGATCCGTCTTCATCTGAGTATTCATCATATGTTCCTGTAAGGTCCACCTTTTTTTCATGATTGGGTAAAGGGCACTCCTGTACAGGGGAATACAGTATGTTCTGCCTAGCACAATAAATTTGGCAAGTTAACTAGTAGAAGAAGGAGAGTGTGAGTACAGTACATTTCACTGTACAAGCAGTGATAAACCTGATATAATAAATGGATATCTTTGTCTTCATTGAAAATAGGTAAGCGGTGTAATTCATCTGAAAGCCTTCGCGTCATGCCTTTGTAATAATTAATGGCCAAATATTAAATGCACTTTTCTTTTAAAACTAGAATTAATCATGTCTTGATGCACTTCATAGTTCATTAGCTAAATAAATTTTGTGAATACCAGCTAGGGGGTGATGATTTCATGTGTATGCAAATTTGCCATTATGTGAGTTTTATTTTTTTACCTTTACCTGCTGGATTAAGTGTGAAATAGATTACAACGAATATGTCAACGTGGCACACCCCCTCAAACATTTTTTTTCCAGTATGTTGTCGTCTATATACTTCTTACTGCTATATCGTCTTCTGCAGTGGTGTGTACAACGGTACACATCAACTTTGGAGGCAAGTCACACACCGCGTGTTTCTTCAAATAGCTTGAAACGCAGTGTGCATATTCGTACGGGCCTCCTGAGTGGGCAGCTAGCAGTCACTTAACTTTATTTTGTTGCATATTGTTGCAGAAGGTCACTTTGCTGGAGACACTACCATGTTCAACAACCGTTCGGTGTGCCGCGTTTCAGGACCAATGTCAAAAGTTTTCTTTTTTTTTCTTAGCTCTAAATGAATATGACCAGAGAACAAACTGTGATGGCATTTTGGGTATGATGTCTGGATTTTTTTCGGCACAAGGATTGAGGCTGACTGCTTTTGGAATAATTAAGTAGTTGATCACATTAACTACTGAAACTCGCACAAAACAACATTCCTTCACTTTCTTTCTTGGAATGTAATACTGGGTGCCTTGGAATTATTCCACGCGAATTTCATGCATTTGCAGGCAGTGGATCATATTCGTGCCTGAAGGGGACTTGACAGCTTGCCCAAAACAGTGTAGCTTGTTGGCTGATTCATGAAGCGAAGTAACTGAGCTAAGTTTGATAGATTGATTGATATGTGGGGTTTAACATGCTAAAACCACCATATGATTATGAGAGACGCCTGAGGGCTTTAGAAATTTTGAGCATCTGGGCTTCTTTAACGTGCGCCCAAATCTGAGCACATGGGCCTACAGCATTTCTGCTTCCATCGGAAATGCAGTTGCCGCAGCCGGAATTCGATGCCGCAACCTGCGGGTCAGCAGTCGAGTACCTTAGCCACTAGATTACAGAGGCGAGGCAACTGAGCTAAGTTTATCGAATAACTTGCCCCCATGTTGAAATATGCAAGTCTCCTGGTTAGCTCAGCTGGACAACTCCTTGGAACTGAAGTATATCTGTGATACTCATGTGTAACCGCCATGTAACGCTATGCGCATCTTCCTAATGGGAGCATCATAAACATAACTGTTTTGTCATATCGCATTACCAAATAATTTCAATAGGCTATTCTATCTCCATTCTGCTACGTTTCTAGACAACTTCAAAGCCTCTCCTTTTGGACACTGCTTTAGGTTAACATATGTAAATCAAGCATTTTGGCAGGTTCAGTCTGTCTTGATGCAGTATAATACCGCCACAGGCATGGAACATTTTCCAAAATATGATATGTGAAGAACTTCAGTTTGCCTACTCTCCTATTTTTCATTGCCACTTTTAGTTTTTTTGGGCCATTTCTGCATGCAAATCTGGCAGAGTTCGAAGCAGTGTTGTACTGACAGCAGTGTTATTGAAAGATATTTGGTCATGTGCCTCATTTCTTTCCTGTTTTTTGCGCAGCCAGTGCAAAGATGTACATGGAGAACTGGAACCAAGCAAACCAGGCCTTGGCAAACAAGACCACTGAGAATGCCGAGCTTTCTGTCAGGCTTTCCACACTCCAGAACCAGCTGGAAATCGAAACTAAATGCAGAGAAGAGGTTAGTTTCATTTGTGAAGTTTGGAAAACTGATCCTCTGCTGCAGCGCAGTAGAGATTTGATATAAGACCTGTCGATATGTTTTCGCTTAGGTAGAGCTTTCTTCGAAATAACGAGAACCAGAAAGATTATGTTTGGTACAGTAGGCTGTCAGCAAACAGAAATCTCTTAAAACGAACAACTGGCTGTTATGATTGGTTTTGAACTTGTATTTTGCACCTGTGTTCATCTCACAATAAATGGAACTCCTGTTAAATGGAACATATTTTCCTGGTCCCCTCAGGTTTGATTTAATGAGAGTCTACTATTCATTGCACTGTTCGCACGACTTGAAAAAGTTGTGTAAGATGCCAGTATGCGGCATTAGCGATGGTCAGATGATAATTTTGTGTAATGGACAAATATTTAAGTGTATTTGATGACAGCGATGAGACACCGAGACGTCTCGCAGCTAATCTCCTACATTATTCACATACCTGCCAACTCTTTCGATTTTTCCGTAAAATGTACGGATTTTGACCGTGCTTATGATTTTACGAATCTTGCCTGAAATTTTATAAAAACTATATCATTTCCGACAAAAAAAAAATAAATAAAGCGTGGCCTTCGCGATTGGCTACGGTGCATTGCCGTAGCTAGTCGCAGAGGCCATATAAATGGCGTTGTGCTATATTCCGCCACCAGGAGAGAACAATATGTATTGGTGTTATCATCATCATATACTTGCTAAGTCTCTCGTTTGTACGGTTGCCATGAAAATCTCTCGGAAATCAAAACTTGTGTGCGAGATCTGGCCGCATTGATCAAAATGCAGGTCAGTCCATTCCAGGCTTTTCCCGAGCCCACCGCGCTATAATCGAATTTGAAAGGCACTCATCTAAACGTGCAGTAGAGTTTCAGTGATGTGAAACCGCGGCAAATACGAATTCGTGAAATTCCCAGCCAAATTCATGTCTCAACAGGGCCGAAATTCGAATGTTCTGAACACTTTTTTCTGATCGCCGTGTGTAATATGAACTTCAGTACCGAAACCATGGAACCAAGGCCGATCGAGAGCAGCGTGCTCGAAGCTTCGGAGGTATGCGTGCGACCAGCGCACGCATTGTCTTCTACAGTGCGCGCCGTTGTCGTTGCCACAACCGCTGTGGACGAAACCGTGGTCGTTTGACACGGTCA
This sequence comes from Rhipicephalus annulatus, assembly GCA_013436015.1. Taxonomy (NCBI): domain Eukaryota; kingdom Metazoa; phylum Arthropoda; class Arachnida; order Ixodida; family Ixodidae; genus Rhipicephalus; species Rhipicephalus annulatus. The sequence continues at coordinate 507,383 of WOVY01001811.1, read as the reverse complement.
TGTTTGGTAGAGTGCCTCAATGGCAGCGCCCAAACTAGTGCATCGAGGCACTCTAATGTATTGCTGACAGAACTCTGAAAGTGTGCGTGCGGCCAACGCTCGACCAGTCCAAGCAACACTGCTTTCAGCAAACTCTGTTCACAAAACCGTGGCAGTCACGATCATAGATAGCATAAAACAACTTAGTTTTGGAGGCACATGGATTGAAAACAAAACTACCGTTTGCTGCAACCGCTGAGCACACAACCGTGATCGCGGCGATGCGATAGCAATCTACGAGCTACGAGGGCATGTGGCTGACAAATCGGTAGATCAAAAGCACTAAAGATGTTAGAAAAGCTTGAAGCATTTTGGCATTCTTGTTCAAAGAACCTAGTAGTGGCGAGCAAAGCCAAAGCTATCACCTGCGCTTTCGTGGCAGCCAACAGCGCCGTCCCATCCATTCACTCGTGAAGACATATGCGAGTTGTTTTGGCGGAAATAGATTTTTTGCTAGTTGTTTTGATGACGCGAAATTTCGGGAGCATTTGCGCTCCCCCTTTGAGACTCTCACCTTAGTGAGAAACCCTACCCTTGTGTGTTTGGCCACTTCAAGGCATTATGAGACCGCAACGCCGATGGCGCCGATGTTTGGGCTTGTGTTTGGGGGGACCCTCCCCCCCCCACTCTTGTTTTTAGCAATGTTTTTTTCTTTTGGTGTGAGAAATAGAGAAAAATAATTCAGCGAGTCAATTTAACTTATGGTGGCAAAACATTATTATGCTTGTCGCTAAAATCAAATCTATCACAGCTACAAATTGAAAAAAAAAAAAAAAAATCCGGTAACCCCGCGCCCGCTTCCCCTCTCGGAGGTTTTACAAATTTCTCTGTTGCCAGTTTGGCAGGTATGGATTCATGTTATCCAACTGGTTTGAGAAATATGCGTCTTGTGCACTATATATGTGAGCTTTCCCACAGAGAATTTTGTTTACACTGGTAATAATTAAATGAGTAAAACAATTACTGAACACTACATGTAAATTTTGGTTCCATTAGTGTGTATAATTTTCGTGTTCAGAATTAGCTCTCCTGTCTTGGGTCAGGCAATTGGTACTAATGCCTCATTTTCTCTTTCATTTTTAAATACGGATGTGAGGATTGAAAGGGTGCTACAGTGAAATGTGAGGTTCGACCATAGCTTTTTTATGTTTGCCTGTATGGTTCTTATATATGTGTATCCTTCAATAAACTTTCAGTTGCTAGTCTGGGCTTGTGTGTGTGCCTTCTCTGTTTCTTGCTGCTTTTTCGCACAGTTTTGTAGTTATGAATTACCAACTTGCCCAGCATTCAGTACTCTTATGGTTCTTTTAATGCACATTTGGACTGCCTTACAGTATTATTTACTTGATGGTCAGTTAACGTGAGCATTTTGGCAGCATTGGAGTAATTGCGGCATGAGGTTGCAAAATCGATTGCTGATCCTTGAAGTTGCATTTCAGTTGAAGCTAATTGAAAATACACATGCATAATGCACATACACAATACATGGATTTAGAGTCATGTTAAAAAACTTTGGTTGGTGAAAACTAACTCAAAGCCTTAGTTAAATTAATGAACTAATCAGTTTATGGCGTGTCTAAAAATGCAGGAAACAGCATTGAGATGTGTAAAAGCGTCACTTCCATTCCATTGTGATTGAGACGATAAGCTATCCAGAAGTACTGACAGGTGTCTCAAATCGTTGAGAGAGCTTGCAGTGATAAAGCAAAGTTTCTGTATTTAACTTTTGCTGTTGACACTTAAAACAGGTTTTTGTGGATGCATTCACTTGCAGCACATTGAGAAGATGAAAGTGGCAGAGGCCACCATCAGAATGCTGCAAGAGCAGGTTTCAGAGTTGAGCAGTTCAGATGCCCTCGTGCACCTGAAGAGAGACTACGATAATTTGCTGCAAACACGGAAGCAGAAGCATCAGGCCGAAGTGTACAACCTGAACGAGAAAATTGATGAACTGAGCAGAAGCTTGGCTGCAAAAGTGAGCTTTTTTTCCTTCTCTCTTTTTTTGACACCCTCTCATTGACTGTGATGAGTGCTTTTACATCCATCTTCTTCATTTGCCATATTTACTCTATGTAACATAGCCACAGTTGTAACGCGAGGGGCGACTTTTTTATTGTGTTAAAAAAAGTGAAAATGAAAGAAATGTGTGTATCATTGAACTTTTTAGACAACTTGCATTTCGATATTTGATTGTAACGCGAGGGTCGACCTCAGGTAGCGAAAATCTGGAGAAAAGCTGGCTATAACTTTAAGTAAATATGGTAGTTGCGAGTTTTGCTGCTGTGCGTCATTCATCCTCATTGACACCAGCTTATTTCAATCCCACTTCCAAGGTTCTGGCTTCTCGTAGAATGCCATTAACAACATTTGTCCTTATCTACTGAACCCTCTTGTTGGCTCTCACAATTTCTCATTTTGTCATCATTGCTGGGAATTTATTACTTTCTCCAGAGAGTCCACAATAAATCTTTTTTTCTTTTACTTATCATGGAGAGTGACCTCTGTTATGTCCAGAAACAGGCAGTGACGTGCTTTATATTGAAGTTCATTACACCAAGGTTTGACTGCGTATGCCAGCAGAGCCATATTGTTGCCATTCTTGATTGCAGCGTTTGCCCTTCAAAGTTGCACCTCTCGTCCACCTGCAGTAATGTCAGTTGTTGAATGTATCCACTTATCTTCACCTATTTCTGTTAGCACCCCAGAACAATTCGAAGACTCTGCTCAGACGTGCTATTCTCTTTGCCTTGGTTATAAATTATGGCTACGCTCGTGGTTGCAGGGTGACGAACTGCGGATGTGCAAGGCTCGTTTCGAGGAGCGCGAGAGGCTGTTTGAAGCGACGCTTTTGGAAAAAGCTGACACCATCAACCAACTTACGCAATCCCTGAGCAGCAGTCAGAAGCAGTGCCAAGAACTCTTGGAAAACCGTGAGTGTGAGGGCTTTTGTGCTTCCAGAGGCTTGGCTGGGTTAGCCTCTATTCCACAGTTCAGAATTAGATCAATGCTTGAGGTGCATCTGAACATCAAGAGAGCTGTATTATCTTTGCAGTCATTTCATACTGTCACTAAGAATGTACACCTATGTCCAAGCTATGCCGCTCAAGGCATTTAGGTGTTGGACGTCTCAGATGGCACAGGTGCTGCTGAAAATTAGATGCTCCAGACAGTTAAGGGGGTCACTGCACCTGAAAACGTTTTGAAAACTTCTTTATCGTTTCATATTAAACTCGCTGAGTTTAAGTATCATTGTGTGCTGATTTTAAATATGCAATTATTTTCCTAGTACTATATGTAGTTTTTAAATTTAAAGCCACAGTCATCCTAAACTGAAGGAGTCGCAAAGTAAATAGCATGTCGGAATGACCTGGAATGAGTAGAAAGTGTGAGAAATTAAGAATGGATGTTGTGAGCCCATGTGAGCAAAACTTACGGTACGTTGAATATTTGTGATGGAAAACCATTTGTTTAAATGCGTTTAGATTATCCGTTATTGTTTTCTTGCATTAAGTGCTCATTTTAAGTTGTTTTGGATTGCTTATTTACTGTGTAACTCTCAGTTTTGGCAAACTATGTCTCCCAAAAAGCATATCAAATGTTTAATATTTTAAAGAACTGCATATTATACTAGAAAAATATAATTGCACATTTGAAATCTGCATACAAATACACATAAACTTAGCAAGCTTCACCTCAATCGACAAAGAATTAAAAAAAAAATTTTCAGGACCCACGCTCTCTCTTAATAGCGATGTAAGGTTCCAGCAGTAGAGAACAGAAGTGCTTGGTCAGCACTTCAGCAAAGGTACCATAAATTTTGTTTTTCAAGGTTTGAAGAATCGCTATTTATTTCTCTCTTGCTATCAAAAGCTAAAGAGTAACAGCATTGCATTGCCCCGCCACGGTGGTCTAGTGGCTAAGGTACTCGGCTGCTGACCCGCAGGTCGCGGATCAATTCCCGGCTGTGGCGGCTGCATTTCCGATGGAGGCAGAAACGTTGTAGGCCCGTGTACTCAGATTTGGGTGCACGTTAAAAAACACCAGGTGATCGAAATTTCCGGAGCCCTCCACTACGGCGTCTCTCATAATCATATAGTGGCTTTGGGACATTAAACCCCACAAATCAATCAACAGCATTGCATTTATAACTGGAGTGCACATTATGATCGAAGATGCTGCATCTTTAATTGCTGTCCATGAGCAGCAGTCAAGTGCACGTAAGAGTTAAGTAAATGCAGTAACTTGATGGGCTACTGTAATGTTCCTACTCGTGATTTTAATCATCCAAAATAAGCTACATGCTTTTCGTTTGCCTTGTATACACATAATCGACGATTTTCTTGTATCAAGGCACACCCCATGAATCAAGACAGCTCCTTGAGCAGTTCCAGACCCTTCAAGAGGAAAGGGGCAAGGAGAGACAGAGATTGAAACGACTAGAGGTCGGTAATCACTCTTTGTACGCCTTTCAATAGTACCTTTGCCACTGCATCTTCCGAAACGCACATTTGAAACTTGAACATTGAAGCTTTTTCGTAACTATTTCAGGAGGGAGTCGATGACCTCTATCAGCTTCTTGTACCCAAGGCAAACATGGCCCTCTGCAATCCTGAAATATCAAAGAGGTGAGGGGGAGAATGGACTTCCGGACGGTGCACTGGTGTTTGATTCGCTCGGCACATCAGAGCCCGCCGTAATGTCATTTTACGTATCAGATTATCTGTAGACTTGTCACAGGAATGGACCTCAAGTGAAAAAAAAAAAAAGAAGAAAAAAGTGAAAGCATTGCACTAGCGGTGCCAAGCCTGTAGGAATAGTGAAACTGAGTGGTCTTTTTGTTTATTTTTCTGTTTTTCCTCTTTTTGTCTCTCATTGTTCTATTTTTATCTCATTTTTGTCATTTTTTCTATTGCCTTGTTGTCTATATTTCTTGTTCTTTGTATTCTTTTGTCTTTCTTCCATTTTTTGCTTCCTCTTTTTGTCTCTTCCTCCCTCTTTATTTCTTTTTCGCCTTTCTTCCCATTATTATATTGCTCTCTCTCTTTTAGCGGTGACTCTTGCTTTGTCCTCTCCTTCTTTCCCAGGCTTCCATTTCCAACCCGCCTGTGCTATACTATACAACGTTATATAATTCTCTGCTAGCAACCCTAAGTAGCCCGAGTGGTTATGATGACCTTTAGATGGTGGGTACACGGTCTCAAATATCACCTTGTCAAGAAATATCATTACAAAGAATTTTTCTTTTTATATCTCTTTCTGTCTCTCTCCTGTTCTTTCTCTGTCTCATTCTCTCACCCATCAGAGTTATCAGAATCGTCCGTTGGACAGATTGGTGCAGTGTTCTGTGACTAGCACAAGAAGAGGATGAATGTAGTGTGTGCTTGTTCATAATGTTGATAATTTTCTGGAAACAGATTACGACCAACGGCTGGTGTAAACAGCTTTGCTGTTAAAAGAAATGAGAAAATGTTTTTGTGTTAATCGCTTTTTGTTTAATCTTCAGACGTAAAAAAATAAAAATGAAATGCAGCACCAAGTGCTTCATGCATTCTTCTCAAACCCTGTCCATGTGGACGAAATAACTGTGTAGTTTTCTCGAACTGTTCGCCACCTGCGGAAGATGTCAACACTTCATCTCATTGTTGGCAACTAGTTATCGCTTTAGGAGGTGCTTTTTGGTGTCAAAGGATTCTGTCATGAATGTACTTGTCATTTACAATGTATCAGCATGTTGGCTAGACAAGTGGAGGGAAATGACTATAAGTGTGGTTGAGGTGGGTTGAACGCTTCACAAAGCACTGCAACCCACTGCCCGTGTGTCGCTCCAGCCTGGTCGATCACTCACCGGTGTGTTATAATTTTTTTTCACATCTATTTGCAGCGATGACAGTCTAGCAGCTCGGTCGCTCAGTAAGCCTTCGTCTGAGGATCCGATGTGGAAGGTCCGTCTGTGCTGCCGTGAGGTTGGCCACCTTCGCTCTGAGATTCTGAGGGCAAGGGATGGGCTCTCGCTCGCTGACAAAGAGCTTGACCAGCTCAGGGGAAAGCTGCAAATGGCAGAGGTATATTTTTTTGTTTGTCTTACATTATTGCTTCTAACAGGAAGCCATGTATGATATAATAATGATAATCAGGGTTTTATGTCCCCAAGACCTTGATACAATTACAGCCGCACCCCTTTATCAGCGACGCGCACATAGGAGTATTTCTTGCCCCTTACATGAGGTGTCTTACAAGCAAAGTACCACATTCTCATTGTCTAATCAACTATTGTGATGCTGAACATGGTAGTGTCACTTATAACCAGTCGTTTCCTACATCAATTGCTCCTATAAAAGGGTCCAACTATACGAGAGACGCCATAGTGGAGGGATTCAAAAGTATCGACCACTTGGGGTTTTTGAACATGTGCCTAAATCTAAGTACTGTTAAGACATTTATTGGCAGACACTCGGCGATGGTGCACGACAGGGACAGTCAATGTGGGGACCGACTCTCTGCACGAGCTACTCTTCTTTTTACGAAAAGGGTGATTCACTAGAAGGCACTGGAGAGGACGACCCACTGTTCAAAGGCTTCGCTACAACTACCCCGGGTACGAAAAAGTAGCCGCCTGGCGACCTAAAAGCTGGTTACTATGAGCGAATTATGGTAGGCCTTGAGGCGCTCCACGTTGACAATGTCACGCCCTCAACGGCGCATGTCCGAAGATGGTTCGATGGGTTCGATCAAGTAGTTTACAGGGAAAGTGCGTTCGACAACACGGTAGAGCCCTTCGTATTTAGGCAACAGTTTTGAAGTTAGGCCGGTTGCAGTGGTAGGGATCGAGAGCCAGACGAGCGCTCCAGGGAGGAACGTGGGCGCAGTATTGCTGGCGCTAGCGTGAATGCTTTTTTGCCGCTCTTGATCATGCGCAGTAAAGGTCTTTGCAAGCAACTTGACACTTTTCAGCAAGCTTGGCTTTAGCAGAAATAGGCGCACAGTCAGACGGACCTGACTTGTATGGAAGTATCGTGCCGATGGTATGCGACTGGTGCCTTCCATATAATAAAAAGGTGAAAAGCCAGTAGTGCTTTGAGGGGCGGTATTATATGCATAGGTGGTGTAGGGCAGAATGGCATCCTAATTTGTGTAATCGGCAGCGACGTACTTGGAGAGCATGTCGCCGAACGTACGGTTGAAGCGTTCGGTGAGGCCATTCATCTGCGGGTGTTAAGCAGCAGTTTTGCGGGGAACAACGTTGCACTCTTTGAGAATGGCTTCGACGACATCAGACAGGGAGACGCGGCCTCGATCACTGAGCAGTTCCTGGGGTGGACCATGAATGGTTGGAGCAGTAAGGAGGCCACATCGCTCGCTGTAGCCGCGGGGAGAGCGGCATTTTCGGCGTATCGCGTAAGGTGGTCCATAGCGACAATGGCTCAGCGGTTGCCAGCCAATGTTAGTGGAAGTGGCCCATACAAATCGATGTCAACCCGCACAAACGGCCTGGCAGGGCAAGGTAGAGGTTGCAGACCTACTGGCGACAGGTGCATTGAAGTTTTGCGGCGCTGACAATCTATGCAGAAGCGAATGAATTTCTGCATGCAGCAGTACATGCCGCGCCAAAATTACCGTTGGCGAACGCGGTGGTAAGTCTTCGATACCCCAGAGTGCGCACATTGCTGATCAGAATGGAAGAGTTCGCACATGTCAGAGCACAGACTGCAGGGGGTATGACTAGTAGCCACTGGCGGCCGTCACCGTTGTAATTGTGTCAATGGAAAAGGTTGTCGTGAACGGCGAACTTTGACCTCTAGCATGTCGTCGCTGTTGAAATGTGGCTGCCATGGCTGGGATTCAATCCCGCGACTTTAGGTTCAGCAGCTGAGTACGATGACCTCTAGCAGCGGGTGTGATCAGGTGAAACCGGGACAGTAAATAAATGGCTGCTTGGAAAGGGCTTTTTTGATTGTTTATTTTCTAAAGATTTGTATACTGCATAACTGCATGCTTCTTAATGTGATGGCCTGTAAAGTGATTATGACATGTGTAGGCTTGAATGAACATGAATGAGTTTTATTTCTTTTTCTCAGTTTTCTTAAAACAAACATTTTTGGTGACTTTATTAGTTTGTCGGATTGATATCTTACAATCTAGAACAGCTACAGCAATAATTTTTTCATTAACCTAAAGCCCAATCTGTGTATTCCAAAGTGCTGAGAGCGGAATTTCCATTTGCTTCCCATATAAATTTAGAAGGTATTAAATTTCTTTGTATGTGATAACCATGAGATGACTCCTCAACTTTCATCATCTGCAGTATCACTAGTTTTTCTTTAATTTGAAATCTGCTTGTAGCATTGCACTTATTGCTAATTGCACTGTATAGCTATGCAATAATATTTACTTTTTGATAAGCCCTTTCTTTTCTATTGTCTCTGAAAACAATAGAGTGGCAGCATTGTGTATCTTCTAAATTATGTATCTAAATTCTAAATTGTGTATCATTGTGTATCTTCTTGACCTACAATGAAAATTTTTGCATATTTGAAATCAGCAGGAGAAACTACATAAGCATGTATATTTTCATCACATTTGGTCCACAAATACAGAATATATGTCCACACACCATGTCCCCCCTTAAACAAAAATTAACGTGTTTAAAACGCGTCGGACTGGAAACCACGAGCCTGCTTAAAGAACAGAGCGTGAGGTTCCTTGAAAAAGTTCAGCCTGCAATGCAGCCAGCATGAAGAGTTCTTTAAAGAAAACCACCTAGGCACACTAAAGACTGGTAGGTTTATCTACACGAATCAAATGTTCTGCCTCCATCATGCCTAAAATCAATTTACCTGGCACAAAAGATAGGTTAAATTAATCAATCTGAAAGTGTACTGAGCAGCCTATTGTTTGTAATATGTATTCCATAACCCCTTTCTTTGTTTTCTCCTTTCAGAATGAAGTAGCTAGGTTACAGGAAAAGCTTCAGGGTAGAGATGGTTCGGAAACAGAGTCCCAGTTTCAAGACATGAAGGATGAACTGACAAGGCAGGTCCAGGTAAGAGTTTGACTTCAAGTGTACATACTCATTGGGAATGCACAGAGCATCCTTACAACCACAATCTAAGGTTAGTCAGGTGGTCTTTCCCCCAAGATGTAACAAACCATTATCGTTCTGCAAATAGCCTATAATACAGCATCCAAAAGGTGGATGGGCCGTTCATAATTCACAGCAAAGAATTCAAACCATTGAAAGGCATGAAGCTAGGGGTATGCTCCCTGTGAAACAACCATAGAATAATTTGTAGTACTTTTACATTGTTGTGTTTCGAGTAAACGTCTTGGTAACAAGAGGCAAGAACAAGATAATAAAGGTATCGGAATGTTACGCAAAATGATTTTGGATGCCAAAGAATGGCAGGTATACATTACTTTCAGCCAATTAGTATAGACTAAGGAGTCCTGCAACACTTTTCCAAGTAACCATTAAATGATTTCACAAAAGAAATTTATTGCTTTATTAATTGACCGCCACAAAAATTTTGAGAATCTGTCACGTATGAGCGGAGTTGGAGCTGTGTCACTCACTGTAATTGCTTTCTCTCTTCTCATCCTGACGAAAGCACTGGAAGCTGAGCAGGGAGGGATGGCACGGGGTAAATAAGTCGCCATGTGCACGTTGTGACCGTTAGCACTATTTTTTAAGGTGGGGAGAGGGGTTAGGATCATGAGCAAGCATGCAGGCATGTGGCGGTCTCTTGTGGCGGCTGCAGTAACTATGCAGTCCATGATGCTCAATTCAGCCAATGGCCATGAATTTGGGTACTCACACCTCATTATAACAAAGTTGCACTGTACATAAAAGTACCTGCGATACAGTAGTGGTGCAGGCTCTTCTCACAATCTGTACATGAAAGTAAGTTCATTATGTAAGAAACGGCAACAAAATATTTCCGGATCCCCGGCGAACATTCATAAAAACCCATGTATTACATATCTCGCGGCAACGAAATGTTTTTGGACAGCGATCCCGCATTAACGAATTTTATACCGCGGTTCGGGCCTTATTTTACCCTCCCACCAAAGGTTAAATGTCAAAAATGTGCTCGTATGTGCACTCAAAATTTGTAAACGTCTGCTTTCGCTGCGCTAGCGTGGGTACCGCCATTTTTGTTTACTTAAATCGGCGACGGGGTCTGTGTCCGGCAACACGCCTGGCCACACTGCAGCAGGCGATGGCAAATGATCACGCGGGCTTCACCACTACTGTGCAAGCATCACGCACGGATCGCGCTTCGGCCTCACCAGACGAAGATTTGGACGAAGGCACACCTGACGGCGAGATTGGTGGCAGTGCAGTGCCTCTATTCCTGACCAACACCTGGGGGGAACTTCGAGTTATGGACTTCGACATCGCAGATGTACTCACCGTTGATGCGTTCGTTCGCACCAATGACGACGTATTCGTGTGCGAGGAAGTGACCGACGAAACCATTATTGAAAGCGTGCGTGAAGCTGACGACACCGAGGACCAAGAAGAGAAGCAGGTGGAGAAACCCAACCCGCGGGTTGTTTTGGATGCACTGGACACCCTTCGCTCCTTCTTTGGCGTACTTGACGGCGACGTAGCAATGGACCACTTTTTCCAGTGCGAAAGGAGAGCTTTGAAGTTGTTGCATGGCAAGGGTCGGCAAAGTAAGTTGACCGACTACTGGCAATAAATTTTGTTTTGCTGGCTGTATGTCTGTTTTTATGTCTCACACTCACGGCAACGAAATTCTCGCGAAAACGAAATTTTTCGGTTTCCCCGGCGATTTCGTTATTGTGGGTTTCGACTGTATCTGCATTTGAGTATAGTATGGTCTGGTCGTATATGACACCATTTTTTTAAAGTGAAGGGATTAATTTCTAGCTGACTAAGAATTCTGAATTCTGGACTGTGTGCTGCGCTGGAATGTTTGGCTGGCATCCTCTCGGAGCCTCGATTACTGCTTTGCATTTGCAGCGATTTCTGACCATGCTGGAAAAGTGTCGTAGGGCCCTTTTAATGAGGCTTTGTCATCCACAGGTTAGAGCCGGAAATTGACAATTTGCCCCGAAAGTGATGGCTTTGACACCTATTCAAGGTCTTCTACTGTACAGTATACCAATGAAGTTTGGTGTTGAAACTGTTGCTTCTGAAGTTCGTTGATGGACTCGTTTCCTTTCATCTAGACCTTGGAGGCCAAGCTGTCTCAGGCCGAGGCTGCCTGTGAGCATCTGAAACAGCAAGAACGCCAGCTCCTGCTTGAAAGAGAGTCTTTGCTAAGGACCTGTGCCGAAGACAAGGCTCAGGCGATTGAAATGTAAGCAAGATCGCACTAGCTCTTTTTACAGCTCAGCTGTTGTAAAGCTTATTTCTCTATACCTTCATGGTCCTGAATCACGCCACATTTTTCTAGAGATGTTATTAAAAGAAAAAGTTTACTGAACCCAAAAGAAAAGATAGAGACATGTTCTTTACACATACATCAATAAGCATATGCTGCCTTTGTCCACGCCAGCGTTGTGATATATCTGTCAGCGAGCATGCCTTGTTTGTCTGCAGATAAATTTTTCGTTCTGTTCCCATCAAGTGGAACTCTGTGCGCCAAATTGAAGAAGAAGTTTTGAGAAATTTCTCGGGAACAAGTTCAGTGGCACCTGCTTTTAATGATTATTCACAGCTGTTGAATGGCTTCAGCACTGCTTTACTACTACTACTATGCTACATGTTTTGATGTTGATGTTCAGGTGCAAGAACTCGATCCTGGAAATGCACCATGGTGCGATGAAGAGGTTAAGAGAAGAGCTGCTGTCCTTGTCGGAACGTGAAAAGGAACAGGTCATCCAAGAATACGAGGCAAGATTACAGGAGCTGAAGTAAGTTTTGTCTTCTCTTGACGTTAAATCCAAACAACAGAGAAGTTCTGGGAAAGATTGGAGTTCAAAAAGGAAAAAAAAATCTTTGCGCCTACATTTTGACAAGTTGGCTTGTCTTCAAGCTGTGGGCAAGTCCATTTGTCAAAATCTTTGCTTCAGGGACACCCTCCTCCCCATTTTAAGAATGTTTTCTCTTCATAAGTTTAGATGCCTAATATCAGACATTCTTAAAGGCAACGCTAAAGGATGCTTATTATGCCTAAAGGTAGTTTTAAAGCAATACACTATCCTTACACAGAGTGCTAAAAGAAGGTATTATCCTTTTAACGTTTGGTTCTTGTGATGATTTGAGTTGACCATAATTGGTTCTCTGGAAATACATGTTTAAAAAATTTTAATCATGTATGGTTCCCAACACTTCCTAGGATTTCCGAGAGTATCAGGAACTGTATATCAACTAAACAGTGTTCCAGATACAACATAGAGCAGAAATATTGTTAATACCATGGCATCAGGAAATATATTGATATAATTTTAGGAGAGTTCTACAACCGATACAATGTGTTATATTGGTTGACTGCATGCACATATGCTTCATCACCTTTTTCAGTTAGCATGGCCAAACTTGAAAGTAAGAATGAGCAAAAACTGTAGCATTGTAGTATTGTTGGCATTTGTACTTACGCTTGCAGCTATTGGAGTCATTCATTTCTTCTTTTCATTTCCAGCTCCAATTACAGTACCTTGCAGCAGACCATCAGTGACGTGAAAGAGCTCTACATACGGAGTTGTGAAGAAAAACGTTTGCTTGAGTCCCAGATCCAAGATCTGACTAGGAGAGAGCAAAATATTAAGCAGGACACTGAAGAGAGGCTTCACAAAGAGTTTAAGGAAGTCCTGCAGAACGGTGATTCCCTGATCTCAGATTTTTGTCCGAGAAACTTGACTTGAATCAGGAGCTAGCAGACACATTTCTCTCTGTCCTTGTCTGCTGTTGACTTCCATGTAGTATTTGCATTCATGTTACATATTCATGTTACTATACATACATGTCAGCTCATGAATTGACAGTAAAGTTTGCGAATATTGCATTGACTTTTTTAAAAGATCTGGTCTCAGAAACGCTTTGCTCCTTAGTCTCCGAATGTTTCATTGTAATGTTTGTACAGTCAAAGAACATAGCAACAGTACTTGCTTTGAATGAGTTTATGCAGTACGTTCCTTAAATACAGTAAAAACAGGCAGCAGTTATGTGAGTAGTATGATGCCATGGACAGCAAGAACCATGGCTTTGTGTCCACGTCTTAACACCCAACTTTTTTGCATTGTGAACCCTGTCAACTTGTGTCTAGATTCATTATAAAAAAAAGTGTGTCTTTTTCCCGGTCTGTGCTGTTCCAAGTTTCCTAGCACGTTATGTCATAAGGCAAACTACTGCTAACGAAATGTGTGTGTGTGTGTGTGTATCGCACAAAGGTGATGCACTGAGGACAATTTTTTAGAGCATGCTTTCCCCCTTCCTTTTCATTGTTACAACTGAAGGGTTTTACGATTTTTACCATTCACAAATTGATAGGTATGAATGTAGATAAAAGTAAGTTTTTAACTGTGTGGTTACACTTTGGCACTTTTGAACTTAGTCACAGGTATATACGTCAAAGGCATTTCAAGAAATGTATCGAAAATCTTCTAAACATCTGGGAAATGCCATAGTTTTTTTATGCCTTCAGAATTGCTTTTGTAGCTGTGGGTGTCTTCAAATAATTAAGGACATCACTTGGGACAGTAATCAAGAAAGCTATATTAATTCACTTTGTTAATTAGTACCCTGGCAGCAGCTTACATAAGCAAAGAAGCTTGTAGGGTCTAGTGTTGAAACCTGTCATCTCCTATGGGTAGTTGAGCTTCCCACATTTTCAGTAAGCGTGATACTTTCAGGGGCAGTGCTCCGACCCCGAGCACATCCTACATATGCCTCACAGAGTGAGGAAATGCGCACACAGAGTGAAGAAATATAGTGTACGTTCCAGTACCCTGGCTTTTTGGTTGAACGAAGAAAGTGTGCTGTCAAAAAGGCTTGTAGAACCCGACCTTTGCGAATGAAGACTTGGAGAGTGGCATCGCAAGATGTTTAGGAAAGATCATGAAATCCAAACTCTGTGCCTGGAAATAGCGCATATGCTTTCAGAAAATGTGGCCAGCACATGCTGTCGTAGCAGACGACATGGTCCGAGACCTCTTCACAAGTGTTTGTGCATGTTCGAGCTGTTGCTGCTGGCATTCGCCGCCTCGCAATGTCGCGCACTACAAGTTCTCCATAAGTGTGAAACAGCCTGTACGTGACATGGAAGGCATACGTTTATGACATAAGGGGTCTACTTTTTGCGCGATACCTCACGAGCTGGTTTTGTTAACCATCAGCCGTTACAATAACTCAAGCAATGTGTATTTTCTGTCTGCCTGCCTTGTTTTTTTTTAGCTCGGCCGGTGTGGGAGGAAGAGATGATGAAAGACTTCAAGCAGCAGCTTGAGCAGGAAAAACAAAAGTGGCGGAAAGACTTTGACACTGAAAAACAGGCTGCCCTGGCAGAACTGACGGAGCGGCTTGGCAGAGAATATGGGCAGCGCCGTTCTGAAAGGGTACAACTTCTGTAATGCTTTTTTTTGTAGAGCGATAGTGCTAATTCTTCTGCTACAAATCCAGAAAATGATCTTGTGTGTGCTTTTGACTTTGAAGCTCGCCAAAGCTAATTTTCTCCTCTTCCTCCTTATATTTGCATTGTCATAGCAACCAGCCTGCCCATTGTTTGTTTGCTCAGCTCTCACGGGCTCCTCTTGGTCAGTTGGTGAAAGCTCCAAAGTGATGTGCAGGCCCCCTTCGGGCCATCAACTTTTGTTACATGATTCCCGTTCCGGCATTACAAAAAGAAATGAAAACAGCATGCCTCTGCTTGCCATGGAGGGATACCGACACAGAAATGATGCCATGGAATGCTTTCCATGGTAGTCGCTACTATGCTGGACGTGTTTTTTTTTTTACCATGTTCAAATACAGCGTTATCTTTTTCCCTTCAAGCATATGCTCCCAAAGGGTAAGCGATTTTGTTTGCACGGTTTGCAGTGAAGACGACAAAAGTTGACTGTAAGCATCATCATCAGCATTAGGCAGTCGTTCGCCACTTGTGCTCGAACTTAGTGTTGTGTTCCTGACTGGTACATCGGTGATTCCCAAGTCCTAGTTTATATGAAACTGTTTCACACGTAATTATCTTTAGATGATATAGTGGGCTCAGAAGCTTACTCTCCTGGTCATCTAATGCTTTTAAGAGTTGTTAGGATGAATGAGAGGGAGAATAAAGTGTTCTTGGTATATTCAAATGAATTTACTGAAAATTGCTCTCACATGACTATACAATAAAAGCTCATTACCTCGAATTTTGCGGGACCGGAAAAAAAAATGTCCGAACTAGCCGAATGCCAAATTATCTAAAGTATAAAAAAAAAACAATATAGATGTCTGTTACATCAACACACTTTCATTTTTCTAATGAGTACGTAAATCGTGTACCAAGTTTGCATAAGAGTTATGCAGAACTCATTATTTTTGTCAACCTGTGACTTCTTTCAAAATGTGATAATGGTCCAGGACCCCATGTTTCAACTAGCATAAAACCTGCTTTGCACCTCTCCCTTATTACGTGCAGCCACCACCACCAACACTACCATGCGCACGTGATGATACGTATCTCGCCAATAAAATGGCTAGCAACTGATCGTTCGTCTGTCGCGATGTAGCAAGCTTACAAACTGTGGCTGAAGTTCTTCATCTTCAACAGCTTCTGTCATGTTTGAGTTTTTTTTACACTTCGCGCTTATCGCCCCTAGTCAAGACAAAGCTGCTAACTGCTACCTCGGTCGTGATGCCATTACGGTATCCACACACTTCTGAAGGCATGGTGCAGTCTACACTCGGAGCAGAAGCAAAACTGCTCTGCTGTGGAAGAAACCCGACTCGCTGGTGCCTAATCATGGGTGGCAACAACGCAGTCTGAAAACAATGCAGGCGGAAACGAAACTACTGCTTGGCAAAGCTGTGTCCTTAGTCTCTATTTACGTGAGTGTAGACTCCAGGTTGTTCACGTATGCTGAAAAGTTTGCCGCAGCTATTGAAGCCTCAATTGGTCACCAACGACGTGATTGTGGATGGTGACCATGCCTCTCTGAAGGCCTGCGGCCGTTTCAGTTGTGCGCGAATGTCGTTTTCGATCCTTTGCGTTGCACATTTGCAGGTGCTTCACACTGCAAGGTATGAATGACCTGGTTGCAGCCAGATATGACCTAATTAACGAAAGCTTGATATTGTTAAACTATGCACATGCTTCTTGTGACCAGAGAACCTGTTTTAATCATCTGACTTTCCAAATGAATGTGGGTTGAATTAACAAGCTTTTACTGTACCTTGCCTCGTGCCTTACGGGCTTCCTTAGAAGTGATTTACTCTATTCCGAGAAAAGTGTTCCACAGCATAGAAGTTTTAAAGCTGAGTAGAAAGACATGTTTCGATGGTTTGGTGTGATGCATGTCTGTTACGTGTGTCTGGTGACGAATGTCTTTATGTTAGATCAGTGGTTCTAAATTGGGGGTTCGCGAATCCTAGGGGGCCCATTTCTAAGATCCGCGAAACCCCATCCCACTTTTTGTCTTGATTTTTCTATAGATTTTTATGTATACAACTCTGTTTAAGCGCAACTGTGCCACGTATTGATGAACTGTCCAAAGTTAAGTGATGTGACACACTTGTTTGATGTTTTGGTAGCAATAAAAGGCACCTGTTGCATGCTCCAGTTGTGTTAATTTACGTATGTACCCTCTCCTCCACTGCAAGGAGTCCCCCCATCATTTCGACCAGTCCACAAGGGGTCCTTGACACATCCATGGCTGAGAACCACTGTATTATATGATTTTTTAATTATATATAAACATCTTTGGCACATTCTGGCAAGAAAGAAGCAGCACATGTTACAGTCTTATGACAGGTTTATCTCTTAAAATTCAAACTGTGCTGTAACATACAAGGTCATGAAATGTCAACCAAAAGTGACTCAGTGCTGTGTCAGGAAATGAGAAGCTTAGCAAGAAAGGCCGTCTTAGAAAGTTTTGGCTTCATCTGTGTCATTTATCATTGCGTCATCACTTTTGTTTCCAATTGTAACTCAACTTGTGCTGATCGTGAAGGACCCCGGGATGGGTGAATTGCAACTTAGCCACATTTCGATGGTACTGTATGTCTTTTCTAACTCATGACTGTGCACTAATGTTCAGGATGAAAAAGGTGAAAAACAAAAGGAAGCTTTGGATCAAGAGAGAAACCAGCAGATTCACCACTGGAAAGAGGTACGCTCGTGTATCATGTACACAGCTTCATGTTCCTACAACTTGCAGTAACATGTCACAATAGCAATGTGCAATATCTCACCTAATGCATTGCATGCTAATGCATATTTAAAAATGAATAAATATGTGCACTTCCACTACTTTGGCAATACTGCTGGTGTTGATAATTGGCCAACTCATCGTTAATAGACAGTCATGTTGAAGAATTGCTAGTTGGCATATTGCTACCTGTTGAGGAAGTCTGTGTTAGTTTAGCCATTCATCGCTTTACAGGTTGTAATAAAGCAAAAAAATGTTGGTGTGGTAAATGGCACCTAGATTTCGCGAGTGAATTTGCCTGAATGGTGTTAACAAGCAACCATATTTCAAAGCAAGAAGGAGGCTATTTTTAAATTACATTTTTTTTTATGTCACACACTTTCAGCCAAGTATAGGGCATCTTATTCTTTTCTCTTGGTTGTTACTTATTACTGCATTGTGATTTTTTTTATCAAGTGAGTTTTGTACAACAGTAAGTACTGAACTTACTCAATTCACTGCAACAGTAAATAAGTCAGTATTCGGAATTCTTGTGTGAGTAGCATCCCTGATTAGCCATTAGGATGTGATCATGTGGCCACGTCATCCGTTATCATTAGTGGCAGGCACCAGGTGTCAACCAGTTAGTCAATAATCTCGCATAATAGATTTTTGTTTTTGAAGCCCATGTTATGAACTGTGTCCATTTTTGATATTCAAGACAAAAACATTGCTTTTGAAGAAATTCGACAGCTTACTCATAATCTTAAGTCGTCGCCATCAGCCTATTGTTTTTAAATGACCACTGCGGGAGAAAGACCTCTCCTGATGATGCAGGCTGATTTGATTTTCAAATCTAAAGTATCTTATTTTTGTTTACAGTAGTTATTTATGAAGCAGAGGGAGACAAAGAATTTTTCGTGATATGCATATCTGCAATGAAAAATGACTGACACAAGTGACTGAGGAGCATGATAGAAAAACTGCAACATGTGATGCTCTTGTTCCTGTGAACACTTGATAGGCACTCTCATTATCAGAGTTCCTGGGAACAAGTGTGCCACATGCCACAATTTTCTCTCTCTCTGGTCGTTGGTCACTGTTGCCAGTTTGTTTTTCGTTGCAGCCGTTCGGCGAAGATGAATAAAGCTTACCATCTCGTAAAACTGCTGGTTTTCAGACGGTTTCTAAGCTGCAAACTCTGGTTGATGAAAAAGATGGTGAGCTGCAGCAAGTTCTGGCTGCATCAGCAGAGAGGGAGTCACAGCTTAAGGAGAAGCTGCTTAAGTATCATAAGAAGGTGCAGCAGCAGAAGCGCGAGAACAAGGAGGAGCGGCTTGCTCAGGAGAGGCAGCATGCTGACAAACTGGCGACACTCACAGCGCAGCTGCAGCAGCTGCACATTCATCCGCACGACGGCCTCACTAGTAGCAATCAGGTACGTTCTCTTTGCTCCTTAATTCAGGCCTTAGAAACGACAGTGGCTAGTTCAAGTACTGAAACTCGTCAAACAAATGCACTAAGCAAGAGGTATTTGAGGACAAGAATCTGTTAATTTGCAACAACATGCACAGATGGCACGATAGTATTGTGGCAGGACAAGAAGGAAGCTTAGGTTTCATCACTGCATTGTCAGATGGTGCGTTCGGTGTGCTCCAATTGTTGACGCGCTCTTTCACGAATACTGTGCATGATGGTTGCCATATCGTCTGTCTTATATGGCATCTTTTCCCCTGATTTCATTTGGTGATCCCAAGAAACATGCCACGGACATTTTATTGATAGTGATCACTAATTATATCCCTAAATCACATACTGAGCTAGCAGCAACAACTATAGAGCAAGCAATGACCACCGATTAAATAGCACTGAATGGCCTTCCATTATTGAGTTAATGAAAAGTTTGATTTACTGTTTTTGCGAGCTGACTCTCAACAAGGCATGTAGTGGCACCATGCCTATTTCCGTGTCTTCATTGCTCAAGCGACGGCTGTTGTGTGTACAGAGTATGTTCAGTAAATAATGGAGTGTAGCATTCGACGTGACATAATAGCGACAAAGAAACTTTTTCACACACAGAATTAACTTTCAACAACAACAAAAACAAGTAAAATTTTAGTGCTGTGTGAGAGAGTCACTTAACACATGAGGTTTCTTGGAAAGCTTGTGCTAATTATGGCATATATGACAAGGGAAGAACAAGAAACACTCCTCTTCCCTGTCATGCTGCTTTTTCACAGCATTTCAGTTTTTGCAGAAAAAAAAACAAATTATATTATTTAAATTGGTGCAGTCCTAGTGCGCGGTTATAGCATGAGCTTGATTTGCAGTTGGTCCTTTCTTGTGTATGTGTGCGTTTGTCCAAGCTGCAGTTCAATGCACTGTGGGTGAATGAAGTGTTATGTAAAACACATTTTGAACTACTGCATAGTATTGGTGATGCCATCTCTTCTATTTTGCAGAAGAGCATGGTGGAAATGATGGATAAATGGAGTGCCTGGTTTGTAGAATGCCTGGAAAATGTTTACAGTAAGTAAAACGTCACTTTCTTTCTCTGCCCTCCAATCATAGCTCTCGGTAACTTCTCTTTTTCTGGCTCAATGACGATCTCCATTGCAAGTAGTAGTAGATACACCAAAAGTGAACGCTTTTTTTCATTCTTTTTATTAGAAGCCTTATTTTCATGTAATTTATTATACATATTATACATGACTAAGGTGAATTAATTTGTCACACTAATTGTACATTCTTCTAATATTTTGCACTGATGTTAGCACTAGACGTGCACACACGGACACAAGAGAAATGTGTAGACCGCACTTCTCTTGCAGCATGTGCCTTTACATTTCTACTTACCCTCTTGAAGTGTTTGATAGTGGATTACTACTAGAGAGAAAAAGGTCTACAATGAAAAAAAAAAAAAAAGCTGAGAGGTTGACCTGAATCAGGATTAGTAGTAGTAGAAGTAGTAACCGTACTACGTATTAGATGGGGTGGCGTAATTCAACATTAAGTCGCAAGTTCAATTTTCAGTTTTCTGCGATCACGTGTTGATACTAACATAATGGCAAGAACCACTGGGTACGTATGAAAGAATCTCAGATGGTCAGAGCTAACCTGGAGTGCTCTTAATAAGACACTTCTCATAGCTGGTAAAATCAAGTCAACAAATAATTCTAGGTGGCGGGAAAAAAACTGCATGTTGTGATGTCCAGTGCCATCCATGTTTCCTCTTTTTACAGAGGACATCTGCATTTACACAGAGCAAGTGGAAAAAGCGAAAAGTTCCGAGATGCGTCAGCTTCTCCACGGCTACCATCAGTACCTTCTCACGCAACGATTGCAAAGTGTAGAAAACGTTCCACCAAGACCAGCGATGACACCACCGTTGCAACGGTTGCAGCCGCAGCCACGAACCACGCCTCCAGAAAGACTTTTCACCGGGAAGTCCGAGCACACATGCCCGACATTTCCCTCTCGTCTCCCCTCCAAGAGTGTGAAAGACTCTGCGGTGAAGTCACACTGCAAGCCAGTCGACTTGGACCTTTCCGGTGTTTCGGACGGGAGTGTGTTCCTGCCACCACCGTCTCCCGTCAAAACGTCGTAGTTCAGCGTGAGAGCGTCAGCTTGGGTTCGAGCTGTGCAGGAAGTGCTTGCGTGTGTGCAGAATCCCGACTTCGCTTCTTGCTTTCCTGTGCACATTTCTAAAAGCGTAGTACCGAATACACCTAATTGCAGTTTCTGGAGGTCGTAGATGCGGAATCGTGTGTGATTTCCATTCAAGGAATAGAAATATGCAGTTATGACAATGTGTGGTGTTCCATTTCATTCGGTGTGATGAGTGATTACCCTGGTGCCAAGAAGGTGATTGCACTCTTTGAACAAGTGCCACGAAGCCTGACGTTGTAAGTTGAGTGAGTACAAATGCATTGGTACTGCCTTTTGAGCAGGCTGTTTGTTGTGCATGGCTAGCTCGTGTAAAATGTCTGTACAGCCGCTGCACAGTTTTGCCTCTCTGCCATGGTTTCTGTGTTAGTTGCCAAGCATAGTTAATAGCATTGTACATATGGGCAGCCGTTATTTACATTACATTTTTATATAAAAAGAAAAAAAAAGTAAGCCTGAAATGTTCACTATTTAAGCAGTTCCTATTTCCTGTTGTATGCTGCACTGTATGGAAGGAAGGTTCCGGTTGGCTAGCATGTGTGATTGTAAATATGCTGATGTTAAAACACCACTGTCATATTCTGTTTGGCATAGAACATTGAGCACTCCCATTTTATGACTGTAAAAATGTATTATGGAAACTGTGATCAAGCTGTGTGCAAACCTGGTGATGAGCCATTTACTCACTTTCTGTAGTTCACCTGTACTCATCAGTAATGTTCACGCATTTCTACTCCTGTGTCATTTCCTTGGACGTATTTTAAGAGACTACATACTCATGGGGGCTCCTAGAACATGTGGGTATGTTCACAAGGCCATATTAATGACCCATATTTTGCATTGTACTTACATAGTTTTCTCGTTTTACTGTATCTCGGTGGTGAACTGAACTAGTTTTACTTGTTCACTTTATGTGTAAGACATGTGCTCACATTTCCTTATTTATCACGTGTACTTTAGGCAGTATACTGAATGCATTGATCAGTTTGGTGCCAAGGGAAAAACCCCTTATTCTAGTACTTTTATGTCTAAACCCTATGTTGTACATACCTTCTTCTACTATTTGTACATGCTTTTGTCTTTATTGTGAACTATCGGAAGTTTTAAAATTTTTGCTTTACACATTTTCCTGGTTATCTTTGGGCTTATAGTGAAATATAAGTTGTGGGAAAAGCAAGTGAATAAAATAACATTATGAAAATGTTGTTTTAATTTTTAAAATGGGACAGGTAGATCTATTTCTTGCTTTTTTTTTGTCCGTTTTAATGCTTAATACAGGGATCACAGGATATCGTACATGTTGCGGGTTTTATGCTTGAATACACACTAGTTTTCCAGTTTAAAATCCGTCAATTAGCAGTATTAAAGATAGTTGTTTGCTTCCACATACACTCATTGGATCACCCTATGTGCCAAATTTCACGCATTTAAAGCCGCGAGCGCAACGCTTTACGAGTACTTTTTCATTTTAAAAAATGATGGTCTGTAATGCCTTCTTAACGCCATGGTCACTGGTTTCCGTTTTAGTTTATAGCCAGGAAAAACAAAAGTGAATGGACTGAGATCTCCTAGGAGACAAGACAAGACAAGACTGCGCAGTACCACTTCAGATTTACTTGCTTGTGTTTGCGGCTCGACGCGTATGAATAAACTATTGTTACGAAACTTGCCAAGCGTCCTTTCTTTTCCCCGCCGCCTGGAACGCGACATAAAGTGCCCAAATTTCTCACCGAGTGAAACGGAAGTTCGGATTGCAAGAAAATATTCGTTCTGTAGGCAATCAACGGGAGGCCGGCATCAGCTGGGTGACGGGAACTCACGTGCCACTATTTACATACGGGCACTTTGAAATCAACTTCCGGTCGTGTACATCCGTTTCGTTCGGAGAGTGCGCAGAAGCTGGGGGCGTCGAACGCGTAGCCATCTTGGTGTTTTGGGTGTTGTTGTAGGGTATTATATCTGTGATAATCGGCCGGCAGCGAAGCGCTGTGCGTTCGTCCGAAGTGTATTTTATGATTTGAGAGGCTACTCGTCGTCGCGAGATATTTATTGCAGCTGATTTCAGCCTCATTGTTCACTCGTCGCCAGTGGGGCACAGGAGTCAGCGGCTTAGGATGGCCAATAAAGATGATGAATACGATTATCTTTTCAAAGGTAAGCCAATTTTCTGCTCCGCTTACCGTTGCTAGTTAACAGCAGCGCGTAAATTGTGTGCCTCTGCCGCGCTTTCTAATTTTTACTTTCGTACCTGTCCTCGTTTGCCGGATCTGCTCCCCGAGTCCGTTCTCAACTGGGTGAGGCTTCCATAGGCTTAATTTCGTGGCCCAACTTTAGTTTCCTTAACTTCCCGAGTGATTCTATGCTTTGCTTTATTCACCAGTCGTCCCTGAATTCACCTCTCGACTTTTCCGTCTCGGAGATTTTAATTTCGCTGCGCCGTTTCCCCGTGTTATGAGTGGGGCGGACAGTAGACGGTGACGTTTGTAGCAGGCACTGTTTGACTGTGTCATGACTTATTTCGGCTACAGCGGCAACTGCCTCTTAAACAGAAGCGCAGTCGCAACATTCGTTTCGCGTCCCTTGTAGCGACGATCGTCGTAAACGCTCTCCTTGTTCGTTTAGCGACGATGTACAACGCCTACTTGTCCATAAGCCTAGTTCGCTCGACTCGCTTTGACGTTGTGTGTGCGTGTCGCGATTCTGCCCGTTGATGTCATCCTGTGCGGAAGATGACTGTATGGTAGTTGCTCGTGCGCGGCCGTCGGCAGCCCCCACTTTTTTTGTGGTCAACTTTAATCTACCGCGCCCGTGAAATATCGGCCCAGTGCTGTCGACCGGGAAACCGCTTCATTCGCTGTGCTCATTCAAGGACACGACTGAAGGAAAACATTGAGGACGTTAGTCGGTTTCGCTCCGCGTCTAGGCGGTAGTATACGCGACGATGGCAAGGTTCGTATCGGAAGGAAGATCTGCTGGCGTTGCCACCCACCGCGCTTTGTGAGGGTCGTATGAAGTGTACCAGGCGAAACCGATGTGAGACGTGTCAGTTTGGCCATCAAATGCGTCTGCTCATACATTGCCTGCCCTGCTACCGAGCTTACGATGTGGTACGAGGGCTCAGGTTTACTCCCACAAGAGTAGTGCCGGAATTCCAACTGTATCGCTCCTGATAACGCGCCCCCACGTCATCTGAATTCCGACATTCGCTCCTGGCACATTACCGTTTATCGGCTGCTGTTCGTGGCACAGTACAGACCGATACTGACCTGCTGACCCGAAAATCGGGCTGTGAAATCGAAAGATACTGACCCAGCGCATACACCCCTCGTATGGTATTTTAATTGAATCACCTCTGATAACATATATTTCATTATTGACGTGCGATGGCATTTAAGCATCGTGTTCCCTCATCGGAATGCTTGTCATTTGAATAAGGTGCACACATTCCTATCAAGTTATAATCCCTTGATTTGAACCTTTCAAGGTAATTCAAGGGCGATGTGTTAAATCGCGCCCAGAACACATCACTAAAAGATGACGTCGCCGATTTTTTACTCTTGCTATATTTGTTGGCAGATTGTGCAACTTCTGGGCCTGTGAAATCCACTGTTGAGCAGGGTCTTGCACAGTACAAATGACATGCCCTACTTGTGACATGTCAGTCGGCGTTTGTCGCTCTAATAGCTCCCACATTCTCATGTTGTGTGCCTTAGTAAAAGTTTTTTGCTTGTGTAGAAAATGCTATGCAGTCGACAGCAATAGCCAAGACTTTATTGCCCAAGAACATGTCATTTGTTCTTCTGATGTGCTGTCTTTGAAATATGAGCAAGTGCTGTGAAAGAACTTCAGTACGACTGCACAACAAAGGCAGCCCCGCCGTGGTGGTCTAGTGGCTAAGACACTCGGCTGCTGGCCCGCAGGTCGTGGGATCGAATCCCGGCTACGACGGCTGCGTTTCCGATGGAGGCGGAAATATTGTAGGCCCGTGTGCTCAGATTTGGGTGCACGTTAAAGTACCTCAGGTGGTCGAAATTTCCGGAGCCCTCCACTATGGTGTCTCTCATAATCATGTGGTGGTTTTGGATTCTTAAAACCCACGTATCATGACGATAGTTATAGCGCGATAACAGAATGACAACACAGAGACAAGAAGGACACGAAGGACAACAGCTGTATCTGTGTCGTCATTCTGTTCTCAAGCTATAACTATCGTCATGTCATCCCAACTAGCCCAAGCTGCCACACTTTTAACTCACATATCAATCAAATCAACAAAGAAAGGCACGTACAGCGAAAACTCGGGTTTTTTTTTTTTTTTTTTTGATCTGCAGTTACTGAAATTGTCGCCAATTTGTCTGAAATGCTGCTTTGCAAAACTAATGCAACGTTTAGGACCTCTGTCTGCTAACAGCAACACCAGGCCTTAATACGTTCACAACATATTCTACAATTTCAAAAAAAGCCTCTTGGGGAGTTCTGCCAAACGCGCTTCATTTGGTTCTGCTACATCTAAATCTGTGCTTTAACCTTTGCACAGGGATCATTTCTATTATTAACAAGAAGGCAGACTCTCGAAACATGAAAGCTCTGAAAAAACAAAACAAGAAAAACTAAGCTTTGGTTTGTAAACTTCTGGTCCAAGGCCCACGAACAGTCGAGGCAACATACCATGCTATTGCACTAAAGCTGCCAGAAAGTGGCTGTGTGCAACTGGGTTTTGTCAGCGGGTCCTTCAATCATTGACATCATTTCTTGCCAAATTAACCTTGCTCATAATTTTGTTTCATTGAACTGTTCGCACCTTATTTTGACTTCCATAGCTACTTGGCTAATTTCTGCGCGTGGCTGTGTACTGCATGGTTGGATGTAAAGCAGGGATGTGACGATGCGAGTTGTCACATGTTAATTCTAAGTACTCGCATCAGTATACTGCCAGTCCGAGCATTGTAGCAGCGACATAGCTTAGGGTGAAATGATGACGACTTGATTTTATCAGTATATTTTTCATTTTGGAAAACTAGCTTTAGTCACATTATGTGCGATCCTAGGCTTCTCAGCTTGTAGAAATAATTCTTGAAAAGTGTCGTAGTACTGTCGATGCAGCTGCTATTTTTTTAAATTTTGGGTAGGGGGGGTCAAATACTGCAATAATTGTTGCATATATCAAATGTTTAACTGTGATTAGATTCGTTACATGCCTATTTATATATCAAAATTTTTTGCTAGAACAAGAACTCGCCAGAGTGGTCTAGTGGCTAAGGCACTCGGCTACCGACCCTCAGGTCGCAGGATCGAATCCTGGCTGCTGCAGACACATTTTTGATAGAGGCAAAAATGCTGGAGGCCCCTGTGGTTAGATTTAAATGCATATTAAGAACCCTGAGGTGGCAGAAATTTACGGAGCCCTCCACTACGGCACCTCTCATAATCATATGGTGGTTTTGGGACCTTAAATTATTATGCTAGAACAAAAAAACGTAATTTATATGCACAGTGAAACATGAGTAAAAGACAATGCTACCAGCAATTTGACTGCACACACCGTTGTTTCACACCATTGTGAGGTATGACATGGGGCAAGGATGTATGCGAGTCATTTTCTGGAAATATTTGTGTTTTAGAAATGACCATTCCTCTTCCACTATTCCTCGAGCGATTCCTTGAGCCGCCTTCTAATTGGGCGTACAAAGAAATAAAATTTTAAAATGCCGTTTCATGTTGACCTAGAACATGTGAACAGGAATGCCAGTAATTAAGCTGCTGGAATCCATGCAAAGTGATGCTGCCTGGCTCATAATGTCTACCTACGAAACATACAGTATGAAGGAGTTGCTTGAACTGCAATCTGTAGACATCATACAGACATCATCTTTCATAAATTGTATTACTACTTTCCCAAATTCCATGGCTCCTTTCTACTGCCTTTGGCCCATTATTCACTTCCATCTATCAGCGTCCAGTCACTTTTTGGTAGAACCACATTTGACAAATAATTTCGTTCTTTAACCAATGAGTATTCAATCTGCTTACATAAATTGATTGTTCCGGAGTGCAGCCTACTGAATTTGAAGGAATAACAAACCATTCTTGTTTAGAACTGCGTTAATACTCCCCTCATACACCTGTATCCTATTATACACCTGACATTTATATACATTTATAATTGGCTTTATTACAGTGTCTCAATGATGAATGTGTTACTTTTCGAGCTTTCAGTGCACACACTTTTTTTGTGGCATTACTTCCACATAAATTGCTCTTTTTTTATGCTGATCATGTCTTTTTCTTTTTTAGTTATTGCTGCAATTTTTCTTCTCTGATATGAGTGTAAGCACTGGGCATTAACTTGCATAATACTCCTTTGCAGTGGTCCTGATAGGGGATTCAGGTGTTGGCAAGAGTAACCTTCTTTCAAGGTTCACGAGGAATGAGTTCAACTTGGAAAGCAAGAGCACCATCGGGGTGGAGTTTGCCACGCGCTCGATCCAGGTGGACAACAAGACAGTCAAAGCTCAGATCTGGGACACAGCAGGCCAGGAACGCTACCGTGCCATCACTAGCGCGTGAGAATTTGATTTGCACCTAAAGCTGTGCTCAGACTTAAGTGTTCTTGTGTATGTATGTGCCAGTTAAGGCCGAGTGGTTGTAAACCATCTGTTGCAAAAGAGTGAACCACAGGCTTCCTATAGCCTGTGAGCTGTGAAGTGGTATTTCCTATTACTGGCGAACTGTTCGCGATTGGGAGAGTTGGTATGGATTGGTACCTTACTGACAGGTGAAAAGATTCAAACACGGTGGAGATATTTATTCATTAGGCGAGGACATTTCAGATGCAATTGACCAGATAATGCAACAGTGCCTGCACCCTTTAGTCAGGTACTTGTAGTGGATGTTTATCAGCAATGTGGCTCTCTCTAAGACGGAAGGGCATTGCCGTAGCAGCCAATGTGTCGTGGCAAACCTGAATTTCCTAGTCTGCAAATGTGCCTATGGTACTCGCAATTAAAGCTGGAAACCCATCCCGCCTTTTTCGTGAAGAAAGCAACAAGGGGCAAATGCTGGTGCAAATCGCTGGCCACGTCTATTGCTGTAGCAACAGTGAAACATATTCTCTTTTGAAGTTTCTGCTCGTAGACATCCACTGAAGTCACTGGACCAATGCACCTGTGCCGTTTGTAGTCGGACAAACCTTGCAAACAAGCAGAGAAGCGGCTCCGCTTAGTGCGTATCTAACGCTATGTGCTTAAAAGTACAAAGTAAAGAAAACTCCTCACAAGTGCCGACTTGCCACTGTGTCTTTTGTGAATGCCACATGTACAGACTGGCATAACCATGTGCCAATATTTTTGTGGTGAATAATACGAATCAGCACTCTCTGGCACTACAGACTAAATTATACTTATCGTTGAAGATATTGACGGCTCACTTGCTTGTCTTTTTTTTTTTTCTTAGCACTTAGTCTCATCACAATATTAGTAAAGGATGCATATGTTTCCTCCTTGCATCATTTTTCTTTAACCAGATTTGTACTTGATAATGAGATTTGTTACTCTGAAGCCATTTGTTC
The DNA here is from genome assembly GCA_013436015.1 of Rhipicephalus annulatus. Classification (NCBI taxonomy): domain Eukaryota; kingdom Metazoa; phylum Arthropoda; class Arachnida; order Ixodida; family Ixodidae; genus Rhipicephalus; species Rhipicephalus annulatus. The sequence goes on along the minus strand of WOVY01001811.1, from coordinate 478,816 downwards.
CAATCTCTGGTTGAGTTTTCCAAAGCGTGGATAAGAATTCTGACCTCGAGGGCTGCACTTGTTAACGTTAATTGTAGCAATGGCAGGGCTTGTTTTACTCTTTTATGGCTGTGCAGCATTCATGGGCAAAATAGTGTCAGCGTAAAATAAGAAGCAATGCTGTTTTTGCTGACAAGTCTTGGTTTCTTTGTGTTGCTTGCATATCTGAAGCAGTAATTTGAGCGAGAATGTGCATTACAGGCTCTTTTTTCCAAGGCAGCACCCATGAAACCCCTTAGGTTTCACCAACATCAAATAGCAGAAGTTTCTGTGCAGTGTTTTCAGAAGTCCTAAAGAAAAAATTAGCTCCTGTATCTTTTTGCAGGCTATTTTGAAGGCAATTGGAGAGACTTGAAGGTAATCAAATGTTAACGCATAAGTGTTAATGCTTCACAATGTTTAAAACACCAAGGCATCACGTTTCATAAGTGAAGAATGTGTGCGAACATAGCACATGGCTTGTGCTACCAATTCAACTTGGTTGAAACCTGCCGTGCGTCTACAATTTTCAATGTGCATGTTTGATTGCTCAGTTATGGAGCAAGTTTTTTGTTTCACTCGGGTGTGAAGTTTAAGTATAACTTTTTTTCTTTTTGTATTTCCAAATAGAACTGGAGGATTCCACACTTTCAAAACAATCTGTGATTATGTGGTGTATAATGCCCTTTCTATGTACCTATTGTATAGAAGTAGACCAATACGAGTGGCTGCCCACAATTAATGCAGTGAGAGCCTAAGAAACGGATAAAACGAAAATAGTGTTCGCAGCAAGTACATAACTTACTGGACGAATAACTTGCGTTAGTGATGGTTTCCCGCAGCGGTGAGCGGGCGCTGCCACATTTGAACTCGTGAGCTAATGGCCTTCTCTTTTCCACTTCACTGTCGCTGATGGCCAGCCGATTCGCCACTCTCGCTCTGGGTTAAGCGCCAGCAAAGCGGGCTCAACGGATAATCCGCACCGCCTGTTTCTTTTTTTTCTTATTTTTTTTCCTCTGAAGCACTGCGCCGTGCCACCTTGTGGCTGACATAAATTAGGTGCCTTTTTCTTTCTTCAAGAATCACTACTACCACCGTTTCTCGCCGTAGGCTGCAGGACAATGTCCGCCACATCGCGGCCATGCTGCCGAGGAGAAGGCTGTGGCGCTTCGGAGCAGTGGCGGCATCTAGTTTTGCGTAGACAAACTAGCGGCGGGAAACAGTCTATAAGGATCGTTTACACTCTACTCAAGAAAACTTTATTTTCATGCATACGACTATTGATTATTCATCCTGATGATCACCCGGCGATGTGGCCACCTTGCCGTGTGCAAGATCTGTGGCGATGTAGTAGGTAGTGAGCTATTTGGCTAAATATACATGACCATCCTTGTACTTTCAGCCTACACTCTAGGATCTTGTTTGTAGATTATCTAGTGATGTGTCGTGTGTGTTAGTGTCATACCCACTCTGAACTACTACATGCAAAAGTGCCTCGTTAATCAAAGCACCTGCCATCCTGGAGAAGTAGAACTAGCGATTTTCAGCACAGGAGCATGGAGGCCCATTGCAAGGGGCCTTCAGTAGTAGCTTTTTCTTGATGTACATGAGGGGGGGTGTGGAAAGAAACTAGAGTAGAGTCGTGCGCTTTTTTTATCGCGCTCTGACCTTGGTGGCTTAAAAAGATCCTGGATGGGTCTTGGTTGTATCATCTATGACTAATGGCTTTTAAGCACCATCCAGGCTGCAACTACTTGAAAACGAATGCAGAACAGCAGATGATATCACTTTTTCGCATTGCTTTCCATCCCCCTGTATATGCACAGTAAAGTGATCTTGCTGTTCACTTGTCGGACATTGGATTGTACTCATCGTCACTAGACAAGGCAGTTGGTATAACTGGTAAGCACAAACCAATTTGAAACTGCGTGAAATTTCTAAAGCTCTCTCGGCACTTTTTCTCCAATGAACCTGAAGAATGCAGCCTCACAAAGTGCTGATAATGTGCATGTCAGTGCACTTCTAGATGCCTTGTTTGGCAACATGATGGATACATTCTGCATGGTGGGTCCCTTGAGAGCTTCCCCAGTAACCATGTATCCTTTGCTACTGTATGTACTGTTTTTATATCATATTGCATTTAGCCTGTGGTGCATTGTTTAAATCATTGTGCTTCAATCGCTATGCAGAAACAGTCTATATGTAAAATTGACATGCCAAATTTTAAATCTTCTGCAGGTAATTTAATCTGCATCACCTGTTTGCACTTGTGTAGAGTTTTTTTATGAGCCCACCTACATTGGGAGGGGGGGTTAATTTTTTCAATGCTGCTGATCACTTCGATGCATATGGATGCCCGTTGCACTTTTTTATGCTTGGACGTGTGCTGTGCACAGGTACTACAGGGGAGCTGTGGGTGCACTGTTGGTGTATGACATTGCGAAGCATCTGACCTACGAGAATGTGGAGCGCTGGCTCAAGGAGCTGAAGGACCACGCTGACCAGAACATAGTCATCATGCTTGTGGGCAACAAGAACGACCTCAGACACCTTCGGGCTGTGCCTACCGACGAAGCGAAGGCCTTTGCTGGTCAGTGCATGTATCTTGAGTCATATCTAGGAGCCTGAATCGGTCACTAAGCCGGACATCGCAGTGCGGTTGCAAAAAAGATTGTTTGGTGCTTGGATTGACCTAAGCAGAAATGTCAGAGATTCATTCAAAACTGATCAGTAGGTTTATCTATAGTCAGTATTTTTTTTTTCAGGTGTTAAGCAACATACACATTAAAAAGAATATGTGCCGCAGCTATGAATTAGATCAGCAATTATAAATGTAAAGGCCCTCAATATGGCCGAAAAAAGAACTGCTGCTGGGCAAAGTATGCAAAAAAGGGTTTTGCTCTCCCTTTGTCTTTTTTACGTATATTCCCTTCATTGCTTTTTTTTTTTCATTTCAACTGATAGTTTTCTGTGGGAAGTAAGGTAGCAACTGCATGTGTGTGTATATATGTAAATAATTCATGTGCAGTAAAATAGTATTGCTGGATGTTAAATTAAATAATAAGTTATTATTAAATAATATAAATTATCACATTCTTTCGAATTGAGCATTTCTCAAGGAAGCGACCAAGTTCGTTCGTATGCATCAGTGCATTCTATTTACTGAGTGGATGTTACGGCGATTTATGTGCTTGATATCCATGCTTCCCGCTGGGTGCCTTGCACACATAAACTTGAGTAAAATAAAAAAATCCTATGACCACGTAAAGTGGGGTGACAAAATCTTCAGTTGGTCATTTTAATATATCGTGTATGTTTGTGTGAGTGCATGCACTCACACCTGTGTGCGAGCATGCGGGCATTATTAGTATTATGAAGGCTTTTAAAAAAGTGAGAAGTGTCATTTGATGGTCCGTGGTCATTTTGTGTGAAAAGGAATTTTTTGGAACATCCGAGTAAAAATCTTGCAGTGTTGATTTGTGCGGGCAAGCTTTATTAAATTTTGTGTGTGTCTTTAGTCAAGGGGATTGTAATTTCATCGCTCGTAGTATAGTGAGCATCTCCTATCTGTAGGAACGGCTTTGTCTTCTTTTGGACGTGTTGAACGTTTAACAAACCTCATTTCCGCCTAGCTTGAAGGTGCCACCTGTTGGGTTTTGCCTGTGGTCATTTTGTTTGCAACTTGCTCGCCTGCCAACCATTTTGCTAAAGAACCCTTTACACAATATGAATTATGCTTGACAACCACAGAGGATGGAGCTTTCTAGGAGAAGACTATCAATTTGCCGGCTCTTGACTGTGCCTCTGTCATTATAAGTGGCCTTGAAGTGAGTCAGTGCTTCAAGTGTAGCTTTACTTTTAAGAAGACGGGAAGTTGTGTAATATATTGCTTATTTGGTTATGTGGTCCCTCCATGTTTTCTGTGCAGAGAAAAACAAGCTCTCGTTTATTGAAACATCGGCGTTAGACTCCACGAATGTAGAAGCAGCGTTCCATCAAATATTAACAGGTAAAGCAACTGTTTATTTTTCATGTGAAGATGGCGTTCATGCTTGTCCCCTATTTCGTTTCATGAAAGTTTGTGTACTGTGTAATCACGTGTGTGTGAACTCAAGAATATCTAAAACCTTGTTCAAATGTCCAGGTAACAGGTTTGCTTGGTAGATCTGAGCAATATGGTAAGAATTGGAACTGGGAAGGAATACTTTAAATTCAAACCGCACAGTGCCTATATGAAAGAAGAAAATTATGCCTTTTGGGACTCTTCTGCGCAAACTCATGTTTTGCTATACACTGGATACTGTACGAAGCTTTGCCGTGTGCAGCTTTTGTGCCATCTCAATTGGAGAAGACTTGCTGCAAAATTGTTTTGCACAGTCTTAAAGGGACAGTAAGGGCAAATATGAAGTCGATGTTGATTGTTCAAATAGCCATCCAGAAAGAAGTACTTGTATTGAAATAAAATCGCGTTTTAATGGCCCGCATCGCGTTAGCGCTCTTTAAATCACCCGCCTGGAAGCTCTTTTTCAGACGTCACTGTTACTACGCCCAACATTGGCTGCCTGTACTACGCGGCCACCGACACCAGTAGCAGCAGAGCGAAAGTAGCGGGAGCCACTGTAGCAACAATGGCCATTAAACAACTTCTTGCCATCTCGGTTATAGTTCTGCTTGCCTGGTTCAACTGGGCCCCACTAGATGGCACCACCGGCACCACCTGTCTAGCCTAACCTGGTGAAAGCAGCTTTTAAAACCATTTCCCCCTTTCCCCATAGCAATAATAATAAAATTTCTATGAATCTAACAAATGGACAGGCAGAATTTTATTACATTTCTTGATGCACTGAAAGTATTTTATTGCAGCTAGTTTCATTACTAGTGAATAATACTAGACAGTCCATTTAGTTAATGAAAATCAGCTATGTGGTGGTAATTATGACATAGATAGTAGCTGAATTTAGAACCTTTCAATAACGCGTCCAATACTCTATCGAATGAGATACTGCATTGTTTGTTGTTTTGTTCACTTTATCTGGTGTTCCTGTGCACGTAAGCTGAGGACTGCTAAAAGAGTACTGACAGGGGTTTGAAGCAAAACTTTAAAGGGGCACTAAATACGGTACCCAAAATAAATGCCGTATGTTCTCGCGTAATAAACCCACTCTTATTTCAGAAAAGTTGACGCCGATTTAGAGGGAGGGTTTATTACGCTGGAGAAAGTCCCACGAGTTATAACAGCGAAAATTTCGGGCGACAACTTTGTTTGTTTTGACCCATGAAATGCTCAACAAATTTTTTTTGTAGCCCAAAGCTCTTTTAGTTTCGTCCCATATTGAAAGTGCACGGATCGACACCGAAGTGTCGTCCAGCCGCTCGGTTCCGATGCTCCAATGCATGCTGTTAGTAACCAGCCGTGTAGCTAGGTTACTGGCGAAACGCATCCTGCGCAGCAGGTGTACTAAGTTCACAATGACAAACCCAACAACGAAAGTGCAGCGTTGAATGGCGGTGCACAAACGTTGTATTAGACTCTCCGGGAGCACAATGTGCTGTCGGCGCGGTGGGTGCGCCGTGTTACATGACGCAGCGCTAGTGCCATTTTGGACGCCACACACTTTGTTTTTGTGCCGCTGTGTTTGCGTGGCACTATCAGCGAAGAGGTTTATACTGCATTTGACAGATGGCGCTTTGCCATACAAGGTGTGGCTTTCAAACTTTAATTGACGTCGTCCGCGCACGCACTGCTCGCAACTGCTTAGCATGATTGCATAACTATCCTTGGCTTTCGTTGCGTTATTTTGTCATATAATGGCTTTATTTAACGTTTTGATCATTAACGGCACTGGCTATCATAACGGAATAAAATGAACAAATACATATAGTTTTTTTTTTCCTTTTTTTTCAAGGATCAAGGTGGGTTCATTATGCGAGTAAATACGGTATTTCTTGTTTCCATGGTGTGCACTGTCAATGCTTTCCACACACTGGAGCTTGACAACAGGTATAAAATATCTTGCCCTCATTTTAAAGGGATACTGACACAAAAACCTTGGCCTCGCGTTTTTCTGCTGCAATGTGTTGCTTGGGGCTTGTTAGCCATGACACGACGCATAGTTTGCTGCAGCACGCGATAAATAATTAATTACAGGCCCCTCATTATCCATCAAGTTTCAGTCATGGTTTGAGAAAGCTCCAAACACTGGGTGCAACTGTTGCCTCCTAGCGTGTGCAGCTGCCCCGGCGCGTTGGTCTAGTGGCTAAGATACTCTGCTGCTGACCAGCAGGTCGCGGGATCGAATCCCGGCTGCAGCGGCTGCATTTCCGATGGAGGCGGAAATGTTCTAGGCACATTTGCTCAGATTTGGGTGCGCGTTCAAGAACCCCAGGTGGTCTAAATTTCCAGAGCCCTCCACTACGGCGTCTCTCATAATCATGTGGTGGTTTTGGGATGTTAAACCCCATATTATTCTAGCGTGTGCAGCTCTTGAGCACGTCAGCACACAGAGCTGTGACACACTTCCGGACGGTCCGCATGAAGAATTGAAAAAATTACTTTCAAAACGGGACTGCAGTGTCGCCAAACACAAAACTTTCTAAGCGTGCGCCACGGCCACGCATTCGCAACCAGCCGCCGAGAAATATATACTGCGGTAACTATAACGCGGCAAAAAAAAAATGCCGGCTATAAAGTCATCATACCTTGTTTTGTTCACTCAAGCGTAGTGGCGCAAGGGATGTCGGGAGTCCCCAAAGGGTCCCCTTCGGTGGCGTCAATGGCACGATGGAGTCAAGGGCTCGCGCAAACTTAAAAATTATTTTCAGATACCTTTGCAGCTATATTCGCTGTCGATATTTTGCAGATGACATACGAATGTTTCTGGAAATGGATGCCACAGGCTATCTCGGCCACGAAATTTTGTGTCAGTGCTCCTTTAAAGTTTTCGTCGTGCAGCATCAACAAGCCAGCCCCACCCACCGCAATGCACATTATCACAAGGCAGCATGATTCACTTGGTTTGCAAAATCTGTCCTGCACGAAGCCTAAATTGTGGAAATTGGTGTCAGACATCAGACTACAATTCACTCATCATTTTTATCGACCACGTGCCACTGACAGAGAACTGACAGCTGTTACTACAGTCGAGCCCGCTTATAACGAACCTGAGCGTGACGCGACATCCGTTCGCTGTATCCCGAAGTTCGTAGTAAATGAAACACAGTTTTTAAATAAAGTTGCCAGTGATAACATTTGCAACTAACTTTTTTTTGCCCCAAAAAGTCCGCGATGCATGTGTTTCGAAGAGCAGAGGCGATAAGGCCGGTCTCGAGTTCATTTAAAATGGAAGGGTGCTCGTTCGCCTAGGCCCACGGCATAAGCTGCATGAGGCACTGGCTCCAAAGTTTCGTCGTTTTTGCAATCCGATTCCTCCAAATCGCTCGCGCCACGTACTTAATTCGCAATGCCCCAATCCGTGCACGGTTCCGCAATGTCGGCATCATCATCGGCCGTAATTAAACCATCGCAACAGATGTCCCAGCCGCTCTCCCAGGTCGGAGTCGACGACGCGTCGCCACAAATCGCCGCTGCAGTTCAGAAGCTTCAGACTCGGCATCGGGCCCGACTTCGACGAAGTCGGCCTTGCGAAAACAGTTTCGCGCGCATGTAGTCATCACCGCTGCCCACGAAATACTCGCCATCTCCACAGCTGAATATAGGCATTCCCGAAGCGGCAAGTTCGCTCCCAGGTGGTCAACAGCTATGAGCAAGCGCTCCGCAACACGGCACCTAACGCGCTGATTACGCTCAAGCCAAGCGGTCACAGTTTCGACATTTTGTTGAGCGGCACGAAAAAGCGCGCTAGTCCTCCCGCGGGCCATCATGACCACACACGCACACCATCATGACCACACATTCCCTGGTCCATTGGCTGCAGGAAAGCCGTTGTGTTCAGAGGCAGGTCAATGCACTCGATCCCGGACACCTTCATGCTTGCTAGACAACTGTAGTGCGCAAACACCTTCCGAGCCTTGGCCGCAAGGCGGCGGTCGAGCTTACGCGGCCAGGCTTGAAAGAATTCGGCAGTCATCCAAGCCTTTCTGTTGAACCGGTAGATGACAGGCAGCTGATTAATATTCTTAAAACATCTTGGCTTTGCAGCCTTCCCGATCGCCAGCAGCGGCAGCCGCTCTGTTCTGGTCATGTTAGCAGCCATAAGAACTGTTACGCGCTTTTTACTTCGTTTTCCACCGACTCGCGGGTCCCCTTAAACGCGATTGTCTGGTCAGGCAGAGCCTTATAGAACAGCGCTGTCTCATCAGCGTTGAAAATGTTGCACGTCTCGTGCGTAGAAAGGTGCGCGGATAGTCCAGACCGCCAGTCCTGCACAACACTTTCGTCAACCGCACCTCTTTTACCACACGCGTTGCGGAACACCAGCCCGTGTCGCTTCGCTTCTTGAAGCGGTCGAACCAGCATTCTAACGCATTGAAGGAATCGATATTCATGGTCACCGCGAACTTCTCTACTTGTGCGCAGATAAGGGGGCCGCTGAAAGGCAAACGCGCATCGCGCGAAGTGGCAATCCAGCGCTTCTTCTAGCTTGAGATGTGCTGCCGTTCGAGGCCTCTTCCTTAGGTCGTCAAACATGTTCCTGTCATAGGCTTGCATAATCTGCTCTTCGTTCTTCACGTAAGTGCTCAGCGTGCTTTTCTTCGCATTGAACTTTTCCATCGCTTCTTTTCAAGATGCTCCCGCTAGCAACGCCTTCAATATTTTTCATCTTTGCTTCGTACTTCGCCCTCTTCGCTGCGGAAGTTGGGGCCGCAGGAGACGAAGGGGAAGTTATCCCGGCATCGCTTGCGGAGTGGTCACACGCGCGCACATGAAGTAGACAACACACACACACACAAAAAAAAATGCACGGTGATAAAAACAAAATAAATACCGGCGAACTTTTCAAAAAACAGTAAGACTGCAGATGGCACTGATCACGTACAGATAAATTTATGCACACTAGAGCTGACGAAATCATTTACTGCATCAGTTTTGTGGTTTTGATGATTTGTTTAAGCACAAACAATTTGAACAATACAATAGTTTGCATGACATTGGTGGCTTTTATTGCAGCTGCAACCTTCGTAGTCGCTGCATTATTTGAACAAAGTAGCTGACAACGAAGACCACACCTGCTTCATGGTTCTAATGTTAAATATTTTGGATATCCTTATACGTATGTTCTAGAGCTCAGTTTATTGTACTTGCGAATGTAATGTCAGCCTATTGATCGCGCAGAATCACTTGACTGCGTACATGACGCACCAGCGAAAATATGAGGAAAAAAGTGCGTCTTATGGTAATTATTACTGCCGGTCTTTGTTTTTGTATTCATTGTACCTAAAGTCAACATAAATTTACTTGAAAAGGCACTGCAACAGTTTGCGAAGTAATAATAGAATGACTTGCAATAAAAATAAGTTTATTGCCCCATGATATGACTGTGCCAAGTACAGTAGAACCCTGCTACAGCGAAACTCGCGCGGCGCGGAAAATATTTCGTTGAAGCGAAAATTTCGTTTTAGTGAAATCTAAAAAATATAGCAAAGGAACAAACAGGAAAAAACAAAGGAACGTTTATTCTTAAAATTAAGAAAGTGTCCACTGCTTTCTATTCTTTCCCAGCAGCATCACGACGCTATTCAGCCGTGCATTGCGAGGTCATTGTGAAAACCACACTAAAACAACCCCTCACTTTTATGGACGTACCAAACAGTTGCATTAACAGGTTAAAGGGACTGTAAACTGACTCTTTTTGATCCAGTTTTTTCCTGTGTGACAGAAAGCTTATCTTTAGTAGTGATTGTAGCTGCAGTAGTTAATCCCAAAAGCTCGTAGTCATTTTCTAAGCAGTATTTTTCGATCTGAAAGGCTCTGAACATGGTAGTGCCTTTTCATCTGGCAACACTGAGTATTGATAGCGATGCCGGTAGCCTTTCCGGTAGCTTATGCATGCTGTCGTTCTTATTTGGCAGGATTTCCTGGAACTATGCTTAACCACGTTCATTTTGCGCTTTACAACCATTTTTGAAAATAAGCCATTTCAATGGGACAGTATGGCTTATGGCTTTGTAGAGCTTCCCTGCATTTGTACCACGTCACCAAGCCAAGTAATCGAAAACGGAACTGCGCGTATGTCACGCAAAGGCAACACCACTTCAATGCGTATCACTAACACAAGCTTATACTTTTAGAAAATATTATTTTTTATCATAAAGAATCAAACAATATTTCAGTACTAATCAATAAATTGTTGACCTGTACATTAACACATAGTCACGTGACGGGGCATTCTGATAGTTTGTTTTTGCCACCAGAGACGTCACAGGCCATTTTTTGCGGTTTTCAATGAAAAAAATATAAAAAAAATCCACTTCTCACAAGAAAAACGGGGTTGGTCGCTATAAGGGACAATCTTTCCATCTGTGCAGTAATCTCATTTCATGTTCCGGGCAGTTGTCGGTCCCTTAACACCAGCAGCTGTCCGCTGTCAAAGTGTATTTGACAACGCCGAGATGAAGGCAGGGTATCGTGGAGCTGTGACTTTTGCCTTATTCTATGCCATTTTTATCATCCAGCACTCACTGCTAGCAGATTTGGTTGATGATGCAGACGAACAGCCGCTCTGGCCAAGTGCAAAAATTATAAGCATTGGAATCTGAAAAGGCATCGCTCCACGGTGGCACCCAGCAGCTGCGCCAGCTGCGTAAAGGAAACCATGAACTGAGCTTCAGCTTCGGATCGTCTGCGGCTCGAAAGCAAGCCAGTGGCAAAAGCAGGGCAGTCTCATTGCCAACGCTATCGAGCAATGGTGGCACCCATGCTTGCTGAACAGCGGCGGTTTCTGGTGGTGCCAACGCATGTTTTATGTGAATTCTAATGGCAGATCCAGATAAAGTTTTTTTGCTCTGAGCGGAGCAATCATATTTTAATGGCGGATTGGGAGCATGAATTGTGTGTACCAATGGCAGATTGAGAGCAACCACAGATCAAGGATTGCTCCCTCGCTCGATTTTCGCTCGCCAACAGCTCCCGTCGAGACGCGCGCGTTCCAATAACAGATTTGGCGAGAGAAATCCCTCTCGCATCCGGCCGCTCCATTCACAATCTGGCCCAGCGCTCGCGATCTGCCATTGGAATTCAACATTAGACTTTGGTGACCTATCTTCAGGTTCTGAGAATGCATCAGTGTTAAAGATTGGGTATCCTGTATAGCAATAAATATCTGAGCCTGGAATTGCATTGTGAAATTTCGTTGAAGCGGGGCTGCAGAAGAAAAAGTGTTTGTTGTGGCAACAATATTTATGCATTGACTCCTATAAACTGCTGATGGGGAACGGTAAATTTTTGTTGTAGCAGAAAGTTCGTTGCAGCGGGGTTCGACTGTATGAGCAGAGTTGCAAGGTTTTTCTCGCACTGCAATTACTTTCTCTCTTCTCTAATCCTGATGAGCATTCTGGATGCTTAGCAGGGAGGGATGACATGGGGAAAAGATACGTTATGTGCACGTTGTGACCTTTAGCACTTTTTTTTCTTCAAACATGGCTCGCAAAGTTCACATTGTTCAAATTGGCCATTTGGTAATTTGAGTTGCGATATGATCATTTGCGTATTTGGAATCATTTGTAGAACTAAGAGGTGATGATTTGCTGTGTGCTTTGAAAACTGTAAACTCCAGGCCACGTGCTACACTATACAGTGAAACCCTGTTAATACGTACCTGGCGGCGATGGCAGCATAACTACGCACTAAACGCACTACACATTAAACAAATTTGCATCTTCCGACATGTGCCATCGCCGCCATGGGAAATTTTTCCTAAAGTGCCCATGCAAAGCAATTTTTCTTTTTACCAAAGTGCAGAAATGTTGCCGACTCTAGCACAGCCGCCCGATCGCACGCGGTGGCGAGGCTGATGAGCATTTCGAAACTACTGTGGTGTCCAGGATACGCAGCGTGGTACAGCGACAGAACAGACACAATCAGCTGTCTGTAATACAGCTGTTCCGCGACGTGCTTCTAAGTGAAAACTGGCAGGTTTTTAATTGATGTGGTACAGTCGCAGATAGCCAAATTGTTCTCTGCACGGCTAATTGCGTGCAGCGCTTCGCTCGTACGGCACACATCGGTAGCCTGCCGGGATAACGCGGCGATGAAGAGCTTTCAGCATACAATGCGCTCCCAGCGATGCTCTAACAGTCCTGGCAAGGGACGAAGGCGTGCATTTGGGCTGTTGCTGTATAAAAGCCTTCAGCATGGTTACAACAGCGCTACGCTTGCTGTACAGCGAACCTGTTGGCATAATACAACGTTTCTTGGTGCGCGCTTGAACACGGTCTCACTCAACGAAACGGCAGAGATCGGCGGCCCAGGGCGTTCAGGTAGTCGCCTACTAAAAGCGTGCGGTAGGCCGAAAATGACACTATGCCACACGAGTGCCTGAGCAGATAACCGGGGGATGCTTACTGTGATATACAGTATGGTCCACTGTTAAACGGAACACTCGAACGCACACCATTATTCCTGGCCCTCTAAGAGCAAGTGGATTAAGGAGGGACATGGGTTTTAGGGCTCTCTCATTAATTTTATGAACCAAATGTGACAAAAGTTGGCATGCTTACTTAGTTTTTTCTCCCAATTCTAAAAATATAGTGATTTTTTCTGTAGTTTCATTAGTTAATTAAATAATCAAGATAACAATTTCTATTGTTCTTGCCACAATGTAAAAATAACCACCCATCAAAAATTTATAAATGACATAAGGATTGAAAGTAGAGAACATAAGACATACAACATAGGAAGCACTTTTTTGATTGGGGCATTATTTCTTACTTTACAGCACACTAAACTTCACAGCCCTACAGTACACTAAACTTCACAGCTCTGAATGTGGCCATTGTGTGGTCACACAGAAGACTAGTTTAAAAAACTTGCATCAAGATAAATCAAAATCTGCTTCCTATGTTGTGTGCTCCAAACAATAGCTTCATGCTGCAAAAAAAATATTCTGCTATCTATGATAGTTTCCGATATATTGCAGCAATTTTCATGCAGGGTGTGCAAAATTGCCATTTTGAGAAAATGAAGAAAACATAGAATTCTAACATTTTAACTCTAAAAATGTATGTACTTAGAATTACATGGCCATTGACATATAAATTAATGCTAGAAAGCCTAAGGAGTGCAACGCTGCAAGCTGATCGAAAATTGAACGAGTACTTCTCGAAATACAGCACAGTTCATTGCATTGCATTACATTACAGCACAGTTCATTGCATGTAACCAAATACAGTTTTATATTAAAATAAAAAATGAAGCTGCCCATTAAAAATAGGCTTCCAGCATTGTTTTTTTGTGCACATTTAGCTACATTGTGCAAAAACAATTACAGCTCTAGCTGTCCTAGGTTCACTTTTACCGAACAAGCAAAAGAAAGTGGTCAAAATCTGTGCTTCAAGAATAATGCTGTTACAAACTTTATTTCGCTGTTCCGAGGGAAAAAATATCATGGCACACATACTTATAGTCAGTTAATATGCACCGAGAATGTAATAGGACTGATTGTTTGCATGAGCATGTTTCTTCTAGTGCTGTAGCAAGTTGTTGCCGTGTGCTCGTCTGCCGCGAGGCCGCTTATCAGTTCGGTAACTGTACTGATGGCGACGTGCGACAAATGTGCGTGCGTCATCCGCGATACGTCGAATAACACGGTGATGTTTTCCGGCTTGTCCAGAATGAGTTACCCGTAAATGTCGCGAACCAAAGTTGCTCCCTCGCTCATCAATTTCAAGGCTGTGCGAGTGCCGATGTGCTAGTTTCCTTTTCACGTAAGACTGCCGCATTTTCGAGCGGAGATCGCGAGAACGCTGCGAAGAAGTCGTTAAAAGCAGTTTACCTGTTGCCAGTAGCCTCTACTGCGGGGGCGGCAAGCATTTTCACCGCGAACATATTGACTTTCTGTTGTTCGTCGACGCGCAACGTACTCCACTCTGACGACCCATCGCGCAGATCAAGGTCCTTTCATCAGGCGGGGGGAACCGCGCCATCGGCGCGTTTAGCGATGACTGCGCTTCCGTTCTGTCACTACAAAGATTTATCTGTCTTCTAGCTTCACTTCTGCTTTTTTTACTTGCCGTCCTCTAACTGATGAGTCTGCAAAACACAGCCGTTCTCAGTAACGTTGTCGGCAACCAGCGGGCTCTTACGTGAGTTAGGCCTACATCGGTGGACTGCCGTTGACCACGTCTAGTTCGTTATCCTCGTTGTCCTGAGCCATAGCGGGGCTCTTTCTGAAGTTCACAGCAAATGAACGACTGCCACACCCGCTTCAGAAGTTACTGTAGCGCGGAACTTCTTTACTGCCGCAGGCAGTCAGTCGCACCATGACAAAATGGCGAATGTCCGTGCGCGTCACGATGGTGAAGCAGACGCCGAAAGCGCTCCTTGGCCAATCGGATGCCTAGCTTTTGTCACGTGCCCCAAGCAGCCAATTGAATCGCGCGCTAGTGCTTCTCGATGACACGTTTTTGCTAAAAAACTAATGAGCAAGGCGAGCCAGCAGTGGCGGGAAATTGAAGATGAAGAACGACCCTTCCAAACGAGACAAAGATGAACACGATAGCTCGTGTGTAACGGCAACAGTTCGGCACGGAAAAAGCTTCAGTTTGCGCTCACATTCATCTCACAGGGATGTTGTAAATTTATTTTGTGCCAGAAATAATGACGCGAGAAGCTAGAAACTTCTCAGATGAGTGCAAAAATAGGTAGATTCCGAAAATGTCAGCTGCAAAAGGTCGATTTTTTTGCGATTTTTGGCCTTCTAAGACCCGTGTCCCCCCTTAAGTAACATTCTTCGTGCAAGTCAATAGTCTCTCAAGAGAAGTCGGAGCTTTCAACCACCAGTCGTCTTATGCATATATAATTCCGTAAGGTAGCGAAATCTAACATGTTAGTCACGCAGGTGTTCTCTTTAACAGTGCACCCGTCTGTACACTGTGATTACATGAAACTGTCTGTGTAAAACATTGTAATGAATTGTTCATAGTTATGTAATAAATTGCTCAACAAGTTTTTAGTTTTTAAATTGAGCAGTGAAACTGGCGAACGATACACGGCAAGATAGTACGATGAAAACAAGCACGTTGCTGTTGTCGAGTAGAGATGTGTAGTTTGTATATTTCAAAAGGCAAGAATACTTCATCTTATTCACAATGCTACGCTGCCTAATTTTAAAGCATACTCATCAGATTCCTTTGCTCAAATCGGGACTATGGGCACAATGTGAGCGAAAGATTATGCTTGCACTGCTCCAGTTTCTGTAGAGTTGTGGAGTGCTTTCTTGACTGAATAGACTGCTGACTAGTTGATTTTCGAAACATCTTTTTTAGCAGCTTGGTAACTGTACCGATAATCTATTAATCACCGAGTCGGTTGACTTACTGGTGTGAAGACCTTCCAAACGCCCTTGTGACATGCGTATGAGTTCTCAAGGCACACTCTGCTACCTTATTTTTTGTGCAGACATCTACCACATCGTGTCACAAAAGCAGATACGGAGTGAAGGGGACAATGATCCGTCTCCGTCTCGAGACAACATCCCCATCACAATTGCCCCCACGGACCCAACGGACAACCGCAAGAAGTCTTGTGCCTGCCAGCAGTAGCGTACTGGTTGCCGGATACAACACTTGGCTGTGCAGGGCCCCTGTAAAGTAGGAGGGACAAGAGAAAAAAAGAAGCGAGGAGGGCACAAGAGCACTCCTGCACTGTGGCCTTTTTCTTTCTCCACTTTTGTTCTTTCCAAAACGAAAAAAAAAAAAACTGCCCCTACGTTGCCCTCTGCCCTCTTACTATTTTTTTAACAGTGCCCTATTATTAGACACTTTTTTTTTTTTTCTTGTTCAGATGACCTCCCCAGCTACTGCCCCTCCCCGTACCTTTTTGTTTTTTTTTTAAAACCATGGAATGGCTTATTTTTGTGGCATTGCTACATTTAGCACCAGTGTTGCTCTTGTTTAGACATCCTCGGTGTTGAACTGAAGCAGCATTGCTCGTGAACTGTGCTACAGCGGGCCGAACGTACTGGTGCATTCGAGTCGTCTGCTCAGTGTGTCCCTTCGGTTACTGCTTGGAGGGAACTGTCAGATCTTCTAGTGAAAGGTACAAGCTAATTTCAAAGACCAATCTTGGCTTTTTTTTTTTCTGCCATTCCCAATGCCGCTGTATGCTGTGAGAATAAAGAGGACACTTGTTTATTTAACGAAGGTGCACTTCTGTTGCGATAAAGTTGTGCTGTTTACACTACACGTGTACTGGCTAGATTTCAGAGTATTGCATTCAGATTTTCTTTGTTTTGGTATCTTTGAGAAGGGAAGGTGAGCGTGGGGCACAAAATTTAACCCTAACGTGTTTGTGGATGTAGAGCGGTACTTTAAGCTGCTCTCCTCTTGGTAATTTAGCCTTGAAGTAATTTAAAAAGTGCCGGGTGTTTTATTGTGAAAGCGTGCTGCTGTCACTGGTCCCTAACTGCGGCTTGGACCAAGCAATCTTTCCATTTTGGTGCGTGCCTGCACAAAATATTTGCTGGAGGCTCCTCGCTTGGGTAGTCCCCCCTCTTCCTCCCTACCTTTTCTTTTTGTAATTTTAACTCGGTTGTCATAGATGTTCTGTATTCAGCCGTTGCTGCAACAGATTGAGAGTGAGAAAGTTTTTTGTGGAAATGATCAATTTGTACTTCAATGACTGTACAATGGATGACGTCGTTGATTGCGTGGACGATTTCTTGGATGCCATACGAGCGCGTGCGAGAGAGGAACCTGCTATGCATCTGCAGTGCACCAGCACTGGCTGCCTCAGCTGACTGTCCCTGTTTTGTGCATGTCGCCCCATAAGCAAGTGACGTGGCAGTGAGCGCTGGTGCACGTAGAGGCCCTGTCATCCCGTGTATATATATATAATTACCAATAAAGTCCCCAATGTCTTCGCTTATAGCACTGCTGCCTTTTTCCTCTGTGGCACTGTCATGCCGAGTCAGTTGCTAGTCTCATGATGGCCTCGGGCCTTCCAACTGCACGCTTTTGTTGCTTGGATGTCTGACACAGTGATGCGTTGTCAGTCCTGTGTGTTCAGTAGTATTTTGCACATTGGTAGCCACTTTTCAATAGCTGGTCGTAAACCGTGCCGATGAGAGCACGAAGTTGACGGTTGCAGTAAGTCGAGTGATTGCTCTGTTTTTGTGACAGGACTTTATTAATTAGCAGTTTGAGGTTTTATGAAGAGTATTTTCAGTTAACACATGGCTACACTACTTCCAGTAGCCAAGTGCTAGTGCCATTGCGAAAGACTGCTCCATGCAGAAGTTGCATATCAACAGCAGAGTAGATGACGTGTTTGACTCTCTGCTGATGACACTGCGGGACAGAATTGCCAATCTTCACTTCCGCATCATAGTTTCAACACTAAAATGTTAGCCTAGATATGCAAAAAGATCATGTGACCTCTTGCCTACGCCGGTGCCAACTGCTGCAACAAGGACCGGCAAGCACTGCAGTTTAGGACAGCGTAGAGTTACTGTAGTGCTACCTTACCCGTAGTGAGCAGTACAGTAACTAGGACAAGGAAATCGCTGCTACAGAATTGTCCCTACACAAAGAAGAGAAAAGTGCATACGAATAGCCGGCGCCCAGCGCAAGCACTCAGACTTCTGAGGCGCATAGCCACAGTACAATCTACAAAGGGAGCACGGCCTAGCCTGCCATGGCTCAGTGGTTACGGTGCACCTGAACTAAAAGACGCGGATTCTATCGCCACTCCGTGTAATGTGCGACGTGGGTCTGCATGCTGAATGACCTCGGTCTTATCAGCCTCTTGGGATGTTAAATTCCATAAATCAGCCTTGGCCACTGTATCAGGTGTCCTTAAGCACAGCTCTGCTGCACCACTTTGTAGCACCCCAATGTAACCTGGCCAAAAGAAATGCTTTGTATTTATGCTTGCGGTGCTCGGGAACTTAATCAGGCTGCTTACTGCGAATATCATGGCTTTCTACAGCATGCATCTATTTTCTTAGACACCCTATTGCCATCTGCTGCTACACTGTTGTGAAAACGGTCGATCGCTCTTCCAGCATCTGCCAGTGCAGTTTATACGTTATGCAAGGGTGGGGCTGAAGTGAAAACGTCAAGACGGACTGGCTTTGGCTAAGGCACTTATTCTTACACTGTGGCTAAGGTCGTACAATAAATTGGGAAGCATGACCGCACCGTTGCCGCTGATACTGTGGCCCTGTTTCATTAATCAAGTATGATGGTTGTCGTTTATGCGTTCTAGTCTGGAACAGCAAGGTGGGTCATTGATTGATTGATTTGTGGGGTTTAACGTCCCAAAACCACCATATGATTATGAGAGACGCCGTAGTGGAGGGCTCCGGAAATTTCGATTACCTGGGGTTCTTTAACGCAACGTTTATAGATACTTTTTCAGTTCCGTAACTCCGCCGCCGCAGGCGGCCGCCGGTTTTACCCGGGCAGTGAGATGGCGCCACAGTCGCGAGTTGCGCTGTCGCGGGCGCACGTGTTGCCGGTGTTGCTCCTCCCCGCAGTTGCTTGGCCGCGTGCGCGGCTGTCATCGCGCTTTTTTTTTTCTCGTTGTTGTGACCGTGCGCGCACGTGGTTATCCTCGAAGACTTCGATCATCTGTGAATTGTGACAACCTAGCACTACCGGCCACAGGACGTCTCGGAGCTGCCAAGCTTTACGATGCCAACTTGCTTCGTGCCCGGCTGCACCAGCGGGTACAAAAGCAATCCAGAAAAGCGGCACTTTTTTGCACCGCCGTCCGATCCGCAGCTGCTTGAAAGGTGGGTGAGAGCTATTCCCCGCGCCGATAAACTTCTGAGCAAGACATGCAAAGTGTGTGACGTGCATTTTATGCAACATGACATTGTGAAGACTTACAAGCATGTCATTGACGGCCAGGTTGTTGAAATAGACCGCGGCTGTTGGGCATTACAGCCTGAAGCCGTGCCGTGTCAATTTCCGAATGTTCCAAGCTATTTGTCAAAAACAATAAAGAGGCGGCGGTCGCCTAAGGATAGGGCCAGCTTACCCAACAAAGTCGTACTTGTTGCTACGCCATCAGATGAGTACCAGCAAGAAGTTCCTGATCCCGTGCACGACATTGATTTCGCACAGATTGTCGAAAACGGCTCATCTTTAAAGCTTCCGAAAAACTGGAGAATGGCGGACCTTGAGGAGGACACTGGTAAACCTCGGCAGGTTATCTTTTACAAGGCGGGAATGAAGGACGATGTTTACGCGATCCTGAAGAGCGTCGCGATTCACGAGGACCTCACGTACGTCATCCATGCAAATGGAAGACTGTTGCGCAGCTGGGATGCAGAGATTAACATATTTTCTGCGCAAGATGTGGAAGCGATTGTACAAATTGTGCACGCAAAACAATTTTGCCGTGGTTGCCCTCTTATCGATGTCACCAACTCCAGCAGAGTGACAAAAAAAGTTGGAGGTAGGCTTCATCACAACGATTGCGCCGTTCTGACTGACGCAGATAAAGAAGTGTGTGCTGCATGTGCCAACTTGACAAAAAGTTTAAAGCGAAAGGCAACGTCCACACGATCAAAGAGAAAGGTGCCCGTGGCAGCAAGTGCGCTGAGAAAGCGGCTAATTCGTGCCACTGCCGCACGAGAGCGAAAGAAAGCAGATGTAAAGCACCTGAGTGAGAAGCTCAAGAACGCATTGACGGCGACTCTGGATGATATAATTAAAGATTTGCCTGAAGTACAAAAGATGGCTGTTCGGGCAGCAGTGATGCAGCAGGCAGCGAAATCGCCTCGTGGCCACAGATACACAGCGGACTGGCTGATGGTCTGTTTGCTTTTGCGGTTAACAAGTCCGAAAGGCTACAATGCCCTTTCAAGTATGAGAGCTCTTCCCCTCCCAAGTACTAGCCGTCTCGTGCAGCTGCTGAAAGGACTTCCGTGCGAGTACGGTTTGAACAAGTTCGCTCTTGAAAGCATCCAGCTCCAAATGACAAGCAAGCCAGATAACCAAACATATGGGTGTATCATAATTGATGAGGTGAAGTTGCGAGAAACAACTGAATTTAACAGAACTACTTGCAAGTTTGATGGATTCATCGACTATGGCGATGTTGCCAGAGCAGATGGCGGACAACTAGCCGACCATGCTTTGGTCATAATGTTCAATCCAATGTTCGACTCATGGGTCCAGCCAATTGCAAGTTATGCCACAAAGGGAGCAGCACCAGGCTGGGTGCTGGCAAAAATGGTGCTAAATTCTGTGCTGCAGCTTCATGAACATGGCGCCCGAGTCCTGGCTGTGATTAGCGATGGAGCCGGTAATAATAAATCGATGTGGGCGCACCTTGGAATCAATGGAAAGCTTGGCAGCGCCCAGTGCAAGATGCAGCACCCGTGTCTTCCCAGCGGTGCATATCTCCATTTCATATGTGACGTGCCACATGTTATTAAGTGTGTCCGGAATCACCTGATGAAGCACAAGTACGGACAGGTATGTTACAACCAAGACTTGTCAACTGCACAGTATTTCTTTTGCCATATATGTGTTTCATGAATGTATACATGTATGTGTATTGTTGCAGATTGGGGATCATAAATTGAACTATAACCACTACGAGCAGCTTTATGATGCCGAGAAGAAGGTGGAGATAAAGGTGGTACCAAAACTGACCGAGTATCACATCAAGCCTCAGAAGCTTCAGGCCATGAATGTTCGCCTGGCAGCTCAAGTAAGACATTTAATATGACCTTGCTTGTCACCTGTTTCTTAGTTTATTGTAATGTGCTGAATGCTCCTGCTACATACACTTAATATTTCTTAATGTAAACATGGATTCATTGGCAAACAACATAAGTTCATCTGGCTTGCAACTCGATTAAGTGCACTCGCAATCGAACTAAAATATGAACCTCTTTTTCAGCTGTTCAGCCGCAGTGTGGCGATTGGTTTGAAAATCTACCGGCAGCTAAATGTACCCGGCTTTGATGACACTGCAGGAACTGAAAAAGTTACATCCCTGTTAAATGATCTTTTTGACATTCTGAATGCGAAGATCCCCCAGGCTGGCATAAGAAAAGGTTCCCCTAAAATTAAGGTAAGTGGTTTGTGTATTGACATTATGTGAGCAGCAAAAAAACCTTGTGATCAATTCTTATATTTCGATACACTATTCCCACTTTCTTTTGCACCATTTGTATCACTTTTGTTATAGTTTCGTAGACTATTTTTCATGCATTCACGCATAATGTTTCAGTTCCTGGAGGAATTTCTGGACATGCTGAATCAGACGGAAGCAAGAAAAAATGTCAAACTCATCGCATCAAATCAAACTGTCGAGTCCTTGCGCGTCACGTTGATGTCAGTGTTATCCATTATAGAATTCTTACACAACGAGGGTGTGAGCTACATCCTAACAGCCAAATTAAACCAGGATCCACTTGAGGTAAGAGTTCTGTTGCCGCGAGGCAACCTAAGGTGCTTACATCTATACTTTTTTTGCAGAGATTTTTTGGCCTTGTGAGGTCATTTGGAGGGGACGAAGACCATCCTACAGTGACCAAGTTTAGCCAGTTATTTAGGCTACTTTCCCTCTACACCCCTGTCAAAGTGGCTGTCAAAGGGAACTGTGAGAGCGGCAGTGATCGTGTTTTGCTTAGCGCTTTTGAAAGCCTCGGAGAAAAACGTCGTGAGGCCCTCGTTCGGAAAAGTGCAATGAAAGATAAAGTTTGGCAGCAGCTGATGTCCATACCATTCCATGCCCTCTCAAGTGATGCCGACGATCATGAATACAATGCACCATCACCAGAAGCGACCGCCTTGTATTACCTGGCAGGCTACGTGGCTTTCAAGTTGAAGAAAACTACACGCTGTGAGGTCTGCAAAGAAGATGCCCTTGGTAGGCGTGATTCACTGTCGAAGGAGGCCATACTGGTCATCGAGCGCGAATACGTCTGTGGCAGCCTTGCATACCCTTCAGAAAAACTGCTTGCGTGTGTGAGCACGGTAGAACGCACTATAAAGCATGCTAGCAAAGGCACATGTTTTGGTGACTTATTTTGGGATGTGCTGGATGCTCTAGTGAAGAGAGGCACAAATATTGTTGGCTGTTCCGAGCATGCTAATCAGCTTACTGCTCAAACAATTCACTTTTATTTAACAACTCGTATGCACTTCTTCGCACGAGCCAAATGCTTGGAGAACAGCAGTGCCGTTCGGGCACAGAGAGAGCGCAAGAAGGCAAAGCTAGTTTAACGAACTTCGCAGTAAACCTGCCGACAAATCTGTGCCGTGTACGTGTAATGAAATGTGTACGTCAGTTTTCGATCTATTCGTGAGGCGTTTTCCCACCGCAAAAAAAAAAAAAGACGAATAGCAGTGTTTCATTCATCCAACAAAATTTACTAGTCGCCAAGTCCTCATGTTACGTAACCCCGAGTGCTATAAGTTTAAGATTTCTATTTCTTTTAGCGCGCTGAATTGTAAACTACTAATGTGGTCTTGATGCAATGGACACAGGAAGGCGCAGGGTGAAGCGATCACTTTGTCACTGCGCAAAACGGATGCCTGCGAAGTACGTACAGGCTTTTTTTCAAGTTCGTGAGTCATACAACGCGCACGAATTAAAGCGCGTGGCCTCTGTTAAATAGCGAGAGTAAAGACCAAGTACACTGTTCGCACAATTCTCACTCGGGCGCACGCAAAGGCTCACGCGACACCCTTCGCGCTAGCAGACGACTCTCGCTCTCCTAGCGCAAGGCGCGACTGCAGCGCTGCGGTGGCGGGTGCGGCGGCCGGCCGCCTTCTCCCTGGGCGCGGCGCGAGGAGTTGCGGAACTGAAAAAGTATCTATAAACGTTGCTTTAACGTGCACCCAAATCTGAGTACACGGGCCTACAACATTTCCGCCTCCATCGGAAATGCAGCCGCCACAGCCGGGATTTGATCCCGCGACCTGCGGGTCAGCAGCCGAGTACCTTAGCCACTAGACCACCGTGGCGGGGCAGCAAGGTGGGTCAGAGGCAGCAGTTTTGCTGGTAAGGGTGCGCGTGATGTAGCGATGGTCGCTTGCAGTTTGCGAAGGCAAGGTTTTCGTGAACGGTTGCCTGGAAGTAGTCGATAGAAGGGACGCAGAGGAGACATAACCCTAGAGGTAGGAAGATTTTATTAGACAACAAATAGTGTATGAGGATAATGAGCCTTCATTCACAGCAGACGAGGCGAACCGTTCATTTTGTGAATGCTGGTGGTAATGGTTAGTCCGCGCTTGCATACGAGTTGTCGCAGTGTCACTAGTCCCGTTGATAGGGGGTCAACCGCCAGACTGATTCCAAGAGTGGACGTCGTGGCCCCCCGAAACACACCCCAAATGCAAGGACAATTTAGAGTTGACCTTTTGGTGCGTCAGCGAATGCCGGCTGTGGTCCAAAGAACGAGGGAAAGTAGAGAGTTTGTGACAACAAATACATATTTTCAGATAAGGCAGAACAAACACAAACGTTGGCAGTTATCAGATACAACTCGCAATGTAATCCAAAATACATGCAATACGACGGGCACAAACACCGCTCGCGCTACTACGCAGTCTCGTGCATTAAATAACCAAGACAGACTAAAATGTTCGTGGAACGGATTCAGCCCGAAGCTTTTGGAATCGAGCTTGGATGCTTCTCGTCCAGGAAACACTCGCCTTATATCCAGTGCAGGTTGTGGTGGTGGTAGTGGTTAGAATGAAGAGGAAAAAGGCACCTAATTTCTGTCTGCCTTCAGGCGACACGGCGCAGTGCCTTATAGGGGTAGGGGGAAGGAGGGATAAAAAGAATAGAAGGAAAATAGACGGAGAAGAAGACAGCCAAGCGAGAGAGAAAAAAAGCTGCTGCGTCCGAGGTTTCTCTTCCAGGGTAGATCCGAGGGGTTTGGTCGGCGTTTTCGAGGGGGAGAGAAAACGTGCGCGTGGCGTCTTTTGATGCTTGTTTCTTCGTTGCGCCGGCTTTTGTCGCGTCTGCCTGGTGCCCGACTTTCTTGAGCGCTCGTTTGTGACACGCAGGCAGGGTCGGATTAACAATGTGGAGGGCAGGGTTCAAAAAGTAAGGGGGGCCTCTTCCCCTTTCTTTACCATTCGGTCAGGCTTGAGACTTGACGCTTTTAGATTTAGCTGCAAATGACACAAACCATATTCTAAGCCTTTCCGAAGTGTTTAATACGACCTGGGCGTTTTCTTTCTTGCGGAGCACGTGGAGAGCTTGTCGCCGTTATAATTATATGAGGACACGAAGACACATGGGCAGCATTGAGATTCATC
The DNA here is from genome assembly GCA_013436015.1 of Rhipicephalus annulatus. Classification (NCBI taxonomy): domain Eukaryota; kingdom Metazoa; phylum Arthropoda; class Arachnida; order Ixodida; family Ixodidae; genus Rhipicephalus; species Rhipicephalus annulatus. The sequence continues at coordinate 454,387 of WOVY01001811.1, read as the reverse complement.
TTGTTCGTTGGATCATACTGAAAGAAGACTGAACTGAGCGAGAAGTTAAAACTAAAAGAAAGAATGCATACGAAACTTATTTATTTGTTGGGTTTAGCGTCCCAAGACGACGACTATAAGAGTCGCCGTGGTGGAGGGCTCCGGAAATTTTAATCACCTGGGGTTCTTTAACGTGCACACTAATCTGAGCACACGGGCCTACAACATTTCTGCCTCTATCGGAAATGCAGCGGCCGCAGCCGGGATTCGTTCCCGCGACCTGCGGGTTAGCAGCCGAGTACCTTAGCCACTAGACCACCGCGGCGGGGCTGCATACGAAGTGGCTTTGAAAAGACGAAAAGGAAGAAATAAGCGCAGTTCCGTTATTGCCTCTCTCAAAGGAGGGTACCTCCACAGTTCTGCGCAGGGGTACGACACTTAGAAGTGCAGTCCAATCACCGTGTGTGTTCTAGTGTCGTTTACCCTTATTTCAATAGAAGACATCTCCCCTCAAGAACCGCTGAGCGCCTTAGTAAAGATAGCTTCATCTATTTACTTCAGCTTCACCGATTCAGTACTGCACGCTTTGTTTTCGGCGCGCGAGCACTGCCGAAGTTGACAGGTGAGCCTTTTTCAGAAACTGTTCGCCCGTACTTACAGTGAGTACGCTACCAATCGTTTAGCTAATTTCGATTTCATACAACATACATTAAATGGGGTATGGTAGGGTAACCCCCCCCCCCACACACACACAAAATGAATTTGCAATTTTGGCGCTAAAATATCCACTGTACCCTGAGGAACTAATGTTGAATTCCAATGGCGGAGTCGGAGCAAGTTTTTCTGCTCCTTTCAGAGCAAGTGTGTTCCAATGACAGAGTGAGAGCGAGAGTCAAAAGTTCCAATGAGAGAGCCGGAGGGGATTCAGAGCGGGAGTCCCTCCGTGAAGCAGGAAAAACTGCTCCGCCGAAATCGGTGGAGTGGACCGGAACTCAACGTGACGCATTTCCTTTAACACGTTTGCCTGCTTGGGGGCGCGGCTGGCGCGGCGCGAGTTGTGTTGATAATGGCGGACGGCATGGATGGCTCGGCTACCTCGGCAAAGCGTGCGGCAACGCTTCTGCTACTCGATAGCAACAGCAGACATCGTGGACAATAGCTGTTGCACGCTTGGCGTGATATCTACTCCACACAGGTGAATAGCGCTGAACAAGCAAACGAACGATGCGGCGATGCTGGTAAACCACGTGGGAAACAGACAGCGGAAAAGACCACGCGCAAGGTATCCTGGGTAACGTGGCAGCTTCCGCCTTGCTCCAGCAGGGCGGGTTGTGTTCCGATGGCGGATTTGGAGGATTTGCTCTACGCCAGAGTCGAGTGCTCGCTCGCGAAGTCGGTCGGCTGCACCGACTCCGCCATTGGAATTCAACATAACTTGTGGGAGCCCGACGTCAAGCGGGCCGCTTCAAGTGTTTCAAATGCCGCGCTGAAGTGCGCCACGCGCCCTCTAGCGTAAGCAGTATGCTCAGGTAAAACTTTGTTTTTCTCAAATTGCGTTTTTTAATAACATTTTCATGTTCATTGTACCTTTTCTTAAAAAGGTGAATTGATTTCGGGGAAACTTGGTATACGCGATAGTTACAATAAGTTAGGACTAATCTCAACTACAAAATGGCGATTTCATAAAAAGTGAAGGTGTAAAAAATTGCAGAACAATACCCACTCTCTGTGGCCTTGTGCATGCAGCAATTTAATTTTTTCAACTAAAAGTTCACGGAAAAAGTAATATTTCTCTGGTTCAGATGTAACTTACGAGTCTGTAGAATAACACGACTGAATATCATTACATTTCTTTCGGTAGTTGCAGACGAAAGGTACATTGAATGTGTGAGCCCACTTTAAAATTGTGAGAGGGCCATAGGAAGGATAGGCAACTTAGGCATAAAAAAAAAGGGTGTCCCTTGATACCTAGCGCTGCGCTGTGCTCCCTATCGGGCTGCTGAAATTGGGCGCCTTCTTCCTCTTCTAACCACTACCACCACCACCACCACTTGATACCCGTGCTCCCTACCGGGCTACATCAATTAGTCACCTTTCTTCCTCTTCTAACCACTACCATCACCGCCATACCCCGTGGCATTTTCAGTGAGCACGTAAAATTTTATGGAAATACTTGCAGCCAATATATTACACGGAAACTGACATATACCATTTATCCTAACATGCCACCTTGAGCTCTTCTAAAGCAGCATTTCGATATAGTGCTATTATGCATATTTATACGCTTACTGATCGCGGCAAGCAATATAGATGGTTTAAAATTTAAATATTAGGTATCAGGCACATTAAATATTAAGTGCACTAAACGATATTTCAAGCAAGAACCACTCTCCATGCGCTTTCGAATCGCGCGTTGGACCGTAGCTGCTACAATCCTCGTCAGGCAGCTCAGTGTGTCCGTCCGCTGAATCAGCTCCTTATTGATGCATGGTCTTGGGCGAGTGAAATGTTTTTACCACACGCTGCAGAACGAACAACCTCTTAGAAGCATGTATATTGATTACTGAAATAAGTAATATGTTTCTATCGGGGGGCTTCCAGCAGGGAGGATAAACTTTTTTGAACAAAACAACGAAGTCGGCCAATTTTTCTGGTCCTTGGGGGGGGGGGGGGGCAGGGGGCTAAAATGGAAGGGCCTGGCTCATTTGAACCCTGGATAATCTGGCCCTGCACGCAGGTCTCATCGTCGAAGCCGGAGAACATTATGGAGCAACTTGATTTTCAGCAGTATGTTACCAGACGCACTTGAAGTAAATACACTTCTTAACACGAGTTTCTAAGGTTGCGGGATCAAATCCCGGCTGTGGCGGCTGCATTTCCGATGGAGGCGGAATTGTTGTAGGCCCGTGTGCTCAGTTTGGTTGCACGTTAAAGAACCCCAGGTGGTCGAAATTTCCGGAGCACTCCACTACGGAGTCTCTCATAATCGTATGGCGGTTTTGGGACGTTAAACCCCTTATATCAATCAATAACACGAGTTTCTGCCTGCTGGCGTGGTCGACACATGAGCTGCGTATTTGGTTGACTCACATCATATGGCGAGCACTGGCGGCAAGCACAACTAAAGAAACCAGAAAACGACAGGAAGGTGCATGGAGATGGAAGCTTACTTGCGACGAGAAAATCCTCTAGGAAGACGAGTCCACTTGTCGAAACGTTGGCTTGAGCACACAAGCCCTGTTTACAGTTTTTTTTCATCACTAAAAACTAGGGCGCATTTGGGGCTTCTTTTCGTCGCAAAACCATAATAGTGATTTATTTGTGCATTATAATTTCACTATCGCGGCGTGCTCTACACTTCAGGTCGAACAATGTGCACTCCACTAACGTGAGAGGTATTCCTGCTTGGCAAGTCAAGCGCACTATTTGCAAAAAAATCCAGCAGGACTCGGCAATATGTAACTTTTCATTTGACCGAAGTTTTGGCCGGGAAAAAGTGCAAGCGAGCAATGCACGCTGCATGTATACACTGTCATTCTTTATGAAAGGGAACACGCGAACGCGTGGCCTGTGCTCTGCGGTGGCTGCCTACAGCATAATCAACCATCAACCGACAAAAGAAGAAATCACGTTCGCTTTTGGCATCATCTATGGCAAAGCAAGATAACGAGTCATGAACAGGAGGCAAGCGCTGCTAGATTACGTTCCCTCACCACTCGCGCGGCGAGCGATATCGGGCGATTACTGCAGCTTGCGCCGTGGTAGCGCACAACGTATGATATGTTGACAGCGGCCTACGCACTGCAGGTGTGAGCAGGGATGGAAGGCAATCTAGCAGCGCTCATCCACCGGCCATAACTCCCCCACCCCCTTTTTTTTTGGCAACATATGACGCCGAAAGCGAACGTGTTTTCTTTTGCTGTCGGTTGATGGCGCTGTAGGCAGCCGCCACAGAGCACAGGCCACGCGTTTGCATGTTCCCTTTTATAAAGGACGACAGTGTTCACTGATAGAGGCAAACAGAGCGTCGGCCGTCGAAAAAATGTCAAGTGCTGAAGCGCGTCGGCACATGTACCATCTAATATTCCAGCGTCATCGCAAGTGCCCACGTAAGTTTCAGAAAAAGCTATTCGCGCTGTGCGTCGTAATCTCATCGGAAGGTTCTATGGGATTATCAAGATGGTTCTTATTGTCATTCGGAGTGCTCTGATTGATTGATATGTGGGGTTTAACGTTCCCAAAACCACCGTATGATTATGAAAGACGCCGTAGTGGAGGGCTCCAGAAATTTTGACCACCTGGGCTTCTTTACCGTGCGCCCAAATCTGAGCACATAGGCCTACAGCATTTTCGCCTCCATCGTAAGTGAAGTCGGGATTAGATCCCGCGACTTGCGGGTCAGCAGCCGAGCACTTTAGCCGCTAGACCACCGCGGTGGACCACCGCGGTTCGGTGTGGTCTGCGCAAGACAGCAGTAAAGTGCAATGGAACCGTAACATAAAAATGAAAAATAAAAAAAAATCGCGTTCGACAATATTATTGTTGCGAGGCAGGCCAGGCGCTGTCATAGTCGGTCGTTCCAGCTGATCCGCAGCCCTTGGGGGGGGGGGGGGGCAAAGGTATGGTTCTTCCTTCACCCTAACAACTGATGAAAATGGGCCAACGTGTTGCAAATAACATTTGTTTTCTTTATCACGAGCGTGATCTCACCTTCGATGAGGTACTTATGAGCGCGTAAGTATTGAAAATGTTCATAAACCATGTGGCAGCACAGTTGAGGCGGAAAGGTCATATTATAGATGCGAAGCAGCTCTTTGACTAGCCTGTGTAACGCTATAGTAACGCTGTCCCTCCGTACGAACGCGCCGTAGGTGTTGGCTCAGTGCCAAGTAAAGTCGCGCCGCTGCTGCGCGTTGACTTCACGCTCCCTCTCCTGCCGCGCGCTTGCCACGGCGACCGCAACACCTGCCGCGACCGCCGCTCGCTATCGCTGCACCGCTGACTCGTCGGTTCACGCGCAATAAACCTGATGCGCCTAATGTATGCGTTGAAACACGTCTGTACGTGCATCCTACAAGACCTGCGCTAGTCATCGCTTCAAACGAATCTTCCAGTGCTAACCGCAGCACCCGCGTTAGCGCCGTTCAACCCATGCGCAACGCCGTTGCTTAGCGTTCAATCAGGGTTCCCTTCGGGGAGATGGTCCATGTTTTAGATGCGGAAGCATCTTATACTCGCGCCTTGTAGTGCGCCGTCCGCACCGCTTCTCGAACATTCGACAGCTGACGCGCGTGCATGCGCCGTCGCGCCGTCGCCCACCATCTGTGCCGCGCGCGCTTCTCCTTCGAGAACATTCGACAGCTGACAGCGCATGCGCCGTCACCATCTGTGCCGCGCGCGCGCTTCTCCTTCGAGAACATTCAACAGCTGACAGCGCATGCGCCGTCGCGCTGTATATATACTCAAGGTCGGCGCTCGCTCGCTCAGTTGCCGCTCGTCCGTTGGTTTGTACGGCGCGTCGACGTCCGAAGTCGCCGTGAAATGAATGCCAACGAATCCACAAACACAATGATCGACGTCCCTTCGACCAGCGCCGCCCTTTCGCATACGTGTGTACGTGTTCACTCATTTAACACCCCCTCCTACAACCACGTTAACCAATTTAGCCATCGACCCAAGTAAGTCGCAATTTAACACCCCATTTCACAACCACGTTAACCAATTTAGCCATCGACCCAAGTAAGTCGCACTTTAACACCCCGTTAACCAATTATATGCTCCTCATCCTCCTCAGTGTTCCCCCGAGGGAAGCTGCGAGCAATTTTTTTTGAAAGTGCACTTGTATATGTTGTCGCAGACCGTTTACAGTCGTTTCGAGACGTTTTTTTTAGTGGTTGGGGGGGATTGTGTTCTTTGGGTAGGCATGATTTAGGTAAGCTCAATATGTGTATCAACACATAATTAGCCGCACGGTGGCAATGCAACAGGTGGTCGAAATTTCCGGAGTCCTCCACTACGGCGTCTCTCATAATCAAATGGTGGTTTTGGGACGTTAAACCCCACAAATCAATCAACGGTGGCAATGCAAAGGAAGCTTCCATGCAGCTATTTCTGCCCCCGCACTCGTCAAAGTCTTTTACGACCATTGTAACGCGGAGCATTGGTCCTGCCGCTGACGACTGCTGGAGTAGGCGCATGTAGACGCTCCTTCACATTAGTGCCCCCCCCCCCCCTTCAGCACTTAAGTGGCCCGGCCTGCCCATATCTGAGGGCGTGATCACGCTGAAAGAAAAAAAAAGTGGTCAATACAGGCGTCCAATGATAGCGAGGCTCACAACCAGCTTACGTACAATAAAGGGATTATATAATTAGCAGATATAAAGAATTATTCGCAATAATTAAGCTAAAAGGCTGCGGAAGAATGCGGCTGACACCCGCTCCATGCTAGAGCTCGCCAAGCAAGCTATTGCCCGTCCCACCGGGGCTACATCAAAAGGGGAAACAACGTGACAGAACTCGCTGCAGACGAGAAGAGACGGCCCTTTCTCCTCTGTCGTCACAAGCAGGGATAAAGCGCATTAGAAAGAAGCGTGCATGTCGCACACAGATTTTACGAATATCCCACACAAGATTGAATGATTGATATGTGGAAATTAACGTCACAAAACCACCATTTGATTATGAGAGACGCCGTAGTGGAGGGCTCCGAAATTTCGAGTAACTGGGCTTCTTTAACGTGCGCCCGAATCAGAGCAAATTGGTCTACAGCATTTTCGCCTCCATCGTAAGTGCACCCGGGATTTGATCCCGCGACCTGCGGTTCAGCATCCGAGTACCTTAACCGCTAGGCCACCGCGGTGGGGCTCCCAAACTAGATTCCACTCGTTCCGGAGAAAAACCCACTTGCTTAGCTCAAAGATTGACGTCGTCAAAGATATGGTAAATCGAGCAGTGGGAACTCAACGAAAAGAAATTGCCTGGTGCTCGTGACACACTCTTCCTCTAGTAGTGGAGCTGCACTTAGAGCTTCACCAATAGTTATGCACGTTTTTTTTTTAGCATTTACTACCGGCTTGCCTGAATCTTTCGCCTTCCCCTTTACTGTTGGTGCCGTGCATGGGGCGATGTAAGATCTTATGGCATTTACAATTTCGTCGGAACGTCACGGTAACAGCAAATTTTTGTTTGGAGTGACCTATAATCGCTATCGCAACAAAAGTAGACCGACTCGATAGGCAACTGCGCGTACATGCGATGGTACTGCAATGCCGCACCACAGTAGTGCGTGATTTTGCGGTGGTTATTCTCTGCCGATAATTTTCGCGAGGTTTGCGTGGCCAGCACCGCATCTATTTGGTCTTACTCAAGAGGTCGTTGTATCATCTCACAGTGCGATTGCACTCGGTGATATAACTGATACGTAAGTTGCCTTTGCACTTGAAGCAGATGAGCATTCGCGGGTTATTGGTCTCACGGAGCTTCCTCCAATATGTGATTGAGCTATCACTGTAGGATGCGTTGTATATGAAACGCTTTTTCAACATGATCACTGATCAGAAAACGCTGCCGATAGGTATCCCGAGATGAACGCGCGAGCCGAATCTATAGCGCAGCGCGTGGCCTGGAATATACAATAAATTCTCAAAGTCAGCTAAAAGTCGCTTTCTCCTTTCTCTACAGATGACGCTACAAGCTCGAAAATGAGTGCGTCACAGGCCGGGTGTCAGCCATTGGCTGATTTGAGCATGGCATGCCCGTTCGTTACATTGGCCGTAGCGGGAGGCCGCGACTTGTCCATGCGTGCGCGCGCGATTGCACTGAAAATTCGCGCAACTCGAAAGAGAGAGAGAGAGCAAGTGCTCAAGTTTTACGAGGTGCGCGTGCCGCATTTACATACCCTGCACACTCTCTCCTTGCTTAAGCTTCCAGTGCTTTCGCCGGGACGAGAGTAGAGAAAATGCAGTTGTATAGCGTGTGCCAAATTGTTGTAGCTCCGCTCGTACTGGACGGATTCAAAAAAATCGGTGATCAATTCTTGAGGCGATAAGCTACTTTAGCGAAGCCATTTCATGGCTACTTGTTAAAGTGATACAGGGCCCCTATAAGCTTCTCGGAACCGCACATGCGCTGCGTCATAATAAGTGAACTAAATAAATGTAAAATTCTTGAACTCCTTCTCATTACCTCGGTCCAAGTAAGATTAATTATTAGGACGAGAATTTCGGACAGAAAGCTGCTTGTAAAGTGGGTGACCAAAGACTTAAAAAAACGAAGAAAATTTTCATTTTCATAAGCGGCTGTGTTCTCGATGGAACGTGCTTGATGCGTCACGTATATCCATGACCCCCCAAAATGCGGTACGTCTGGTAGAACTCAGCGCCAGAAACATATCAGTTGCAGTTCTTTTTCTGCTTGCATACGCTTCGATGGCATGCTCGATCGACTCGATTAAAAGGCACTTTACGTACCGTGTCACGTATCTTCGTCAAAAAGCAGCTTCCCCTTTTCATTGAGCATGTCACGTATCAGATCGCTCTATTTTGGGGCAATTTAACGATTCGGGAACGATCGGTTGCGCGTTTCGGTGCCGAAGAATAGGAGAACTGTTGTACAAAGTTGCAGCTGATACGAACTTCTTCTCACGTTGGACTTTCGCCTCTCAAAGGCGCCGCCTCTCTGAATGGTCATGCTTCGCTTGATCGCCTTTCATTGGGATTCGCATTCATGTAGCCCCGCGGTTTCTACTATTTAAGCCACCATGCGTGTTACTTGTGCAACTCTGTAAGCTGTCGTTGAGAGTGCGGTTCAAATGGTAAGTATCAGATCATGTATTCCTACTTGATCAAGACGTAATCGTTAATTACTTGCCTAAAGTGAACCCAACGGCAAGACATGCCCGGTTTGTCATTCGAGGGCACTTCGTTTGGTTCGTGTGCAGGGCGCACACAAACTAGACATTTTTCATTGCCTTGCCTGGACTATAGTTGAACATTAAACTTCGCCCATTACACGGCGACTTCCGCAGTTGGGAGCTTTTGTTACGAAACTGACCGCGCTTCTACGCAGCTGTGCCTGACTGTGCTCATCTTGTCAGCTGTTGGTCACGTCAGGGCGGACAAGTGTGCGCCTGAAGGAAGCATAGTAAGGAAACATTCCTTTTAAATTTGCTATTAAAGCTATCAATTCCAGTTCCAACGCAAGATGCGCTTGCACAAGCACATATCCGCAATATCAAGACCGAAAAGTTTAAGCTATTGAATTAGCCTGTCGACTAGTGTCAATTGATCAGACACTTGTATACCCTCGCTTAGCTCAGATGGTAGTACTTTGCTCAAGAGACGACACAGACAACTATGGAAGTAAATGATATTGGTGAGCCAGCGTGTTTTGGTGCAGCAGTATAAGCCATGTCCCTTTCTGCTGGAAATCAGAATCAGGTGGCTCGAAAGCAGTGGAAAGCTTTGTGAGAAACGAATGCGCGTAATCTAAAGCATTAGTAGCTTTTCAGACCTTTTGCGAACTGCCACATGATTCAAGTCCTGACCTCATGGTTGTGCTTGTGCAGTACAGCACTTAATTATGCACGGTTTGAAATGCGGAAATTTAGGGCTAGTTATTTTCGTTTCGAATGAGTACGTACAAGTAGCCTCGCATCGGCGTAATTTTTACTCAAAAACTTGTTACCTTCAACGTTCAGATTTGCAGTGACATGATGAAGCTATCACGGGCAATCGCTCATATCAGTCGTTATACTAAAAACATTGCCTTTCATTCCGTGAGTACTGCACCTAAAAATCTAATGTATGTATCCATGTACTAGGGGGGAAAAGGGTGAACCGTTTCCAAGCCACTATCTCATGTATTCGTATGGCAGCATGGATTGGGGACTTCTGACCCCTATGTATGTATGTATGTATGTATGTATGTATGTATGTATGTATGTATGTATGTATGTATGTATGTATGTATGTATGTATGTATGTATGTATGTATGTATGTATGTAGGTATGTATGTGTGTATGTATGTATGTATGTACGCATGCATGCATGTATGTATGTATGTATGTATGTATGTATGTATGTATGTATGTATGTGTGACGCTATGATGACTGGGCGACGTGGCCTGGCTCATACCCCATGTTTATTCTAAAAGCACTTCTTCCTCATCTGCTTCTACCAACCGTCGCTACCTTCTTACGTCACATGATTCCCCCTCCCCCCGAAAGAATGCGCGAGCTACAATCTAGAAAGCATTAACAAATGGAGTCTTATAATAAAAAATAATGCCAGAAAATGCAGTACTTCCATGCCACACGGCGGTTCCATGCACTTGCACAAAATGTTCACAGGAAAGGCAGTCCGGTGATATCTAGGAGACCTCAGGTGGGTGAGGTTGGCTGTTGCGTTCTGGAGAGCATAACCATGCCTTCAGCGTTAAAAATGATGATGGCACAACCTGGTTAGTATTGAGGAACGAACAAGGTTGGGAGTCCTCGTAGCGTTGGAAGGTCGGATGTCTGATGCGTTGGAATCTGAGTCGTGGCTGCGACAGACGCTTTGCTTCTAAAATGCGTGCTTGTTGACGGATTGTGACGGCGTGATGCCTGCGGGCTGGCGGTATGCAAGGGGTGCTTCCGCATCTTTCTTGGCGTTTTCCGTGGTGTTGCGGTCTGTGTAACTGCAGGCGCAGGGAGCGTCTCTGGCGGCTTTCTTCTGTGCGAGAAAATTTGACGTCTTGGAATACTTTTTGGGTTAGATATCTTATTTTCCGCTGTTCTTCAATTGGTGATTGTGCTTCCGTTGAATTTCGCGTTCGTCGATGCCTTCGTTGCAGTCTATTTTGTTGTCGCATGAGGTTGCGCGCTTGGCTATGCTTGCTTTGCTGATGCTGCTCAGGAGATGCCTGTAGTGGCAAGCCTTCCGGAATGGGACATTCATTTACTTTGAGGTTTGACGCGTCCTGTAGACAGCTGATGCATGGTGAAGAGGTTTCTTGCTTATCGGGCATGGTTGGTGGTGCGCCATCATTGCTAGCCTGCTCTTCAGAGGCTTCTGTGACGTGGTTGATTACGGACGCTTCTGAAAGACAACTGTGTTTGAGGTTTGATGTATGATTTGCTTCTGAATTGGTTCGATTCTTGGATTGGTGACCACTGCATGAGGGTACCACATGTGACGTCGCATCACAAGGTTGAAAATGCAAATTTTGGCAAGTCTGCGGTGCCGTGGAAATGAACTCTTGCGACAAAAAACATTCAGAGTTGACAGATAGTTCATCAGGGGCTTCTTCTTCGCGGCTCACTATGAGTGGTTCTTGCGCCTGGTAGCATGCGACGTTCGATGCGTCTGAGCCTTCTGTGTTTGGAGTTTCTGGTGGCTGCGCACTGGACGGCAACACCGCAACAGGGGTAGTTCGGTAAGGTTTAAGTTGTGAATGGCCCTCTTTCTGTGCAACTAACGATGTGAGCTGTTCTGGCGCATGAATCTGGGTGGTAAGTCCAGGGCTTGGCGAAGCATCGTCCGAGCTCCGCAGCTCTATCCCGACCATTGTGAGCATGCTAGATGAGAGATGGACATTGTGAGTCACGAAAGAGCCAAGCGATGGAAAACCAGGAGGCGGGCCAAGTCTGCGAGATGGGGAGTAAGCTGCTCCAATGCGTGAAGACTGATTTTCACTCTTTGAATCATCTTGGCGTTGTTTGGTATTTTCCCCATGTGTCAGTTGGTCTACCATGAACAAGGCGTCCTTATGACACGAATAGTGACCATTAGGAACCTTTGAAGAGCTGCGTCGTAGAAAACCAAGTGATGGACCATGTATGCGAGACGAAGCATGAAAGGCATCAGTAGGGTGAGCGACGTCTCGTGTCGTACGTTGGTGCCACGACTTTGGAAATGCCGACTTTCGTGAAGAGAAACCTGGTGGAACGCCACGTTTCTTGAGAAATAAGCGTGGACTGTGACGGTCGAGTGTGGTTGTATGCAGATGGTCGGTAATGAGGAAGTCCTTGTCGTAGTCATTAAAACGGGCAATCATCTCTTCCCTGATCTTTTGCCATGATTCGTCGTTTTCGAATATGTGTGTCAGGTAAAACTTGAATGCCTCACCGGAGATGTAGTCAGTGAAGTTGGTGATCATTTCCCGTTCCGACGATGATGCAGCGGTTGCGTGGTGCTCGAACAGGTCGAACCAGTCCTGTACAGGTCCATCGTCTGCTGCTCCGGTGTACTTGGGGATGGGAAGGTCGTCTGATGGTGCTGTCATAATGCTGGTCTTGGTGTAGTGTTGGGATGTACTTTCGTGGTCCACGTTCGGTCACTGCGTCTTGCTGAGACGTTCGGAGACGGTGGCTGGTTGATGAAGTGGCCGCCAGGTCTTCATCCTGTCGACTCGTGTGACGCTATGATGACTGGGCAACGTGGCCTGGCTCATACCCCATGTTTATTCTAAAAGCACTTCTTCCTCATCTGCTTCTACCAACCGTCGCTACCTCCTTACGTCACGTATGTATGTATGTATGTATGTATGTATGTATGTATGTATGTATGTATGTATGTATGTATGTATGTATGTATGTATGTATGTATGTATGTATGTGTGTATGTGTGTATGTATGTATGTATGTATGTATGTATGTATGTATGTATGTATGTATGTATGTATGTATGTATGTATGTATGTATGTCACGGAGTCTGCTCGTTTTCCGCCAGCGTGTAGGCGTCATCCCTCTCCATTCTTTTCGTGTGTCTATGTGAAGCCAAGATCTGAGTGATATCCCATTTACGCCATTGTTCGAAGGCTATTCGTAAATCGGTATGCTGTTACCGACGCTTCCGTATATATAGCAATGACGCAGTGATACGGTGGCACTGGGTAACACGCCTGCTGTGCCCGTCGCGCGTTCGCAGTGCAACTTCCTGACGCAGCCGTGCTGCTCGACGCTGACGTGCATCCGGTACACGCGCACTCTGGGCATGAATGGCATCTGCATGCTGGACGTGCAGTCGGGCGACGACTACAGCGTGCCCATCTTCTCGACTCCCGGGGGTCACTCTGACGTCACGCCGTCGCTCCCGCCAATCACCAGGTTCACGTTGCCTCCCTCGCCGACGGGGCCAAGTCACTCGGTCAACCCAGTGACGCAGCACTACTGCTGTACCGTGACGTTCACCTGTAACCGCCGCTAGAGGGATTGACAACGCCTACAGATGCAAGAAACCCGCAAACAGGGGTTGTGTGCTCAAGACGAAGCTTGGACAAGTGGACCTGTATAAACGTCGTCTAGAGCTGGCCTTGAAGCCTTCTGGCCTTGAAGTCCACTTCTCGAAACGCTGGCTTGAGCACACAGCTTTGTTTACGGATTTTTTTCATCGCCAACTTTCACCTTTCCTTTCCTGCTACTTTTTTTGGAACATGCACAGAGTAACTCTATAACAACATTCATTATCTGTTAAAATGTATGCTGTGTGAACCACACAGTCTAAAATTGTCCGGAACGATACCTTGGGAATGGTCACCAGAAAGAACGATTGCAGGCGGCGGTCCTAGCTACTCACCTGCGTTTCCTGATAACGAATACAATCACCCCCTCCTTCCCCATGTGATAAGAGTGTACGTCGTGAGCAATAAACGGCTATTTTTCAGTGACGGTTGCATATACGGAATGTTTTTGTATACACGCGTCATTGATCGTTTGGTAAACAGAGGTGAGAGGACACATAGAAAGGTGACGTACATATAGCAGCATGCCCTTTCGCCCACTCAAATAGGACATATGCATTGTACCTTCTCAAATAAAATCGAAATGACGACGCACTTACGTAACGTTTGCAGTGGAGAGAGTGTCACGCTGGTTCTGAGCATGCTGCCCATAATAATCATGATGCGTCCACACAATGCGCGTCATGTATTGTTGGTCTTGGGAGCACATGTTTGCTTGGACTGCCCCGCCGCGGTGGTATAGTGGCTAAGGTGCTCGGCTGCTAACCCGCAGGTCGCGGGTTTGAAACCCGGCTGTGGCGGCTGCATTTCCGATGGAGGCGGAAATGTAGGCCCGTGTGCTCAGATTTAGGTGCACCTTAAAGAACCCCAGGTGGTCGAAATTTCCTAAGCCGGAGACTACGGCGTCTCTCATAATCATATGGTGGTTTTGGGACGTTAAACCCCACATAGCAGTAGTATTTTGCTTTGACTACTCAGCATCATCGGAGCAGCTTTTAGAAAGCTTGATAACTGACTTTAATTTTTTATTTAATCTCAAGCCTGCGACAGCTTTGAAAAGCGGGCGTTATCTTATTGTTTAAATCTTTCCATAACTTAATATCTTATATGTATACATGAACGAGCACTATATAGCGGGTTTGTCTTGAGTGCGAAATTAACTGTAGGTTGAGAGTAGTGTTAAGTCAACTCACGGACTAGCCTCCCAGATTGCGGAAGCTATAGAGTGCGCAGTAGAGCTACTCTATGTGCCACCAACGGTATCATATACACTACACCGGAGCCTGTGGGAGTGCCCCAGTTTGCTCATCGGGTATACTCGAGACGCCACAGGCTGTTCTGTTCGTACTGTTTGCACTGTACACTTGACAAACTAACCTGACAACAGTGGCGAGTAGACTTTTGTGACATATATGCGGCTTCGCATAGTAGTACAGTTACCGTATGCTCTCGCGTATGCGGGGCTGTGCGAAATGTGTTTGCACGTGGGCGGTATGAACGGTATGAACGAACAGCTCGACACGAACGCTTGCGGAAAGCGCGATTTACGAAAGATCTAAATTTACGTGGTGTCTGGGCACATATCCTCGTATTTACCTTACTTCTGGCTTGTGTAACTACATAATTGTCTGAAAAAGTTATATTGTTTGTAGTAAATGATATTTCTTTCTATGTGTAACTCGCAGTATGGACTGCGTGGATGGCGCAATAGCCTTTCCTTTACTTTGGGCATGTCCTTAAGTACGAAAGAGATCACCTTATAGCAATGATAGAAACTGTCCACATAAGAATATTAACAGATGTGAAGCAGCTCTTTGACTCACGTATGTAACGCCGTATGTACGTGCGTTCGTACGAACGCACCACAACGCTTTTCCTTCGCCGCAGCTAGAGCGGTGCCAAGTAGGTCACGCCGCAGCTGCGCGTTGAAGGCACGCGCTCCCCTCCTACGCTTCCCTCGTAGGTGCACGCTGACGTCACTCTCTCCCTCACGCGCAGCACGCTCGCCGCAGCGTCCGCAGCTGCCGGCTCGTAACACACTTCTTTCTCGCGTCACCCTCTCCACCGCCCACAACGCTCGGCCGAACATCGAGTAGAAACACTCTTTCAGCTGGCTTGTCTGCGATGAAACTTACACGAAACTCAACCCTCCTCCCGTGTCTTTGCATTTCAAACAAAGGTTCACTCTAATAAACGCTACACCGAGTTTCAGTATCGCTTCGAACCGTTCTTCCAGCACGCGCGTCGACGCCCGTTTCAACCACGTTAACGCCGTGCGCACCGCTGCTGCTTGGCATCCCTTCAGGGATCCCTTTGGTCCGTAATTTTTTTTTACGGGATGGCACAGTGGCTGGCAATGTGATCTTTGTATATCTGCAGTTCACCTGATGCACATATCATTGATACCGTTGGAAGTCTTGTAGCGGGGCTCGCTAATTCGAACTAGTTTTTGGAACTTATCACAAGTTATTACTGCTTTCACTCGTTCCGTCACAGAATTGTCGTAGACCAAGAGTTAAACATATTGGAAATCAGGCAAAACTAAACAGAACAAACATTTTATTGAGATATGTCTGCGATGATGTCTTTCTGTAGCCCGTGATAAACCATCAGGTAGAAGCTTCATTCAACCGATCTCTTTTCTTTCTCTAGCTTGTCGGGGTATAACAATGATTGTGCTAGTGAAGCATAGGTAGAAATTACAAATAATATGGCGATGTATTAATAGACAGCAACGTTGATGGTAAGACATAACGGCAGCTCCTAGCTTGTCTAAAAAAATCTGGTATCTTTGTTCGAGTGGTTTCTCCGCATTCAAAATGTTCTTATATTTAAAATGTGTATGTACAGAACAACGAAGACATGAAGATCATGAAATAACACTAAGAACACAACGATATTCGTTTCTTTTTATCGAAATGTAGTCTTATGTGAAACATGAGGTGCCCTCTTGTACACCAGACTCGTTCGTGCACAACTACATAAAATGCGCTGGGGCATTGTGTGCATAGGTTTTTACAGTGAGTTGCTGCACGTCCAAGTGCGCGCCGCTGTTGTTCCCTGATGACACGCTTGTTATGTCCGCAGTGCCAAACACCGTCCTCGCAAAATCTCGCTCGTCCGGCAGCGTTCTTGGGAACGTTTGTTCATTGGGCTGGCGGTGGTGCATCGTAGGCGCCGTTGAAGTGTGCCGGGAGCCGTGCCCGCGAAGCGCTGTCCTGAATATGCGAAAGGAAAACAGGTTATAGATCTTGAATCAAGGGTCTCGGCCTGGGACGTTTCAGCCTCGTTTAACAGGCATGTGCAGTCACACCCAATACGGGTTGCAACATGCTGCCCGTGGTCTAAGTGGTGCCAACACTGCACGGTGGTTCCGGCATAGAAAACAATAAATGACTTAAGCACTGTTTTAACTAGTCTATACTGATATTTGCAATACTCATTTCACGTTTACCGATGTTACAGTGTGGGCTTGGGGTTCCTTCCACCATGGCCACCGTTTTGTAACTCATTGTTAGCGCCACTGTACGGGCCACTTATGAACGTTTAGACTTCCCGAGTAAGCATCAATCAATCAATCAATCAATCAATCAATCAATCAATCAATCAATCAATCGCTTTACTCGTGGACTACTCCGTGGCAATAGTTTGAAAGTTGCAGTGGTGTGTGTTTACTGCTCTGGGTGGGGCAATATTGCATACTGAGGCATAGAATGTGGCTGTTCTATTGGTATCCTTCGTTTAGCACTGCTCACCATGCGTACAGAAGCTGAAGGCTCACCATCTTCATGAGCTTCCACCATTTTAAAGTTTTGTGAGATAGCACGCGAAAATGGAAAACGAAGCTGCCTAGTGCCGGATTCACACGTGGACAAAACCATGGTCGCTAAATGATGAAGATAGCGATGCGGGCTGCGCAAATGCTGCTTTCGGTATTTTGCGTCGCACATTCGCGACGCTTCGCGCTATCGGTTCGTCTGAATTAACCAGGTGGCTGCTAAATGTGACTGAACTACGAGAGTTTGATCAATTAATATATGAATGAGATTTTTATGCCATTAAACGATACATGCTCAAACTGTATTAGGGAAGAGTGAATTAGGGGACACTTCCACATTATTCGGTTTTATTTTTCAATCAAGTGAGGGTCGACTTAACGGGCTTTTACTGTATTACTCTCGTGTATCTTGAGAGGACCAGATGATTGGCCCTTTACAGGAAGAAAGATATTGGGAGCTTGATTTCGTTGCTATTAGCTCAGAAAGCCACAGATCTCTCCTTCAATTTTTGAACGCACAGAATCGAGCGGCCATCTGTGATATGCTGCTCTGTGCGCGTGTGGTGAAATGTGTGCACTAGTGGTTTTCTCGTTATACTTTTTTTGCCCCGTTATTTCCCTCCCCACATGTGGGGTAGCAAACTGGACGTCTATAGTTAACCTCCCCGCCTTTTCTGTTTTCCCTAATTCTGTCCGTCTCGGTGTTAAAGGCCTGTTTATTCTAGTAAAATACTTAGTTTTATTGCAGCACTTGTAAAAGAGAAGTCGCGGTGTTGGCATGCACTTACCGGTTGCTGCTCGACCATAGCGATCTGGTTGCCCTTGGTGGGTGGTCTGGAGGTGGCCTCTTCTGCACCGGTAGGGTCAGCCTCCACTTCCCACGACGGATAGTCGTCGAAGAGCTCGTCCTCCTTGGGAGGGTCCAGCAGCGGAAGCCGCATCACCAGACCTGCTCCGCCCCGGAGAACCACCGACAAGTTCAGTCTGCTCTTATGTTTAGTACGAGTATGAGGGGGAAAATCTTTTTATTAACCATTATTGATACCTTGCGGCATTCCGCACGACTCATTAGCAAGAGTTCGTGTCTGCGCGCTTCGACTTGTCGATTAATTCACCTAAGCTTCCACTGCTAGCTTGCCTCCTGGATAGCTCAAGAGACTGAGTGGCTGAAGGCATTGATCCCGCGTTGGTTCCCTGAAAAGCATTTATTCACAAAAGAGAGATGTAGGACGTCTTTAGAGGTCCCTGCAGACTAAGTGGAGTATCTATATCGGTAACCATTGGTTAGAGCTGCCGTCCTGGCTCTCTGCACCAAGGCCTGCTGGGCCTGAAGGTTTGAGTAGCCGAGCAGGACTGCCTCCCAGTACTCTCGCCTAGGGTTTCGGTTAGAAGTAATGACTGTGTTATTTTGGCAGGCCCACACCATGTGGTATGTGTCTGCCACCTCCACACAGTGCTGCCACTGTCTTGTGACGGTATGGTCGAAGTGTTTCACTATGGCAGGACATAGCAATGTATTCGTCTGGAGGCATAGCAATTTCTTCAACCCCCTTACGAAGCGTCCTATCTCCAGACAAATCTATCGGCCAAAGCTTTCCCTTCATAAAATGCCTGTGGATTTCTTTGTGGCTTCGTGGTACAAATAGTAGATATCTATATAGTTCCCCTTATAGCACTTGTGAATTTCTTTGTGGCTTTGTGCTACAAAGAGTGCTGGACCCGATGGACCCTACCAAAGAGGACGTGCTCTTTGACGACTATCCATTTATTAGCACTTTATTAGAATTCATTAGCCACCTAGCGGGTTTCCGAAGACCCGATTTGCATTGTAGTTAGAGTATTCTGCGCACCACCACAGGTCGTCGAGCGCAGTAGAGCGCCTTTTAGCAAGAGGCACGTTTCTATAGAATATTACTGACAGGTTTATTGTTTCTGAATAGTTCTGCAGGAGTAACTGCATATGTGTCTGCAATGCTCGTATTCTTGTGTATTCGGAATGTCATTTCTTTATTTTGAAGTCAAAATGTGAGAGTGCAAGGTACTTCAGAGCTGGCTATGCTAGAATAATGAATTGTTTGCTATACTGACAAATAAACAAGAAAATGTAGAGAACAAAACGAACATTGAAAAACACCCATGCGAACACAAACATGCAAGGAATTTCTCTTAAGAATACGCACAGTTTATCGCAAATCACCTAAAAGTCCGCAAAAGTCTTTCTTCGTGTAATTTTTGAAGGTGACACGTGGCGCTTGTCCCCTTCCTCTCCTTTCCCTCTTTCATTTTCGTACCTTCCTTCTTTATTTAGGTCTTTAATCTTTCCATTCGACAGATAAGTGTGGTGTTTCTTTCAGAATTGGGGACACATTTGTCTCGATAAGGGAGACAGAATGAAGCGTATTCTCTTTCCTTTCCTCTAACAAATACCCACATATATATAGCAGCCCACATACATACCCACATATATATACCCACATATATATAGCAGCCCAGCCATCGGTCATACCATGCTGAATGCACCGGTTCTCGTCCTCCTATAGCAGCCCGATTCTCTTTGGGATCTTCGTGATTTCTCGTAAGTTTACGGACAACTACAACAATAACTACTACTACTACTACTACTATTACTACTACTACTACTACTACTACTACTACTACTACTACTACTACTACTACTACTACTACTACTACTACTACTACTACTACTACTACTACCTGTGAGCAGTCCTCCGCCAACGGCGATGGCGAGCGTGCACGCCATGGCGGCGAGCTGGTAGAGCGCCTGCGTTCCGGCTGTGCGCCCTTCTCCAGCCGCCACCTCGACCGTGTAGTACAGCACCTGGCTCAGCTCGGTCGAGTTTTCCGTGGGCGCCCGCGCCGGATACAGAGTGTACAGGCTGCGATCGAGGTTTATTATTCGGAATCACGTCGACGCTGTAGAAGGGTTTTCCGTCACCGTCACGTGCCGTCCAAACCGGTAACATCACCCCGCGCATCGTCTGTTTTACACGTGAGCAAAGAGATTAGCTGTCGTACCTGTACTTGTACTCGTCCTCGGTGGCACTGGCGGCGATTACGGCGCTGGTGATTCCGGCCAGGATTCCTGGCATGCCGTGCAGGTTGTTCACGCCGCATGTGTCGTGTATCCTTAGCTTTCGGGACAGTAGCGGCTGCAAACCATGCAGTCCGGGATGTATGTACACATGCCTTACTGTTAGTGTGGACACACGCACGCACGCACGCACGCGCGCGCTGCTCTGGACCTTTGAAACAACCTGTAACCCTTGTGTGAGACATCACAGATATCGCCGCGTCGCAAGTCAACAAGTTTGGGAAAATTTAATTGTCAGAAATACGCGTTGACTGGTCCTTCAAGCCATTTCATTTAAATTGATGCAAATACTCATGCATCGTTTGTTCTC
Source organism: Rhipicephalus annulatus (assembly GCA_013436015.1). Classification (NCBI taxonomy): domain Eukaryota; kingdom Metazoa; phylum Arthropoda; class Arachnida; order Ixodida; family Ixodidae; genus Rhipicephalus; species Rhipicephalus annulatus. The sequence continues at coordinate 433,984 of WOVY01001811.1, read as the reverse complement.
TGCCAGCCCTAGCAAGCTTGAGTAGATCAGCAATGTTCCCTTGGATTCTTGCGAAATCATTAGAGCGTGCTCATTGATCTTGGGTAGCCTGGAATCGTCGTAGGCCTAATGGACAGAACAATGGTTTCCACTGGGCCTTCTTTCGTCTCAAGAGGTCGTGCTCTAATTCACTTGCACAACATCATAGCTTTGAAAATTTTCTTGAAGTGATGGTCAGTATCGACGAGGATTTAATCAATACTGCCTCCCCGTACGCATTTTGTTCGTTTAAGGCTCTACTGACGAAGAGGCAAGGACAACACACGAGCTATCCTTAAATGCAACGTGGCATCACTGGTTCACTTTTGCTTGTTTATTTGTGTCTTTGTCTGCTAATGAAATGAAGAAAAATAAAGGAATGATATGGCAGGCCACTATACATTTGATTAATCCAACATCTGCGAATAATACCCGCAATACATAAGAATATCAGGCAGAAAATAGAAGCTAAAGTAACATCACACACGAGTGCAAACACCTGTGGCATTACACTCGAGTGCGCCGGTTCATTTACGTGCGCGGCGGCCATACTGAGATGGGAGAGATATCAATCGAACTTTTGCACAAAGGTGGGCCTTATAAATTATAACCGCGTGTTGCTTTTGGCACGTAAAACTTCATAAATAAATTAGCACAAGCATAGTTTGACAAATTACCTGAGGCACCGGTTCAGTTCTCTGATAACATCTACCGTAATAAGTATGCTGCTTTTTATCTGCCCTTGAAGGCGCGTAAATAGAAGTGCTGTATAAAAGTCGCGTGACACAGTCTTTTGAGAAGCACGTAGGCGTATTTGACTGGGAAGGCGTGGGAGGTGACCTCTGCATTTATATCATTCATCTAGGTTAGGACATTTTGTGGGGTCCTGAGGGACACCAACCCACCATCACGCGGAGATTATAAAATGGGCACTTTATTTAGAAACAATAAATTGGATTAGACTGACAAAAACAATTGTTTGCCAATTTCGTGGTAACATATATATTAAAGAGACACAGGTGCTTAAGCTTGTGCTAACGCGGTACCGATACGTGTACACTCACCATCACGAACTTGAATCCGAATACGGACAAAGCTCCGGCTAGGGAACCCAGTATGAGCGCGCCGTAAGGGTGGAGCATCATGTCAGCAGTGGCTCCCACGGCAACACCCCCTGCCAGTGTGCAGTTTTGCACGTGAACCTGCGCATGGCACGCTGGTAAGCGTCGAGCTAAACCAAGGACTGTCATAACAGCCCTCCACCGAAAACCATAGTGGTAATTACTGTTACGCTTCTTTACAACTTAGATGATTAATGATGCTCCTCTGTAATTAAGTAAAAGTTTGGTCGACACTCCGCATATGTAGGCGCATATGCGCACTCCCGTAAGTGCATCTGCTCAATCTGACTATTGTTTTCCCCCCTGCAACATCCAATATTACGGTGTAAGTGAGTGAATAAACCTTATTTCATGATCCGGCATGTTTGTGGTCCGGGCTAAACCGCACGGGAAGGTGCCAGGAGTCCTTGTCTCTGTACAGTCTCTTTGGCTTGCTGGATAGCTCATTTTTGGTCCGTATCTCCGAACTGAGCAGCACTAGCCACCACCGCTCCTGCAGAGGGCCTCAGGAGCCCATTATATTTCGACATTCCCACAATATATGTTTATAAGACGTCCTTTCTGTTATGTATAGCTTGCATTTATTGTCCGGGTAAAGCGCGGATAGCTCCTGAGGACGTGCACAAGGTTTGGGCAGGAGTTGGTCTGTAACTGTCGATATTGAAATGCTTGTTGCCTGTCTAGATTCAGGTGAGGTGCGGGAAAGACGCGCCTTGCTTCTGTGTAGTGTTGTGGGTATTCTGTGCAGCACGCAAATCGGTCTTTGTGTGACACGTCGGTGGCACCAGGGATGACCACCGAGTGGTCTAATTAGGTTGCGCGGTGGGTTAATTCTTGCGACAACTTGTGAGCCATCTCGTTCGGATTGGACGTATCAGTGTCTCTGTGCGCTGGGAATTATATTATGTATTTGTGCTTATCTACCAAAGTATATTTCCGACATTGGTTGAACCCGATTGATGTTAGTAGTGGTTTGTGCAACGCAGATTGCATGGGTAGAAAAATGCATTCGAACAAACTCCACTGCTAATTTAGTAAACACTTGTTTTCTGAATAGGGGGCTATTTGGAATCGTGAACATAATCAACTAACGAATTCGTATGTGTCTTGTGCAGTTCGTGCTGGTAGAGTTAAGGAGGTATCTAACATGTTTCAATAAGCCACTTTTCCATTTTAATGCTTTATACCAGGGGTTAATATCAACCTTCTGGGGCGGACGGCCGAGTCGCCCGACATTGCAGGAACCCGCCTGAAGATCGCAAGGAGGAGGGAGGAGGGAGGAGTTGCAGTCGAAAGGATAAAGATCTGCGAATTGATTCAATTTACAATAAATCTGTACAACACCAGAATAGAAGCCATGTTCACTCTCAAGCATGTTACAAGGTTCCAGCTAATAGACATAGGCAAATAGAAGTCATGTTCACTCTCAAGCATGTACAAGGTTCCAGTTAATAGACATAGGGCAAAGTAAAAAAAGAAAAGCTATTTCCACGTGAATTTCAGTGTTGAACACTGTTCGAGCCAACTCACGCATATGTAAATCAATATTGCTCACCGACAGACGCAGAAACTCAGGCAGTTGTTCATCAGTTAGTCGGGAGGTGTTAATCGGTTCATTAGGAGGATGGGGGCTGGCGTTGCAGGCGGCCACGTAATATACCGCCCCGTGGGCCGCTGGTTCTTTCCCTTGCTTCATACTAATATCATTTGACTCGATAGGCGTATATACTTGCCATGGTGAAGCGGTTCTTGGGATCCACTAACGCCGACACGGCGTACGAGGTGATGGTGCAGGCCACGAGCGCCAAGAATGTGTTGATCACTGCGCGGTGCCTGGCGTCGCCGTACGCCGATACCGCGTTGAAACTGGGCCAGAAGACCCACAGGAACAGCGTCCCTGCGTACGAAGGAAGGGTATAAACGAATACTGGATTGAGTGTATCAAAATAGCAGTGACAGAAGTGTATGATTACGCTCGGTTCGGAACAAAACTCTGTCTTCAGACTTTGAAAATTGTAATCTTCGACATACCCTTAAAGAGGCCTTGTTCAAAGATCTAACAAAGTGTAATGGCAGTGGCGAAGACTGGCCTTATATTGTAATCACAAAAGAGAGTTACCTGTAAGTTTTCGTAAAGTTCCTGTGAGGTTCCGTAATTATATTATGCTTTAGCTTTCGTTTATATACCTCGAAAAGAAAGAGTATAGTTGTCCTAGTTAATCTATGAATGCGATACATATGAGAAAAACATTCCATGCAATGTGTTTGCGAGTCGAGGTCAATCTGTGGTAAGCATCGTAAATTTAGAGATATGCCTTTGTGATTGTTAGCGAAAAAAAAAAAGCACGTTTTCATGTGCTCTCGCTTAGCTTAAGCTTAAGAACACCACAGCGGTAGTGAACAAGGTTTTTATAGTATGTCTGCGTAAGAGTTTTTGCTATAATACATGAATGAGCAACTCACGCACTGGATTATGCTATATTGCTAACGATGCCTTTAGTAAGACGCTGCTGGCACGGACGACTTTGTGGTGGGGCAACGAGATAAGATTGCGTTTCTTTATCTTTGTGACATGTTTTACCTGCTCGATATTTATTTTTCGACAGTTCCTCACCGATCATAGCGAAAATATCCGAGTGGTAGACAGAGCCCTCCTTGCGGTGGTCGCGGTGCTCCTTCTTGTTCAGCACGAACGACACCGCAAGGCCGAAGTAGGCGCCGAACATGTGCAGGAAGATGGAACCACCGATGTCCACTGCCTGCGAACGTTCGCAAGTAGCGAAATTCCCAGTCTCGCGCGTAAAGTGCTGAGCCTGGACGAGTGGGTGTTTTAAAGGCCCACTGAACACAAAGCACAACGATTCGACCGACTCGCATGACAAAGGTGATAGTCTTCTACCTTTTGCCCGCTACAGTTAACCCGATGAAAAAAAAAGGACACTGTAAATATGGCTGTGTTCATTACGGTATGGTATGATACCGCAGGAACTATAACATGAGATGCAATCAAGTAACTGAAAAACAAGAAACAAAAAGAAAGTAACACATAAAATGCAATAATCAACACAAATTAACACGTCACAAACATGCAAGCAGTGTCGTCATGGGAAGTGAGCATTCTTAGCATGGTACGGTATTCGTTGGACGTCCACCGCATTATCTAATGGGAAAGGGACCAAATTTCTTTTTTTTAATATACATGGAAGGCAAACGCGCAATTAAGCTTTCTTACAAACAGTGGAGAGAGAACGGAAATAATGCAGTATTTCTGAGGGCTCCAACGATTAGGGAATAGCTATATGACGTCCTTGCCAAGCTCTTCTGTATTGTGTTTGTTGCGTAGGAGCCATGTAAAGCTCCGAAACGTACTTTTTTATCGAAACTGATTGTTGTCCTAGTTGGTACCTGCTGTTGACATACTTTAACCGCGAAATAACACAAACATGGAGTAAAGAAACAGACAAGGACAAGGGTCGCTCTTAACTAAATTAGGCTGAGCGCTAACCCAGATATAAATATAAAACATACAGGCGTGCGCAGTCTTCACACAGTCTTACTCTATCCAGCTATCAAACAATCTCTTTTGCGATACGTACAACGTCACCGACGTATCGCTGACACACTGTTTTGTTTTCTTTTTTATGTAATAGGCCTCTATCAACTCACGCGCAGTTTGATACCTACTTCTACCTAGAATATTGACTTCTTTAAAACGTGGTTCGCACTTGAAGGTTTCGCAATGCATAGGCAAATGCGTCAAGCCGTCCTTCATTAAATTTAATTCATGCTCCCTAGCTCGTTAATTAACACGGCGCCTGGTGTGCCCAATGTACGATTTGCCACAAGAAAGGTCAATTTCATAAACCACGCCTTTGACCACATTTCCCGTACTTCGTGGTGGTGGTAGTGGTTATAAGAGAGAGATGGCACCTAATTTCTGCAGCCTGATAGGGAGCACGGCGTCGTGCCTACGTCGTGCCACGTTTCTCGCCGCATTCCTGCCGGCTTGCCTCTTCCCAAGCAGTTCTCGGGCACAGGTGAGCCATTTTTACGGGTGCAGAAAATGCAACGGGCACCCCGTACCGGCCTTTTACCCTTTTTCAGTTGGTAGGAGACCTAATGAACATAAGGAATCACTGCAGGTCTTACGGTTTTTGTTTCTTGTTCCCTCGTGGCAGCTCTATTTACTCTTCGCTTTCCGCAATGCTGACAATGACGAGCTGACAATGACGAGTCGGGGAATTTCTCAGCTTCTAGCCGTTGGTTTTTTGTTTGTTTGTTAGTTTCAAGGAGTTACATGTTCAAGTTCTTGTACTCGGACACCAGAACGAGGTGTATAGAAAGAATGTCCGATGTCCCGAGAACAAAGATCGAACAAGACGCTCTTCCGCGAATAGAAACCACGTGTGGTCGTGGCTGCGTCGCACTAGCTGTACCCTTAGCCGGGGGAAATAAATAATTGCGAATCGCTCAAAGAGGTGAAGTGGGTGCGAACAATATGATTTGAATTTATCTCGGCCGAACACGTATATAAAGAAAGAGAACTTCAGAACACTGGAATCGGTGCTAATGTCCTTCATACTGAATATCTTACGGAATAGATATTACTAAACATCTCACTATCGGTGAAGAGGAAGATAGAGAGAAAAAGGAAAAGGGAGTTCAACCGTGCAGAGGAGACTTATCATTGTAATCTTGTAATCAAGAAGGGGAAAGAAGGCGGAAAAATGAAGGAGAGGAAGCGTGTGTGACGACACTTTATGAAGTCATGACAATTACACCATCCAAGCACTGCCCATCAACATTGTCGGTTAAGTCGCAAAAATCAGTCAATCCAGTTTGGCTAAGAAACCAGACGGAACAGTGATCATGTTGAACTACAACATAAACAACGTACAAGTTTTGCCAGTAATGTCAAAACAAGAATGAAGTCCTCTCGCTAAATAAACCAAAACCTACTTTCTCGTTTCGAGAGCTCATTTTCAATGTTTCTTTATTTTGAGCACATATACAACGAATGGTATAATAGTGGGGAATTCTTATATTTACGAGGTGTTGGCAGCACTGGAACATAGCGTTAGCACGCAAATAAAATCTTCGCGAAGTTCGCTGCTCCGTCTTTCTTTCGTTCTTTGTCACGACTAAAAACTGAGTGTTCTGGCCGGCTTCTGTACTGCCTCTTCTTTCTTGACTCCCGCTATCACGATACACCTCTCCAGACTGTTTACTTCCGCGTATTTCTTATCAAGTACTTCCAGTTCATGGTGCGCACTCAGCGGTTGCTGTCAAGAGCGCTCTAGCGGCTACCGCTTACTGTTGACTCAACACTCTCTAAGCCAACCGCAGAAAATAGTAGTGTCTGCTGTGGTCTGAAGATAAGTTAACGGTCACCGCACGTCTGCTGCGTTGTTTACCGGGGATAGTCACAATCTTGAAACTTTCAGATACCTTCGTTGGGTGATGTTTATTGCCTTGCGTGAGAAACTCATGATCTGAGAAATGCTAACTTCTTTATCTGTGTTATCGACTAAGCACTCTACGGCGGTAGCTTCTTTATCTACCGTTATCTACAGTAAGCATGTGTCGTATTTTTAAGAGCTTGACGATATTTTTTTTATGACTACCTCAATGTGTGGGGCAGATCTAACGAAACATTTTGTCCACATTACTCAAACACATACGAGGAACGAGCAAATATACTTGGTCCCCCGAGAGTTTTTACTTTGGGACCTCCGATCGTTAAATCACCATGTCACATAACGTTCAACCAAATCGGCAAACGTTCGACCCCAACAATTACTATTATTAAAGTGGAGCAAACGCAAGATGAAATACAACGACAAACTCATCTTAATCAGTGATAGATCTTATCTAACCAAAGTTGGAACTACAAGCCGCGATAGCTCCAGCAGGTTTATTGATGGTTAACCTCGGCAGCTCATTGTCCTTACTGGCTATTGCTGGTCAATTACTGCCGGAAAACTAACTATGTAAGAATAAAAGAAATGCACGCAATGCACAGCACAGTCCCAGTGCACGATAAGTATACATGTATACTAATCATACAAACTAATGTGCACGAGTTGATAGGTAATGTGTGAACCCTACTGCATGTACTCGTACTTACACTGCGGGAAAGATGTTTATAATGTGAGGTTGGTGTCAAGCACGCGATTCGCTGTGCATTTGTTTCGCAAAAGTAAACAAAAGACGCGTTGCAGGAGCTCAAAACAGAAATTCTTGAGGAGATTCCCGATCTAGAATGGTCCCACAGTGTCTGAAACACTTAACGGAACAAATCAGGAGCGCAATGGTAGATACGTTTGACTTGGTTACGACAAATAGCATACATTTAGCGAGCACGGTGCGATTCTACGAACGTTTTGGGGGGGGGGGGGTAAATTTAGTGCTATTACGTAATTTCTATCAAATAGAACTAGATAACTTGAGCATTTTTATTACTTTTGTGTGGTTTGAGAGATCTTAGCACTTTTATGTAGCGGTGGCTCCTGAAAATCGCAACAATGAAAAACATACACTCGAAGAAAAGATTAGTAAAATGGACGTTTTTTTTTTGTCCCAAACAATAATCGTCATCTATCTTGCGTTCCTTTCCTTGTATACTATCGCCGCGTGCCCGGCACTTTCAGGTCACGAACGACATGAATGTTATCAGCGTGACATAGCTTTCTTGATAGGAAAGTGGTCAGTGCCGAGTTTGCAAGAAAGGAAGCACGAGCAAGCCGGATGATTGATTGATGATGATCGATTTGTGGAGTTTAACGTCCCAAAACCACGATATGATTATGAGAGACGCCGTAGTGGAGGGCTCCGGAAATTTCGACCACCTGGGGCTCTTTAACGTGCACCCGAATCTGAGCACACGGGCCTACAACATTTCCGCCTCCATCGGAAATGCAGCCGCCGCAGCCGGGATTAGATCCCGCGACCTGCGGGTAGCAGCCGGGTACTTTAGCCACTAGACCCACCGCGGCGGGGCAAGCCGGATGATGATTACTGTTGTGGGACAAAAGTACACTTTTTTACTCTATATTTTTGTAGTATACGTAAAAGAGCACCCAGGGACTGTCCGCGTAATAGTCAGTCAAACTGTGAAAAATCAGATAATCACAGCCATTCACATGACCGACACGAAAGGCAACACAAGCTACGCTACAGAGCACCATAGCTCAAGTAATAATGCAGTTGCACGACTATTCCCAATATGCTGAACATAACACTGCACATAACGTACAGTAACGCAAAAAACACCGAAATTGGCCAGTTTCGAGGACACAGACTAAGCTTACGCATGAAGCGACATACGACGAGACACGGTCACGTCGAATGTTGAAGTGTTCGCGAGTTTAGTCAAGCTCACGAAGTTTTCTATTCCACTACCCTAAAAATACCTTACTGTGCTTTTATTCATTGCGATTTGTCATATTGCCCTGAGTCTTGAGGTGCCACGTACAGAACTTACCTGGACCCGGTTAGATGACATTGAAAACGTTCTGTGAGAATCATTACTCATTCCAAGTATAATGATCCCAGCAAACCTTTGTTTTCCCGATCACTTAAGCTGTCCTTCGACCTCCTATGGAGATTGTGTGCGATGAATGTGATAAGTAAAATGACGACCAGCTACACACCTTGAATTCTCCTACGCCGAGTTGCTCATTGCAAGCGAAGAGAACCACTTCGATGGCGGCCATGACGACCAGCTGCAGGGGACTAGTCTTGCCCAGCACAGCGCCGAACGAGATGAGAACGCTCGCGGCTGCGAATTCGGCGCCCACCAAGCTGCATTACACACAATCAAATGACCCAGTTAAGTTGGCGTTATTCAACGAGTGCACAAGAAGGAACGCAGGTGCTACATTAGAGCAGGCTTTCACAATATTAGCGTTGAGAAATCTCAACTACAGTTTACCATATGTATACGAACAGACACACCACGAGCAAACAAACTTATCAAGTGTATAACAAAAAATATAGGTGGAATCAAAAAAGAAAGCGCGGGGAGGGGCTGGTAAATATGCCTCGTCATAAACCAAATCTTCATTAACAGTGTTCAATAAGAACACCACTATGCATGTAATATGCGAATGTCATTACTTAAGTGATCCTGGGTAAGCTACTGAGCCCAGCCCAGGTTAACCCCGTGCCTTTCTGCTATTTTTATTCTCTTTCTCTCTCTTTAAGTCATCCTGGCACTAAAAAGTTTCAGCTTCAGTCAGATTCCGTTTATTGATTTAAGATCGATATTCTTGTGTGTAAAACAATCTTAGAGTAACAAGAGCCACGCCAATAGCTGGAGATTTAAACAGTATATATAGAGGGCTGTCCTAAAGATCAGTTAACGAGTACGTGCGCAAACACACGCACGCACGCACACACACACACACACATACACACACGCATGCGCACATACACACGCACGCACAGACATACGCCAACACGTTCCGAGTTTTAATGGTGCGTGCGTGATTTCAGTGCACTCTGACTTAATCCGCACGTGAAGTAACGTGCATAACCTTTCGCCATCGTTAACCTTAACGGTTATCATTACGCGTTCTCCACCCCTCTACGTGAGCAAACAAACCAAGGGCACCTTTTTACGTTTCTTTTTAACCGAATTCTTGGATAAGCGTTCGTTTCAGTTCACTTCCAAAATGATTTTTGTTGCCATGTACAGCGTAATGGGCGAAAAATTATTTCTTCGATGTCGATAACTGCTCCTTGTCGGGCGGTCTCACGGTTGAAGAAAAAATGCTCCGGCGGATCTCGTGGGGAGATGGGAGAGTCTCACGAAAGGCCTTGTGGCCCACGCGGGGTCGACCCATGTGCACTATAGGGTTGCGTCGCTTTGCCTGCACCTAACGATGCCCGCGGTGATCGATGGCCGCGCGATATTTCGATCGGCACGCTTCGCGACGCGGCTGCAGACAGCTGTCCGAATTTCCCGTCCGAAGCTCTAGCGCTCATTGGTTAAATTCGAGGCACAAAGCAATTACAGGCGGAGAATAAACGACGACAACCTTTGCGCTTCCGTGCAAAGTTTGCAACGGTGCATCGGAAGCCTTCTCGTAGTTCCTTTAATTCCAGAGACCGCGCTCAATGTTTTTTTTTTCAGCATCGTTTTCCTTTTAATTCAATATTACCTTGAATGCTGGAAGGTTACGGGTCGAGGTCACGGTATAACCGTGGGGCACGCAGTAGCGGGCTACTTCAGATAATTTAACCACCTGAGGTTTTTTAACGTGCCCCTGTAGTTCTTCGCACGTGGGTTTTTTACAGCAGAGCTATTATGCTCGAGGTTGGCGGTGGGTCACAAGTTAAAGAGTATCGTCATTATGAAACGTAAATATAGAAGGAATGATAAATATAGAGGGAGAACAGAGCACTTTCTTCGTTCCATCTGTCCTTCTCATTTGCGCTTGTGACGACGGTCACTTGCCTCAGAACGTCCACGACGATCCATCCTTTTCGGGCGTGCCAGACTCCGCGCACGATGGCGGCCCACTGGATGCTGAGTGCGGCGATGAGGAGCGTGAATCCCACGGCACCGAAACCGTAGCGCTTGAGGAACGTCATCAGGAAGCCGAAACCGATGAACACCATCACGTTGACGTCCTGGAACACTGCGTGTAGGGCGCCAGCAAACCGCATGACACATGAACGAATGACACAAACATGTTTCCTAATCGACGTGGACTTCCCACGCTGACAAGCTCTAAAAAGGTGACCTAACGGTAGCACATATTCTCAAGTCGCAGCAAGCAAGCACTCTTTAAGAGGTAATGTTGGTTGTCAGTTTGAGAAAGCGTCAGTAGAGCTAATTGTCGATAATTGTCTGACTGCAATATACGATTATCCAAAATGTCTGCTCGTACATAGACATCCGCAGATAACGAAGCTATAAGAAGGAACCTTTTTTTTTACTTCCTGCAACCCGTTCCGCCACTCTTTTTTCTGACTCTGGATGTATACATAGTGCTACGGACCTAAAACTATTGTCGCTGCGGTCTGCCATCAATGAAAGTTGGCATCTCTGCATTATGACTTAGTTTAACTGTAGCTGTATACATATCTTCCCTGATTTGACTTTTAAGAATAGCGATAGTGATCGATGGCGTTTGAACGTGACGCCGTTAGAAAGCTACGTTTCGCACAAATCCTGGCATCGGTGTCGGCGTGGGTGTTGTTGGTTGTGAGCACGGGTTGTCAGCGAAAAAATCACCATCTTGTGCGTGACGAAAAAAAAATCGATAAAGATGCAAATGAAATAAATAATGAATATTTTCGGGTTCGAATGACGAGCCAAGCTGGAAGTTTGCGTGGCAAGCAGCTGTTTTACCACGCAGCCCCACGTCAACTTGGAAATGCAGCGAAACTTACACGCATCCTGTGTACAGGCTTCACAATACAACATGTACTATCGCAGTAATATTGTGTCGTACAAGCGTGCATTGCCATCGGGCATCGGAACATGTGATTATGATAACGACTTTGTGGTTTGAACCTGGTTACCCATTACATTTATTGGCGCACTTGTTACTGCGTGTATTCCCTTATAACATTAACCATTGAGGTTTAACGTCCCAAAAGCACCATATGATTACGAGAGACGCTTTAGTGGATGACTCCAGAAACTTCGACTACCTGGGGTTCTTTAGCGTGCATCTAAATCCAACCACATGGGACTCAAGCATTTTCGTCTCCACGAAAAAAGCGGCCGCCACGGCCGGGATGCGTGGAGCAATGCTATAGCAAGCTCGAAAAGATTTCGCGCACATAATTGTTCGTTGTTGAAAGCATTATAGTCATTACACAGAATGTAGCCACGTGCGAAAACTTCGCCGACACAAGCCACTTTCAACTTTATCGATCGCACTGTAGTAATCTACAATTCAAACTTCTCTAGTAACATCACACAATAAAAAGTATGCACTCAGTGGTTGAAGTATGTACTAGGAACAGAATATCACTATTGCGTTCAACTCTTAAAGGAAATGCTTAAGGATCCCCCAATTTTTCATCATGTTGTATGATAATCCTTTATAACCCCCTTTGCCGCTCGCATGTAAGAGCTCTGCATTCAAAATATCTTGGAAGTTCATACCGCTAGCTAAAATTATCATTGAAGCTCTCTTCAACAATCGGGAATTTCTCAGTGGGATGATTACGCAAGAACTGGTTTAGGACTGCTCAGAAGTTACTTGCGTAAGTGTTGTTTCAGGAGTGCCTTAAAAACATCGTCGTTTCCGGTTTACCTTCCTGCCTTTTATTTGCTCCATCTCCCCCCTCTCCCTCTCTCATTTTACTTAATATTTTTTTAAGAACCGAGTTGGTAGCATTAGAGGGATTTGATTTGAAACAGCGTAAAGGCTCTTTAGTGGGTCATATATAGGGGCAAGACATGACAGACTTTCTACAGAATACATCTGTAGCGTATGGTATAGACGCTTGCGTTAGAACGAATCCCTATCGGTACAGGCTTGCGCATCTCTGTGCGCATGCTCTCATCACACGCGAGGTCAGGCTTGATCGTCGGCTGAAGCTGCTGCGTGCACGGGCGCATGTAACGCACCACGTCTTCCTTTCACGTGGTGCCACCAAGGCTGCCTGCGCGTTGCGCGCGTGCATTCACAGCCCGAGCACGGTACAAGTTTTCGCCGTGCGTGCGGGAGCCGAACATGAGCTATCTGTCGTTGCTTTCGTCGTTGCAGCGGTAATCGCGTCGCGTCACGAAATCAACAATCGCTGGTCGCTCCTGGATTGTTCGTTCCTTTCGAAACACGGGCTGCGGGGAATTCGGCTTAGCTTTCACTCCCCGTGCAACGGCGACATAGTATACCTTCCCGTGGGCTTCGGAGAGAAGGTACAAATTTTATTGTATTTGTTTAAAGAATTAACCGATACATATTGTTATGAGACAATGTCCCACTTAAGCAATGAGATAAGCGCCGAGGAAGACGACGCCGTGATTTTGGTGAGAGCGCACTCTTGTTCTAAATCTTGGCTTGCGCGTTGGCACTGTTCGAATATATCTTAAAACGCCTAGTTCCCCGTGTGTCTTCAGGCTACATTTTGGACATTACAATATCATTGTAAAGTTCAAGCAGGTATCGAGGATGTATTCACCTCCCTAAAAACACACACAAAGAAAAAATAAATTGTTTTCTGCAGCGTTGTTCGATTGATCCTAAGTTGTCATATATAGAACCCTCCCTAAAGACACACGTCAACTCTAATTCGGGAAGTCGCGCCTACTACGAATTCCCCAAGAGAGAACAGTGATCCCCAAAGAAGAGTCAACTCTTGTATCTTTAAAGTGAGGTATATATGTCACAAGTCAGAACTAACCAATTAAGAACGAAGGAAAGACGTGGACATTTTAAGGGCTCGTTTTTCTGTGTCATACGCCATGTATCTCACCCATAAGAGTGACGGCAACACTTTTTTGAAGAGCGACTTCAATCGAGATTTTTTTCGTCCTGGACGGTACTGCACATGCAGTTCTGTCAACAACTTTAGAAGACACGACAGCAACACCGCGAAAAAAAAACTTACGAAGGTATGGGCATTCACGGGGCCGCCGTTGTGCAAATAGTCTTCGTGTCTAGCAGCTATTTGTCGTGTGCACACTCACGTGCACAAATCGCCGCGCATGGAGTGAACTCCCACATTAAGAGGGGAGAGAGAAAGGCCGCGGATGGACGTCTTATGTTCGGCATAGGCCGGCCCGCGTTCCCCACAGACACGGCCCGTGCGTGGCGTAATAGGCGGACACCGACAATGCGCCGGTAATTGGCGAAACGGTATGGCCGCGGGGCAAGCGGCGCACAAAGGGACAGTTCTAAACTGCAGAGGCATAGCGCCGCAAAGCGGCAGCACGCGAGAAGGAAAGAAATTGATTGATTGATATGTGGGGTTTAACGTCCCAAAACCACTATATGATTATGAGAGACGCCGTAGTGGAGGGCTCCGGAAATTTAGACCACCTGGGGTTCTTTAACGTGCACCCAAATCTGAGTACACGGGCCTACAACATTTCCGCCTCCATCGGAAATGCAGCCGGGATTCGAACCCGCGCCCTGCGGGTCAGCAGCCGAGTACCTTGGCCACTAGACCACCGCGGCGGGGCGAGAGAAGGAAAGAAAGAATGAAAGAAAGAAAGAAAGAAAGAAATGTGAAAGTAAGGGACGAAGAAGAGCAATGAGAAACAAGAAATGATGCGAAAAAGAAAAGAAAGTATATTTTTTTCAAAGTTATACAAAGTGGTCACGGCTACAATGCCTATTCTAGCTACTGCAGCTGCGTCCGCAGAGTTTATTACGCGATTAACTAGAGGTGCTATAGTGCATGTGCTGGAGCTGCACTGGAATAGTGCCTCGGTGAGCTAGAGATTTACTATTGTATTGCAAAGCACAATTTATGTAGTTTAGGAGTGATTATTTGTTTGGGCTAACTTGTACCAGAAAAGGAAACGAAAGATGACTAGAGCGTTCCTCGTAGGATATCAAAAAATCAATCCCAGAAGGCTCTCTAGCGGTACCCCACTTCTTCACCAAACCGTGCGCGTAGAAGACGCGTGCCGTCACGGCATTTTCTTGTTTCTGTTATCGGGCCGTTGTTCTCTTGCAGCACGCACGCACATGCGCACGCAGTTTGGCCCTGGTGTGTGTCTTGCGTCAATATCAAGAACGTACTTGCCTAAACTCCGTAATTACGGTCTCTAGCCCCTTTGGGACGTCGTAAGTCAAGCAAAATATTGCGTCTTAACGGCAACAATAGGCCCTTGCGCTTATAGTTTTTACTGCCTTGAACGTTTGGAAGTACAGGCGCTGCATCGAAGCCTTTGTCACTCTTCCGCCAAAATGAATTTTGTGGAGAAGAACAGGTTGAAAAAAGCACAATAAAATTATAGGCCACACCGTAGAGGAGGGCTCCGGAGATTTCGACCTCCTGAGGTTTTGTAACGTGCAATAGGATAGAAAGTTGGCCTAGTTGGTACAAATGCGTCGCCGAAGAGGCTCGAAAAGACTTAAACATGGAAAGAATGGCTACTGCATGTTCGGGCGTTCCTTGTCTAGGTCTTTTCGTGCTGCTTCAACGATGCAATTTAATCATCATCATCATCATCATCATCATCATCATAAACACCATCATCATCATTCCGACTAGGCCTACTGCAGGGCAAAGGCCTCTCTTATGATCCGCCAATCAACCCGGTCTTTCTGCTGCCACGTTATACCCGCATTCTTTGAAGTGACCTAAATCAAGGGCTTCAGCATTTACGCCTCCATCGAAATCTACGACCGTCGGGTCAGCGGTCGTGCGCCATACCGCTAGACCACCGTGATGGCGGACTATATCCGCGTATTCTTCGGTATGTTCAGAATCATAATCAATTTTATGGTGATTAGTACAAAGGTTACATATAGTGTTAATATACAGAAGGTCCTGAAGTCAAGGACGGCAAAGAGACCTCCTTTTCAAAATAAATAATAAATATAGGTTAAGCATATAAAACATACGCCTTACAAAATTCGAACATAGCAATGATTTAAATAAACTGAAAAAATATAACGACATAATGATTTTTAATTGTTTATACTTATTATGATGTTGTTAGGTTCAATGTCACTTGGTAGCGTTTCGACCCATCGCAGTGGCTACAAAAGCTTTTGCTACAAAAGCTTTTGAAGGACACCGATAATAGCTAAATGTGCGCTCGGTGATTGCGTGAAATCACACATGCGAGTCTGTCGCTGATGCTTCGAAAGCAAGGACACCCGGTAGGCGACAAAGGCGCTGCCATTGTTTCTGATACGAAGTCCCTTTTCTTCATGTTTGGGTCACTGCAAAACGCAGAATCTGTTGACCAGTAAGGCATACGCGGTTAAAGAAGCAGCGAAGTGTCGGCAAAGTTTCGTGACCGGGAACGCTATTGAATGCAGCTGCTATGGCTTTGCGTTGCTAAGCTCGAGGTCGTGTACTCAGCTCCTGACACGTCCGAATTTCTGTGACGGGGGCGCAATATGCAAACGCCCATGTATCATGCGTCGGGTGTGCCCTAATGAAGTCCAGGAAGTTGACGCAAATCCGCAGTCTCTGACATTTTTCGATTCCAACTACGGCGTGCTTCGTAGTAAAATCTCAATTCGGACGCGTAAAATCTTATAATTTAGTATTTGGCTTTTGAGCCATGTTCGACGCAAATTTCTGATTGTCGCCATCAGGTAAATGCGATTTCTGATGCACTTATTGCCATTTCTATTTGTTTCTAAACATTGAATGCGCGCTGTATTAAAGAGTCTGCCATGTTAATTGTAGAATAGTTATAATACGTTTTCTACCTATAGATCCTCAATGCGCTAAAAGCACAGTGCTTAAATTGTACCTCAGTGGGATGTTGTCACCCCGCAATCAGCATCTTTGTTTATGTGACTCGTTACACTGTCGTCTTTTCTATAGGTCGTCCTTCTGGTACCAGGTGGAAACATAATTGTTAATGAAGAGGAAACATTCTACTTAAGTAGAATAAATGAAAAATTGAAGGGAAGGACGACAAAAAAAAAAAAAACGTTCAGAAGATTCTATGCACTGTGGCGATCGATGCGAGGCACTCATTAATGACCGGCTTATGGCGAGAAAGAAACTTTGACTGAGCCTGTGCAGCGTAGCACTACTGGTTTTGGAA
This sequence comes from Rhipicephalus annulatus, assembly GCA_013436015.1. Lineage (NCBI taxonomy): Eukaryota > Metazoa > Arthropoda > Arachnida > Ixodida > Ixodidae > Rhipicephalus > Rhipicephalus annulatus. The sequence continues at coordinate 417,136 of WOVY01001811.1, read as the reverse complement.
AACTGGTTAACATCCCTGCGTTTCCGCTTTCTCGTTTTTCTTCCTTCCCAATTCACCTTGGCCTAACTATATACTTATTTCTATTACTAATTTAAACCGTGCCGATTCGCGCTTCTCAAAACTTGCCAGCATCCCAACTGCCAGAACAAAAGTCTCCAGTGACGTATCGCTCCGCCTATGACGTCATCCGCGACATTTCAGCTCAGGCCACATGACCCGCGGTTGTCAGGGTGCAGCAGCCACTCTACCCTGTGATAGTTCACATCAGGCCCGCAGCCAGGGGGAGGGAGGTTTGCCCTAGAGGTCCGCGGCCCCTCTGAAATTTAGATAAAGGAAGTGTTTTACCCTGTACCAACGTGACGTTTTTTGTCAGAAAAAAGAGCCAAATGCGCTTTAACTAAAACTGAGAAAAAGCGTACTGTTTTGCTGCTGACAATACGGTGGGGCCGGCTTCAACAATTTTTGGTCAGTGTTCCCCGTACCCTACATGCCTCAATTCTATATATTGCGGCTAAAATCTATATAGCCCACTGTCGTCAGTATTCAGGATTAAATACTGTATTTGGCTCTTATAGATTGAGACATGCCATTTGACCTTGAATTAGCTTGTAAAATAAGTCTAAAATATTTTGAACGTACGACACAGCATTATTTTTTTTCAATAAAATTGGCGTCATACGTCTGCTTTTGTCGGGCGTAATGGCGATGAGTAGACTTGAAGAGCGAGTCCTTCAGGGCAAAAGGTGCGCTATTCTGGCCAGCCAGTAGTGTTTTCTTGTTCTTACAGTCTATTAAAGGCCTCGAAGAGTGCTTCAGATCTTCTGAGCTTGTTTTGTTCCGCGACGTTTCGGATCACTTCTCCTTCAAGGAATAGATCGGTGCAGGTCATCTTCATACCATCTGTCTTTCAGGGGCGAATCACGTTAGGGACTAGTATTGTCCGTTGTGCGTTGTCCGTTGTACGTTGTCAGTGCTCACGGTGAAGATGACGATGACGCTGATAAGTTTGCCCGTCGTTGTGCGTTGTACGTGCTCATGGTGACGATGAGGCTGATGACGATGCAAGGTACCTCCTATACGCCATGACGGTGACGCTAATGACGACAAATAATACGCGCATTCTAGACCAAGCATTCCCTTTCTGCCATTAATGAAACGTGCTCTCACCCGCGATAGGAAATTCTTATGTGATAAATTTTTCTTAGATATAGTTTTTTGGGCGATTTTCCCGAGTGGGTGTGAGTCATACATATAGGCAATCATCATTATCATCATCATCGTTAATCCCTATGCAGACAGCACCCGATTACGGTGATGACGATGAAGAATAAGCGCGTTTCAGAGAGGGTTCTCGGCCGATCCCCCTTTGTGGGTGTGCACCAGAGTAACAAGAATCATCATCATCATCAACACACATTCTCTTTCTGTTATGAATGGAAACAAACGTGAACGTGCTATCGCCCGTGAAAGGCAACGCTGACGCAGACAACAAACTACCCTGGAGGCGGGAGCTGGCGAAGCAATGACAAAGCGGCAACGCCGACAACCTGCTACTCTGGAGTCGAGAGCTTGGCATGCGGCAGTTCAACCTCGACGCAGAGAGCAAGTTATCCCGTTGGCGAGAGCTCGAGAAGAAGCGGCAAGATGGCGATGCCGACAACAAGCTGCTACTATGTTGATTATTTTGGTGACGATTGCCACATCCCTACAAGTCCCCCACCCCCACAAAAAATTTCTGGCTACGGAACTGGTTAACACTGAAGGTTCATGCGCACTATGGACGATTCTCGAAAAATTGGACGTCTTTACTACTGTTCCTTCGTTATTAGTCAAAAGTCCGAACCTATAAGCGATGTTGAATTATTTGTTGTCATAGTTACTGCTGCTTCGAATGTTTGTGGCACGTATTCACACTTGATTACTGATGATGATGAATACTTAGAAAATACAGACACGAAAGAAATAACTAACTCGAGAGTTCCCACTTGCCTAGAAAATTAGTATGTGAGAAGGGGGCAGGAACAAAACATGATAAACACTGTAAGCCTCTTATAACAAAAAGTAAATGGTATTTTCAACTTATTCTTTAACCAAGGGTATTTCAGACCTCAGTACACGTATACTCGCACAGAGCGGGCCTGGCGATTTCTCCTTGCTCCTTTTCCACAGAGACCGAAGCTATGCAACAGTTCTTCCTGAACTCAATCAGAAAACGAACTTCCTCACACTCGAAATTATATTACGGTAACTTGGTCTACCAGTTGATTCGATTGTTCTTTTATTGAAGGCCTCTGCACTGGGACACTCGGACAAGATTATACTCAGTGTCGTCAAAAAGTTCATCTTAAGTAGATGTATTAGTTGAATCAGCCGCTAAAAATTCTACGCTATGCCATCCTAGTAAAATGTATTTGGTCATTGGGAGGTTACGCAAAATAGGGTTGGCTAAAAGAAGGATTCATTATAATTAACGCTTCTTTGTAAGTGCATCTGTAACCTCTATTAGCACATACAAACAATAATAAATCTTGACGGCATGATCCACCCGATCGACTCTTGGCCGATTCCATCGAGTGGAGCCATTCTTTCAAGCACCATCATCATCATCATTATCGTCGTCGTCGTCGTTATCACCACTGTGAAACCTGTAATTAGGGTTTTGATTTATTTATTATCTATTACTAATGAAAAACTTTATAGTTGGTACGCTTGAGTGAGCATAAAAACTTCATTAAAAACTGGTAATGTTTTATTATTAATCCCCTTTTCTCGACAATTACTTAAGATTTTATAAGACTACTCAATTCTTGGCTAGTCCCCCACAGTGGGTAGGAGCCACAAGAGAATGTGAACAAGAAGAAGAACAAGTTATGCGAGGAAGAAAAGAACTAAAGCTGCGGGCGCGTGGCAAGCGTTAACCATCAAACGCGGTAGATGAAGATGCCCCCGAAAGCAACTCGGCGTCTGCTTCACGCTATCTCCGGCGTCACCGATGCCGAAGATGAAGTCCACATCGTCCCTTCAGCGAAGTCCTTGGCACAGCAGTCGGAAGAGTACTTGGTGTGTACTGACTTTCTTCCGGAATTGGATCCCGACCAGCTGCGCTACTTCCAACTGGTCGAAGCGGCGGACATCACCAATCTGGAGGCGTTCCTCAGTTCTCACCCGCACCTAAAGAAAGACTGCGTCAATTGTCAGGGCTACACGGCGCTTCACGTTGCGGTTCGCCGAAAGGACTTGCCGATGGTGAAATTCTTAGTCCAAAATGGAGTCCAGCTCAATGACGTGCTGCTACACGCCGTAGAAACGGGTGACGTGCCATTAACGGAGTTCCTCGTCAAGGAAGCAAGCAAGACCGACCAGCAATGCGAAAAACATGGCTACCCGTATAGTTCTACGTACACCGCCGACGTGTCACCCATTGTACTGGCGGCACAAACGGGCCACTGGGCGCTGATCCACTCTTTCGTCAAACGAGATCTCCGGGTCGAAGCTCCACACGCGGCCTCCTGCCTCTGCAAAACTTGCATCAAGGAAATGAGGACAGAAGGAGTGAATGCATCGACGCGCAACCTAAACACTTACAAGGCCATCTGCAATCCCCACTACATGCTCCAGGTATCGGGCGACCCCATACTCGATTCTTTCCTCTTCGCTCAGGGCATGGCCGGGGCGTCTCTCGCCGAAGAAGAATTCAGAAGGGAATACGACCAGGAGATCTCGAAGCTTCGAAAGTTCACCTGCGCCCTGCTCGACCAATGCCGCACGATCGAGGAGGCGCGTGTTCTCCTCGAACGACCAGCCGGACTCGAAGGCCGGGTGGCACACCTGGCGTTTCCGCGCGTCATCCTGGCCCTGCAGTTCAACGAGCGCGAGTTCGTGACGCACGGCCATGTTCAGCAAGTGCTTCGCATCGAGTGGGAAGGAGAGTTCAAGGCGTGGAACCGATTGCAGTTTCGAGTCAAGCTTGTTCATTTCGCGATCAGGTTCTTCATACTGCCCTTCGTAGCAGTTTGGGTCAAGCTGATGCCGCAGTCGGTCATGGCTAGGCACTGGTCGAGCCCCGTGAACAAGTACATGAACCACTTCGCTGCGAGGCTCATGTTCGTATTCTTTGTATATATGCAGATATGTCTCGACAAGGCGAGAACGTCCCGGGGCGCTCCTCGCACCGGCGTCGAATGGCTTATCGTCATCTGGGTAATGGGATTCATCGTCGAAGAGATCGTACACTGTTATACCATCGGCGCAAAGCGATACTTCAGTAGCATGTGGCACTGGTACGACATAACCATGATCAGCCTATTCTTGCTCACTTTCATCTTTTGGGTCGTCGCTTGGGCGGAGTTGCTGGGAGACCCGAGTGGAGGTACCGTGCCGCCTCGCAAGGACTGGCCCAGTATGGATAGCACTCTGATACACGAGGCCCTGTTCGCACTGTCTTCCGTCATGAGCGTGTTCAAGCTCATGTTCTACTTTCAGGAGAGCGCCAAACTAGGACCGCTGCAGGTGTCCATTTCATCCATGATGGTCGAGATCGTGCGCTTCTTTTTCATCTGTCTCTGCATCATGCTTGCGTTCGCGTTCGGGCTGACGCGCATGTACGAGCCCTACAAAGGAATGAAGCGGACGGAACCCGATGGCGAGGAAGTGAAACAGAGCCCGGCCTTCACATCGTTCGGCAACTCCATGAAGACGTTATTCCTTCGGATGCTGGGCGTCGCGTCCGATGACCAGGCGGACGTGGTGGTGGCTAACGCCGAAGACGGGTCCATCAACGAGCACAGGTTCACCGAAGTAATCGGCTCCACCATGTACTCTGTGTACCAGGTGCTAATGCTCATCGCGATGCTCAACTCGCTCATCGCCATCGTCACGGGGACCTTCCAGAAGGTAATCGACAACGCTGAGGTCCACTGGAAGTTTTACAGGACGCGGCTTTGGATGCACTACATCAACGAGGCACTCGTCGCTCCAAGCCCGTTCCTCTTCTTCCAGATGCCGCTCATGATAGTGGACTTGGTGAAGAAAAGAAGGTACTGGCCGCTGAGGAACCAACCACCGGATTCCTACCCGGACGTTATCCACAAACTGGTACAAAGATACCTCTGCCACGAGCGTGTCATACTGTATGACTGAGGGACCTACCGGAAGCGTACATAAGCCTAACCAGACAATCAAAATTATTGAAAACACGCAAATATATTCGATACGATCTAGTGTTACGCGCGTCATGTTTATAGCTAAGCATCCACGACGAGACCCAATTTAGTCTATGGTATTCTTGAGATAGCTTGTACAATTTTATTATTTGTTCCGTACTGTCCGAGAACGTAATGTTTTGTTGTATGAAAAGTGCTACAGACGAAATGGCTAGTGTTTGAATATGTGGCCCACGAAAAAGATATTTGCCCGAAAACCACGCGTTATTACGTGTTCTTTTGCTATAATAAATGTATTTACCGTATTCGTCGCAGCGCCAACGTCGAAGTCGGCATTGGTTTCGTTACACGAACAGAAGTCGGCGTCACTGATACAGAGCGGGACTCGACGTGTAACATTACTTCGCGACGAAACCGGAGACTTGTATATACGATCAATGGCGCCAATCAATCTACTTTGCGGAGGAGGCTACACAGTTTTAGGCGCATTTATTAGTTATCTGCCAGGTCGCCCGTATAAGGAGCGTTCGACGAGCAGAAATGTCACTAATTACTGAGTGTTGTGGAGCTTGAATCTTCATTGCTGATAATAGGGTATATAATATGTATAGATTTTACGCGAAACAATGAAATCAAATACGTGGTGTGTGCTTTTGCGATGGTCGCTCGAACAGCCTGTTTTCATATGTATGCCTATTTAGTTGTTGTGTGTGCGTTTTGTTATTTTGAGTTCGCGTTCTTGGTCATCGACGTTGAGTGAGTGTGGGCGACGCATGTACTATTCTGGCATCAAATATCTGACAGGTCTCTCGCTTGTTTAATAATGGTTTCATGAGAAGGAGTCAGTGAGTAGCTATCTATACGGACATTCCTTTTTGTTGCTGTTTTTTATTTGCGTTGAGCGAAACGTTACGAGGTGTATCGAAGTGTTTGTGTAAATGGAGTAGTGTGCACGCTGTGGCCTTGGTAGAGGCGTCGACTACATTGGCGCTTATAGGGTAGCTTAAAGTTTGACGTAACGTCAGCACTGACGATAACCGCATCGCAGATTTTGCCGCAAGTTTTGCTCAGTTCCTCCGGGGTTGAGCAACACATGAATATAGCTTGCTGAGTAATACAGCACACGTGTCAGGTTTGTCGAAACGAAGTTCACTTTCCTGCATTCCTCAGAGGTCCGCTTGCATGTAGCTTGCCCAGTCATATGAGTACATTTACAAGGTTTAGTACTTTTATAAAAGTGGCTAGCCAACATTGCAATCACAATTGACTTTGCACCAATATGGCATTTACACTGTGTATAGCCGTTTCACGAGCCTGCACAGCCCGGTGGTAGAATACTTGACTGCCACTCAGGACGCCTGGATTTTATTACTGGACGGATTTCAATTTTTATTCTTTCCAGTCACCCGAATTTTCGCACAAATTTTTCACTTCAGGCCAAATCGCTACGGCGCATGTTTTGGCGGGCGAAGGAGCTTCGCTTTCCGGCGTCCTCTCCATCGCAAATAATGAGTGCTTCTTGACGGAAAGGAAAATGAGCTAATTTCTGCCTGCCGATTGTGGTGACAATGCTAAGCTCCTTGTATGAAAGGGGGAAGGGAATAAAAAGAGTAGCAGAAAGATAAACAAGATGGAGCACTCGCCGCACAGGGGCGACAGAGAGAAAGTAGAGTGTAAGGATGGAGACATGGTCGAAGGAGTCCGAGGACGGGGCACCGATCGGCGAGAGCTACATGGCACCAGGAGCTCGCGGACGGCGAGAGCTACGCTGGCACCAAAGATCACGGGCGGCACAACAGTTCAGCTTGAATTACACCGAGAGCATAGCTCCTACGCGAATAAATTAGCCGAAACAGTGTTCAGTCGATGTGTGCTCGAACGCTGCGAGCAGTGGAGAGAGCGAAGCGAGAGAGAGGTGACACGTGGCGAGTACTCGGCAGTTGAGGGTAGAGACTGACGTCACCACGCACTGCAAAGAAAGGCGTGACCTACTTAGCACCGCCCCAACTCCTGTGGCGAGGGTACTGCGGTGCGGCGTGATGGAGACACGAACAGACAGTGTTACACAGGCTAGTCAAATAGCTTCACATCTAAAAAAAGATTGCCCTGAGTAAAGGTTGGAAACAGACTTTGCGCCGCCCTCTTAGCTGATTAGAGGGTGCTGCAACGGCCTTTATGATTGGCGACATTATCGAATTCGACTGTATACGTGGCAGAATTCGACTATGTCCGGCAGAACTTATGCAACGCTCTTGAAAGAATCGATACTTTCGTAGAGACGGCTGTTCATTTTGTCCTGAACAGTCTCGATCGCAAAAGCCCGCGTCCAGCATGCAAAGAGGCCGCGGGCATGCACCGGCGCGCCTGAGCGATTCCCCGGAACGAGTAATCGTTTTCGACCGCAACAGTCACGGCCGCTTTGTTTCTCGGTCGGGGGGGTATATAACTATACGAGCGGAATTCGGCTTGCTCTCCACACTACCTTCTTGCCCCCTTTGCCATGGGATGCGCACGTCGCGCGTGCTGCCGACGATCTTGACGTTGTTGGGAAAGTTGAGCAATCGGCCGTAGATCAAGCGATTCACCGCTGGAGCGCACGCGTATACGTAGCTCCTGAGTTCTAAACGTTATAACGCTTTGGCGTCCAACGGGCTTTTACCGCTTCATTTGCCTAGTAAATATGGATAATTTGGTGCAACTGCTGATGGCACCAAACCGTATACTTTTGACCAACTGCCCACTCATACAAGCCTATAGCTTTGTATTCAGTCTTTGTATCGCTTTGTATCATTGCCTTTAACTCACAGTGGTAGTCACCAAGCGTTTTTCGAATGCTGCTTACTTTTCTCAATTTGAGGGAGAATGTGAGAGGAATAATGGCTTAATGATTAAGCCAATGTTTATTCTAGAAGACTACAGGCAATTTGTGATGCTTTACGATACAGATTGCTATATGCGTGACAGCAAGTACTAGGGGCAAGTTATATTTAACCTAACTGATCATCCTTCAATACCGCTTATTATTATTAAACGCGAAGCGTTTCTTTGCGTACTGCAAGCACTCCTGGCGTCTATCTATCTATCTATCTATCTATCTATCTATCTATCTATCTATCTATCTATCTATCTATCTATCTATCTATCTATCTATCTATCTATCTATCTATCTATCTATCTATCTATCTATCTATCTATCTATCTATCTATCTATCTATCTATCTATCTATCTATCTATCTATCTATCTATCTATCTATCTATCTATCTATCTATCTATCTATCTATCTATCTATTTATTTTAGTAGTTCTATTATTAGTATTAGAACTATTAAAAATATTACTATTAGTATTACCATCATCGTCATCATTATAGCTGTCATTGTTGTCGTTGCTGGGATTTTAAGTTCCAAATCCACGGCGTCATTATGAGCCACGCCGTAATGGAGGGCTCCGGAAATTTCGACCACATGGCATCCTTTAACGTGTATACCTAGGATTAATCTGGATAGACGGGCTTGATGCCTTCATTGAACTGCGATCGCTGCTGCCGAGACAAACCTCGACGGACGTTGTTTCACGATGACCAATGGTGGCGCAGGAAACGGAAAAGAGAGTTGAATGCAATTCGCGAAAATTGACGTCTCCAAGTGGCCATTTTTCCTTCGACAAAGACCAGTGCGTAGCTGATTTCATTTCTAGTTATCTCCCCCCTCCCCCCCAAACAATCCTCTCGAGAAAGAGCTCTTCGAGCTTGCCACTGCCGATCACTTCCTGCTACGAATTCCCGTTGGCTCGCAGCCTCACGTGTCGAGTATTTTGGTCGCACAGCCTCGAGGAAGAGGCTGTCTCGGTGACGTGCCCGACGATGTCGGTGACAGATGTATTCACGGCTCCTCAGTATAGACCCTCGTGAGACACCCGAACCGTGTGTCTTTGAGCTGGCCATTATTACACAGAACACACTAACGTCGGCTTGACGTTTTACTAATCAGTTCAGATAGATAAATAGATAGATAGATAGATAGATAGATAGATAGATAGATAGATAGATAGATAGATAGATAGATAGATAGATAGATAGATAGATCTTGTATCAGCGCTGTTGTGCGTCTCAGAAAACATTACTAGCAGAAGTTGCTGTCAACAATGTCGAAGGGGATATTGTTTACAGTAGTTACAATAAAAGCATTGTTATATATATATATATATATATATATATATATATATATATATATATATATATATATATATATATATATATATATATATATAGATAGATAGATATAGATATATAGATATATAGATATATATATATATATAAACTTGTCGGTAACCTCGACTCTACCGCAGCTGTTACGGAATAAAACGCCAAGAAAAAAATAACGTCCCTGACCGGGACTCCACACGAACGCGGCGCTGCCGACAAAAGACGCTGGTAGGGCGCGCACTCACTGGAGTAGTACTTCTCGATGGAATTATCCTTGGGCGCGTTGCCCCCGAGTGCCTCGGACATGCTGTTCAGGCCGTTCGAGGCGTCGGCTGCCACCTCGTACTGTACGCACAGCGCGTACACGATGATCAGGGACACCTGCGTGAAGCGAGCGACAGAAATTTGAAGAGCGCGCTGAGAAGACTCACGAAAGCAGCTCAACAGCTGTTGTGTAATAATACGATTAGAATCAGTACAGAACTGCCTGCACTATTCATTGCGTTCGCGTGTGATCACTTCCGCACCACTACTGGTGTTTTCTACTGAATGTGTGCAGCTGGGAACGTGAAATTCGCTCCTGGCTTACCTTAACCAAGCGACAAACTCAAGCGGCCTAAGTTTAAGAATCGCTTTTGAAGGTGAAGGCGTATGTAGATGCGTATATTACCCATAATATAGTCCTCCATTTGTTTGTTACTGATGTGTAGATTAGGCTTGCATTTTAGCTTCATGCTCTGTTATCATCCTTTTTAGCAGTCCTCCATTAGGCAGACAAAAATAGTTCAGTGATAACTATGCTTCGTTTCATACAGTAGCGTATACAAAAATGTTTTCAAGAGGGAGGGGGGGCGGGTTCAACCCAAGGTTTCATACATCGGGTGCTAGGCTATAGCGACACTTCTTGAAGTATGATGCTGAAATGTGGGGTTTAACGTCCCAAAACCACCATATGATTATGAGAGACGCCGTAGGGCTCCGGAAATTTCGACCACCTAGGGTTCTTTAACGTGCACCCAAATATGAGCGCACGGGCCTACAGAATTTTCGTCTCCGTCGAAAATGCAGCCGCCGCAGCCGGCATATGACCACGCGACCTGCGGTCCAGCAGCCAAGTACCTTGACCACTAGACAACCACGGCGGGGCACTTTTTGAAGTAGATGCGTTCGCAGCTAGAAACAGTTCAATTATTTTATCACCCATAATGTACGTTTTCCCCTTTTTAGACAGAGTTATGGATGAAGATGCTTTGTGCCTCAGGAATAAAACTCGCTATCTGTATGGTTTTCAATAGGTTGTTTTGAGTCGCTTAGCGCCTCTGTCTTTTCGTATAGTGGCCTCCACGTTATAGTGGCTCCGGCAGGGAGAAGCCGGAGCCAATCGCGGAGGTCACGTTTACTACAAAAAATTCAAACTTGAGGCGCGCGAACTTACACATTTTTCTGATAAAACTTCCTACAGAGATTCAACAGCGTTGCACCTGATGTATCAAACGGAGAGGGTAGGATGGGGTAAAATGCAACAAAAATGTGAAAATAGTGAGTACTATTTTTTTATTTCCCTCTTTGCCGACAACTGTTCAGAAGCTTTCTTTTGAGTAGAAAATATGCACTGCATATATGTGACAATGTTGCCACGGTTCAAAGGGGTGTTTTAAAAATAAATAGAGAATGCACTACATGTCTCATTTTACCCCAACGTTCGGGGCAAAAGGAGACACAGCGTAAGGCAAAATGAGACAGTGTGAAAAAAAATTCATCCCTTCATATTTTGCACTATAGAAGCACCTGAAATTTACTCCGTGGGCCCCCAAGCAGTCTTCACAAGCCCACTTCTTGCACTCCATGCAATAAATCTAGACAGAACCCGGCGTTGTGTTGCTCCGAAACCGCCAGCAGACCAAGCACCCCAGTCTTTTTTTTTTTTTGTGGTAATGATGTCTTTTGTTGAACACTTTATTAGAGTATTCAATGATTAAAGGCTAGATATGTTCTGACGCATCTATATGTTCTGACAGTAAACATATGTTCCGACATTATGTTCTGATGCAGAACTTCATGGACATTTCGCCGCTTTTAACTTCGTCAGCTGGCCGGCCATTGGGGGGCTATAAATTTCGAATTTTTATCGTTTGTTATTTTTGATGATATATGAAGTTTAACGTCCCAAAACCTCCATATGATTATAAGAGACGCCGTAGTTGAGGGCTCCGGAAATTTCAACCACCTTGGGTCGCTTGTTATTTTTAAAATTTTGGTATAAAAATTTTAATAAAACTTGATTCCTAGACGTGTTTGTGAACGGCTTGACTCATAGATTAATTTTTTCGTGCGTCTCTTGAGAGTATCCTTGGGAACGCAGAACAGCCTCGATGTAGCGCGAATAGAATTAGTCCTATCCTCGACAGCAGTCAGTGCTTTCCGCCCATGAAGCTCTATACAATGTTCTCCTGTACGTCCTAGCCCCCCTCCCACCCACCCCACTCCTAAAAAAAATCCTGGTGCACAGTATTTAACTAGAGAAAGCGGAAGTGTAACGCTCCATGCGGAGAATAACGGAAATGTGGGCTAGTTAGTTATGGTTCATAATGAATTGAATGGGGAAGCGTTAGGACGAATACACGAACGAGAAAAGAGCAGTGCTTGTCGTGTATTTTCTCGTTCGTGTATTACGTCTTAACGCTGCCCCATTCAAATAATAATGAACTTCATGCGGAGCTTTGATAATAGTTGAAATTGGCCGACTGGCCTTCTGAAATTGCGAGATCCCTGATATATTGCTTGGGCATTCATGTGCCATTTTTCGAAGTGTATGGGCTGTCCATTAGTTTATCGCGAATCTGTCAAGTGGGCCATAATACATTAAACGTGGGATTTACAAGAAACACGAGAACATGTACTACATCTAGCTGCATGGCCGCTGAACCCGGTACTCTCTCTTACATAACTTTTTTTCTTGTGTGTGAATTTTGAAAAAAAATATGAAAAATAGAATTTCGAGAAAGAAGCCACGTGTGTGTTTTTTTTTCTTTTTGGTTGGGAAAGTGCCTGTACTTTCACAGAGACTACTCGCATATTTTTCTGTCATGGCGCCCCGCCGCGGTGGTCTAGTGGCTAAGGAACTCGGCTGCTGACCCGCAGGTCGCGGGTTTGAATCCCGGCTGCGGCGGCTGCATTTCTGATGGAAACGGAAATGTTGTAGGCCCGTGTGCTCAGATTTGGGAGTACGTTAAAGAACCTCAGGTGGTCGAAAGTTCCGGAGCCCCCCACTACGGCGTTTCTCATAATCATATGGTGGTTTTGGGACGTTAAACCCCACATATCAGTCTGTCATGGCGTGTCCACTTATTGACGAGGCAAGTTCCTGGCAGCAATGCTCAGTCATGGCAGGGAAAAACAACCGATGTCGAAAAGTTCGTATATTGAACTCGTTTCTCGGCCAAAGTTGCACGTGCGAATATTTTCTCCGTAGAGGACAGATTTAGAAGCTGCGCCGTTTCGAGCGAGAAGTTCAGTGCACTCCTAGGACAAAATTTGTTTTCTTCTTGTGTTGAATGGAATGAATAGTTAGCTTTCTCATGTGATTTGATTCAGCAATACAATAATTTACATGACAAAATGAAGCACAGCATGAAGAACCTTATGCCAGGTAAGTTTAAATATTCGGTAACGAAAAAGGATCCGTGACATATTGAACATGTCGCCATTTTCTCACCCGTCATTTTTTCGTATTTGTAAATTAGTGCAATTCGTCACATCAGCTTTTTGAACTCTGAATCGTCGAATGCAAAATTTATATTGCCTCTAATGCGTGCGTTTGTCTTGAATCATTATTCAGAACTATATCATTTATTACTTTGCAGCAATAACTAACTGATATGAAGTACCTGCTAATAATAATAATAATAATAATAATAATAATAATAATAATAATAATAATAATAATGGTGGTGGTGGCGATGGCCCATCACAGTCCCAAACTACTGGCTGATGGAAGAAATAAGAATGCACAAAAATTCGGAAATGACGAGAGCATTATAACAGAAAGAAAGCCCTCGCTACCGAAGATGCGTGTTTAGACAAACTTCCATTTGAATACGGTATCACTTTTAAGAAATTGCTCCGGTATAATAACAATCTTATCATTTCAAAGAAAGAAACATATATGTTATGCAAGGAAAGAGTTCGCTACACCCGAAACTCAATACCAATGTTCTTTTCCTTTCTCCTGTCACCACTGCGCATTCGCGCTGTACCGCCACTCAGCAACACGACGCGCAAAAGCTCCCGGTGGTTCGGTGCGGGGGACAATTGAAAAATACCTGTATGAGCAGGAGGAGAAAAGCTAGTTTTCCCCGCTTCCACATGACTGCCGGGTCCAGTCGTGTCCTGGGGTCTGAAAAAATCACTCAAATTCTGCACGGGCTGCGATACCACAGGCAGAGCGCGCCTCCGCAAACGAAACACACTCCCCGAATCCGCCGCTGGCAGTGGGCATCGCGTCGTCACTTGCGCACGCCACCACTAAACGACATGGCGAGAGAATCCGAAGGGGGCGCAACCAGGGGTTGACGAGGAAGAGGGAGGATTGTTACGGGGGAGGAAAGCACTTCGTCATGTCGCACGCACCGAACGACGACGCCGAGTCGCGTGCGACAGAGGCTGCGGACCAAACGACATCTGTCGTGGTCGCGTTGCACCACGGATTCCGTTTTGCTTCGAGTTCCTTTGTGGTCTTTGCGCGACGGACACTGGCCGGCCTTTGCGGTTGATTTGAGCACGGCGCGAGTTTTTTTTTTTTTTTCCTGAGAGTGGAAGTTTTACAAAAGTAAAGGGTCTCTGCCCTGGCGCTTTTACTACTGATAATCTTGGCACGCTCGTACGCACGATTTGGGCTCCTCCCAAATTACAGAGGGTGGGACGAATGTGTGGAAATGCGAGGAATGAAGTAATAAATAAAAATAGAATGAAGGTAGCAGGTATTGTTGTCAATAAATAATAACAACAAAGACCGGAAGTAAGCCGATCGATGCTATAGTTTTATCGAATTTGTTGAGCTGTCACAGGCGCTGTGTTCGAGAGTCCTAAGAAATTAGTGCGAATTACTGGACAACCTGTGTTTTAACCTGTGGTACTCCCTTATTTGTCGCTATTTGGGGCGAGTTATACGTTGGGAGAGCTGATAAATATCGAATGATAATTTACAGCTTCGTAGGCTAGTGAAAGGAGACAAGAACACTTTAGTTATAGTTATGCCGACATTACCACATATGCTACGTGTACACGATGACTCGGATTTATTAAAAAGTGTAGCAAGCAAGAACAAAATTGTCTTGCTCGGCAGGAACAAGGACACATATATAGGTGCAGAGGGCAGCAGTGACCAGCGTTAACTTCGTGACAAAGATACGTTATCGTGACATCACACTGAGGGAGCATTTGCGAACTGTTAAAATTGTGGTTTGACGTAAGCATAAAAACCAAACCATCTTGCCGGTACTTAGCTACGGAGCAGAAACCTGGAGACTTACAAAGAGGGTTCAGCTTAAATTGAGGACGACGCAGCGAGCAATGGAAAGAAAAATGGTAGGTGTAACCTTAAGAGACAAGAAGAGAGCAGAGTGGATTAGGGAACAAACGGGGGTTAAGGATATCATAGCTGAAATCAAGAAGAAGATATGAACATGGGCAGGGCATGTAGCGCGTAGACAGGATAACCGCTGGTCATTAAGGGTCACTGACTGGATTCCCAGAGAAGGGAAGCGGGTTAGGGGGAGACAGAAGGTTAGGTGGGCAGATGAGATTAAGAAGTTTGCGGGTATAAATTGGCAGCAGCAAGCACAGGACCGGGTTAACTGGAGGAACATGGGAGAGGCCTTTGTCCTGCAGTGGACGTAGTCAGGCTGATGATGATGATGATGAAAATTGTGGTTACGATTACAATTGGCGTCGTCTTACACTTTTGGTATTCGACGTGAGAATGGCCGTTGAAGTGCTGCAAGATTTACTATCGCTCTATGTTGACACTGGGCCGAAGCTCACACATTTACCTGTCTTCATTTTTTTGTCAAATAAATTAATAAAATAGCAGGGGAAAGAAGACAGGATAGATAGATAGATAGATAGATAGATAGATAGATAGATAGATAGATAGATAGATAGATAGATAGATAGATAGATAGATAGATAGATAGATAGATAGATAGATAGATAGATAGATAGATAGATAGATAGAGATAGATAGATAGATAGATAGATAGATAGATAGATAGATAGATAGATAGATAGATAGATAGATAGATAGATAAACTGCTGGTTTTAATGTAAGCTTGACGTCCTTCGTAACGCGACACACATCATCCAAGAACACTTGCATAATTGGCCAAATAACCGAGAAATAAGTATGTTTATTTCGATGAAAAAAAAATAGAGGGTGATGTTCCTGTGTGCAACGAAGAGGATCCTGACTAGGCAAATAGGTTTCCCCGATCGAATCCACTCACGTGAGAGAAATCGGAACTATCCGAGGCATCCTCTTGAGAGCAGTGGCGGAGCCAGGCAGAGCTGTCAGTACGCCACCGTCTTTGAAGAGCAACACGTTGTGTGCTGTAGTAAGCAAGCACGTATGCCCTTCGTGTTTTCAAGCTCAGTTTTTAAAGAGGAAGAGCAGAGATATCAACAAAATAAAGTGGAACGTTGTGACCAGGAAATTCTAAATTTATTTAGTAGTTGCATCAACAGCAAATATCCGATACAAGGCAGATTGTTCGATTCAGCTTGACAGCATGGTGTTCTTCTATATTATTCACAACTTGGGGAACGAGCATGGCAAGTAACAATATGAGTCGGGTCCTCACATGACGTGATTTTTTTTTATTTTTTTAGGAAATGAGAGAATAAAGTTGACATGCAGGTGCGAATACGTGAAGAATAGAAGAGCGTTAGGGCAGACAATTAACTTGCGTACTCACTCGCATCTACTTGCAGTACAGGTTAGCGCAGTTGTCGTGACGTCACTTCACTCGGCTAATTAACCCAGCCAGCTGCGCAGCCGAGGGCTGTTGCTGTGACCAGTCGGAATGGAAACTCGTTTCTTCAGAACCCTTTTAGTGGTATGGTTCAACTAGAATGAAATTAGTTCTGTATTGAGCTAGTCTGATGTGAGACCACGTGCTTGGATCAGGTGTCCATGCTCTGCTGGCTGCTGTCGAGAGCCTCTATTAATAGGCATGCTGATGGTAGGGGCAAGTGAGGTGGGGGAGGGGTGGTGGTTTTCTCTAGTCATATAGAAGGGAGCTTTAATGCAACTTGATACCTTTACTCCAGGCATCAATGTGTTAAGATAGACAGAGCAGAAAAGCGAACTGGCTCATCGGGTAAGAAATGTCCATTAGGAGTGCCGGACAGAGTTAGTTATGTAAGAATGATGGATGTACAGTTGTAAATAAGGAATAGCCGTTTGGGGATGCTACTGCTAATCAGCCGGAAGACAACTGTGCTGTACCTTGTGAAATCAGCTTTGCCTTCTGCCGTTTCTTTCTGCCCTAATCCAGCTGAACCAAGTATTTCAGTCGCAACTAGCGCTGTTTGTAATTGCGACCAGTTTCAAACACTCTCAAAGCCAATCATAGATCAAAATACTCTTCTTACTTATGGCAAGTTATACAGTTAAAGGTGCCATCTATGTATAAGTGAAATGATCTTAAATTGCTTTCAGTTATAGTTTGAAGTGTGTCTCAGACACTATTCATAGCGGGGCCAGATACAACTGAGCTCAACTTGCCGTCGCAAACCTTTCATTTGAGGCGAAATAACGAATAGAAGAAAAACACGCGGTAGTTGGGACAGTAAACGCAAACTATCTTTGCACAGACTCTGAACGAAGCGCAAAAGCAATACTGAGACAGCGTGGTCAATGCTAGAAAGAACCACGTAGCGAGTTGAAATCGTAAGCTGATTAGAGCAGAGAACATGATGATGATAGCTGGGGTTTAACGTCCCAAAACCACTATATGATTATGAGAGACGCCGTAGTGGAGGGCTCCGGAAATTTAGACCACCTGGGGTTCTTTAACGTGCACCCAAATCTGAGCACACGGGCCTACAACATTTCCGCCTCCATCGGAAATGCAGCCGCCGCAGCCGGGATTCGAGCCCGCGACCTGCGGGTTAGCAGCTGAGTACCTTAGCCACTAGACCACCGCGGCGGGGCGGAGCAGAGAACAGCGAGTGACAAGCCAGAAGTGTAGCTATGGTTGGTTCCTGAAAGGTCGTATAAAGTAATCGGAAGTGAACTAAACCTATTTGGGAGTCATAGTACGGGAGTACATGGATGGAGTGTAGAATCAACGCCACTCATTGAAAGTCGGTGAGTAGCACGGGGTGTCGGGATGGAGTCATCACTCGCTGTGTCGGGAGTCGGTTCTGGCCAGCGGGCGAGTGCAGCCAACGCATGAACCAATCTGGTCACCAGAGGCCGCAGCTGCGAGGGCCTTCTGCGCTGCTGCCACGCCGGCATCCTCGTCTCCCTCGGCGATGGGTCCACTGTCCGTGCTGCTGCCCTCGCTGCCGCCAGCCGCGTCCACACCTGCGTGAACGCCAGCAATTGCTCGTGTGCTTAGCATGCGTAACAGGCAGCACATCTGTGGCTGTCCTCGCTACGCTTGGCAGAGACGATAATTCTCAATTGTTCTGGTTTCACCTTGACAACAGACCGATGTTGCTGCCAGCTCTCATCGATTCACATACCAGAAAAATAATTGATGATAAAGCCTACAAATGCAGTGTAAGAATGTTTTAGCACAACAGACTTCCACAAGTGACTGTAGACTGATAGAGATGCTGTGTACCGCACAAAACTGACTTATTGTGACGTTGTGTGTGTTCCCTTTTGTTGTCTCTATCTCACACATACTTTTTCTTCTATTTTAGCTTTCGAACTCCCCCATCCCTTTGCCTAGTGAAAGACAGCATACCGGTAAACGTCCCTGCCTTCCCTCTTTGTCATGCCTTCTTTTTTTCAAAGTCTGATGACACAACGCAGCGTTTTATCAAGCTTGCTCGTGGACTTCAGTAAGTCATTCTATTCTTGCGAAAAAAAATCAAAACAAAAACAAGTGTACATGACATTGTTCAGCTTTACAGCACTCGCTGTTTTGGACTCACACTTTACGGCGTCCGCTCACAGTACATCCTGTTGTCCGCATGCGCACATACGATCTCCAAAAAAATTATCGATAGGTGAATAGATGTAGCTGGCCAATGCTTTACAGGTGGTTAGTAGGTGCCGGTGAGTACCTAAGGCGTCTTTAAACTAAACGACTAATGAATGTATGAATAAGAAAATAAAAAATAAACCGAATTGACATAGAACTAGAATAACGCGATGTGTTAATTATGACCAACCAATTAAATAATAGTTAACCATTAATAATGAATAACAATTGAATGAACACTTGCATACTGTGATATGGAAAATATTTTGGACGTAAACGTGTGTAATAATTCTTTACGTGAATTCGGGAGAGCAGCAGCATCGACTGTTACCCATTTTTTAAATATTTTGATGCTCCACGACGTGCCAGCCATCGCGGAAGCTAGTGAGAAAGCTGTATGGGAGGCTTCATCAGCGTCGTCAAATTTTGAAAATCATCAAAGGTACCATTGCGAAACTTAAAACAAAACTAAACCGAACCAAGAAAATCAAGATCAAAACACCTCACTCACATTCACAACAGATGGCGGCGGCTATTAATGCTTGAAGGCCTGTAAATAAAAAGAGCGAAATGAACATAACTATAAATAAAACAAAGTGTTTTGGTAAGGAGGGCAAATAGTGTTACTGATTCAGTATCTGCGTCGCGCACCGCTGAGAAGCTTAAACTCTGCTGAAGCAAAAGGGGGATGTAGTAGTTTAAGGTTAGGAAACGCACCAATCACTGCAACTTATAGGAGAGATAGCGTCCAAACGGGGAAGAGAAAGATGGATAAAAAGAGATGCCGTGTTACAAGATCTACTAAGCATAATGTTAGGTACTACTAAGCACTAGTAAGCATAATGCTTAGCAAGTAAGTATTACTAGGCACAAAGTTAGGTAATTGGGGTAGCTCCCTCACCAAATATATCGGGGTAGTTTCCTCCTCATCAGACAGAAATTGAGGTGCCCGGCATCATCGAGAATCGAACCCAGTACCTCCTCTCGCAGTAAGGCGGACGCTAGAACAATCCAGCAGGTTAACCTACCTGTCCCCCCCCCCCTCCTTTTTTTTCTCTATTAACTCACTGCCTCTGCGCACGTCGGCAGCCAACTTGTCTCAGTCAACTTGTCAACTGACTGCA
Source organism: Rhipicephalus annulatus (assembly GCA_013436015.1). Taxonomy (NCBI): domain Eukaryota; kingdom Metazoa; phylum Arthropoda; class Arachnida; order Ixodida; family Ixodidae; genus Rhipicephalus; species Rhipicephalus annulatus. The sequence continues at coordinate 397,430 of WOVY01001811.1, read as the reverse complement.
GGGGGACCCTTCATACCGTGCGCTCTGGCAGCCTGCTACTTGTACGATAAATATAGTTCGCGATGCATGATTCTTGCCTGTGTGGTCCTGTATTGACAGTTTTCGGCATCGCAAGGCGAACAGTTCGTGCTCATGTATGTATATACTGCGTCTCTCATAATCATCAGGTGGTTTTGGGACGTTAAACCCCACACATCACTCAACTTTATTAAGCACTGGGGGAGGAGAGCCGGGTGTTACCCCGACCTCCCTGCTGACCACTCCCACGTTGTAACAGGCGTCCCTTGTCTTTCATTCGACCGTCGATTTCAGTCAGGCTCAGATGGTCTAACATAAGTGTTCTGCAGATGGTGTATTGACAATATGACATCACCCGCATTGGCGCCGCCACCTCGAGCTATCAAACGAATGTTTTCTTAGTTTTTTTGTGTGTGTATCACGACGGGAGTTTGTAAAGTTACGAAACCTGGAATGCATCAACTCAACCGTTCAGATGCGCGTGCGCCTACCGTATAACACTGTTCGCGTAGAAGGTAGAAAACGGGAAGGCCCAACATGACGACACCCATTCACAGAGTAGTCTATACTAGAAGCGTTGTGTACGCACCCCTCGAGGAAGCGATGAGCGAGTTGACGAGGTCCATGCGCGAGTCGAGGCTGAGCTGCTTCTGGGAGAGCATGAAGCGGCGCACGCGGCGCCGCAGCTCGGGGCTCTCCTTGCTGGTGAGCGAGAAGCGGTTCGAGTAGCGGCTCACCAGCTGCCTCAGCGCCTCCTCGCCCTCGAAGAGCGCCACGTAGCTGCCGTTGACCACCTTGGGCGTCATCGGGCTGTGGGACAGCAGAAGGCTCGAGCCTGCACGCCGTGTTTGGCTCAGTGGATGCCACCTCGTTCGTGTACACATCAAGTCCCACTTACTCGCATCCCTAACCGAACGAAACCCAACCTGATTTAATCCTTCCCAACCCAATCTAACCACACTTGTTGAGCTGGTCCGTTTGCACGTTAGTCTGCGCTTGGCTTTAATTCGTGTTTATCGTAATACTCTCATAGACAAATCGTTACCGTTTTTGTGCGTTCTTTTTCGTTTATTTGTTTTGATGGTATCAGCCGCATTTCAATACCTAAGCACGTATACGAAGGGCTTTTGCTTTCTTCGACAGTTTCGAGAATTTTTTTAACCGCACGGAAGAACGAATTCGTCATTCGCGTTGCACCCGACACAGGCGGCCACGTCAAATATGAGCCAATAAATATGCTCGTGCGCACTCAGAAACCACCCTGCTTGATCTGCGTTCTCTGTCTCGGTGACACCCGCGAAGACTAAGTGTCTTGAGTGTTGCGAGTGTCACTCGCGAGGACTGCGAGTGATCGGTCAGTGGTTTGCTACCTTTGCGACACTGCAGCTGCTCACCGAATTCGGGGTCTTGCTTCTTGAGCTCGGCGAGGGTGATGCGGTGCGGGCCCACCTCATCGGCCGTCTGGCATATGATCTCCCAGTCGCGTAGGATGTCCTTCTCGTTCGTGTGCGTCGACGTCACCACGTAGCGGATCACGTACTTGCCCTTGAAGGCGGCCGGCACGCAATGCAGCTTGCCACCCGTGTTCAGGCGCTTAAGTAACTTCTCCGTGGTCGCGTTGGCGCCCTGCACCGTGGGATGCAATTATAGGCACACTAAAGAGCAAAATGATTTTTTTTGCTTATTAGTAAAGTACAATTACACAACCCCGAAAACGCCGCTCCTACCGCGAAATGACAATTGGTAAGCGCGCATACGCTCGAAAAGAATATATGCGGGTGGAGACGACGGTTATAGCGCGACAACAAAACGACGACACAGAGGCATGAAGGACACGAGAGACACGAGCGCTAACTTCCAACTGAGTTTATGGCGCAGAGAGCGAAAATATATAGAGGAGGCAGCAAACCATGTTACAAGAACCATATGGCACAAAGAGCAAAACATGAGTAAGGAAAAAAGAACAAAAGCACAGAAAAAGGTAAAGAAAAGTCTATAAGTAAACGAAACAGAAAAGTAAAGGTAATATAACTCCGTTTTTAGTGCGCTTCAACAAAGTTTTCAATTATGAACGCAATTCAACTGGCCCAACTCGCCATCTTGCTGTAATATAACTACTTGCGCGCACCAAAACCTTCGAGGAACCTTGGTTCCTTTTCGGACAGACACACGGAGGGGTGAAGACGCCACCTTGAGACTCCCGCACCAAACATCGTGCCGTAGAATATTTTGACGGCATCTACTAGGTCCCACGCCGTTCGTCATCAGTGAAAATGGAGTACAGCGTGATCTGTGCGTGCAGCAAATACCCAAATTTTATTGATACAATGAAAATTTCGTCGTGTTAATGTCGCGAAAATACGAAAAATACATTTTGAAACCAGTGTCGTCACGTGCAGACACTTCGGCACAGAATTTAAAAATGAAATGTCAGTCGCGATTTTCTCCTCTAAGGTTGAACTTATGATGGGGAAACTTGTGACGTTGAAGTTCTCAGAGTACAGTTTATCAAGATAAACTAAGCCATTGTTTCACTTTAGTAGGCCTTTAAGAATAGGGTAAGGGCTGTAACTAGCGTTCAGTTCGCTTGATAAGCCGGCCTAGACAACCCTCCGTCACACGGTAACCGTCCGACCCACCCCGATGATGAAATAACATGAGTTTCTATGTCTTTTTTATGAAATCGTCAATATTCTGAGACCACACACAAAAGCGTCCTATGGTGGATGTGTTCGTAAGAACAAAACTCTGCCAGTATTGATGCTGCATCTTAGCCAACCCGTGTTGACCCATAAAAAAAGCAGCCACGAACGAAAAGATTTGTGAACACGACCCCTAATTCTCAAGATTGTTGCCAACCCTCTCTTTTTATAGTGTTAATTTCCAGCTTTACGCATATAGTCTGTGTTGTTAGCTGTTCAATACTGAGATTGAATACGGTGTTCAATACTTTTTATATGAATTATAGAGATGCGTTGATGTACGAGTTGCTGCGATATACGCATGCATGCCATAGCACGCGAATGTATGCCAAATAATCATGATTTTGTTATGCGATACGAAGTGAGCCACTAAAGTGGGTTTCACCGCATAAACACTCTTCTTGCGGATAAGCCAGCTCTCACGAACTCTGAGTTGAGGCAATTGTAGAAATCTGGACCAGCCAGAGACATGCCAAAATGGAGGCACATTAGACCGTGAACTTAGTAACTCACCTTAAGCCTGAAAACGACGACACCCAGGCGACGCTTGGCGGGAATCTCAAAACGCTTGTCTGCTTCCACGAGCCTTTCGAAGAGCTCGGCCATCTGAACGCCCTGTGGAACAACCGTCAAACGCACACGGTGAGACGTGACATGGTTTAATGTCACGCTTTTCACAGCGTAAAATAGTCTAGCGCGACATAGTTTAGTGGAGCCGCGTTTATTGTAACACAGGTGTACACAATCAGCGCTCCGTTATGTACTCCTTATCCTCCGTGTGGCGTTAATTTGGCATGCAGAACGATTGTTCTGGAAGATCCATAACCATGTCTATGGGGCATAGTTTGGAGAAGCACTTCCACCCAATCGCAAATTCAGCGCTATAAGTTCATTATATAAAACAGAAAGTGGATTATAACATACATCCTGTTTATTGTAGTCAGTCCAAATTAGGCAGGTTGTTGGAAGATGCAAGTTTCAGGACTTGAAAAGTCCTCGAACCCGGAGTGTCGCTATAGACCACATTTGGGCAATCGCTCTTGTATCATTCAAGACAGCATCAGCGTATACTGTAGCACGTATAGGTGCATGCTTCGTAGAGCGTGCGGCTTACATGTTTTGTGCTAATGCTTGGTCGTTCTACTGGAAAGAAAGTAAGCACACCTTCATGTACTTGAAAAACATTTGCACATTTTTTGACGGCACACTCACCCTACGAATGTGGTCTTGAAGACCATCCACGCCATAACTCCGCAGGACGAACCACAACTTGAGGCTGCGGAATCTTCGGCTCAGACCTACTTGCCAGTGCTGTTAGAGGCACAGAAAGGAAGCTTTTGTATCAATATTCGGTTATTTTTTTGCCCAATGATTGCCAAAAGGTGCAGACGTTGTTATAATAAACGACAAGGCTCTGAAATGTGAATCGCACAATTTTTTTTCTAAATGCATTGCACCGTAAACATGATTGGGGTATCTCTGCACTGCCCCGAATTTCGGGGACATCTGAATTTAAATTTAGTTGTAGAATAACACGAAGGCACGAGGGTAAAAGAACTAAGGTATTCGTATAATTCATCGCTTTGCAATTCCTTTTATACAAGCACGCATAGTTCTGTCGTACACATTAGCACTTGCCCCCCACGTATTGCATACAGTTGACACTAAGCAAACACTAAACGTCAGGTCTTTTTATGTGACAATGAAAATCGTATCGATACCACTAAATCTAGTTAGCTGTAAGAATAGAAATGATTAAGTAAGACAAAGTAACTGCCAAAAAGGTAATCGGGAAAAGGTAATGGGAGTATTGTCGAAACACGATGGAAAGATAAATGACACGCACGAAAAGGTATAGCATGTTTAGAGCAGTGATAATTCTTAATATTTCTGTTTGCAGGCGTTCGACTAAGAATCCGCCTAGTAGATCAGTGACGCAGGAAACATGCAGTCGTCGCTTACGTACCATGAAGTCCACCGCGTAACCTGAAACGAAAAGAATGGTCGTGGAATAGATGCAAGATGTCATCGTGAAGGTTCATCGCAAACCTGAGTTTTCGTGTTGGAGGTAGAGAGGCTCGACATTAAATGCGTGGTGAACTGTGCTGCTGTTTTTCACCCTGAAATAAGAACAGCGGCAGCTAAGCACTGGATCTGTTTCAAGCAACTTTAAATAAATAAATAAATAAATAAATAAATAAATAAATAAATAAATAAGAAGACCAATAAATGCCTGTAATGTTGCCGCTCGCTCGTAAGTAACGTTTTCAACAACGATACTCAAAAATAAAAGCTATCACTTGTTGGTGTACGTATGTTTGTTTTTTGCCTGTTATTGAGCAGGTCATTTTTCTAAATTTTTATGAAAACAAACGCCAGGGATGCATTGAGCTATGTTACACAATATTGTGCATTACGTTGTGTTATTATATAATCTCATTTATTGTTTCTGGGGTGCGTCAGCTACTGTTCACAGATAATTCACATTCGCTTTGGCTAAAACTAAATAACTATAGTTACATTGCTACTGGGGTATTCATTGCTGCGTCCTCTTGTCTATACTCTTCAAGAGCACGTCTCACCAGAGGCAGCTGCAGTCGAAATGAACCATCATCCACTTGGAGGCGTTGATGACGATCGAGTCGGCGTATTCGATTCCTTGCAACCAGTGTCGGTATTCGGGGCAGATGAATGCAGTGCCGGCATACGCCGCGTCCACGTGAAGCCACACCGAGTAGCGCTCACCTGCGTGCCCAGGTACATTCGAATTACCACCACTAGGAAGAGCGAAGAGAGTTAAGGAATTGGAAGGATCAAGTTGGTTCATATAGGTAATGTTAGAGCAGCGGAACTCAAAATGTTGTGCAAAAAAAGGACATACAGGTACCACAAGGACATGAACAAGGACAGCCAAGGACGCCTCTGCGACGTTTTTACCTGTGCTCGTTTATGTCCTTGTCCTATACCTTTTCTTTTACATTCGTTTTCTGTACCACTGTTCGAACCCGAGCTAAGTATATGCAAACACAATGCAAACCATTCAATTTTAAGCAGTAGTATACTATAGTCGCCATTTTCCTACCCAAACACAGTGTGTGCTTTCTTATAATACGACATTCCTTCCGTTGTCTTCGGAAAGTTTCTGAAACGTGGGCTATGCAAGCGAAGTCAGCCACGCCCTGAGAAATAAATCTGTCTTAGCCAGAAGCTGGTCCCGTATCTACCACTTAAAAAATGCGGAGTCTCCAGTGAAGCAAAGACTATAGATCGCAGAGCCCGACACCACTGCGTAAGTGACTGGCTTTAATAGTATAGACATTCATATAAAAACATACAATCGGTAAATTCAGGTTGAATTGTAGAAAACTTTACAAATTTAATATGTCCACTCATTGCCAGCGGAGAGAAAAAACACTGATATTTCACCCAGTGAAACAAAATTTAGGGTCCATGTCGTTTCATGAGCAAAACTAGTTACTCGAGAAAAATATCAAAAATGCCTACTTTCCTGATTTTTTAAACTCACATATTTCTCCAACTTCTAGAAGGTTGTCGAAAGCGACTGCGCCAGTTGTGCCGAGAGTGGCGCACACCTGGTAAAAAAAATGAAAGGAAAAAGACTATAAACCAGAAGATAAGTTAAATTTTTCCTATAGTGACTACCAACAATCTCCAACCATTTCATTTTGTGTGTGTGTGTGTGTGTGTGTGTGTGTGTGTGTGTGTGTGTGTGTGTGTGTGTGTGTGTGTGTGTGTGTGTGTGTGTGTGTGTGATGACATGCGAGATTTCTCGCTATATTTACTACTTCAAATTCCGCCTCGAAATATTGATACAACATACAAAAGAGAGTGGCAACACTTTTCCATGGAGGCTGACAAAGCCTGAAGAAGCCCGTTGAATTATGCGTGCAGGTTCAGTTATGTACATCCATCCATTGCTTGCCAGATGTAATTTGCAACTCATTGTGTCGTTATCCACCCATTGTCATCACAAAGGGTCAGTGAAGGTTTCAAACGTGTGAATATAAGCTCCACTTTCTAACCTTCGGGAAAACATTCGTAAAGTGGTGTGTTCAATGTTATTGAAACATGCACGTCACATTTAGATCAATAGTAGACAATAGTACTCCTGTTTACTGTACACCTGCAAATAAAAAAAATCTGAACCGAATAACGCTACAGTTTTTTATCAGATCCCAAACATTAAGACATCTACAAGAAGAGTAATGAATACAGGTATTAACATCTACTCACGAAGAAAGGAATGAGCCCTTTTGCTCTGTCCCGGTCCATGGCTTCCTTGAGCGCCCAGCCGCGCATGCTGAGGTCGTCGTCCGAATCGATGTAATGCATCTTTACCATGCCTATGAGTCCCGCTTTCTCCACTGACGAGTGTGCCTACAATCGAAAGAATATTACAGTGTCATTGAAGACCACTCCTTGCCAGCGTTACTAACACTGAGATGTCGTTGACAGCGTGGCCTTGTGGCGTCAGCTAGAACAAAATCTGCTGAAATTATGCTAGAACTATCGCATAGAGGCCGAGCCTGTGTTTTGCCCCGCCGCGGTGGTCTAGTGGCAGGTCGCGGGATCGAATTCCGGCTGTGGCGGCTGCATTTCCGATGGAGGCGAAGGTGTTATAGGCCCGTGTGCTCAGATTCGGGTGCACGTTAAAGAACCCCAGGTGGTCTAAATTTCCGGAGCCCTCCACTACGGCATCTCTCATAATCATATGGTGGTTTTGGGCCATTAAACCGCACATATCAATCAATCAATCGAGCCAGTGTTTCTTTAGTACGTATGGGAAGCGCTGGGCCAAATGCCGCAGAAGTGTTACTGTTGTGGGTCGAGTACGGTCTTCAATGCTGCATGGTCTGTTGGCCACGTGCTACAAACAGTCGTCTTTAAACCATTATGTGTAGCCGCGATCATCTCCCCTGTCCGCATTGTGGGGCCATACCAGGTAAGTAGAATTCCTGCGTGCCAAAGCGGCCTATGTTGTCGGAAACAGAAGAGTTTCTCCGTAGCTGACCGAAAAATGCGGTCTCACCTGGTCCGAGCAGTATGCCACCAGGCGCGCGTTGATGTCGCAGTCATCGGTGTCCGGATACTCGTGGCGCAGGCTTCGAATCATGTCTGATCGCGCCGCCAGCAGCGACACCAGCGTGCCTTCGCTGGTCGTGGTCTGAATGACACCGCCTCCTCGGCTGTGTTGGTTCGAGTGCAGGAAGTGGTCGGGAAGTCCGATCGCCTTCGCCACCCAGTCCAGCACGATCGTCTCCAGTTCGGTACTCGCTGGGCTCGCCGCCTGCGTGCTTCTAAACCTGATGCACCGCCATTTTTGTGAAGCCGACGTCGTTTATTGGGTGACTGAGGCTGCTTAAATGGTTGCACTGAGCGACTGACTGAAAGCGTTGCGGTTCTTATTAAAACACGGACACAAATGAGCAGAAAGAACAGAATGAGCTTTAACTTCCAAGTGGGTTATTCGGCAATAAGAGATTATTTTCAAGCACGTCCCGAGACGCTTGGTTTGTGTTCCTGTGTGTCCGTGTTCTTAGTATTCGCCGTCAGGTTCCCTTCGCATGTAAATCTTCACCACCTATAGCTCAAATCAAGATCACGCATGTGATTTGGTGCGAACCATTCGGACCATTCGCAAGAACGTATTATACTATATGATTTCGTAAGGAAACCCTTCAGTCAATTTAGAAGTGCACGGGACATACCATCAGGAAAGTTGGCCGACCCATGAGAAAACGCACCAACCGTAAAGATTTTTCGTGAATTTGGCTCCAAAGTAATAGCTGATTATTCTCGAATTTGTCACATGCCATACTGTATCTTTAAAGCTGCGGTGATGGTGGACCGATTTTTGCCTACTCTTCTGAAGTTGTGACCACCTGAGACGAATGTCACACCAACGCCACCATACGACTTATTGCAAGATTCTAGTTACGTTGAAGAGAGTACGCTAAACGCATTATACCACCGCCCAGCTCAATGAATGAAGAACTACCAGCGACTACTATCAGACGAACCACCAACATTGAATCAAAACTTGGCTCGCATACCCAGGTGAAGCCGAGGCAGGTTATTCCGTCGGCTAACATGTCGCCTAACAGCGACGGCGGCGAATTGAGTGCCGGGAAGTAGCCGTGCATGTACGGGCTCTGCCAGTGGGTCACCTGCGGGAGGAGGATGTGCTGAAATGAGCGCTCAGCCTCTACACTGTACTTGTTTCTTTTCTTGTCACTATTCATTTCGTTCACACTTTTCAGCTAAGAAAAATGTTAAATGTGATACAATACCAACTAGCCCAACAGAAAGTTTTACTGTAATGACACAGAGCCGCTTAGGGCTCACCTCCTTTTGAACAGACCGTGAACTGCGACACATCGCATTCCGTTTTATTACCTCCGTTCATTTACCCTTCCCCCCCTTTCTCATTGAGAAATAAAAGTGGATTGATTGATTGATTGATTGACTGCTTGCTTGCTTGCTTGCTTGCTTGATTGATTGATAAATTGAGTGATTAATTAATTAATTGATTGATTGGTATGGCCAAATATGGAAACGCAGAAGGAATAACGAGGTGCTCGTCGGATTTGCTACCCTGCGCTGGAGATAAAAGATAAAGTGGAGATAAGATGAAAGAAATAAGATGAACACTAGCAAGGGGAAAGAACATTCTCACCCCGGGCATGATGACCCGTTCAATGTCCTTAAATATGTCGTCCCATTTCTCTCCGTGTTTGGGGGCGTGGTCTGGCACGAGCTCGCGCATGTAGCCCGGCTTGACGTTCGGGAACACGCGCCTCTGCCGGATGTTGGTCAAGTAGTCGGCGATGTAGTCCACCATCTCCTTGCCTGCGCAAGCGGATGCACCACCGATTAGGCTCAGTTGTATACCGCTTCTTCCGAGTACTCGCACAACGTTATATGCAGCATATCGCTCGAAAAAAAAGATTACTCAAGAATTGCTTAGGTTGTACTAGCGGGATGGTTGACTGTACTGCATGACTTCGAGAAAAATAGTGCGAAATTGAAGAAAACATGGACAAACAACCAATGATACACAAAACAAAAGCGCTGAACTTGAAGTTCAGCGCTTGTGTCGTGGATATCATTGACTTATGTCTGTGTTTTTGTTAAATATTGTGCTACTTAGGTGTGTTTTTATTTTACGAAATAAACAAAAAATTGTTATTTCACTTCAGTGAACAAAAAAAAATATGGTGTATCGCGTATAGGTGAAAACTTAACAAGGCTATGTTTACTGCTTATCTGGTAAACTCACGTACACGTTCTGAAAAAAGCTTTATTCGGGATGTATACTGGCAAGCCAAGGGTCACATATCGGTTCATACCAACACAAATTTGTTGCATATACAACTGTGATATGTAATGCAGTTGAGGTACTAGATGTTTGCAAATATGAGAAATGATTTACGAGCGCGTTAAATTCTCTGAGTGATTCTAAATCATGATACTTTTTATAAATTACTACTTCCAACAGGTAACAGGATTCATTTTTATCGTATTTTCAGATTTTCATTGCATAATATTTTATAAAAACTAATGAATGATGATTTATAACTTACACATTGCATGTATATATTGTAATTTTAATGACCCAAGCTGCTGATTAGCTTCTTCTGCGAGAACCAAAAAAGTAAAGTAGTTATAACAATCAAAGAAAGAAGTATGTAGAAAGCCTTATGTGCGTTTTTTTTTATAGAAGAGTGGCGTAGATATGTTCCAGCTGCTCGCTTTAGTCATCTGCCTCTTTTGTACTGCAACGAACGATCCAATAACCTCGATGAAAAAGACAAGCCTAGCTGGCTCGTTACAAATCAGACACAAAAGACGCAACGCAGCCATAAAACGTCTCTCGTAACTGCAGCTTTAGCGTCAGCGCGTGCCCCGCCGCGGTGGTCTAGTGGCTAAGGTACTCGGCTGCTGACCCGCAGGTCGCGGGTTCAATTCCCGGCTGCGGCGGCTGCATTTCCGATGGAGGCGGAAATGTTGTAGGCCCGTGTACTCAGATTTGGGTGCACGTTAAAGAACCCCAGGTGGTCAAAATTTCCGGAGCCCTCCACTACGGCGTCTCTCATAATCAAATGGTGGTTTTGGGACGTTAAACCCCACAAATCAATCAATCAGCGTCAGCGCGTAAATGATTCTGAACAGCCCTGCATAGCAATGGTTGGAAGTTGGGCCATTCGGCTTTGCTCGGCACGAAATGAATAAAGATTCTGTTCTAAAGTTGCCAGCTTAAAGGGTAAGTTGAAAGCTTGCAGGAATGCACGAAGGTCCTGTTGCCTGAATTCGCGAGGACTCGCTGTTTCACTTCTTTGCGCCTGCCTATATTTTACTGTTACTTCGCGAACGAATTTTCTGAATTTTAAGTATTTCTTTGGTAATCCTATTGAAAGTTTGTTTCAGCAACGCCAAGAATTTCCGATTTGTATACATAAATGCCACAAACAGATCGATAAGTAAAGAAAGAAAAACAAGGATGAGTTAATAGGTGAACGCAGCTACAGTCGTAGCGTGCGCAAAATGTACGAGGTGTAAACGAAATGTTAATATTGACAGCGATAATTAGCCGGAATGCTTGTACCATTGAGGCGATAAAGGCGATCAAGCAAAACACGGATTTAAACCTTCTCAGTCATGTGAGATGCCGGATTGGTCAGTGCTACTAGGCAGTGGCTCAGGCAGAAATATTTTTCGGGACGGTGTACCATCTTGATCTGAAGTGAGAGTGGAACAGGCAGATGTGGTCAAGTGTAATTTTTACTCTGTATGCGAACGCGAAAAAAAATCATGAGGTGGGGTGGCTGGGGGGGGGGGGGATTCTGTGTATTACCGCCTGGTTACGCGACTGCTATAGGAGTAACATAGTACAAAATCATAGAGTTGTAATCTCATGCGTTTCCGTATAGCCGGACGGTCAAATATGCCGTTGTCGTTCCGCAGAAAAATGGTATTTACTTGTTAAAAGTATTTAAAAAAAGCGTGGACTTACCCCTCTTACGGTATTCTTCAATGTCCATTTTCACCTTGAAACAGAAAAAAAGAAAAGAAATCATGAAGTGGTAGTCTTAATCAGTCATCCTTGAAATACGCCTTGTCAGCGCGTCTACAAATTACAACTCACCAACTTCGCAGATCTCATTATAAAACATCCACCATGCGACAAGAGAGAGACAAGCACGACTGACAGAGAGAACACGAGGCGTGGACTATGATCCATTGTAACGAAAATCGATCGAGGCAAAAATCAAACGTGAAAATGAACGCTGAATGGGAGAGGTTCGAGAAAAAAAAGAAGGCTACACTTAGGATATTTTGGTGTCACACAAAGGCGATATGTAAACGTCTCTCGTAATACAACAACATATTGTAGATGAAGGAGGAAATCAATTGGAAAGGTACGAAGCGCTAGGTTACATTCGAAAGGTAACAGATGACTTATTTAAAAAGATTGTGCAAGGGATATCCACGGTGAGTAAAAATATGATGGAGTGAGCAACTGAGGAAGAGCCTGTAGCGGAGAAGTTGACGTGGAAGACGGCTGAAGAAAAAATTTCAAAGCGCGCTACCGCGGGTTTACGTGGGGTGCCCGCCAACCTCATTCACGAACTAGGAAAAGCTGCTCACTCTATGAGTAGGGGCTTCGCTTCTTTTATGATAATTTCTTTCTTGGGCCCCAGGTGATCATTGTGAATAGCAACACTCAGAACTGTCAATGCAGATCCTGGCAAACGATGTTTTATTCCAGTAAGTGGCCTCCTAAGAGATAATCGCAGTGATATTAACTGCATGCTTTTGTATTTGCACACTTCGCACTCTTTTATGGACTAGGGATAAGTAAGGATCTAGTAATTTTCTATGGTACAGTCTATCTGCCATGTGAAACAAAAAGGTGGCAAGTGTGCTTCGACAGCAGCCCACAACCACAGAATTTTTTTTCTTTTGATAAGCAACATTTCGATTGGTTGTAAATATTTTTTTTCCTTTAGTTCAAATATGTTAGAGAATATTATCTCTGCTCGTATGAGCTACAACACAACATGTCGTAAAAATTTTGACTCAGCCTAAAAAAAAAAAACGAAGCTCCTGCAGTCGACGGTTATCCAGCTTTTCCCAAAATCGACTTTATCCAAAGTGTGAGGGGCAAGACACGGGTATCCCTAAATCGTCACACGAGAACTATACCGACTCACCTGTAGTAGCCACACAAGCACGAGAACTAGACTAAACGAACGACTACAATCCACGCAAGGTGAAGCCGAGATTCGAATCGCCCAGTTCTGGGCACTGCGCTCCGGGATACTCGTCTAGCTCGGCGGAGGAGTCGAGGTGGCACGGCGAGCGTGGGAGGACGGGGTGCGAATGCTACGAAGCGTGCCCCCAAGAAATGCACACAAGAAATGCACAACGAATGTGAGAGTGTATATATTTCCGTGCCCTGTAGCCCTAATCTGGAAAAGAGCCTTCACCGCAGTGACGTCTTGGTCCCTATAGAGCCACGGGGCAGCGCTAATGGCGTGCCAGAACTTTGCTCGTACGGGGAGGCCCTTTACAGACCTGTCCATCTCGAGTACACGCTGTACTTTGGGTCAGCAATAGCGCAAGACTTGACGTGTTTCACGACGCACGCATCGGAGCCCCCAGCGGCGGGTCAGGTGTCTTCCGCGGCTCTACGTTCTTCTCTTGGGGGTCTTCCGCATACGTCACTTCAGGTTACGGGAACCGCTAACGGCGCTGTGCCTTCGGATGTCGACGGCAGCTGGAGTAAAGAAAGACGTGTGACAGAGCCTATCAGGCATCCTTCCTCACTGATCAGCCACGAATGTCCTTCACTCTTTCGTGCACCACGCTTATTTTCATCTAAGGGCCGACAAAGGTAAGCGTGAAAGCCAGTAAGAGCTAAGAATATGAAAAAGTGAACAGTGCGAGGTCTCGTTTCTTCGAATTTAGATCTTGGCAGAAGACGATACGAATGAAATTAATGGGTGGGTCTTGGTCCTTCGTTAGGGTAAGGTGAGTTCTGCATAGTTCAGATGTTGAAATAGATAAAGGAGTAAAAGAAAGACAGCTAAGTTTTATAGAAACGCAAGAAGCTAAACATATATGTGGTTCAAGGCTATTCAGACGCAACTTTTATGAAGAACGAAGGTTCATTACATCCACTCGATATGATAGTTTGGACAATGTACATCGAGTAAGAAATAGCTGTGGGAGGCCATATATTCGCATACGCGGGCACGTAGCGATGACTGAAAAGTAAAACAAGGATATCAAGTGTTTGTGTACTTTTTATTCTCTTTTGTCCTCCTTCATTCAGAACCTCAATTTCCTTCCAGAGTATAGCATCTAGGTTGCCCTACATTTCTGCACCAAACAGCCCCTCACAGCACTTACCGCGTTACGTTGGTTTCCTTTATGCCACAACCTCTGTGCATTTAAGAAATAGTTCTCAATCTATTTACAACTCTCTGTGGTGGGAGAGAAGTTCTTTTGCAGAATGTACTGTCTCGAACAACATCACTGCAATGTTAAATATAAGCTTAGAGTTTCCTGGATAACAGTGAAATGCTGTTTAAAACATAGTGGCGAAACAGAGAAGACGACGGGACGAAGAATATACGGGACACGCCGCTGTGTCCAGTATACTATTCTTCCCGTAGTGTGCACTGCAAGGTTCCCTGAAATGTTCGCTGCAATGTTCACGAGCTAACAAGCCCACCTAAGAGCCATCGAATATAGGACCGCAGGTGTTTGCGTACACTTCTGTGTGGTCGTTTCGCCTAATGAGGGATATGTCAAACATGACAGATGATGTTCGGTCGACGTCCCTCAATGACAACGACCAGACAATGAGGGAACTCGCGGAAGCATTTTACATTAAACAGAAAGCGGGAATCGTGCGTCAGCCAAGCATCGCTATCTTTTCACAAAAAATAGTTAAATGTTATCAGTAGTATGTTTTTCTCACTTTTTCCTTCCGTATGAGCGTTTTTTTTTTTCCATAGAATTTCTCAAATGAGGGGCCCTCCCGCTTAGGGTGACTGCCTATTTTACTCGCTGAACACTGGTTTGACAAATCAGAAGATCGATCATTGATTGATTGATTGATTGATTCATTCATTCACTCCACCCTCTCAGTAAACGCCGTATATTGTCAAATCATCAGCAGTGGGTAAACGGCATGGCATGGTAAGCTATCACCATCACCGTAGCAATCAATCTGAGAACGATTCACGCGCTCGCGTTCGTCGCGCGTGTTGCGAGCTGAGAAGACGTCAAGCGCTGCGTCGAGAACGATGCCTCCGGTTCCAGCGCTGCCTCAGGAGAGGAGAACCGTGGACGATGAGAGGACCGTCGAGGAGAGCCCCGATTTCTGTAAGTTAGTCTCGGCGTAGCTTTTCGATCCACCACTTTCCTGGAAGGCCCAGCGCTTATACTCTTCGGCATAGCCGGCAGAGTGTCCTATTAAGGCTTACAGTAGCTGTTTTTTTTTTCTCAAGCTGCGAGTACTTAGGTATTGCTTTGTTCACCTAGAGTAGAGTCGCAAAGTCTCCGATATAGTTTTAAGGTGGACCCATCG
This sequence comes from Rhipicephalus annulatus, assembly GCA_013436015.1. Taxonomy (NCBI): domain Eukaryota; kingdom Metazoa; phylum Arthropoda; class Arachnida; order Ixodida; family Ixodidae; genus Rhipicephalus; species Rhipicephalus annulatus. The sequence goes on along the minus strand of WOVY01001811.1, from coordinate 382,088 downwards.
TAAATTCAGCATATAATAGACGCAGTGTCTATTCTCCCGGCAACCGGGATGATTGTCATGTGTCACGTGACTAAGTGCCGTGGGGAGAAGAGAAAAAAAAACTGGCTGCTGCGGGACAGACTGGGCATACGTAGCCTAGCGTGCGTTAGATTATAGGTTAGGTTAGGCTGCGAGACAGACTGGACAGACATGGGCCAGCGTGCGCTGGGTTAGGTTAGGTTACATTAGGTTATGTTGAATAGGTTAGGTTAAGTTATACCGGTTGCCGGGAGAATCATACAAAAACATTTATCCTGGCAGTTAGTCACGTGACTTATGAGAGCCAATGGGAGGCGACTGCCGGGACAAAATTTTTTCATCAATTATTCCGGTTGCCGGGACTATAGACACACCCTATAATAGAGGTGACGCGATGAAAGGCAAACAAATACGTGAGGGCGCCTGAACTACTGGTAGCACGTTGTAATTGTTTATACCATAGCCTACAAGAGAGGCCTTAAGTTGAGAGCGCAACACATCCGCTAGTGAGAAGGTGTAATACCTTTGTCGACAAACATCATTCACCAACCACGAATGAAACAAACAAAATGAAGTGTAAGAAGATAAAAGAGAATAAACAGGCTACATGATCTGAATATTATGATCCCATTGCCACGCACTGTTCGAACAGAGCGTTTGTTGCTTGCCTCCCTGCGTTTGGTGTACATCACGCTAACCGCGACATGAGGCCAAAGTCTTTTCAAAACTTCTAGGCTTCAGCGTATCGACAGCGTGTGGTCATCTGTCTGGTTCAAATTTCAGTGAAAGGGGTAAAAAACTTATCGCGATGGCATCCTCTTCAGAAAGTCTTCAATACCGAGAGAAACCACAGTGGCAGTTACCGCGCTTCTGATGTGTTTGCTGGAAATAAGTTACGGCGAGTGCTTGTGTAACCACGCTTTGAGCTTTCTCTACCCCTTGATTTTTCAATACATCACTGAGGGTGAAATGAATCACTCTATAGATTTTCAAGAATAATTCTTCCGTCTAACTTATTGTCTCTGTATTCCTTTAAATTTCTAATTGACTTCCTCGTTCGTAAGCAATTCACCTACTGCGCAACAAAGCAGATACACCTTTCCCTATGCGAAGTCCCCCAGAACGCGCGTATCTTTAGAATATTTAAACATTTTAATACGTACCGCAAGTATTCCGTCAATACAGCACAGAGTATACTTTTTGCGGCGCAAGTCACTTTGCTTGACACTAAGGTAGAGTCAGCTGAAGATACTTTAGTCAAAGACCTGCTTGACACTAAGGTAGAGTCAGCTGAAGATACTTTAGTCAAAGACCAATGAGAGCTACCCGTCACACCTCGCTTGAAGAAGCTATAGTCGTTACAACAGATTTTGGCCCGAAGGAGCTACGATCTCTAGAACAGGTGCTACTGCTCCACAATGCAACGGGTAACGTGAATGCGATCCTTAGTGCTGCGCCTTTTATTCCATGCAATGGCGATAAGCAGGTGGAACTTCGTTTTTATGACAAAGGTTTTCATTGCTCATCCTAGGCTTGGGTGCATTTAATAGCAATGCATGATACAGCTGCTTACAACCCGTCAAATGAGCTATAGCCGACGCAACTACGCGACACTCTATATGTCCACCATGAAAATATAAACTATATCAAGAAAATACTTGGGGATGTTTTCTGTAGAAAGAGAAATAAACGTTTATTTCGAAACACTGTTCCGAGCGATGCCCGGTATCACCCTGAAGTGGGAGGTTCTTTAGTTCAGGAACCCTCTGGCTTCGACTGCCATATTGGTCTTGGCAGCGAGCTGTCGCTGGTCTTCCATGTCGTCGAGTACGAGCTTGGCCTCCCACGTTTCGATTAAGTGGTCATCGTTAGTTCTTAGTGCTTGGCCCCGCTCCTGTTGCATGTTCTAGTTCGCATGGCACTGCCATTCCAGGAGCAAGTGTACTAGAGTGTCCGGTACGATGAAGAGCGGGCACATGTAGCCATGTGTTGTTGGGTAGAGGCGGTGCAATAATGTTTCATGTATGCACGTGTTGCTTTGCTGGTGTCTGATGATCACGCTTTCTTATTTGGTTAGTTTTGAATAAGAGGGAGCGTACTCCCGTCGCTCCAGTCTGTAGTGTTGAAGTAGTGACAAATGGGTATTTTCTACATCCTCCATCTCTTCAGCCACGGGTCGAGTGCCCTGTGGCCCTAGGGCAACCCGGCTGACGTGGTCGCGGGCAGCGGAATGGGCCGCTTCGATTCCCTGTAGACCCTCGTGTCTAGGAACCCATAATACGCAGGTATTTAGATGCAGAGAGCTTCGCCATTTCGGGATGTCAAGTGCGTCAGGTGACACGCGGCCCTTCGCATAATTCCGGCAAGTGGCTTGCGAGTCGGAACATTCTCGGTTGCACTACAATACGGAAATCGCATCCTCACAACCATAAGCAGCAACTTCCGGATATGTTCAACGATATTCGGAGTGCTCACTGCCCAAGCAAAAGGAGGGAGGGATTCAACAAACGGCTAGGTTAACAAAAAAACAGTAGTTATCCTTTAGTCTCTGTGTTTTCAAACCTTGCTTTTGCCGCGAGTGCTGAACGACTGTAAATGAAATAACATAGTGGAAGATAGCAGCAACAAAAGTTACTCTCACCGTGACAGTACGACAGCTGGAAATATGATTCGCGTGTTATGTACAACATTTTGGCTTGACGGAATTGCCGAATATAAATACCGTCAGAAACAGGCGTACATGATGCGAATCACTAGAATATGAGTTTATTTTGCCGTATCAAGAAAAAACTGTCGCAAGTTCTCTTCGTAACCAATCTTTGTTTGAAGTATCCATGAAACGTGCGTCCATGCCCTGATGTTTGCACGTGTCTGACTTTTCTATTTTTCCTGACATTGTTTCATACGGGTCATCTCTCCGCATGCTCACGCAGCCATCCTCGCTGTCCGAACCCTTTTCGCGGTGGTGTGGATCGCCATCACGGCCGTCGTTACGTTCGCGACGGAGAAAGAATACAACGCCCCGGTGTCGTACCCAAACTGCGGGCCACTGCAGGGCGTCGACGAGGTGTTCGAGGAGCGGAGGCTGCACGTCTACTACGGCGTCCCTTTCATGCGGCCAGCGCTGCTCCAAAACCGATTCGAGAGGCTCTCCATACTGAAGCGACCCTGGCCGTTCCTCCTGGACGCCCGTAACCAGAGCCAGTCTTGTTCGCAGCCGTCCCTGAACGTGGGAAAGATGACCCTGTACAACACGAACAGCACCGACGACTGCCTCTACCTCAACATATACCTGCCCGCACGAAAGCAGGCCGAGAGGAGCACGCCCGCCTATCCCATTATCGTGTTCATCTACGGAGGCGGCTACCACTCCGGCAGCAACTCGTTCCCTTTCTATAGCGGCAAGTACCTGGCCGCGCTCGGAAACGCCATGGTCGTGGTGCCGAACTACCGACTGGGTGTGTTCGGCTTCCTGCGGTCGTCTATTCTCGGCTTGAAAGGAAACCAAGGCCTGCACGACGTTCACGCCGCGCTGCTGTGGGTCAAGAACAACGGCGCGGCCTTTGGCGGTGACATTAACAGTGTCACGGTGATGGGCCATCAGGTCGGAGCTGCCATAATCGGCCTGCTAAGTTCCATAGGCGGAGCATCGCAGCTTTTTCACCGCGTTATCATGATGAGTGGGTCACCCTACATGCGCCACAGAAAGGAAGACAGCAAGATGAAGGCAGTGGAGCAAGATCAGCTCATACAAAAGCTAGGCTGCCGCGGGGAATCTAAGGTTGTTCTCGACTGCCTGCGCAGCAAGACGGCTCAAACTATGCTCGACTTCGCCATACGACTGAAAAACTGGAAGACGATGTTCATACCGAATGAGTACGAGGACATACACGATGACGCCAGCGTCGACCTGAGAAGCACGGCCATTCCCAAGGACCTCATCATTGGCACGACGATAAATGAGGGCTCATACTATGCCAACCTGTTTCTGGAGACGTTCTCTAGGTATGACGCCTCGAAGCTCACCCGAGTCGAAGCTTACAGGTATCTCCAGGAGGTCACCGCGGGTCTAGGCTTCCACGGATACAAAGAACTGGTCAGCTATTACGACCAAAGGTACAAGGACCACAGTCCGGAGGCTTTTTTCGCGAACGCCATTGGCGACATAGTGATTAACTGCCCCATGAAGCAGTTTGCCCGCGACATGGCCCGCGTGAACACCAAGGTGTTTATGTACGTTTTCAAGCACAAACCTTCATACTCGACCAGTCGTCTTGAGGGGGCAGCTCATCTCGATGACATCTTTATTTCGTTGGGCCACGCTCTCGACGCGCCGATCCTGAACGCAACCGAGGCTGAAAAGGGACTGAGCAGAGACATGCTCCGAATGTGGGCTCGCTTCGCTGCGAAAGGGTGAGTCCCGCGTGTATGTGAACTAAGCCACAAGCCTTTTTTATAAGTATCTTCTACTTGTCGTCGGGAAGGCAACGGCACCCGCGCCATTTTCAAAGAATAGGAGTAGTACATTCGGAACTACACTTCTCTAGAGCAGTCACTTAGCCTCTTCAGCCTCCATTTTCGTCTTTGCAAATATATGCGGAGACTGGCACCCAACGATACCAAACGTAACAACACCGCATGCTAAGTCCTTGCACTGCAATGCAAGCATGAACGGAAATTCGTAGTTAAAGCGTCATATACTAGCTGTGGACGGTACCAGCGTCCACATCCATGCGACCGGTCTGGACAAGAGTGGTTCCAGCTGTATACGCACAGCCTCAGGAATAGCACTGGAGTCTGGTATGTACTTCTAACACCAAGGATCCACCACTTTGCACAATGGTATTTACAGGATTAAAGTACGCAATAGGCAGAGTATTGCAGCATAGCATAGAGCAGGACCTAGTATATAGCATAAAACATTGATCTATAACGTACCTTGCTGTTCAAGTTGGTCCGTACTACATTCGGAAGAAAAAGCCCGCGGAAATAAAACGAAGGCAGTGAAGAAGTCATTCCTGGTTGTTCTTCGCGGTCTTTGTTTTATTTTCGCTAGATTCCGCTGCCGAAGAAAGCGTTCACCAAGACTTGGATAAGTGTTCAATAACTTTGTTGAGAATGGTTTATGCGAAATTTGGTAGTTTGTGGAGGCACATCAATGGTATCGTCATTAGCGTATAGAAAATCGACTGCTTAGGTCATTTCAAATGCCGCCAGATGTAGTGGTAATCTACGCGATAAAGTGGCGTATGAGTACTAGAATTTTATGCAATCTTGCATGCACCTGTTAATGAGAAATTAGCTTTTATTTGCAAATGAATGAAGATGCCAATGTGAGCAAATCACAGCGTTGTGTGAAGAAGTCTTCGAGTATAAAAATAAAAAAACAAGGGCTCCTTGAGCTTCTTCTTTCAAGTGTTAAACCGATGGTGACGTCCTGTCCCCTAGGAGCTCTTCAAATGTATACCTTTTTTTATTGTGTGATGTTGCTCCAAAGGTTGAAATTGTAGATTCATCATCATCATCATCATCATTATCATCATCTTCAGCCTGACTATGTCCACTGCAGGACAAAGGCCTCTTCCATGTTCCGCCAGTCAACTCGGTCCTGTGCTTGCTGTTGCCAATTTATACCCGCAAACCTCTTAATCTCATCTGCCCACCTAACCTTCTGTCTCCCCCTAACCCGCTTGCCTTTTCTGGGAATCCAGTTAATTACCCTAATGACCAGTGGTTATCCTGTCTACGCGCTACATGCCCGGCAACCCCCGTTTGTTCCCTAATCAACTCTGCTCTCTTCTTGTCTCTTAAGGTTATACACATACCATTTTTCTTCCATGGCTCGCTGCGTCGTTCTCTACTTAAGCTGAACCCTCTTTTTAAGTATCCAGGTTTCTGCTCCATAGCCAAGTACCGGCAAGATGCAGCTGTTATATACCTTCCTCTTGAGGGATAGTGGCAGTCTACCTGTCATGATTTGAGAGTGCTTGCCAAATGGGCTCCACCCCATTCTTATTCTTCTAGTTACTTCAATCTCGTGGTTCAGCTCCGCGGTTATTACCTGCCCTAAGTAGACATAGTCCTTTACAACTTGAAGCGCACTATTACCTATCTCGAAGCGTTGCTTTCTTCCGAGGTTGTTGTACATTACTTTCGTTTTCTGCAGATTAATTTAAAGACGCACCTTTCTGCTCTCCTTAGTCTAACTCTGTAATCTTGAGTTCCAATTCGTTCCCTGAGTTACTCAGCAATGCATTGTCATCGGTGAAGCACAGGTTACTGAGGTACTCTCCATTAACTCTTATCCCTAACTGTTCCCACTATAGGCCTCTGGAAAGCTCCTGTAAGCACGCGGTAAATAGCATTGGGGAGATTGTGTCCCCCTGCTTTACACCCTTCTTAGTTGGCATTCTGTTGCTTTTTTTATGAAGCAATATGGTAGCAGTTGATCCCCTGTAGATTTCTTCCAGTATGTTTATATATACTTCATCGACGCCCTGATTCCGCAGTGTCTGCATGACTGCTGATTTTTCTACTGAATCAAACGCCTTCTCGTAATCAATGAAGGCTATGTATAGTGGTTGGCTATATTCTGAGAATTTCTCTATTACCTGATTGATAGTATGAATGTGGTCGATTGTTGAGTAGCCTGTTCGAAATCCTGCTTGTTTCTTTGGTTGATTGCCCCGCCGTGGTGGTCTAGTGGCTAAGGTACTCGGCTGCTGACCCGCAGGGCGCGGGTTCGAATCCCGGCTGCGGCGGCTGCATTTCCGATGGAGGCGGAAATGTTGTAGGCCCGTGTGCTCAGATTTGGGCGCACGTTAAAGAACCCCAGGTGGTCTAAATTTCCGTAGCCCTCCACTACGGCGTCTCTCATAATCATATGGTGGTTTTGGGACGTTAAACCCCACATATCAATCTATCAAATCTTTGGTTGATTGAATTCTAATGTTTTCTTAACTCTGTTAGCAATTACCTTTGCAGATAGCTTGTATACTATGGAGAGCAAGGTGATTGGCCTGTAATTCTTCAAGTCCTTGTCATCTCCTTTCTTATGTATTATAGATTACTACAATGTAATCGAGGAAGTTGAAACTGGCTTGCGTCAGTGAAGCTCTCGCATATGCCTGTATTTTGTGTAATTAGTAGCGAGCTTTGAACCACGAGCAATGACGCTCGTGAAATCTTTTTGTACTTGCTACGCACACACTACGTGGTCTTAAGGGAATAGGCACATCGACGTGTGTGTCTTCTGTAATGGGTGGCTGGCTTCAAACCACGAAGTCGTTATTACAATCCCATGTTCTGACGCGCGATGGCGATGTACGCTTGTACCACGCGTTATTACTGCGATATTAGATGTTGTATCGTGAAGCCTGTATACAGGAAGCATTAATGTTATTTTTATTGCATTGACAAGCTGTACAAGTTTTTTTTACTGAATTTTCAAGCAGACGCATGGCTGTGTGGTTGAAAATCTGGTTCTCACACAAACGGCCAGGGTTTTAAATAGTCACTCAGGCGCGGAAATTTTTAGGCTTCATTTTATTTCCCCCTTTCTCAATTTTTTTGTTACAGACGCCGATTCCGTAGTTTCTGCGAAACGAGCTCTTTAACGCTGTCACGTTAAAAAAAAATTTAGTGCAGCTAGCACTAAGTCGCTCAAGGCTAGGTCACTGCCGAGCTGGTGAACTGATGGTATGTTTGCGCATGACACTTATTGTGTACAGCGTGTTTTACTACAAGCAATCGTCGTCACCTCCCTCCTCCTCCTCATTGTCCGACCTTGCCGGAGCATGGCGATGACGTAGTGGTAATAGCACTATGACTCAGGGGAGTTGGTACATGCTCGGATAGGCTTCAGCGCGAATCTGACGAAGACAAAGAAGACACACAGAAGACAGACGAGTACTGACTTACAACCGAGTTCATTTGCACATCAACAAGCCTTTTATGCGCTGAAACCTGCCTGATTTTCGGGTTCCGTGTTTGTCATTTTTTTATCTTGATTTTCCATGTATTGGTTAATATATGCAGGTTTCAGCGCATAAAAAGGCTTGTTGGTGTGCAAATAAACTCAGTTGTAAGTCAGCGCTCGTCTGTCTTCTGTGTGTCTTCTTTGTCTTTGTCAGATTCGCGCTGAAGCCTATCCGACGTAGTGGTAGTCGCGAAACCGGACTGGCACGGTGCCGGCACACCGGGACTTATGGGATCGCTGATGTCTTAAATGTAGCGACTCTCGCTCATCATTACTGCATCCGACGATGAAGAAATTCACGCATGGGCTCTGGGAGTGAAGCAGAAAAGGAAGAAAATGAAGGCGATAAAGAAGAGGATGAAGATGGAACGTGCCGGTTCATAATGAAGAGTATTTCCTATCTACAACAGACAACAAACCTCGACCTGCTGTAAAAGGTCTGAATTTGAGGCCTGAAAAGTCCAAAAAGCCTTATTCTACTTTACCGCGGGTGCATTATACTCATGCTCTCTCTATCCTCAATCACACTGAATGAGTGTTCGAGAGTGAGAAGCGATTCATTGATTGATTGATTTGTGGGGTTTACGTCCCAAAACTACCATATGATTATGAGAAACGCCGTAGTGGAGGGCTCCGGAAATTTTGACCACCTGGGATACTTTAAAGTGTGCCCAGATCTGAGCACACGGGCCTACAACATTTCCGCCTCCATCGGAAATGCAGCCGCCGCAGCCGGGATTCGATCCCGCGACCGGCGGAGCGAGATGCAATTCAGTGACCCTGATATTCAGTTGACGTCAACGTGAAAAGCTAATTGATTGACAGGTTTGTATAGGAGCGACTCTGAAAGCGAGTAAGAGTTGGCGAGTATAGCAAGGTGAGAGGAAAAACGCGCGGGGCCATAAATTTTTGAAAACAGGAGAGGGAATGAGTTCTACATATCCCACGAAAAGACTCCTGACAGAATCTCTCCGAGAAATTGTGCAAGTGATGCGTAAGGGTTCACCACTAATCGCAGTCTGTTTCGTCGTCTTACGGTGCTGTGGCCGGGCGAGCAGTAAAGCTCTCTTACGTTTAATGTAAAACGATTCTATTTCCTGGATTTTCTCTGCGTTGCGGTCTTCACTGATGGGCAAGGCATAGACATGGCTTTATTTTTGCTGTTTTTAAAAAATTCATCAGGATATGGAACACCGCAATGAAAGGTGCATCGAATATGTGGCGTCACTGGCGAAATACTTAGTGTCAAGTCGACAGTTTTCTCGAGGTGCGCAATGCTTCATGTCTGCATTATAGTTTCCAGAGAGAGATTCAATTCTACTATCATGTAATATTGCAAAATTGTCTCCATGGAAGCCAGTCGTGGTAGCTTAGCAGCTAAAGTGTGGTGCTGACGAGCTCGGGAGCATGGGTTAGAGTCCCGGTAACAATGGCTGTATTTCGAATTTTCATGACATCATGGCGTCACGGTGGCAGAGCGTCACATGGTGACGTAATCACAAGGTGGCGTGATTGGTCAAGCAAGAGCCGATCACGGAGACCAACGAGATGAGACGAGTTTCGAAAAGCTTGCAATGCCTCCGATCTTGGAGGCTATTGCAAAACCCCGTTAGTTGCGGAAAGCTTTCGGATGGGTGCGTGGGACGTTGAGTAAAACGACTAAAAGCAAACGATAGCTTTTGCATTCGAGTCGACTAAGGAAGATATATGAGGGAGATAGTGAGTTTTGTTTATTTTTTTTGCCCATGTACAACACATTCATACGCTCCACATATATACGCCTTGTGCTAGTGAGCGAGTTCAGCTTAGTTGATATATAAGCCACTTGGTGTCTTATTGTGAGGCCTGGGGATCAAAACCTATTGCGCATATTAAAAAATTATTTTGCTTATACGCTCATTTGATTGCCCCGCCGCGGACTCGGCTGCTGACCCGCAGGTCACGGGTTCGCATCCCGGCTGCGGCGGCTGCAATTCCGATGGAGGCGGAAATGTTGTACGCCCGTGTGCTCAGATTTGGGTGCACGTTAAAGAACCCCAGGTGGTCGAAATTTCTGCAGCCCTCCACTACGGCGTCTCTCATAATCATATGGTGGTTTTGGGACGTTTAACCCCACGTATCATCATCATCATACGCTCATCCGATTATAGTGTTACGTTTCACGTGACAGAAGGATGAACAAACTAGGAAGTGGTCTCCTTTTATATTTTTTCATCGCAGATACAATGGATTGCTACAGTTCACATATAAACGTATCTTGTAAACGTGTGTAGATAGCCTAGTAGGTTGGACACTCGGTTTTTATGTGGGAGGCTGCATGTTCGATGCCCATCGTAGCACAAAAAAGTAATATTATTTTTTTGTTTATTCACTCCCTTTCTTAAGGTTATTCGCTTTGTGGGGCAGACAGGCGGACAAGCACAATCTTTTCAATATAGTCGAGCCACCAGAGGAGCGCTTACGCATTTGAATTGAGTATGCTTGAGTATCTTATTGTACCGGGAACACACCTATTCATTGGCACTACAAATCGAAGAACTCTCGTGTAGCCTAAACTTAGTCTTACCACCAAGTTGCGAGGCAATGTCTCGGTTTGTAGAGAAAAAAAAAGCTTTCATAAACAGTAATTTTTCACACATTTCTTTTTTTTTGTTATAGCCGACACAACACATTCATTTGGCTCAGATAAGTTCACCTTTCTGCAAGTGCTGCTGTTTAGCCTAGTTGGTATGACGCTCGTCTGTTGATAGTGAGACCGTAGGTTCGAATCCCATCAACGTTGCTTTTTTTGTTTTATAATTGTTTCGTTTTCTTTATAGATTTTATCGTCAGTGACCGAGGGACGGACGAAGGGACCCGCAGTTTTCTCTGTGTTTGCAAAAAAGTGCTTGTGCTCTCGGAAACTTCGTCGTGATACTCGAGTGCACACACACAAACACACACACACACACACACACACATATATATATATATATATATATATATATATATATATATATATATATATATATATATATATATATATATATATACTTTATTATACTCGGCGTAGCAACTATATGGGAGTGTGAACGAGCAAAGTCACCATCATCAACCAAACCTATACACACCATCTTAGGCTTTCTGATTTTGTGCGCGCATTTCGTCAGTTCTCGTGTATATTAATAAATACCTTTCGAGGGTGACATTTCCCTGATCGGCTTGCTTCACTGCAATAAATGTCGAAAAGCAGTCGAAAAATTTGAGGCCCTTATCACCTATGGAATAAGGGAATATTCTATAGGTGATATGGAATATCACCTATGGAATAGGTGATATTCCATGATATAGGTGATATTCCATGATATTCCATAATATGTTAGCTTCCCCGCAATAATCGTCGAAAAGCAGTCGAAAAAGTTGAAGCCATGATAAGGCTCTACTTTTGACTGACGTCACAGCCTGCAGCATTTTTTTTTATTTCGAGCGGATGTGTGGCAGCAGATGGCTCCTTGCAGTAGCTCGTGTAGAATAGGATGCTGGGTGTGACGTCAGACAAAAGTTGAACCTTATCATGGGCGATAAGGGCCGCAACTTTTTCGACTGCTTTTCGACACTTATTGCGGGGAACCAACGTATCGGGAAACCTTCGGCTCGGGAAATACGCACACTAGGTGGATCGCTCCAAGCTGTGACGTCAGACAAAAGTTTAGCCTTATCATGGGTGATAAGGCCCTCAACTTTTTCGACTGCTTTTTGACTATTATTGCGGGGAAGCAAACGAGTAAGGGAACCTTTGGCTCGGGAAATACGCACACTAGGTGGATCGCTCCAAGCTGTGACGTCAGACAAAAGTTGAGCCTTATCATGGGTGATAAGGGCCTCAACTTTTTCGACTGCTTTTTGACTATTATTGTGGGGAAGCAAACGAGTAAGGGAACCTTTGGCTCGGGAAATACGCACACTAGGTGGATCGCTCCAAGCTGTGACGTCCGACAAAAGTTGAGCCTTATCATGGGTGATAAGGGCCTCAACTTTTTCTACTGCTTTTTGACTATTATTGCGGGGAAGCAAGCGTATCAGGGAACCTTCGGCTCGAGATATACGCATACTTAGCTCGTCGCTGCAAGCTGTGACGTCAGCTAAAAGTTGGGGCTTATCATGAGTGATAAGGGCAGCAACGTTTTCGGCTGTTTTTCGATGACTATTGCGGGGAATCGAATGCATCAGGGAGACTTCAAGCTCGAAAGACATTTATTGAAATGCGCGAGAACAGACTGAGAAAGCGCACCAAACCAGAAACACCGAGAACGGTAGTATGGAGAAGGTTTTTAAAGGAAGGTAACTGTGCTCGTTCTTGCGTGCATTCCTACCCTGAGTACATTCGGGCATGGTTTGTCGTTGGACTTCGTAGACGTGCAGATAATTATGTAAGTAATTAGCGTACATTGCATGTATTTTCTAGGCGTCTTTATAAAAAATGGAAGTGTTACAGAATTTTTAAGCCCGTACGCATTTATTTGTACTCTTTTAGAAGAACTGCGCGTCCATCCGTTCGTCCGCCTGTCACATAATGCAAAAGACGCAATTTATTAAAAAAAGAACACCTCTCAGTCATGGGGGTTTGAACCCTCAACCTAACGCTCCCAAGGCGAGTGCTTTACCCACTTGGCTAAGAACGCTTTGTTGCTATGTTACTTCTTTTTGCACATCATACAATAATGATACAGTGCATAAACAGTACATGCAGAGGTAACGAACAAAATAATTACATAGTGACTAGAATTCATTTATACGGATAAGTTAGCTAAGAACGCCTGCATTTCTGGAAAGTGTATATATATCTTAACCATATAAATTCGTTGTGCCTGCGATTTTCACTAAAGTAAAAAAACGCCCCGCCGCGGTGGTCTAGTGGCTAAGGTACTCGGCGCTGACCCGCAGGTCGCGGGTTCAAATCCCGGCTGCGGCGGCTGCATTTCCGATGGAGGCGGAAATGTTGTAGGACCGTGTACTCAGATTTGGTTGCACGTTAAATAACCCCAGGTGGTCAAAATTTCCGGAGCCCTCCACTACGGCGTCTCTCATAATCATATGGTGGTTTTGGGACGTTAAACCCCACAAATCTAAAGTAAAAAATACAGCTGATATAAATACTCTTTCAAGGTTATGGTGTTGCAGAACTTGTTTTGCAGGAATTCCGGCGTCGCCGATGGCATGACTGCGTGTGAACAAAAAAAAATTGGAGTGTTTCATGAAAGAAATTCGAAATAATGCACGTGAATAAATAATAAAAGAAAAACTTCAGTACGAATGGTAATTGAACCTAGCGCCTCTGCGTGGCAAGCAAGCGTTCTGCCACGGAGCGGCGACAGTACTTGAACGTTTGCGGCGTAGTTTGTGGCAGTTGTTGAATAAGTATGGCGTAGTAGCCCCTTCAGAACGGTACTCATTGTAGGCATTCTCGGATAGTTTGGAACGGCTTCTGTTACGCGCACAAATAGTTTTTCCCCTTGCAGTACTGTTGAAGCTGATGCGCGAGGGCCACAATTGAACTGTCGCGTTCTACTTTTGAAGGTGGAGCTGGAGTGTACTTATCGAATCTCGAGCGCCCACAAAGCTTTTCTTTTTTTTAGAAATCCAAGGCCTTTCTGAGCATTCTCTGGAAGGAAGGTGTTCAGGGTGAATTGCGTTTTTCTGATTTGGCGCCAAGGACGTTTAGGAAAAATTTGAAATTTTACTGCGCAGACGTGCTTTTTATATATCTTGAGAAGCAAGCACACCTTGAATGTAGCCAGCATGCAATTTCATATAAATAGAATAAAAAATGGTACTGTTTGCAAACGTTTTCAAAGGCTGTAAACCTGCTATTCAGGTGTGAATTGCACTCCCAAGTAACTTTACAAAACGACAGATTTGCGCGTTGAAAAATGCATTATTAACAAAGGCTATAGGCTTATTCTGGCACAACTAATTTTATAAAAATTTGCCAACACATTTCAACTAAAAAAACAATATTTTCAAAGCTTACCTTCTTGGCTTACCTTTCTCTGCAAAGGTTTACCTTCCTTGCCAGAAATTCGCCAACTAATTTTATTGGAATCAGACAAAACACTTCCAACTAAAAAATACAATTCTTTAAAGGCTTACCTTTTTGTCAGAAATGCCCGAAATAACTTTATAAAATCGTAAAAACATTTTCAGTTCAAAAAGTACAATATTTTGAAAAGCTATAGGCTTTTTTTATTTTTTGTCACAAATTTTCTTTGATTAATTTTATCTTTTCGAGAATGTTTCTCTCTCTCTCACACACACGCACACACACGCACACACACACACACGCACACACACGCACACACACGCACACACACGCACACACACACACACACACACAAATTTTGTTCCTTGCGCATACTTGGAGTTGCTTGTCCATACTAATATTGTAATATAAAATTTGCCAGCCGCATGCCGTTCACTTCAGTCGAACACCACGGTAAAAAATAACAATAAAGGAACGTGTACAACTACCTTCACAAAAAATAAAAAAATGGATGTTCCCCGAGAAACTTGAACCTTCCAAAGGGTGAGCCATCAAAGCAATTAACTCGAAGGAAGTTGCACGACGCATGTTTTCAGGGAGAATCGGTGACAACATGCGCTCTGCCGGGAAAGTCACGAAACGCTGTGATGAATTCTCTGCAGACATTTCAACCTCGGAGGCTTTTGTTCTGTTGAGCCTGGTTGCGAACCACGCTCTTCGGCGTTGTCTCGTTATAGCCCTGCGGAATAAGTCGATTTCATTACTCCACGAAAATTACTGCCAGTCGCTTTCTGGAAATCTCCAAGCGGCAATCGGTTATCCGTGTGAAGGGCTTCAATCCCGCAATTGGACCCGACCCCCTGTCTGTTCTAAACAAAAAAGTTAATCATCTTAACTTATTGCTGATCTAATAATGATCTTTTCTCCCTTTGAGATGCCTGGCGCTACAGAATAATTATGAAGGCTGCCAGCAAATATAACGTCGACCCATCGTTAACAAGGATCACTCACTTTTGCATAAAGAGCTTAGCTAAATAATCTGAACCTTTATTTCGGCTGTGAAGATGTGTGAGGAATTTCATTGCATATACAGGAGGCACGCTGGTGTAACTATGCGGAAAACGCACCGAGCCACCGATTCTGCTGCCTTCTTGCCTTGCACTAACGCTCGTGATTTGATCCCCCCTCCCCTCCGATTACCCTTTCTTCCACTGACATTATTTCTCCTTGAGTTGTACTTTGCCGCTTGTGAAATATTGCACTCCATTATTTTTATTGCCTGCGAAAGGTATTCGGGATAGGTATTCAGTAGAGAAAGACATAGAAAACCGGGGCAAGTCGCAGCGTGTGTATACGCAACAAGTTCTTATCTTTTTGACAAAGCGTGCCGGCAGATATGGCCAGGGGGCATTCGAATCTGTTTTCGATGTCCCCGATTGAAGTCAGAGCTGAACGAAAGCTGAAACTCCGCAGGGATCCGGTCTCCTTGCTCAATGTGACGTGGCCGCAGTTCACGAAGGGCGAAGGAGTCTATCTCGGCATCGGCCCCCAACCGACGCTTGGCAGCAGATACCTGGAGGCCGACTGCGACAAGGTGGCCCGGGCGATCTTCAACTAATAAACACCCGTGGACATCGGCGGCTTTCCTGGAGTGCCGCTCATTTCATGCGCTTTATTTCACGCGTTAACACTGTAATGCCAGATGTACTGTCAGTGAACCTATTACTTTTGTACAGTGTAACCATTAACATATTGTCATTTAGGCTATGACCTGCCGAAATAGTCGTAACTACGTGCTTAGAGAGAGCACTGACGTATAATTCGAGAGCACGTTTAATAGTCGCCAGGCTTTGCACGTGGCGAGTACACGGCAGTCTGTCCTGAATCCTTTCATAATTGGGCGAGACCATACAGCGGATACCACCGTCCAAGTAAGTGTAATTCGTGTACTGTCACCATTTTGTAATAAATATGCCATCTAAATGATGATAGTAAATTTGACAGTAAGCAAAGGAAATTTAAGGGTATTTCATCTCGCGTCCGGTTGCTTTTTCGGTCTCGCGTGGCTTTAACCGCTCAAGAGAGAATCGACGATAACCCGTTAATATGTAGACAATTTTTCGCTTATCTTTAAGATCGTGAATTTTCACTCACTCATGGAATTTTCACGTTTTGTAGCGCAGGTGGACGCTGAATGCGTAGTCTTTGGTTGCATGGTATCAAGCCATCCATTCCTCATCTCCTTGGTCTGCAGCGACCAGGCTGGCTGCTTTCACAGAGGGAGAACTTGTGTGGGCATTTTGTGTACACATCATCTTAATCTGTACGTGTTCATCACCATAATTCGTTCGGTTATGAATCCTCATCTTCGTGATGTATCATCATCATTGTGGGTTCACCGCACCTGTTCACTGCCAGGACTTCGGGTAAAATAAAAGGCTACCCAACCAAGACCTCATAATAAGGTTAGCCACCACAGTACGCGTGTCCATAAACGTAATGGAGCCACCAACAACTGTCGCAATGGCTGCGAATCCAAGCTTTGACTTGTACGCAGTTTCCCTCGACATGCCCTCTACTAAGCGAGCGCGCAGCGCCACCTTCCGAGAGCGGAGGGTGGTCGCTTTGGTTTGAGAAGACTCATTAATGAATCGTGGTGTCTTGTTCTGTTGAGGAACAGCACCGTCCTAAGCTGTAAACTGGGAGGTAGATCTTACGTAGACAGGATCATCTGCGAGAGCGTTTCGGTTTCCCAATTTCCAACAAATAACAGAATTTTATTTCACTGCGACAAATTGCATAACGGGCAAGAAGGACAAAATAAACAACTTGCAGGAACACCATGAGGAAAACTACTTTGAAGAACTCAAAGGTGTGTCTAACGTCGGAAACTAAAAACGTTTTGAAGACACTTGCCCGTACGCTAGTCCTCTGAGCCACACGGAGAGAGACATCGCAGTTCGTTGATAAGCTACACCAGCGCCTTTTGAGGTAATGAGTCCTGCATAGCACCACTGAAAACCGTAGAATTTTCAACACGCACTGTTCTTTCTTTCTCCAATTTCTAATAGTTCACGACACATTCTCACTAATCCGCTTTCGACGACGTCAATGAGAGTGACCGTTTTTTGACCCATCACTCGCGGAAATTATGCCCACAGCTCCACTGAGGTGTCGCGGTCAGCGTTAGCTTTCATTGCAAGAATGCAACTCATTCCTGCGGGAGTATTCAATAGTTTGTGGCTCCCATGGTAAGTCGGTGAAATCGCAGTTTACAGCCCTTAGTTTACAAGCCCTCGACAAATGTCGAGCGCGCCCTAAACGTGAAGACGGGGTCGACCTGGTAAACTAGGCCCGGGCGATTGGAGACGTTTCGGAGGCTCATGGTGCTCTGAATGAGTGAGCGCGGAACCACACAAACCGCCCGGCACAGGTGCGCTCTGCGTATACGCAGGTCGCCACAAATGTCCGGGCATTGTCCCTGCACACTCGAAGTTCGTTCACGGCAGTGACTGCGTCATCGGTCAACTGGCAACCGCGTTGTCCGGTGTCACCTTGAGGTAGCGTTCCCACACACGACAGTTCTCGGCGTGTGGTTCCCAGCCAACGGTGAAGTTCTTCGGGCTCAAATTGAGCAGGAGGGGCCACTCGGCCGTGAACTTGGGCCACCGGTTACCGCGGATCTTGGGGACTTTCCTGTGTGAATATAAATTGCATGACATGTTTACTGAAGCTATTTTGGACGCTGATAAGGTGAAACGGCAAGCAACTCAGTGTAACAAAGCCGCACAAAATGTCGCCTATCATGGCGGCCTCTAACAAGATAATATTAAGTTGCAGATAAATATGCTACCGGCAACAGCGCCGTTCTGTCATCGAACGGGAAAGGGAAAACGCAGAGTACCTGCTCAACCGCTACACAATGTAGATACGGAAAACACAGGCATGTGCCCAGCAACAGCTTGTGGTTTGATGCATGCAGGTTACTCCGCAAAACATAAAATTTATACGTATACGTTGTCAAAAGTCTTTGACATTCTAGGTGCTCTGCACGTTCATCGCACGCTCTATATCTAAAGCGATTGTAAGCGATTTTGTCGGGGAAGTAGCAGGCTAGCTTACCTGGTATCTTGATCTTATACAAAAGGGAGCTTGTCCCAGAAGCTGAGGTTAAGGTAAACGCGAACATTAAGTAAACGGCGAGAAAAGGTAAGAATTAAATTCACCCATTTTTGTGCGCTATCACGCGTAGTACAAAAGACCTCATATGAAGCGAAGGATGAACATCCGCTGGATTTCCACATCATCAGTGTATAGCAATCTAACCTTTGTAACAGTCGCACAGCCGTGACCACTAAAGTAAAGGCCACTAAAGTAAATGTCAAGTAAAGGTCAATCACCGACGCATGTGCCACACCCCAGTGAATTAAGAGTGTTCGCGCAAATCTACCCGATGAACAAGTAGACGTGACCAGACCGGCTGGCTTTGAAATTTGTAGAGCATTATCTCTGCCCATGCAAACGCCAGTGCTGATACTAAATTACGCCATACTTAAACGCTTGTGCGCTGTCTCGTTCAAGAGGTGACAATCGTACAGCCACGACTAATCCATTAATCAAGACACTTGCGCGGTGCGTAATTGTCAATTCCTGCGCCTTGGCATTGTTAGGACCGGCGCCAGGTCTGACAATGGATCGGCGTTCCTTTTGATGTTCCTTTTGAGTCGCCAAACGGGTGGGCGGCCGGTGTCCGCCATGTATTGTTCCCACCTGGCCGGAGGGTGCGGCGTCCTGCCGCCGCGGCGCCGTGAGCAGTTCGGGAGACCACCGGTGCAGCTTCTTCTTTGGAAGATGACGGCGGCGGCGGCGGCCGGGAATCGTCCCGCTAATTGAACGAGTTGTTCGGCACCCTTTGAAGCTTGTTTACGGCGGCCCTTTCGATGGATGCAGTCATCAACTCCAGACCCCTCGCCCAGCGACACACCTTGACGGGGGGGGAGCCGCGTTCGTGCCACATGGCCGTGCGGTGACCACGCTTCAGTTTTGAACGTTCGCGTGGACCGTGCGTGCTCGTCACCCTCGCGGGTAATGTGTGGTCCGTGATTGGACGGTGCCATCTGTACGCGGTCCCCGATCTAGGGATCTGGGGAGGACAGACCCTTTATAATGAGCCCCCACGGCTCATTCGGTGCTTTTTCGAGTGGAGAGCTCGCCATGTACGAAGAACGCCACTATATATCTAAACTTTCTTATTGACCTCTCTCTAATGTAAATAAACGTCTGTTCTCTGTTTTCCCATATAAGCATTGCTTCTCGCTATAAGGGACGAGTCCGATGGGAGCCAGCTACCAACGACGAGACCCACAGGACCCAGACCACAACAACTGGATGGCAGCGGTGGGATCGAGCTCATCGACCAGGAGGCAATGCTGAGACCTGCTGTCTGGAGGACCTAGAGTCGGACAAAACTGCTTCGTGGCATCTCTGACAACACGGGAAGGAACGCGTCCGAATTCATGACTGCATAGGGTGAGTGCACTGCTTTTCTTTGCTGAGATATCACCAGGCTTTGCGTAGGATTGTAAACAAAGCAGTGATTTGGTAACGGTTGACGGAAGTATTGATAGTACGTCAAAGTTGTTTAGTTAAAAGAGTTAGCAGCACCAAGGACCGCCATGAATTTGAAGGGACTAAAAAAGCCAGAGTTGTTAGAGTTGGCCCGAGAGCTGGGCCAGGTAATTGCCGAGACGAAAAGAAAGCAGGAGATCATTGACGCCATCGAGAAGATCGGGGCAGATGACGATGAGCTGAGCGAATGCTTGGAGGCTATTACGCAAAGGAAAGAGGAGCAGAGGCTCCGTGAGGAAAAAGAGGAGCAGAGGCTCCGGGAGGAAAAAGAGGAACAGAGACGTCGTGAGGAGAAAGAGGAAAGAGAACGTATCGATCGTATGGAAATGAAACGCCTAGAAATTGAACTAGCAAAGGCTCAATCAATGAACGGAGCTAGCGCAGTGGCACGAGAAAGAGAGCGCCGAATGACAGATTTGATGCCATCCTACGCGGTAGGAGGGGACATGGGTCTTTTTCTGGTGCACTTTGAGCGCACGTGCGAGAGGGAAAATTTTGCTAAAAACACGTGGCCCCAGCGCTTGCTTACGCTGCTGCCGTGTGAAGTAGCTGACATTATAGCCCGTATGGGTAAAGAAGACGCAGACGACTATGACAGAGTCAAAGCGAGTCTGCTCAAAAAGTACAGACTGTCAGCGGAGGCGTTCAGGCGAAAATTTCGTGAGATCGAGAAAGCCAAAGACGAGTCATACCCAGAGTTTGCGTACACCTTAAAGGTAAATCTGGAGGAATGGCTTAGAGAGGAGGGTGCGCTTGGCGACGCGGAAAAGACTCTGCAGTGTTTTGCGTTGGAACAATTCTTTCGGCGTCTACCTGAAAACATTAGGTACTGGGTTCAGGATAGACAAGGAGTAGATACTATCACGAGAGCGGCAGAGCTCGCAGAGGAGTACGTAAATCGCCGTGCCCTCGAAGGCAAGGATGTCCCTAGGAGGGAGATTAGTAAATATCGGGCCGACAAGCCTCCGCGATGGACAAAGTCGGGTCGGTATATGCCGAAGGAGGGTTTAGACTCCAAAGGAAGCGGTGATGAGAAAAACAAGAGAAAGGAAGAAGCACCCGAGAAAAGGGCGGAAGGGCAACAGAAAAAGGCGTTCGAGGCCAAGAAGCCGATAGTTTGCTATAACTGCCAACAGACGGGGCATATTTCTTTGGGTTGTAAGAACCCGAAAGTTGTGTTAATGTCACTCTGTAGTAATGACGAAAACATGAAATTGCTAGAACCATACATCCGAGACCTAGTCGTGAATGGCCAACCGTGCCGCGTGCTCCGCGATTCGGCCGCCACTATGGATGTAGTGCACCCGTCCTATGTCGAGGAGAGTCAGTTTACAGGAGAATGCGCGTGGATAAGACAAGCAGTAGAGACAAACAGTGCCTGTCTCCCAGTAGCAAGAGTCCGCATCGAAGGCCCTTTCGGTGTTCTAGACACTGAAGCTGCCGTTTCGGCACATCTCCCAGTGCAATACCCGTATTTGTTCTCAAATAAATCAGAGTGCTTGCTGCGACAAAAAGGAATTGGGTTCAGTGAGGGTATCGTACAGGCCTTAACTCGATCCAAAGCAAGGGAGCTCGCCGCTCAGACAGTTTGTAAAGATCCGGTGGCAGACGAAACAGCTTCAGCGGCAGAGCCTTCTTTACCTGGCACGAAACTGGACCGCCCTATAATGGAGCCTCAAAACACAATATCTAAAGAAAGATGTAAGAAACCGGATGAATCCGAGGCATCTCGAGAAGTAGAATGCACTATAAAGCTGTTAAATGTAAGTCCTACAGAACTGATAGTGGAACAGGAAAATGACTCCACTCTCCGTAACTTAACGCCAGACGCGAAGGAAGGGGTGGCTAAGCAAAACATTCAGTTCACCAAGAAGGGGGGCGTCTTGTACAGAAAGTACACGAGTCGAAAAGGAGTTCGGTTTAATCAGCTAGTCGTACCGTATCCTTTCCGCAAGGAGCTGCTGCACCTGGTCCACGGAGGTTTGTGGTCAGGGCATCTCGGCATCAAAAAAACAAAAGAATGTTTGTTACGGGAGTTTTACTGGCCCGGCTGCTTTCGGGAGGTGGAGGCATTTGTAAGAAGCTGCGACCCGTGCCAACGCGTTGGCAAGCCAGGGGATAAGGCTAAAGCACCTATGAAGCTGGTCCCCATTATCACAGAACCGTTTCGCAGGCTAGTTATAGACACAGTGGGTCCACTTCCTGTAACGCAGTCCGGGTACCGGCACATACTCACAGTGCTCTGCCCGGCCACGAAATTCCCGGAAGCAGTACCGTTAAAGGAGCTCAGCTCGGAGGAGGTAGTTAAAGCGCTTTTATCTATCTTTGCACGTGTAGGCTTCCCCGCAGAAATTCAGTCCGACCAGGGATCTGTTTTTACAAGTGCACTAACCTCGACATTTCTAGAAAAGTGTGGCGTTAAAATCATCCACAGTTCAGTGTACCACCCTCAGTCAAATGCTGTAGAAAAGGTACATTCAGTCATGAAACGGCTGCTACGCGCCCTTTGTTATGAGCAAAAAGAGGATTGGGAGGCTTGCTTGCCCGCAGCTATGTTCGCGCTTCGGATCGCTCCTCACGAATCAACAGGGTTTTCGCCTGCGGAGCTTGTTTACGGACGTGCTCTTCGCTCCCCACTTCGCATTGTTCGAGAATCTTGGGAGGGCCGGGCGGACGACCCTTCGGTAGTAGCATACGTGCTTGAGCTGTTGGACCGACTTCACGCAGCTCAAGAACTAGCGGAGCAGGAAATGCGCAGAGCTCAAAACAACGCTAAGCGCTATTATGACAAGACAGCCCGGACGCGAAGCTTTCGAGTAGGGGAAAAAGTGATGATACTGAAACCCTCACTGAAGAATAAACTTCAGGTCCAGTGGGAGGGACCTGTTGAGGTAGTTCAGAAATTGTCAGACACAAATTACTTGGTTACTGGACTGGGAAGGCGTAAAACGCAACAGGTGTACCACACTAATCTGCTCAAACCGTACCAGCAGAGGCATGCCGTTGTAAACATGTCGCTCAATCAACCGGAAGAAATGCCTATTGATTTCCCGGAGTTAACAACAGAAAACAAAGACATTGGCGAGACTATTAGTAACCTGGTAGAGCAGGCGGAGTTGGAGCCAGATCAGAAAGCGGAACTGAAGGAACTATTGTTTGACTTTAAAGAAACATTTTCAGACACACCTGGCAGAACCAAAGCCCTAGTTCATGATATTGAGCTGACATCTTCGGAACCAATTCGTTCTAAAGCTTACCGCGTTTCCCCGAGGCAACGGGAAATAATGGCCGCGGAGATAAACCGAATGCTCGAGCTAGGAGTGATCGAGCCAGGAGAGAGTGATTACACCTCGCCTCTGATCTTGGTTGAGGTCCCAGGGAAAGAGCCGCGACCGTGTATTGACTATCGGAGGCTCAACTCGATTACAAAGGACCAAACTTATCCAATTCCGCATATTGAGGAAAGGCTTGAGCAAGTCAGCAGTGCCAATTTCATCTCGACTTTGGATTTAGTCAGGGGATACTGGCAGGTGCCTCTAACTGAAAGGGCTAGTAGGCTTGCGGCGTTTATTTCCCCGATGGGAACATTTCGGCCGAAGGTCCTTAGTTTTGGATTAAAGAATGCCCCTTATTGCTTTTCTGGCCTAATGGACAAAGTGTTACAGGGTATGGAGGACTTTGCCCTCCCGTACCTAGATGATATTGCTATTTTTTCTTCTTCCTGGATAGACCACATGAAACACTTGCGAGCTGTGCTATGTCGTCTGCGTGAGGCCGGCTTAACAGTGAAGGTTGCGAAATGCCAATTGGGGCGCGCTGAGGTAGCTTATCTAGGGCATGTAATAGGCCAAGGCTACCGCCGGCCGTCAGAAGTAAAGCTGGCCGCAATAGACAACTTTTCCCAACCACGAACCAAGAAAGACATTCGGTCGTTTCTTGGATTGGCCGGTTATTATCAAAGGTATATCCCGCGTTACTCTGACATTGCAAGTTCCTTGACAGACGCTCTTAGAAAGACTGAACCCCAGACCGTAAAATGGGATGGGGCCAAGGAACATGCATTTTCTACGCTAAAGAAGGCACTAAAAAGTCAGCCAGTGTTGAGCGCGCCTGACTACTCTAAGCCGTTCATTCTTCAGTGTGACGCCAGCGACCGGGGTATGGGTGTCGTGCTTTGTCAGAGGGGAGAGAACGACCAGGAACACCCTGTACTGTATGCCAGTAGAAAGCTTTCTGTTCGTGAGGAAGCATACAGTGCCTCAGAAAAGGAATGTGCCTGCGTTGTTTGGGCTGTGCAGAAGCTAGCTTGCTACATCGCCGGTTCTAGGTTCACAATAGAGACTGACCACTGTCCCCTCACATGGCTACAGTCCATGTCATCGAAAAACGGCCGTCTTTTGCGCTGGAGCTTAGCTCTTCAACAATACACCTTTGATATCCATTACAAGAAGGGTAAACTCAACAGCAACGCAGATGGTCTGAGTCGTTGTCCCTAGTACCCCGAGGGCTTCAAAACGATTTTCTGCTTTCTATCCTCGATTTGAGGCCCACTAGTTTTCTGTATTTATCCAAACATGTGTCAAGTGTTTTGTTTAATGTCTTCAAAAGTGGCTGATGTGGTGTTGCGACTCGGCGGGGGCCACAGGAATAAAGTTGAGGTAGAAGGAAATGACTTCCACAGGTGAATCTAAGTCTGGTGATTCTGAGTAGGGAATTGCCGTGTGCTTGCTCGTGTGTGGGTGTGCTTTCGGCGCAGTTTCCGCAGTTCCTCATTGGTGGTGGGCGGAAGATATGGTGGAGAGGGGTCACCTCATCCCTGCGAGCAACGCCCTCTTGGTCAATGATCATCGGATCCAGTGTTCGGGACAAAAATAATAGAGGAAGAGCCGACAAGCTGCAATACAGATCCCGCTGCACAGTACCTGCTGGCCACTGCACCTCGGGATCTTCTTTCCCCGGCGGAGAGGCTGTTAGGACCGGCGCCAGGTCTGACAATGGATCGGCGTTCCTTTTGATGTTCCTTTTGAGTCGCCAAACGGGTGGGCGGCCGGTGTCCGCCATGTATTGTTCCCACCTGGCCGGAGGGTGCGGCGTCCTGCCGCCGCGGCGCCGTGAGCAGTTCGGGAGACCACCGGTGCAGCTTCTTCTTTGGAAGATGACGGCGGCGGCGGCGGCCGGGAATCGTCCCGCTAATTGAACGAGTTGTTCGGCACCCTTTGAAGCTTGTTTACGGCGGCCCTTTCGATGGATGCAGTCATCAACTCCAGACCCCTCGCCCAGCGACACACCTTGACGGGGGGGGAGCCGCGTTCGTGCCACATGGCCGTGCGGTGACCACGCTTCAGTTTTGAACGTTCGCGTGGACCGTGCGTGCTCGTCACCCTCGCGGGTAATGTGTGGTCCGTGATTGGACGGTGCCATCTGTACGCGGTCCCCGATCTAGGGATCTGGGGAGGACAGACCCTTTATAATGAGCCCCCACGGCTCATTCGGTGCTTTTTCGAGTGGAGAGCTCGCCATGTACGAAGAACGCCACTATATATCTAAACTTTCTTATTGACCTCTCTCTAATGTAAATAAACGTCTGTTCTCTGTTTTCCCATATAAGCATTGCTTCTCGCTATAAGGGACGAGTCCGATGGGAGCCAGCTACCAACGACGAGACCCACAGGACCCAGACCACAACAGCATGCGAAAATAGACTTTCCAGAAGACAACGTTATAGCTTTGCGCTAGTTACAACGCATACGTAGTTGCGAATAATTACATTCGTGGAAACGCTTACTTGATGGATGTTTCGCTCAGCAATGACTGTCAGGCCGATGTCGATTCGCGATATAATGAAATGGTCGTGCGCACAGTGCCTGTCAAGTGGACGCGTATAGTTGAGCTCGTTCGAGCCGCGATACCTCGATGACCAATCTATTCACTGAAAGTGCTTGGTAGGGTATGTACTACTGTTCATCCAACGCCAGTGTTGACGTCAAACCACGTGACGCAAACGTACGTGCGCAAGCTGTCTTGCGAGGAGATGTGCATGCAATATTGCAACATTTTTCCCATCTATAACCGCAATGCCGCCACGACCTCTGAATTCGTAAAATAGATGTAAAATATTGCTTATCATGTCAGTGCTGACTTTGGTCCATATGATTTAACGAATTGTCTTGGGAGAGGACAAGCTTGTAACTTAGCGCTTGTTCTAAGCGAGAAAGAAGCCTTCAGGACTAATGCCTTCATTGATAGTGCCCGATATGCACCTGTAAATGAATAGGCATCGAAATGCCAGCGCTGATGTCGGTCCATGCATGACTCGTTGATATTATTGCGCATACTGCAGTGCTAGATATACTTGACAGTTAGCTGATTCTGTTTGTTCGTTACACTTTGACTTGGTGCATATTATGGCTGTGCAACATTAATGTCCCGACAAAAAATTCAGTGGCTTAACTCGGCTATGCCAGAATATATAGCGTGAACTAAGGTTCTGCTGATTATTCTTAGATTTCCTGCTTGTCTACACTGCGAAAAAAATTACACCCTAAAGGGTGTAAAAGAAGTATATGCATTAAAACACCCTTGTAAACACCATTTTACACTCCTATGACATTATTTAGGGTGTTCGTAAATAAAACACCCTCCAAACACCCGATTTACTCCTTTATTTTAGGGGTGTTATGAACAAGGCCATAGGGTTTGCTTTATTGTCACGCTTACTGCTAAACGGCCGGATGAACTAGCGAGCAAGCGATCCCACGCGAGTCAAGCCCCAGCCCACATGTGACACGTCCCTCCAACAGCTTCCAAGCCTTGTCCGCCTCGCCAGCTGTGCGCCATGTGACGTCACTGCTCCTCGCGCTTGCGCAGAACTGCTCACCGAAAGCCCCACGAAACTGCTGAACTTGAGCCAGTGTATAGCTTTCGCCACAAAAGCAAGGATAAAACCTGGCTTTAACAAAAATTCTTCGATAAGTGCTGCGATCAGTCGAACAAAAAGCGACGACTTTCAGATTGTCTGCAAGCAGTCCCACGATCCTTTGCTTTTCTTCCTCGTGTTACCCGCGTGTTGAGGCCTGCAAAAGGGGTAACTGCAGATCGTAACGCAAGTGCCAAATCACTAGCGTAGCGACGCAGTCCCGCCTAGCAGTCTATTAAGCTGCGCGACCTGAATCAACAACAGGGGGTAGCCGAGGAGCACGCAGTGAGGAAGTCGTGGTAACCGGAAATAAACACTGCTTCTAATAGCGCGTCGGCGATGGCATGTCGCGTGACATTGAGAGGAGCACACAGGTAGAAGGGCAAAGCAGCAGTTGTAGAAGAGACCAGCCGACGAACGAAAGGTAGCGAAAGAAAAAGCGAAGCGAGTGATAGACACGTTTTCATGATAAAACGCGTTTAACTACGTCACCGTTTCGAAAAATCATTGACTCATGCAGAACTGGAACACCACACCTAAATTTTCACCTATGGGTTGGCTAGGCGCCCTTTAATAGCGGGGCAACCGGTAGTTCTTGTTTCTAATATACTTGAACGATGCACACAACTTAGCTGGAAATCAGGTTGTGATTCGGTGAGGTCGCACAAGTCTGCTCTCTGCGTGCTATTATTTTTTAGTCGTTATAGTCACCATTTACGCTCGGGGATCGCAATAGAAGCAAATTGTGTAGTTGGTGTACGCCCGCGAACGTGCTAACCTGCTCGTTCGGACGCTGATCGCCTCCGGCTGTGCGGTCTTTCTGTATCATACGCACCTACAGGTCGAGCTCTCTTTACTTCTTCGTGTAACAAGTGGCGAAAGTTGGAAACCATGAGCTAATTTAACAAACATCGCGCGAAAGCGATTGTGCCTGCAGGCTGTACACCGGTGCACTGGGTATTGACTGATCATGCTTGCGCAGAAAACTCGCAGTGCGCTCGAAGGCGATTGAGAAGCACAACTGGAAGTGAGACTCGTTTGCACACAGCGTGTGCGAATGCTGTTAGTACAGCCAACCACGCAAGACGCACGGGCGCAACGAGAACTGCGGCACGCACTTTGCTCACGACACCGCAAACGGTACCCGCGTTCCTTCCGCACTAGTAAAAAGAAAAGCATTCCGCTCACCCATCGCTTCTTTTCTTCTGTGTGCCATATACAGCCGTCTTCTAGCCTAAAGGGTACCTAAACTACTGCGAGTTAAAAGACGAGGTAATCGTTTCCTTGTCGCCTTCACTACCCTTCCTACAGGCGCAATGTGCTCCTCGCCACTTATTCAAAACAACGTCAGCACTAAATTCACTCTTTTCGGTTACACGTAGTTATCTCTGCTTGTGCAGCCATAAACGAATAAAAAAAAGTGAAATCAGTTGATCGCGCATGATAGTCATGCGAGACAAGGCGCAACGGGCGTGCTACAACATTACAAAACTTGGCAGGATACAATGCACGGCTTGTATCGCGTGTATGTATGAACCAATCAAGAGCGTATTACCTCATGACGTCATGTGAACAGACTGCTGACGTTGTGCTGAAAGGACGGAAAGCGCCAGGAGATAACAGCGTGCTCATTCTTCGTATTTTCAGAGGTTGCTTAAGGCCTGCCCACACGTATAGGCGTTGTGGCGTAACAGCGCGCAGCCTTGAGTAGCCGCGCAACCTTTCTTTAAATATAAAGAGGGCGCCGCGCCGCGTTTTCTTTTTTTTTGTTATTATGTCCAACGTACTATACTCATATAAAACGACTGATCCGTCGTAAGCAGGTCGTACGAAAAGGTTAAAAAAAATCACGGCATATCCACGGAGTAAATGATGATTGGTGGGGCGAAGCGTTTGTCAGTCCGTCCATGCTTCCGTCCATCCATTCGTCTGTCAATGCATCCGTCCGTGTGTCCGTCTATCAGTGTGACCGTCGCTGCGTCCATCAGTGCGTCCGTTCTTCCGTCTGTCCGTCCGTGCGTCTGCTCGTGCAGCCGTCTCTCTGCCTGTCCGTCTGTGTGTCTATCCCTCCATCTGTATGTCCGCCCGTCTACCTAGTGACAACTTGAAGTACATCCATCTCTCATCTTTTCATGATCTATTCATCATATACAAGTGCCGCCATCCAGCGGGCATTCTAAGGACCTCTCTTTCGGGTATGTGCCACCTGGGGTTACGTACTACAACGAGGGACGCACAAGCTACGCCATAAGAAGCTTCGCCCCCTAAAAGGTCCCCGCGTGGGACACCCAGGAACTGGCAGAAAGAGCGAACCTATGCCAACGAAAACGTTCGCGGATAACCGCTGCTAGCTTTTCTGCCTCGTCGGTGGCGGGACTAACCTCTTTAGCCGCGGAGACACGAGAAGCATCTGGCGAGCCGAGCGCTAATTCTAAATCCGGATCCGAAGGGCATTCCTCGCCAGACCATTCTTCTTCCTCGCCAAGTGTTTTTCCTCGTCATTCTGGCGCGACGTTTATTCGCTTTCTTTTCACGCGACGTGACCATCATAACATCGCGTAGGAAGGCGCTCTCACGTACGCTACTACACGCATTTGAACTTTTGATGGCCTCCCACTGCCCATTTCGTTCGAGCGACGACCGAAATAAAGAAGATGCCAGAACTTGACAAGCGGAGGAAGGTCGCTATTAAAGCGTCGACTCGCGGCATAGCCGATAATTTCTGCGCGACGTATAGTGTATGTTTCATCGCGCGGATTGAATGAGCAACGTAAACACGCATTCAGATTGACCGTTTGGCCATGTCCTTCGGCGGTCCACAATGGGTGCTTAATGTATTCCTTTTCGAGCAGCCGACGCTTTTGAGTGCTCGGGGTGGGTGCACAGCGGGAGATATGCAGGAGCACACTTTTCTACGGGGCGCGGTTGGAGCTGAGCATCGAAGAGACGGCAAAAAGGTCATGCTTCTCTTCAAGGTTGCCAAACCCTCCTTTTTTGGGGAGCGTGTCAGTCAATTTTCGTTTCTCGCGTGTCTCTTTTCCGAGTCTCTGCGCGCGTGCACGTGCATTCGTGCTCGCATAACTAATCTGCTCCGAACAGTAGACGCGAAAAACGGTGGGGGGCCACGGCACGTTTACAAATCACACACGACGAGCGCGGCCTAGAATTCCGCGCGAAATTTGCATTCGCGCTCGTTTCTATAGCCTGCAGGGAGGACGGAAAATGCGTTTCGTGTTCTTTTTTCTAGTTTTGCCCGCAGTATTACGTTCTAGAAACGTAGCACGTGCACCGCGGTTTTTCTGCGAGTTATGCTCCAGAAATCGCGAAATTCACGCACGATACAGGAAAAAGTGCGCGAGCAGATAAAATTTTATTGACGTTTCGTAACGGTGGTGCCTTCCACAATAGGCTCCTATAGAGGAGGACATTTCAGCATGACGGCTTGCGCGACGTGCAATTGCGTTATTGTTTCATCTCCGAATCCTCAGTAACCTGTATAAGGCCGACCCGCTGCACATTCCTATTAATGAACGCACAAAACTCTCCATACTAAAAAAATAAATCAAGGCGTATTATTTTTGTGTTGTGCCTATTTTCGTGAAGAGACATAGCGAGTATTCCACAGATCGTTTTTGACATTATGTTGGGGAAAGTTCAGCAAAGAAATTTTGACCGCTTACTACGGTAATTGTATTCAAGTAACGTTTACTTATCGCTGTATTATTGACACTCATTTACTCTTCTCATCGGGCCACAAATAAACTTGACCAGCCTCGAGCAGGTTGCGTTGAACGGAAAACGATTGGAATACAAACGCGAATGAGGCAGGTACGCCTCTTTTGCATTCGTTTTCGATGAACACTGTATCAACTATATGTATAATCAGCTTTACACATCAAGTGCACTGCCGTGTATACTAAAGCATGACATCTATAGCAGTAGATGAGTTCACATAAATAAATAGTCTAACAATTTTACTACCCGTAATATGATTTCTTTTTGTCTTTAACCTGAATAATAAATGAAGAGGCTTTGTGCCTAAGCTATGAATATACCCCGTTATATGGTTGGAAATAAGCCATTCTGGAACACAGCGTCTGTTCGTTTTTTTTTTAACTTTTCGGTGTTTTATTTCATAGAACAAATCAACCAGTACAGGTGCGGCTACCTTCTGTCAAGAGCCCTGACTATCGAGAGGGTCCACGATGCGGTGGTCGGGCATGGTCTTACTGTCCCAACGTGGTATCGGTCCTCTGCGTGCTGAGTCGCTCACCTTAGATATTTCAGTAAAGTTTCACATCCGTCCATCCATTCCGCCCATCGTAACAAGTCACGTGCGGGCTTGTACGGGGCTCGCACGAGCGTTAACGACGAATGCCAAGTGCAAGATGTGCGTATTCACGCATGTTGCTGGCTGAACTTCTTGCATAGCCTTCGCAGCATTGTTCCTGATGTATGAAACAAGGTATAGCTACGGACAGTGGGAATGAATAAGATGTAAGTTTGCAAGATGCAAAAAATTTTTAAGGCCTACCATGTTTAAAGCAATCACGGCTTCAATTGGACATCGTTGTTATAAGCACTTATGGAACCAGTAAAGTTATGCAGTGCGCAGTGTGTGGATGACCGGTGGCTCATTTGCGCGACAGAACGGGTACGAAGGGAGAGGGGTGCGTGGTCAAAGATGGTACGATTAAATTAGATTCATGGTGCGATCTGAAGTTTACAGACAACAAGATTGAACCAGCTTGCGAAAAAACGGGTCCAATTAAGATTCGTCGGGGAAGCCTTAGTCATGTAGGGAGGATGTAGTAATGATGGTGAAAATTTATAAGCAGATAGGTTTGAGCCTGCAGTACAACAGTAGGTGTGCTTCAATACGATCACTGTGACGACATAACCAGCGAGAACCGGCAACGAGAGCTGCGGTTCAACTGATCGCCAATTGCCATGGTACATACACTATAAGTGGTTACGACCGGTGCAACGAAGCGCTATGGTGCGCATTTGTTTCCGATAAAGGAGGCGCATTTCGATGTGAGTCGCTTGCAAAAATTATCGTGAACATACTTTCACGGGCAGATTAAACAAAAAGCTCCAAATCATAAATTCACAGCCACCGCCACCCTCGACGTCCTGCTTCGATATAATAGCTTGGTTTTGACGCGTATAACCTGATAATTTCTTTGAATTTCTTTTACCCTTTTTACTTCCACACCTGCTAATTTTTGTTCTCTTTTTTTTCGCCCAGACTTCACTTAGTCAACACTTTTTGTCCAATCTGCTGTGAAGTATCCTAAACGTATGTTTTTGTACTCGCTATAGTATTCTCTCGGCTATTTTTAGTTTTTACAACATTTTTATGATATAGCATCTACCATGTTGTTTCAATTAGTGTAATGTACTAGCACATATAACACGCATTTTTATACAGAAAGTACGCCTTCTGCCAGGAGCTCTGAGAACTCATCCTGTATGATTATGTAAGCATGTACGTTTTATACAAAGATAAACACACTGAAACTGAATTAATCTCCTCGAACCGAGAATGGTGAGCTGCCGTTCACACTCACCCTTTCCTGGCGAACGTGGACCATATCTGGATGAGCTTGGAGCTGAACTCGAGTTCCTCCATGGTGGACATGCGCATGTCTCGGAACAGCGTGCCGAACACGAAGAAGAACTCGTCGAAGTGGGCGACGCCCAGCCAGTCGCTCCACCAGCTGTACGAGGGTCGGTGGTCGAAGTAGTACATGTACACCGTGCGGTTCCTGGCCGCCAGGTTCTCGGCGAAGTAGTTGACCGGGCATT
Source organism: Rhipicephalus annulatus (assembly GCA_013436015.1). NCBI lineage: Eukaryota > Metazoa > Arthropoda > Arachnida > Ixodida > Ixodidae > Rhipicephalus > Rhipicephalus annulatus. The sequence continues at coordinate 349,718 of WOVY01001811.1, read as the reverse complement.
GGAAGAGGAAGTCTCCGATGGCGTCACCAGCGGCCGCCAGCGCTCCGCGACCGTCTTCCGGTCTGACGTCACGCAAATAGTGTGACGTCACTTCGCGCGGACTCTCGCCCAACACGTGTTGAAAGAGCAGGATAAGGTAGAAGCCCACTTCGTCACGAGTCAGGAGTCTCGGGTCCTCTTGGCGCAAAACCTTGAATGCAAGATTGGGGAAAGGAGGTATCCTTAATCGCACCGAACAACAACAGCATAGCAGGAATGCATTGTTAAAAGCAGCGTTAAGAAAGAAGGACGCAAAGGAGAAAAAAAGCGCAATCTTCACATAGCAACTATGCATAAAGTGGCACACAAAACGTGCACCAAAGAAGAAGAAAAAACGCCCACACACACAAGATAGAATTATGTCAATCCAGCGCATGTCGATAAAATATGTGAAGCGATCGACGCTCACGCTACGTGATTATTGAACGCTGTAAGGTTCGTTGCTTAGCAGCTGGTAAAACTTCATTCCACGCAAGATGGCAAGACACAAACCATTTGACTTAAGCAGTAGCGCGTTACGGTGAGTGCATGATCGGTTTACAGTGCTATGGCACTGTCTGCTTCGTTATATCTCATTATATTATTTGACCGTGCCCACTAGGATCGGCTGCTTTTATTCAAGACGAAAGCGACTACGCATGCCCCCTTTTACGAAGGAAGCAATCAAAACAGAAGTTGGAAATATGAATAAGAAGAAAACAGGGAAATGAAAAAGAAAGTTGATGGATTACACAGTATATTATATAGACGTAGATGGAATACGATAGTAAAAATGATAATCAGGCCTTATCGATCTGACCTTGACCATGAAGTAGTTGACAAATGGGCTGCCCTCGTTCCTGTTGGTTCCGATGATGACGTCAACGTCCGCAATCTGGCCACGTTCGATAAGCCTGCGGGGATCATCCGGCAGGAAGTTGTCTCCGTAGGAAGGGAAGTAGCTGGCCGGATTCAACACATTCAGCTCCCTGTTGGCCGCCATCAGGGTCGAAGCGTTGGCCCATCGCAGACACTCGAGCACGTGGTGCCGGTGGTCGGACAGCGTCACGTTCTCGTCGGCGCAGCCCACGGCCTCTGCGAGCTGTTGGACTCGCTCGACGCCCGCTTTGAGACTTTCTGGCTGCAGAAGGTACGGGCTACCACTCTGCAAGATCGCCCGCTTGAAGAGACCCCGACTGAGCGGTGACAGCATGTGGAAGCCGACCGACATGGCGCCGGCGCTCTGGCCCATCAGGGTCACCGACTCAGGACGACCGCCAAAGTGGACGATGTTGTCCCGGACCCACCTGAGTGCCGCCAGCTGGTCCAGGAGCCCCATGTTTCCGGGCGCGTCGGGGTGGTCCGCGCTCAGAAAGCCGAAGACCCCAAGGCGGTAGTTGGGAACCACGACCACGACGTCGCCCAGGGCTGCCAGCTGCGTCCCGTCGTAGAAGAAGTAGCTGTTGCCTCCAGTGTCGAAACCACCACCGTGGAAGAACACGATGACGCTCTTAGCGCCGCAGTCCTTCAATGGTGTTGCAGTGCAACGCGGGAGTCCACACGTTCAGGTAGAGGCAGTCTTCGGTGCTGTTGGAGGCGTCGATGGTGATATTCTTGGTGACAAAAGTGTCATACTGTAGGCAAGGAAAGGGCATCTGTACCGCGTTGTAGATTCCTTCCCACTGCTTTACCGGCATCGGCTCGCGAAAACGGAGTTCCCGCAGTGGCGGCTCGGCGAACGGAATGCCCAGGAAGGTGTCAATGGGCTTGTTGAAGAACACGTTGGTGCGGCCCATCACGTATCCCGATTTGGTGAACACCACTGGGTTGTCCTTGGGGCGAATGCCTTGGGCGCTGTGGAGCACGGCCAGCAGTGCCCCGAGGAGGATCGCCGAGATTCCATTCCTCTGTACGCGGAAGGAAGAAAACGTAAAACAGACCGGACTTAGTAGCGGGAAGCGTTCCTGCTGTGCACGGCACGCATATGTGCGCGCCGCAGGCGGAAGAAAAGTAATAAAAATAGTCTCGCGGACGTGAGGAGGACGAGCCACACACGCTGCTGTCGCGTTCACCTCTTCTTCATTTCTTTGTACGCGTTTCGAGGAAGCTAGGTTAACACGCCAGAAGGGGCGGCCGTCCTTGTCTGCTCTCGTGTCTTACGGCGTCCCTTCTCTTATTTCTGGTGTTGTCTGAAAGGAAGCGCGGAGTGCCGTTTGTGATAAACAGTTTATGATGTCGGGGCCCAATCTAGCACGAGAACGCTTAGTTTCGGCACAGACCTCCACGTTAGAAGTAAACGGCAAGTCTCAGAAAGCGCACTTGTCGTACTTTCAGAAATTATTTCTCCAAAGTGGAATGGTTTAAATTTAGATATAGGAGTCGTAATATTTAATCTATGCATAGCGTTTTACCTTCGTCCACAAAAGTCAATCAATGAAAACATTTCGGGCGTGTGATGACAAACGCTTCACGCATCTTTAACCAATCCCGATGCGTATCACTACGAACTCAGACAAGAAAACATGGAACGACGCGTTTTGACGCATAACGGCACATAGATAATGCGTCACAAGTGGCTTGTATCGAAGAACAGAAATAGAAAATTAATGATACATGCTCAAGTCACATTTTTTGTATTTCAAATAGCAAACGGCCCCGTTTGCTACATGAAATCTGGGGCATAGTATTATTGAGCATAGACAAAAATATTACAGGAGGGACTTCAAAAATTGATCTCCCACTAGCTCTGCGCGAATACTTTTGGCGACGATTTTCACGACTGGTGAATAGTTTGTCTGCAAAGGCGGATCACACTGGATTGAGCGGAAGCAAACACATAACACGAAAACTTCGTGATATGAAAACTCGGCAAGATTTTGCCGAACGTAGCACACAATCGGTGCATTAGCATGTAATCCATAAGTGCAACCCTGTCAATATAGCATATACATGCGACTTCCCTCCCCCACCCATACCTCCGTTATTTAATTTTTTTCATGAACGCGAAACAGATGCGGGAAAATCTACAGCAGTTTAGCAGGGCATTCACCGTCATAGCATTGTGTGTGGCTGAGCGTTTATTCCGGGCCTCGCAAATACCCACGCACGTCTTCACGTGGGATGCTTGGCGTATGCATGTAGCCTTGCGGAAAGGGCTACATCGTAAATCATTTCAACGCACATGATGTAAGGCTGCTTTATTCTTGGCGTCAAATTTAGCGCCGTTGTAGAAGGGCATAGGCAAGAACAACTATTTTGGGCACTACTGCAATATTTTACTTTCTCGTATGCGTAGCCCAATCATACAATGTACAACACGTTTGAAAAAGTACATCGATGAGGGTGTTGGTCGCGCATATAGCAGCCGAATATCAATTTATAGTTAGTAATTACTTAGAAATAAATGTAACGTTACAAATAGCTGGTGGGCGTACCGTTTGATTGCTGTCCGAAATGTGCAGTCTACTGCATGTTTCTATAGCGTAGTCACCGCGACTGTGAAGTTATACATGTGTAGTTACAAAGGAACACGACTTCAGCTGTTAAGTAATTAAGCTTGTCAAAATAATAAGAAACACGCAGTGCGCGCTAGTCTACCGAGCAACTTTGCAGCCCTCAGCAAACTTTCTCGGGAATTCAATCGTATACTTACTTGCCCCGCCGTGGTGGTCTAGTGGCTAGGGTACTCGGCTGCTGACCCGCAGGTCTCGGGATCAAATCCCGGCTGTGACGGCTGCATTTCCGATGGAGGCGGAACTGTTGTAGGCCCGTGTACTCAGATTTGGGTGTACGTTATGAACCCCAGATGGTTGAAATTTCCGGAGCCCTCCCCTACGGCGTCTCTCATAATCATATGGTGGTTTTGGGACGTTAAACAACACAAATCAATTACAGGTTGAATTAGACCTGACAAACGGAAGATGCACTTTGTTAGATAAAATATTAGCGCCTGTACCACTGCTAGCATTATCTGGAACATGAATGTTATTGCATGTTGTAAGTGAAAAAAAAAACACGGTAGGAATTAAAAGCAGTTCTGAGAGGACATGTGTTCAGAAAGAACAAGTAGTCACACGTAACTATGACGAAGGTGTTGAACACCAATGTCTCCATTCTACATTTAGCGCGCACGTGAAAGACTGGTCCATGTTGCATTAGCAGAAGGGTACCGACGCTATACCGACTTGTACAACACAGTGTCACCAATTCACGTATAAAAGAAGAAACTCACTTGAAGCACTTCCATTGTTATCCTCACTTTCGACGCTTGCATCCAATGTCGCCTATCACTGTCTCTGAAAGGACGAAGGTCAGTCTCTTCTCATCCCTCCACTTCCTCCGGAAGATTCCACACGGTAATTTCACGCCGCCGCTCAACAGCACACAACGGAGATTATTACAAGGAACTCACAGCGTCGTGACACACTTGGCGGTTAGCCGCAATTTTCGCAGAGTGAACGTTAGCGATGAGTGTTGAATGACACCGCTCGGCGTCAAGATGTTGCAGACAGTTCTTACGTCTCCTAAATGAAATGAATAGTCGCACCAACACTGAGATCACCGATGATATTGCAAACCTTCCTAGTTGCCTTCGAAGATGTGGAAGGGTACAGTATCCAGGTGAATGCACTTTCCACGGGTGATGATGACGACACCGAGATGCGGGTGCCGGATGGCAGGCCGAATGAGAGTGATGATCGGGGCATCAATAGTCGAAGGTCGAAAATGAGTGAGCAACCTAACACACACTAGACTCACGCGCGCGCAAGCAGATCTTTTGGGGCGGGTGTGGGACCAACCGGTGAAAATAATATCCGAGCGCCGGGAATCGCAGGAAGGCAGCGCGCGTGAGTGCGGTTCGGTTGCCGCGACCAGGGAGAGTGGAGAAAGGCCGCCGCCAGCCATCCGAGTTGGTGTGGGGCGAGACTCGCCCGAGGGGGACCCCCCTCCGCCCGCTGCCAGCACACCTTCTTTCTGGATGGGTGATGCTGAGCAAGCGGGCGGTGTGTGTACGTAGTAGAGACACCGTGCTTCGAAAGCGGACGAGACCAGCAGCAGGAAGCGTGAGCCGAGGCTTGTCCCGCACCCTGCTGCTGGCGGGACATCCCGCTATAAGCGCGCCCCCGAGCAATCACGGTTAGCGGGTCACTGTCTTCTCGCTCCAGCTACCACCGTTACATCGCGATGCGGTATACGCGCCGTGTTCTATGGGCGGCGTTCCGATGCGCCAGCGCGTAAGCGCGATTCGTCAAGCCCTGACGCGCGGAATCCGTGTTGTGCGATAACCTTGCCGACGTATGCGGCCCGAAGAGGAGCTTTTATAAATGCGCTATGGAAGACGCGTCTCGGTGTATGCATGTGCGCTTCAACGTCCCCGAGCATTGTGTTTCGCCGTGTGGCGGTGGCGCTCGTCCTTTGTCCTTAGCCCACTCACTCACTTGCGCACCCATTTGCGTTTTCATCTTGAGAAACGGTTACGTAAACAGATGATTCGCAATGGCGGCGTTGGGAAACCGCGGAAGGACACCCGACTGATGGTCCGCTTTTGCTCACGAGTGTTGTAGCTCGTGTTACGGCTGGGCTGTTGATAGAGCAACGACACCCTCCGTATTGGTGGAATCTGCATGCATGTTTTTGGCCGAATATGAATGGCACCGCGTATGCTGGCTAATAGAAGCCTTTATTTTGCTTCACTGAGGCTGTTTGTTTCGATTGACGCTTGCATTTTCGTGCGTGTAAAAAAAAAGAAAACTTCACGCCCTAGAACTTCCCGGAGCTTTCCACGACGGCGTCTCATAATCACATCTGGTTTTTATATAGACGCAAAAATCTGGCAACCCATTCATTATTATTAGTTTTGAAAGCTCGTCAAATGCAAAAAAAATGACCATCGTCGGCAGTGGTGTAGGCGTCAACACGATTCATAAAAAAACATTATGTGACGACGCTACACATCATGACGTCACATTATGACGCCACACGCATGACATCACCGCTTGGTGAAAAGTGGGCCGATCTCTGAGGCAGTGGAAAACCACGTTGACATACAAAACTTGCGGGGTTAGGGGAAGGGGGTGTTCAATACAATCTTCTGCGAAGGAAAATAAGTAAACCATGACTTTCACCTTCGAGTTGACAGGATAATTTAATAATGACCTTACGTTTCTTTTAATTAAATGTTTACCTTTTTCTCCGTGATTAGCATTGCGATTTGATTGGTGAAGTCTGCTGGCATGTGTGGTTTGTGAGCATGTGTGTTCTTAATTCTGACACGGCCCTTGCACATGTAGGAATGAACACTTCGTAGAACCCAAAAGTAAGAAGAATGGCACAATTGCTTCTTTTTTTTTCGTTACACTAATACTGCATGATGCATTGAAAGCTGCGTGTGTCAAGCTAAGCCGGTGTATCGGAGCCAGCGTCCTCCCACCAATGTCCTTCACTCAAGCACTGGGCACCGTCGCCGTGTTCATAAAAAAGCCCCCACAAAGCGACGCGCCTCGGCGCGGGGCCTTTTAAACCGCGCCCGCCGCTCCTTTTGACAGTGGCGCCTACGGGGAGACCCGCCCTTTTGTCTCTCGATCCCCCCTCTAAGTTACGCTTTGTGTCCGTAGTGCGAGCCACGCAGAAAACGTCCCTATCATCGTCCAGCGTTGTAACGCCAATACACCTCCACTTCCCTCCGCATTTCACTTCTAATGGTGTGCCCGTACAGAAGGTGGCGACGCGACAAACTCTCACGTTGCGTACCTGCGCTTGCACGACTGTGAACTCAATCACGCTCGCGATGACAACACCCACGATTGCCCCATCTCGTCGGTCGACCTCAAGTCAAGCCTCCGCTCGTGCGATATAACAGAACAAGCGTTCGTTCACGCACGCGACACGTCGGCAGCCGCGACCCACTTGCTCGTGTTGTATGCAATGCGCGGCCGACGTCCCCTGCAGTCTTACAGATGTCCGCCCATCGGTGGTCACTGCACCGAAGTACCCCTTCGCAATTAAAAAACAGGTCTTATGTAGCACGCGGCTTTGTATACGGGTGCACAACGACCAATCATGGGACACACACTTTTACGTGACTTATTCCGGCAAACCCCAAGTGTTTCATAAACCAGGATAGCCCCGCCGCGGTGGTCTAGTAACTACGGTACTCGGCTGCTGACCCGCAGGTCGCAGGATAAAATCCCGGCTGCGGCGGCTGCATTTCCGATGGAGGCGGAAATGTTACAGGCCCGTGTGCTCAGACCTGGGTGCACGTTAAGGTACCCCAGGTGGTAGAAATTTCCGAAGCCCTCCACAACGGCGTCTGTCATAATCATATGGTGGTTTTGGGACGTTAATTCCCACAAATCGAATCACAAACCTGGATAGCTGTTAACACGCCAATGGTAGCTTCTAGACACAAATATAGAATGCAGATTGACATTACATGCATGCACGAAAAAGAGAAGGATAGATACGTGTATTGGTTGAGAAAGAAAGGTTAAGAGGTCAATCTGAATCACTGTCATGGCGTGATAATCAGTCACACGGAAAGAAAATGATTGAGAAAATAATTGGAGTGTGAAAGTGGGGGCAAATGAGCTTGAACTTGCCCGAAACCTTCTCAATCTCACCTATACAGAGAACAAAAATGACACGCCACAAGGGTCAGGCGGAAGTTCCCACCAGAAAACCTGCAAGGTAATGGCCAATGGACGCATGAGAGATGTCCGATTGAAGGCTTCGATTTTCTTTCTTACTTATAAGATATCGGAAAATGAAAATAATGAGTGGTATGAAAATTCTAATTTCGATTACGGGGTTTCACAGGCAAAAGATGAACCACACCTAGTTTTGCATAACCTCCGTCATCGTCCCAACTTTAGCCAAGCGAACACGTCATGTGGTAACGTCATCACGTGACGTCATTGTGTCACCGTGTTGACTTCGCAAATTTTAGCCATCTGTCAAATTATGATGAAGTCATGCAGTGATGGCATGACATGATCATTTTTTTTGCGTCAATCAATCGTCTCGACGCCAACTTTCAAATGTTCGCGTTTAATGAGGTTCGCCCTAATACATATATCCCGGTTCCATAAACAGCATCTCTCAGTTCGTGCGGAAGCCATGAGATACCACGTGGGTAGAGACATCCAATTAAGCGTTGGGCAGAACACTGCGCAACTCCGTGATCTGATTAGGAGCGGTACGTTTAACCTATGACGTGCACCTGTTTCTTGATTAATATGCGAGGTTTTTAACATCCTAAAACCACCATATGTTTATGAGAGACGCCGTAATGGAGGGCTCCGGAAACTTCAACCCCCTGGGATCCTTTAACGTGCACTCAAATCTGAGCCCACGGGCCTACAGAATTTTCGCCTCCATTGAAAATGCAGCCGCCGCAGCCGGGATTCGATCCAGCGGCCTGCGGGTCAGCAGCCGAGTACCTTAGCCTCTAGACCACCGCGGCGGGGCGTGCACACCTGTATCTTCCGGGACATCGTTGACGCCATGCCGTTGCGTGTCACACTCACGCGATTGACACATACGCGGCCTACTGCTCTTGTATCAGAAAGAAAGAGTGCGTGGGGGAAGAATGGCGAGAACGAGATCACTTTGGCGTTGCTGCACTGGAAGACTGCTGACGGCGACGTCGCTGCTGTCTTTCAAACATGACGGACAGCTCGATCGTGTCGACGGCTGATCTCGCTGACAAAGTGGGTTTCGAGCGCTGCACACTCGATGAGCACGTGCAACGTTAAGTTAACGATCGATATGCAGACACGTAACTTCATTGCGTAGTAAACGAGGCTGCAGCGTGTCGGGCTCAACAAGACAGCGTCGTCAATCACTTTGCTAAACTATGCCATCATACCGAAGAACTTGTAACAAGAAGCTCACTGACGAGGTTTGCATCACAATGTGTCTCTCCTTTTAACGCGACAGCGTTAGACAGCTCATTTCACATAAATTCCGGCGTTGGCGTTATTGGTTGTGAGCGAAAAATCTTAGGAGGGATCGAAAAATTTACAGAGATGCAAATAAAATAAATAATAAATAGCTCTGGGTCCGGGTTGGGATCTAACCCGGGTCGCTCGCGTGGCAGGCGGGTGGTCTACCATACAGCCACACATCTGCTTTAGAATATAATGAAAATAACGTCATCTGTTTGGAAATTCAATGAAAGTAAGTTTCATGCTTTACAAACACATGCGTGCTGTATACATACTTCACAATACAACATCAAGTATTGCAGTCACAATGAGTATTTCAAGCGTGCCACTGGCCATCAGTACATGTGATTATAATAATGACTTCATGATTTACGTCTAATAATCTACTACACGAGGCATACACGTTACTGCGCTGACTTATTTCCTTAAGGCCACGCAGTGGATGCACATCAAGTTCGAAAAGATTCCATGCACTAAGTGTTTGAAGTATGCACTAGGGGGAGGATACTGCTATAGCGTTCAACTATTAACGGCAAAGGTTAATGATGCCCCATTTTTTTCATTATTGCACGTAACGGCACAGGAGTAGCCGGTGGCGGCTACTCCTCTGAGTTGGTGCAGTCTTTGTACATTTTGTATGCCGCGCTGCTAGTTTACCCAAGTATGTGAAAGCTCCATCTCACACAGCTTGGCACGTTCGTCGTCTTGTTGGTGCGAAATTTGGTAGCACAGTGATGATCACATATATTCTATGTGAATACATTTGAGTGCATGGTGGTCTGCGTTCATCATTCGCCATCGCGTACATTTGTATTGACTGATTTTTGTGATGTAGCTTTTGCCGTTATCACGCTGCGAGAAACCGTTTTCATGGAGGTCATCTGCAATTGGAATAAATAAGTAAATAAATGAAGTCTATTTTATATCGGCCAGTCTTTGCAAATCTGGCCAGTATCCCAGCCACCTTGAGTCGGTTTTTACGGAGATTCATAAAGCAAGTGTACTTTTGGGGACGTGGGCGTATAGTGGTTCAATTCACCAAGACTTTTCGTGCGGTTCGGCCTGGCTGGCCAGACGCCTTCGCAAATTATATCCCGACAAGCACAGTTACTTCTGACGTGTGCTTTCACTGGAACTGTTCCTGCGCAATAATGTGTGTGTGTGTGTGTGTGCGTGTGCGCGTGTGTGTGTGTGTGTGTGTGTGTGTGTGTGTGTGTGTGTGTGTGTGTGTGTGTGTGTGTGTGTGTGTGTGTGTGTGTGTGTGTGTGTGTGTGTGTGTGTGTGTGGATATAATACTAGAGTAACAGCCATCCCCGCAATCATCAACTGTCGTAATTGCTGTCAATTAATTCATGCGTGATTCCTTTTTAGGCGAGTAGCAGCGCAACACAAAGAGGCGGGTGCAAAACAGAAGCGCAACTATGCGGCCCAAGACAGGAAGCCAATCCTCCGACATTTCTCACAGGCTAGAGAAGCACAAATTAATGTACTCATATAGGTCAGATTTTTTTTTTAGAAAACAGGACGATCTAAAGTCTTTATCAACCATGAATATCAGCCTGGTTCTTCCGGAGGTGAAACGTCCCAAAACGCCCTTTTCTATATTGTTTAGAGATGCTTAGTATATTACACCCGTCGCGATCAGACTACCAAAACGATAAAAATATAGATTTACTTTTTTGACACCTGTATGCTAGCATGGAAAGACCACCGTAACCTCCTATCTTCTCGATCATTGTTAGCCAGGCTCCCCAGGCAAGACACTCGATGTAGGGTCAACAGTCACAGTGGTCGGGCAGGCGCAACAAAAAGGAAACTTCGACCTGACAATTTCGCAATGCGATCGTTTCGGCTCCGTACACTTGGATACGGTTGGTAAGTCCGTACATAGCAATGTACGAAGAACAGCCACCTCCCCCTCCCCCACTGCGCCGAAGCAGTAACCCCACAAAACCTAGCGCCGCCTCTGCCGAATTTCTTCTATCCGGGTCAATGCCGTCCGGCCAGTGCACAGTCGGTGGCGTCAGAACAAAACGCCTTCATCGCGCTCCACTGAACGCCACCAAAGAAAGCACAGAGAAATCGCAAAGTCAATAACGGCGAGCGCCTCGTTATCGCACCTATCGATCGCGCCAGGTGAGACTGCCCACTTTCAGCCGTTCGCGATGGATACAAAATAAAACAATCATAAGAATAAAAAAACAGTCGATGAGAAAAAGAAAAAAGTCTGAGAGGCCAGTTTGTTGAGCAGTAAAGGAAAAGACCGGGAATTTGTGTGGGTATGTCTGTTCACTCCTCCTGTGCTCAGCCCGCGCAAAGACCTTCCAGAGACAATGAGGCGCCGGTGTGGGCGAGATGAGAAACACTCATCGCGGTGCCGCTCGACAAAGCTGCAGCCTATTTGTACGCAAGGTCGTACCAACGACCTGTGTATTTTGTCCTTCGGTTTTTTTTTGTATACTTCCAAGGTTTCCCAATGATATGGGCGTGCCTGGGGCTTATTTTAAGTGTAAATCCAAGCAGTATATACGGACCCATTGGCACGGAGGTATGAAGAGTTACGTAAAGAGCCTCATTTGAATATGGCAGGAGTAAGGAGGTTCGCTCGAAGGAGAAAGCGTCTGCTCTTATTCTGTTAATTCAGCATTGCTGTAATACACTTACGTGCTTTGCCTGTTTTAGAAGTGAAGCTCCTTGTGGTGTGGGTCTGTCCTTCGTTGTTGTCGTACGTAGCCACCCGGGTGTATACATACACGCTCTAGAACGGGTCTGTGCCACACGGCATGGAGATGGGAGAGCACTTGGAGTGTTCACTAGATGGACGCATGGACGGACGGACAGACAGACAGACTAGCAGACAGATGGACGGACGCGCGGAGCGGGTATGTACCACAGGGAATGCGAGATGCGAGATGGCGGTACTTGGAGTGTTAACTAGATGGAGACACGGATGGACGGACAGACAGACTAGAAGACGGACGGACAGATGGACGGACGCGCGGGCATACGGACGGACAGACGGATGAATGGACTCATGGGTGGACGCACGGACAGACGGACGGACGGACGAACGGACGGAAGTAAGAACGAACTGAGGGACGGAAGCATCGACGAGCTGACGGACGCTTCTCCCCACTCATCATCATTCACTCCGTGGATATGCTGTGATTTTTTTTTAATTTTTTGTCATGCAAAATGTCTCACTCAGTTCCTTCAATATATCTCTCTAAAGGCGCCATGGACGAATTCAAACCATCGGTGCACTAGCCAGACTGCATCTATGGCCACCTCGATGCCGCGGAAACTTCCGCCACTGGTGCACCCGAGGATGGAAGGCAGCATTTGAAAGGCTGGGAGGATAACAAGAAGAGTGTCCGTTTGGCTAGCTTATGTTAGGGAAGGGGAAAGGATAATAGAAAGGTGAGAAAAGAGTAAGAAAGGGGAGAAGTAAATGAAGAATAAATGCACTGGCACGTACTTGTTGGTTGGACTACAATAATCAAAGCGAAAAGACGGCAAGCTGCCTGACAGTAGGTCAAATAAGTAGCCTTTGCACAACTATTTTTTCCAAGAGCGCCTATTTTTGGGCAAGTTGCAACATCACACTGTCATGGTTGCGTTTTAAAAGGCAGAAAAGATGTAAGTAACACGTGAAACGTAAGCGGATCTTGTATGTCGATTTGCGTACCTTACTTTGTATGCCTGTCTTCGAGCCCCGCCGCGGTGTTCTATAGTGGCTAAGGTACTCGGCTGCTGACCTGAAGGTCTCAGGATTGAATCCTGGCTGCGGTGGCTGCATTTTCAGTGGAGGCGAATATGCTGTAGGCCCGTGTGCTCAGATTTGGGTGCACGTCAAGGAGGAACCCCAGGTGATCGAAATTGCCGGAGCCCTGCACTACGGCATCTGTCATAATCATATAGTGGTTTTGGGACGTTGAATCCCACATGTATATCAATCCATTACACCTGTCTTCGAACGTGCCACTGAACGAGTGTGTTCAAATGTTCAGACCGTAAGAGCCAAACGGCGTATAACTTTTCACAGATCTAACCTTGCTGAACCGGTGGATGCTCCCATAGGCTCCCAAAGCTAACGGAAAGAGAAGAAGAAGAAATGTTTTCAAAGAGTTGCTATTGAAACACCTTCTGGCTCACTCACGGCCCAAGGCACGCCTGTCCACGCTACATACGGCCCCCATTCACAGAGGCGTCCTACGCTAAAGACTTTCGAAATGCAATGTTTCAGCCAACCAAGCTGCGTGACATATCATTACAGAAGACGCACTTACGAAAGAGAAGCTCTGTGAATTCTGCCCTAGAACGCCGTTATGCATGCACGGTCGGGCGTCGTAGTAATTTCTTGCTTGTTCCAAATCTTTGGCATACTATCTTCTTTTCTTTGATTGCAAGCTTTCTTTAACTGTAGGCATTTTTTAATATTTGCTGATGGTAATACTATTTTGTTACGGGACAGTACTATTCATTTGACGGTATAAAATTTATTGCTGTATAAATCCAGGCGTTAGCTTCGAAAACGCCTAAATGAAAGTTTGCCTGGCATCGATTAGGTTGTTTCATGCATCTGTTCTAACGCCTCTTACCTATACAAGCGAACATTCACATAAGCGATAAAAAGAGATATATGTATGGTTTAATGATCAGCATCTACGACATGTTGCGAACTGCACATCATTCCCACGAGATTTCGCCAAGTTGTGTTAAGAGTCCCAGGAAGACATCACTTCAACTCCAATACTCGAAACTTTTCTCAACGTGTTGACTATATACGTCATCGTGAGAAACGCGAAAATATCCTCGACCCCGTCTGCATATACCAAGTATAGAATGTTGCTTGCTCATCATAGTTTGAGTGCAATTGCTTCACAGTGTGGTTTCTCCAACCGCGCGAGAATGCAACGTTGAAGCACGCACGCACCACTGAGCAACGACGTCCTCAACATAGCTGTAGAGCGAAAAGCTTTCCTCGTATGCGCCTCAGTCACTAAAGCTTTCGAAATTCCAACTTAACGGCCGTATTATTCGGCCCCGCCACGTCATTTTACACGCCTGTTGAAATATATTAGAGTTGAACTATATTAGACGCACAATTCCAAAAGCCTTTCGTGCTTGAGTGCTCCTCGCCACATTAATTGTATTCAAGAATGTAGAACGTGTAAAGTAAACACGAACACAAAGAAACAAGACCATGCAAGCGCCGTATTAGCTGATAACACTTGCTTGCATTCGCTACAGCGTTGCCTGGCGGCATTCTACGGCGTCGTAACTTTCCCGAAATCTCAGATCAATGGCCAACTGCCAAAAATCATTTCTTAGCTCGTTTTGCTGTGCTCGCTTACTACGTTCTGTAACGATACATCGAGGGCGCCTATTGGCCAACAGCTTTTTTTTTTCGAATGGTTCTACTGATAATTATTCAAGTGCCCCATTGCGATCGAGTATTCTCGTCCTGATCACTTTGAAAAGTAATGAACAGATGGCTGCACGATTACCGCAAGCAGTTTAAAAGGATACAGTAAAAGGCCACACGTATGCACGTTTCACCTCATGCAATGTGCTCCTTGACCGCCTGCAGTTACTTTTCCACGGTGATTCAACGCTAACGCCCTTGTGGACGAAACGTGCGAAAACTCGGGGCGTGCCTGCGCACATTTCAAGAATGTAAATTCTGCCTCGGTTCGAATAGAGATATGTAGTATGTAACAGCGAGCAGCGAAAGCCGGAAATTCATTTTTCTCGGAGCCCGACATTTATGCTCGGGGCGTCCTCGTGGTCGAGTTGAGAAAGCCCCGAGAGTAGACCTCGACAACGCCAAGCTGCAAGTCACGTTTTCGTACGGAACAAAAGGACATCGTGCGCCTTGTTCATTACGCTCGGACGAGAATGCTATGTGGCCGGAATGCAATGCGACCGCATTCGTTAGAGGCACTTGCCTTTTACTACGAGGCTCCTTAATTGCCGATTCTCATTTTCACCTTTGAAGTGGAAGGAGGGAGTGTTGTGTGACATCAAACATGTATGTGGTACAGACTGAGAACTTTCGTGCGAGCCTATGTAGATTATGTCTATATGCCTATATGTGAGCGCATATTGTGTTTGCAATACTTTGAATTGCTCTCACTGAGAATCTGCCAAGCACAGTGAGGCTATCAACGTACGCAGGTGATATCTGCGTTTGGGCATCGGATGTAAAACGCCTGGAGTTGCGAGGGAGAATTCAAGCAGCTGCCATTGAGATATTACGTTAACTGCAAAATCGAGGCTTGAAAATTTCTTCCGAGAAACGCACCCTCGTAGCTTTTACACAAAAGCCTATGGATAAGTATACTATAAGCATCAATGGTCAAACTGTACCATACGTTTGATCGCACAAGCTTTTTGGCGTCATAATTGACAAGAATCTATCATGGAGCGATCACGTTTGTAGATGAAAAAACGATTGATATACATGTGTAATATACTGAAGTTCTTTGCAGGGAAGACTTGGGGAATGTCTCCCAGTGCAGTGCTACAGCTGTACAGGGTACTTTCTCTCGGTTTCCTTCGGTACAGCTTACCGGCATTGACCAATGCAAGCAAAACAAGCCTACGAACGTTACAGAGTGTTCAGTCTCAGGCACTCCGGATTTGCCTCGGCTTGCCTCATAGTGCGTCGACAATGGCTACTATAGCATTCGCCGGTGACCACATTATCACGACACATATCGACGTTGAGGCACTCAGGACACATATAAGGTATATTTCTCGGACACCCTGCCACCACCTAGCCTTTTTACTAGCAGACAGACCACGTTCGTCATTTTGCCAAACGGTAACCACATATCGCAATTCTTTGCCAACATGCTTCACACCCGCCGCCAGGCCTTCGACTCCTGTTTGGTGCCTGATTCAGGATAACATCAGGCTAACTATACCTGGCATCCTGAAAAAAGCAGATATGTCGTCACCTGCTCTTAGGCAGATTGCTCTGCTCTTGTTATACGAGACGTATCAAGGCTGAATACACGTATTCACCCTCGGCTCTGTTTTACAGAAGAGTTCACCGGCATCATATGTTATACCAGTCAAAGACACGACAATAAAATTCAAGACCTCCCACCTTACGACATCAACGAGGGCAGAGCTCACAGCTCTTCCTGCCGCATTGCAATTCATCAGCGATCAACAGCTACAAAAATGGACAATTTTCAGTGACTCAAAGTCGGCACGCAATCCCTTATATATCACCTTTACGCCACGGCCCGTACGAATAGCTGGTATTTGAGATTGCAGGAAAGACTCACCATTTAATTGAGAAAGAACATGAAATGGCCTTTTAATGGCTTCCAAGTCATTGTGGAATAATGTGCACTGAATGGGCCGATGGAGCTGCCCGTTCTGCCCATACTGAAAGCGACCGAATATCAATTCCGCTCTCCAGAACTGACGCTGCACGGCAACTCCGCATGCTTGCTCGCAAGCGCACCACGTCGCAATGGAACGAGTCAGATTTCACCCATGCACAATTATGTACCTTAGACTGAACTCTCAGTCTTCGAATTCCTCCGAAATTACGCCGGACGAGAAGCTACTATGCTCTGCAGATAATGGTTGGGCATCGCTTTTACCAATGCGTACGCGTTTCGCATAAGAATGGCTGACACTGCTGCATGCCACCATTGTGGCAGTGACGAAACAACTTGCCACATGCTGTGTGAATGCCCACAATACTGATCGCAGAAACAGTCACTCTGCAATGCACTAGATGAACTGGAGAACCAGACTCTTTCGGAAGAAAGAATCCTGCGCTACCGACAGGGCTTTATGTCGCAGAAGAAGGTTGTTAAGGTGCTCCAGCGCTTCTTGCGTTCAACCGGCCTGTCCAAAAGACTGTGATCGGAACTCCCTAAATGTGTGAGCATGTGAATTTTTTTCTAATTTATTTTATATCTCTCTATCTCTACCCTCTTTCCGACCCTTTTCCCCACCACTGTACAGGGAAGCAATCCAGTTCTTCTAGGTTAACATCCTTGTCTCTTCCTTTTATTTGTTTCTCTCTCTCTCTCTCTGATTTTAATGAAAAATAAAAAAACAAAGATTTTATGGATAGAGATGGGTGGTAACATGTAGTTCTGAACAAATCATTTGCGCGAGAAGAAAAACAGGTAAGGGCGTAAAAAAAAGTTTTGGTAAAGTGGAATGAAAATGAATTAAGACTGAAGTTACTAGGCATTCGTTAATGTGTTTACGTTGGCATTATTTCTAAAGTGTTTTACCGTCCTTCTCAATTGTTCTGCGTAGTCTCCATCTGCTATTTAAAGCACCAGATGCTAACATTCCTACCAACACATGAAAAGAGCAGCTTCACTTGTCGATAATATTGTTGCACTGACATCTAGATGTGATAAATGTTCTCTAAAAGCGCATTCGCGAAAACTATGGCGGCACAGTTTTCTATCGAGGAGAACAGGGCCTCGCATTGTCGCATTACGCGCGTAAACGAGGGAGACTACCAGCGGTAAAAAGAGATCGCGGTCTGTGGGCGTCTCGACAGCACGATGCTCAGCGAATAATGTCCCGGTGACCTGAAAAATGAAGCTGGGACAAAAAAAAAAATGGGAGCAGGAGTGTCACCGGGCAAGCCCGATAATCGCGGCCTCGCAGTATGTGAAGTAGGATCAAAGGGGAAAAAATATAAAAAAACGTGAACACAGATTCTTTCGCTATTCATTTTTATTTTCCTTCTTTGTTTTCTTCGTTCCATTTAGTTTAGACTGCAAAGTCTGAAGAATGAAGAGCGCTGTGAAAGGCACGACTTCATCGCATCTGCATAAAGCGAGATTGACGCCGGCCGGCAAGTCGAGCGCTTGTAACGGAGGAGCGAACTATCCGGTATCGATATATGCAGACACCGAACCTCCCTTGTCATCGCCTGCACATCGGCAGGCGCTGTGAGGTGCCGTTTCGTTCATCGACGGAGCTACCGCTCGGCTATCAGCGCTCTTTTGCTCCCGTTCAAGGGGCCGAAGGGCTCCAATTTCTAAACGTTCTAGTCTGAACGGAATCACTCCGCCAACATTTATCAGCATAAGCGAGAGGCGGTAATCAAGCGAGCACGAAAAGGCGCGATATAGGAATGGGCTCAATGCACAGAATGCATGTATGTTACCACCTCTCTGTTTCTTTTCTCTTTTTTCTAACGTGCAAGCCTTAGGCGCCTCATCCCATCAAACGCGAAAGTTGATCTTCGGCGGTGTCAACATGGCTGCCGCTTCCCCCATCAACTTCACGCGATGGTATAACCATGCATATGACGTCGTGGTGGCGTAACAGAACGTCGACGTCACCTTGACGTCACACGATGAAGTCATGGCCACGTCACCGCGTCACTTGGTCTAGCATCGTCACAAATTGTCCCTTGGTAGGTAAAATGTAGGCCACTCCCAGAAGCAGTGCCCACGATTCTGGAGGCATTGCGAAGCCACGTTGCATGCAGAAATTTCTCAGGGTTTTTTGGGGAACGGACTGGGCTGGCGCCAGTGCTTTTTTCATTGGTGGGGGGGGGGGAGGGAAGGGGCACCCACAACAAATGAGTTTGTTCAGAAGGGCATGAAGGTGGGTAATTCATGCATTTTGTTTTGATTGTGTTTGCTATTCGGGGAGGGGGAGGGAGTGCTACAGTTTAGCCTCCCCCGTACCTCCCGCTAGCAGAGGGGGGGGGGGGGAATAAGTACATTAATAAAGTAAAAAAAAACATGGCTTTTGCCATTAGGTTGTCTTGGGTGGATGCGTAAGAGACCTTGCGAGTTTTCAGTTTTTTTTTCTTAATAAATGAGAACACTTACTGGGAATTCGTGTATCGCATAACGTGTGCTTTTTTTTTTCAGTTTGCCATGTGGGTACCTAAAGGCATGACTGTGTGCCACTATGTAGACATGTAAATGTTACACATATGCTGCTGTGCAGTGCGCTCAAGTGGATCGTGGCTTGGAGAAAAGTGACGTGGAAAGGTTATGCGCGTTTGAAGGCGTATCATTTATGTATACTGGGGACGCGTGGGCGTGCACGCTGTTTCCCACTTATTCGTAAAGAACGAACACTTGAGTCGGCGCATCTCTAGATATAGTAGGTATGGCGCAACGAATAAACCAATTCTGAATATGATGAAGAAAACAAGTGTCAGAAGCCGCGCTGTCTTGCATTTGAGCTGTACGGCAAAATGGCAACACTACCGGAATCAGAACAATGGACAAAGCTGGACAGCCGGCCAGATATGTTGTATACTCCGTAAATGCTTCACACGAGGTTCATCTCCATGTGCTTGGACCTTGTAGGCTCCGTTGTTTCTGCTACGTTTTTTTTTTCTGAAACTGCCATGAAATCACAAGCACTTAAAGTAGATTGGCAGTTATGGCTTGACTCCGCAAAAAGCCAGTCGCATTTAGAGAGAAGTGACATTCAAAGGGGCCCACGAGCTTGGTGTTTTTAGGTGTCCGTTAAGGAACATCAGGTGTTCGAAAATATTCCGAGTGCTTGCACACCGACATGCCTCATAATCATATAAAGGTATGGCACGCATAATCTGCGAATTTAATTTATGTTAACTACAGCCCTGTCTTGTTCATTTTCTTTATTTCTATTGCTCCATGCTTCACTCCATACTTCCTTGTTTCTGTGATGGAAGCAAAATAAGCGCCAACTTCAACTGTTCTTATGCTAGAGAAATGGAACATTATTAAATGTGTCAAATGTGTCGTACATGCTATCATTCTTAAGGTATCTTAAGGTAACAGTTAAATAAATAAATATTTTCATATTGATAAGGAATGCGGGCGTGCCACTGTGATAGCACCAATGAAAGCTGGGAAGAAGCCATCGAGGTACGGACAGCCACGTGTGCCAGATGGTGGCGCAACGTCCAAGCAACATTATCAAACTGTAAATGTGGCACGCGTACAGTCACATAGATACGATCGATTGCTTGTGTGCGTGTTTTCATTTTTTAAAGCATTCCTCTGTTTTTTCGCGTTACCTTTCTATTCCATTTTGTCCAAGCAACATTATCACACTGTAAACGTGGCACGCGCCCAGTCACGTAGATACGATCGATTGCTTGTGTGCGCATTTTCATTTTTTAAGCATTCCTCTGTTTTTTTTTCTCCTTATATTTCTATTCCGTTTCCTTTTCCCAAGTGCAGGGTAGAAAACCGAAATATTTCTTCTGGTTTAGCTCTCTGTCTTTCACTCAATCTTGTTCTCTCTCTCTCTCTCTGTCTCTCTCTTGCTTTATTGATCGGCGATTTCTCTTTGTTTTCACGTAGACATTTCAGTAAGCCGCCGAACGACACTTGCACATCTTCTCTACAAAAAAACTTGCGATACGTTTGCTGCCTGCATGGCATGCCTTTTTGGATACTCGTACACAAGGGCACGCAATGATTGTTCTGCGTATACCTATCTTTTCTTCAGTCTTGTAGATTTGGTGTGGTTATTGAGGTGCAATTATTGGGTAGCAAGGGTAACGCCATGACCTCACGGAGGTGTAATAGACGTAGAAGCTTTCCTTCAGATCTTTCCCACTCTCACTCTATGTAGCTGTCAAGTGGGAAGCGACGTGTACATTCCAAGCATAATGCAACGAAACCTCACGGACGTTTTGAGAAAACAAGTGTGTCTATCCTCCACCACTCACTGCACCGAGTGGAAATTCATATGTTCACTTTTTATCGCCATAATCAGCATATTTTCTTGAAGTTTATTCCTTGAGAAAGCCAGTGCCGAAAGTCTGACTGCTGAAGAGCCCTCTATAGGGAGCTGAAGCACCTTCTATTCCAGATAAGGTGCCCTGATGGTTGAAAGAGATTACGTACATAGAAGAGCTGACCAGATTACTGAACGCTGCACGCAACATCCAAGGACAGCCGATTCCAGGCACGGTAGTTCAACGGTTATCCTTCGTGGATGGTCGCACGTCTTCGTCGTTGGTGGGTTGGGGCTGCCATTCTTTCGAATGCGTAGAATTAGGTTTTGTGTATTCGCTCTTTTTTTGTCACGTAGACTTTTAAATTAACTGTCGGCGTTTCTATCACCCTTCCCATTCTGCTTGTGCCCATGCCAACACGACCGCTTTTCCGCAACAAATACGGATTCCCCCAAACAAACCGGTCAACTTTCACTCATTACTGGAGAAACAAGCAACTGCCCTTCGGAGGAAAGGAGAGAGAAAAAAAAAGGGGGGGGGGGGTGGACGATAAACATGCTTATTTAGGCGGATTCGTCTCGGGAAGCGTCGCCCGCCGACCAGATCGCGGTTGGAGCTGGCCGAGGCTTCTCGTGCAGATCGTCGGTGTGATGAAAGTTCGGGAGATTTTCAGGGGTCGTATGTCCCGTGTCGTCGTAGTCGTAGTAACCAGTTGCACTGCATTGCATGTCAATAAGAATGGTGTCACAGCATATCCACGGAGTGAATGAAGATGAGTGGGGCGAAGCGTCCGTCGGTACGTCTGTGCGTCCGTCCGTACGTTCGTCCGTCCACCCATCCTTCCATCCGCTTCGCCCCACTAGTCATCATTCACCTCGTGGACATTGATGTGATTTTTTTTAATCAGTGAGATACCGGCCAGGGATGAAGAGGAAGACGAACTCCCATGAAGCAGAGACACAGATGAAGTTAGAAAACGACGGTTATTCGCCACCTAAGCCTCAGTGACGTTTCTCACACGAACAGGTATACTGTGAACAGCATGACGAATAGACGACGACTCTAGTGCGACCTCCGCGGCGCCCGGAAGATGTCGACGGTAAAAACATCGAGGAACGTCGGCGGCACTCGGCAGCTCCTGTTTTTCGCTCGATCCGCCTTGTCGCCAGTGCGGCGCGTTGCTCTATAAGCTCCGCAAAGTCGCAGGCGACACGCTCCACTTTCCGGGCAGAGCGCGTTCCGACACAGCTCCCCCAAGGGCTCAGGAAAGTAAGTAAAATGAAATAAGAAAACGAAGAACGGGGCTCCTTTCCTTATCGCAAGTTCCCGCGTGTAATCTTCCCCGCGAATCTTCGAAAAGCGAGGCATTCCGCGAGTCTCACAGTCTGTGTCTTTTCCTATTGTACGCACTACAATTTGGCTTAGATTTCTTTGTTTGTACATGCGAATGTGTTGACGTGTTCGTGTGTGTGTGCTCGTGTTGCGATGGCGATGCAGGAACAGGTGGGCGTAAAACAGCTGAAGGCAACGGAAGTTATCTGTAAGGACGGGCGCGAGCGCGCTTTTTTCTTTTTCAATCGAAAGGCGAAGTCTCATTTGAAGGCCAAGAAAAACAGTATGGAATTTTGCGCTGCTGGATGGACCTCTCCCACCGAGCTCCTGCTGCCTTGCGTAACGGAACGCGGCCGATGTAACGGTCGATGATGTGGCGTCTCTTGACTGTGCCGGTGGATTACGTTTCTTGCCAAACATCCGTCTGTGAATGCTCTGGCTATGTACCACAAAAGTACAGATGAGACAGTGTGCACAACTCCCAATCTCTGTATTACCCAGGTGTAACACAGACCCACCGCAGCGGCCCAGTGAAGTGGTGCTTGACGGATGACCCGAAGGTCGCGGGATCGAATCCCTCTCGTGGCGGCGAATTCCGATGCAGGCGAAGTGCTAGAGGTCCGTGTACTTAGATATAGGTGCACGTTAAAGAGCACCAAATGGTCGAAAAATTTCCGCAGCGTCTGTGCTACGCCATTCCCGGTGATAATCACATCGTGGTTATGGGCGACAAACCGCGACTATTATTATTATTATGTGTAGCATGATGTTTGGCTAAATTATATTACTGTGGTGTAGTTGTACCTATTGATCAAATATAAAGGTTTTCCTTCGTTCTCAGCCTTAGTAAGCCATGAATGACTACTACCGCTGTCTCATCAAGTATAGCTCCCAAACAAGTAATCAAAGAAAAAAACATTTTCTGGTGGCATGACGGAGCCTGACTTTACAAAACGCAAATATTTCGATATTAAAAGCACAATAAGCCACGTTTGCATGAACCATTCTTTCGTATCAACGAGTAGCTCCTTGCGTGGTGCATGAGTTATTATGCTTACGCAAGCGCCACTTTGCGTTAGGTCAGATGAAAACAAACTAAACGTGCTGATAATAGTACGACTTAGCCCTGCCTGTTTTGTCGCGCCCTGCTCCTCACCTTTGTGCCCTCGACAAACGTTAGCCATCGCCATCGTTCTTGTTACGCCACCAGAGTGTGCATAAAGTGCGCATGCGCCAACACTGTTGTTTGCTTTCACATATACCCTGAAGGACATGATCATGAGCAGCGCATGAGATTGAAGTTTTCCCTTTCCAGTGCTTGGAGGGGAATTTCAGGTTGCTTAGTAATACGAAACGGGGAAACAAGCGCTACTCATCGCATCATTCTCACTTGGACATATTTTTTAACTGCTTCTCTAAAGGTTTTCGTTATACAAATTCTAACATGTACGTTCGATCTGTAAATTCCTTTCGTCGTCACACACAACGCTAGAATTTTATCTGAAATGAATTTCTCAAGAACATCGTGCGACCTTCAGCAAACTAAAGGGGCAAAACACTTTTTTTTGTCACCAATATGGAAGGCTTGATGTAACTTGTGCTTTTCTGTGCGCATAGATGTTGAAAATTATACGTGCATATAACGATACTGGTACGCTACCGAGTTCGACCTTCTCGCACAAAAACTGGGAAGCTTCTAGTAGTTGACTGATGGTGTGCGGGTGAAAGATCTTAGCTATATTCAGACATTATATGTATTTTATGTTTGGACAATCGACAATATTATCAACAACAGCGCCCTACTTGCCGAGAAATTAAGGTAATTGCACGAGAACACGTGCGCTACGATAGAACATTCGTAAAATGATTCCGATTACATCAGAGGCACCGCCTACAGTTAATCACTAGTAATCAATCTAGCTGCAATAAATAAAGAACGTTCCGTGCATCAAGAGACGCAATAAAATGCTGCTTGTTCATTTCTGTTTAATTCATAAAAAAAGAACCACCGGAGGTTACTGTGGCGAATAGCGCTAGTGGCTCAGAAGTTCAATTTTCACCTGGTAAAACTGGACAAATCGTGTCATCTAGCGCGGCCTGTCCAAGCACGTTTCATTATTGATATGTGGGGTTTAACGTCCCAAAACCACCATATGTTTATGAGAGACGCCACAGTGGAGGGCTCCGGAAATTTCTACCACCCGGGGTTCTTTAACGTGCACTCAAATCTGAGCACACGGGCCTACAACATTTCCGCCTCCATCGGAAATGCAGCCGCCGCATCCGGGATTCGATCCCGTGACCTGCGGGTCAGCAGCCGAGTACCTTAGCCAGTAGACCACCTCGGCGGAGCGTCCAAGCACGTCTGCCAAGCACGTCTGCCATCTAGCCGAGCACGTCGGCCATCTTGCAGTCCATGGCAGGAAATTGTTCAATGGTTGGTGTTGCTGCCATGGCTTCCGCTACTTTTGTTCTGGTGCTACTAGTGTGTCGGTGGCCGTGCCGTAAAGCAGGGCAACGTTATGCACGGCAACAGTGACGTGACACGTTTCGCTAGAGGCGGGTAATTTGAAGTGCGTTAACCGAATGTGGACCACTAAAACATGATTTTACTTCAAAATAAGCACTTCCTTGGCACAAAAGGAACACTCCGAGGTTTGTGAACACTATTTCAACAATCAACGTCAACTTAACAGTTGCCTTTAGTGTCCCTTTAAACTTTCGTCAGAAGTTAAGCCATAATAAGAAAAAGGGGGGCTGCGCTATTTTTCTTCTCGACTGACTGTTTTGTCAAGTCGTGAAGCACGAGCTGACTGTCAGAAAGTGCAATCAGGAACCCAAGGCATCCCGACGTGACATGCGCATCATCGATCAAGTCCATGGTTGGAACCACCTCTGCAAGGCCGAAAAGGAAGCGAATGCTTAGCTGCCGTTGCACACAAAATAGCACGCGGAAATGGCGGCTTTCGCGGGGACACACATTTGTCATCCGTTGGAAAAAGCAAGCGACTGGAAGAGAGAGAGAAAGAGCCAAAGATCGCCAAATTACTCAAGACAGGCGTACAACATAGTACGCCAGGCCGTGCATCGCGAAACGCGCCTTCCGTCGTGGCGTTCAATTTAGGCGTCCCGGACCAAAGCAGGCAAATGCTCCCCCAGCACATCAGTAGGTGAGCGGGTCTACCTCCTTCTAGCGCGTGGGCTCGCCTTCCCATACGTGTTTCCCTCTCTCGGAGGTCGTGTGGATTAGGGGGGAGAGGGGGTTGCGTACAATCCGGTCAAAGTCGTCCCTGCTACGCCTGTCTGCTGCCACCAATGAATCGAGTATGTATTGACTGACACTTTCGGCGACTCACATCCGCACTTCACCCTCTCCCATCGCGCGCCGGTTTCGGCAGCCGTCCGTCCGACCGAGCGTCCGATTTTCCTATTTCGGGTTGCCCTGGAGGTGCCACGGCGAGGCCTTGATCTCCAAGCTACAAACAGTGCTGCACTTTTGTGTGAGTGCCTGCGTGCTTGCGAGTCGCCGGCCAGACGGCCGGTGCAGCTATAAAAAGGTGGTGGCGAAGGGTCCCCTTTGGGAATGGCCCTCGTAACGGTAAAATCGCTCGAAGCCGAGTGACCTACACAATACTCTGCCGCGACGCCGAGAAATAAACGCTTCCGTGAGCTTCGATGTCGCGGCCGGAGTGATGTGTGTCCCGAGGCACTCGCTTCGCTGCGGTCAGCCACCGGTCATCCCATTCTCTCCGATTCAAACGCGATGACCTCTTGCGTTAAAACGCCGGCCAGCTGATGGAATTGAAAGTTAGCGCCACGTTGTCGAGAGAAAGAAGCCATCGCCACCTTCTTCTCTTATCCTCCTCTTCTTCAACAACTAAACCTTCTCGCATAACTGCTACCCGCTCCTCTTCGACGAAACGCTGTGGTGCGAGAAGGAACGGAAGATCCGTTGCGTCCGCACTATGTGAGAGAGGTGAACGCGGTGGCCTTCTCTCGCGTACTTCTCGTCCGCTTTTCTTGATTGCTTCGGCAGGCGGCCGTTGTGCACCAATGCGTGCGGGAGAAAGCGCGTATCAAAACCCTAGTCCTCGAAGAGGCGGACACATGGCGCCACCTGGAAGAAATATTGCGAACTTCTCAGCTGAAAGAGCAATGGCGCCATTTTTGCCTAGATTGGTCAGGAGCTGCTTACTGAAGAGCGCCGCTGGCTTTTGCGTACTTGAGTTACTGCACGAGAAAGTAAGTTACTGAATATGGTTTCGAACTCGGACAATCTACCCCCAATATACACCCGATGCTCGGTGGCAAGATATATATGTGGGTTCAGAGCTACCTACATAATAGATCATTTCACGTGCAGACAGATAATGACCCGACACCCGAGTATTACTGTAGCCAAGGAGTCCCGCAAGGCAAAGTGCTAAGCCCGACGCTGTTCAACCTAACTCTCATTGGTCTAGTTGGCAAGCAACCAAGCAGTGTACGACTTTCCATTTATGCTGATGACATCTGTGTGCGGACATCAGGTGTGACTCGACTTCAAGTTCGTGCTCGACTTCAGAAAACAGCATCAGTGACATCGCACCACTTACGCAAACAAGGGCTCGAAATCACAAGTGGAAAGTGTGCATTCATGGCTTTCACCTGAAAGCCAATGTCCGCTTACGACATATCAATTAACGGACAGTTGGTGTCATGCAGCCGGAGTCACAGGTTTTTGCGAGTCGTTATCGACCGAAACATGTCTTGGACCCCACACGTAAACTACGTGAAAAAGCGGCTGACCGCCATTTGTCACTTGTTCAGGTTTCCTGCCGGGAAAAGTTGGGGAGTGTCTGTCGAGTCTATGTTACAGCTGTACAAGGTATTATTTATTGGATTCCTGCGGTACAGCCTACCTGTTATATCATACACGTGCAAAGCGAACCTGCGCACAATCCAGAATATTCAAGCCCAGGCGCTTAGGATACGTCTCGGTTTACCCCGCTGCGTATCGACAGCTGAAACAATTGCCGTTACACAGGACTACTCGATCATGACGCACATCACAATTGAAACGATGCGTACGTACCTCTGGCAACATGCAAGGAATCCTTCCCACCACTTGGCGACCCTCGCTACTGAGAGGCCCCGCACGAAATATAGTGCAATTGTCTGTGCACATCGTGTGTCGTTTACGTCAGGTTTTACGCCTGCTGAGAAACTGGTGTATCCTCCGTGGTGTCTGACACTTCCGCAAGTACGTCTTCCAATACCAGGAATACAGAAAAAAATCAAATTTGCCTTCGTCAGCCCTAAAACAATTGAGCTTGCACCTCCTGCACGAAATGTGCAATACCCACGTGCACATACACACCGATGGTTCAACCACAGCGTCTGGTTCTGGCGGTGCGGTGGTGATTCTAGCTAGAGGAATCACTCTGCGAATCAAGCTGTCACGCGTCGCTATGTCTACGGCGGCAAAACTTGCGGCTTTGTGTGGCACCCGAGAGTACATCAAATCCCAGAAACCGAGTAAATGGGCTGTGTTTTCCGACTCGAAACCGGCCTTACAGAGCATGTAGTCAGTCCTTCGACGAGGTTGCCCTGAACAGTTAACTTACGAGGTTGTCAAGCTTCTTCACCACGTCACAGAAACAGGCCACGAGGTCAATTTTCAGTGGCTATCTGGCCATTGTGGGATCAGTGGCAATGATTCCGCAGTCAACGCGGCTCGCACATCGCACCAAGAAAAGCTCACCCTTCCGATTCCTTTGTCAAGCACAGACGCTGCAAAGCAACTTCGTCACCTGCCACGTAGTCTGGGTCTGCTGGAGCGGACCACCCCAAGCATAAGACATAAACCCTCGACTAGAACTTCAACCTCCATTCGAACTTCGTCGACGTAAAGCTTCGCTTCTTTGTCACCTATGGCTGGGGGTTGCCTTCACAAAAGCATATACAACCCTCATCGCATTGACCGACAATGCGGAATGCGACGTCTGCTGCACCGACCATCTTATATGCCATTGCCCTCGATTTACCTCT
This sequence comes from Rhipicephalus annulatus, assembly GCA_013436015.1. Classification (NCBI taxonomy): domain Eukaryota; kingdom Metazoa; phylum Arthropoda; class Arachnida; order Ixodida; family Ixodidae; genus Rhipicephalus; species Rhipicephalus annulatus. The sequence goes on along the minus strand of WOVY01001811.1, from coordinate 321,695 downwards.
GAAAGACAGAAGCTTTCGGACGCATTGCGACAATTGGATGATCGGCCACACTCTATGCAGATGCTACTGGAACACCGTCCTCGCCTTTCGTCGGCTCAAAAAGCAGTATAAGCCGTCTTGCGCTTTTTGAGGACTATATACAGGCCTATGTGAACACCTTTAACTTTTGTGTAGTGCCATCGCTGCGTACGTGTCAACCCATTGACAACCTTTTTTTCTCCCTTTCTCTTCTCTTTCCTCTCTCTCTCTCTCTCATCTTTATGCCTCCCTTCCCATTCCCCCAGCGTAGGGTAGCAAACTGGGCATGTGCCTGGGTAACCTCCCTGCCTTCTCTCTTGTTATTCTTGTCCTCCTCCTCCCCCTCCTCCTCGTCACATCATAAAGTTCACATTAAATGCCATTTGAACAATTTCCTCATTGTGTACAAGGGCCCGAAGTGGGGGCAGAACGTCGTATTACTTTAGTGATTGGTCAGCGCTCATTATTTTCTGCCAACATATTGGCTGATTCTTATTCGGGGTGTTCTTTTTGTGATCTAGGAAGCCCCTTTAGATTTCTCTTACACGACTCACTCACAACAAGAACTGCATTCCTTTAAACCACACTTGCTTCACTCGCAAGGGCACTTCAAGCTGTTTTTGTTTCCTCTACACCAAGCATTGAAATGAGAAATTATACTTGCTGCCGGGCTGGTAATTGTGGTAGTGCAAAATGTCTTCAAAGGCGTGATTGCTTCTTCATCGGCATCTAATCCATAAGCCAAGCTTTGTGCTCATTATGGTTATTGTGCTAATACCAATATTTGGTTAACAAACTGTAAAAGCAAAAATATTAATATTAATAATAAATTTGCTATTTTGTCCATCTTGTCGCGGTTATGGACAAAGTGAACATGTTCCAAAACCAGTTGTGCAATGCATAACACCGATTGCTTGGTCATCAATCTTCCCTTGTTCTTGCGCCTCATCTCTGACAGAGGACTACTGTGTTCTGTCACCTGTAATTAAAGCATGACAAAGACTTTGAGCGGGGAGCCAAGCACACGGAAGTGTTGAAAGCTATTAAAACGGCCTAGCCATATGATCTGTGCTTAAAGTATGACTCTAACAAATAATCCGAAGTTTAAATGAGTGCTCCCGAATGCAAAATTGGTGTACCATTATTCTAAAGAAGGGGTCCTAATTGGGGACCCGTGACATATAGCTTAAGGTACCTAACAAAGTGCAGAACTAAGTAATCTGCAATCGAAAAAGATGCACTGGGTAATGTTTGTCCCTGGAAAGTTTCATGACGTTGTATATGTGGCTGGGCAGAGCTCATAAGACAACAGATAATCAGCAGTCTCCTCGGCCTACACCTCCGACTTATGAAATATGAACACCAGTTTGTCTATGTTCCTGATAAACTGTTGGTTTTATCTGACAAATCAGCCAGGACAACAAATACAGACTACAGGTGGTGAGAACAGCAATGTTCATGTTAATGTAGTTTCAATATAGTCCTAGAAAAAACGACCAAGAGCTTAGTTGACAAAACAGCAAGGGATCCTTTCAACAAGGCCTGTGCGAATGCCATTTTCTTGGTTAAAATAAAGTGAAAGTAACCTTGAATAGTAGAAAATTCGACCTTCAACAGAATACAAGTGATAACCTTTAAAATACTTTACATATTAAAATTTACTATACTTAGAGCGCATAAGCCGATATAGCAAGCTTTTAATGTTTAAAAAAATGATGAATCTATGAAAGGATAATATTGTGGTCCCTCAGTAGCTGTGAGCCATGAAGTTTATGGTTTGACGAAGCATCATCTGGTGGGGAGGAAGCATGAAGAACAAATGAAATGAAGGAGCGCCAACCAAAATAAAAGGTTTATAACATTAAAAATTGATGTTATGGCTACTATACGGTAGCCTTGTTCACAGTGTTATGAACACATGAACATCGTACTATAACTTTGAACAATGGTAATATGTTCATTTAACCTTGAAGTGGAGCTTCATGGCAGTGCAAATTTTTCTTAAATAAACGTTTTTCACCGTCTAGCATTCCTGTAATGCAGTGAAACTATCTTTACAAAAGGTTATTGACAATTAAGTAATATACATTCAAATAGGTGCTTTTACAACCTATCATTCCATTACTGCAGTGAAAGAACTTTTACAAAAGGTTGCATGCAAACTACTATCTGTTTGTTTGGATCAGTGCTTTCACGGCTTTGCACTCCTTCATTGCAGTGACATCACCTTCACGGAGGTTACACGTGGACTAATATACATCTATTCGTTCATTTCAAACACTTCGTTTCAAATACACAATGTCACAACTGACACCTGGCAAAAGCTATTGTCCTCATCCCTCTGACCCTGTTGTCCGGCTATTCTCAAGGCAAATCTGGCTGTTTGGACCAGAATTTTTTCTTTTTTTTGTGAGGTGACATGCACTTTACACTCCTATCCACCCATCTTCAGCCTTACTTGGATTCACTTTTATGCTCACGTAACCTCACACGTATTACAAAGCAGTACCTTTCAAACACCATTTCAATTTTTATTGATCAGATACGTGAATTAGATATGGGGTTGCCATGACCTCGCCCCGGCAACTCTATCAGTGAAATTCTCGATAGTTTATGTTGTCACCTCTTTTAAGAAATATGTTCTTATTTGCTTGTAACTCCCCATACGTCGTATTCCAATGTACTATATCAAAAGACGCCAAGAAAAGTACCAATTACGTGAGACATTGGCATCGACTCACTCGAACCCACTCAGACATATATCGAGCCGTGAGTCTGAGTATGAGTGAGTTTGGGAGAGTAATATTTCGGTGAGCTTGAGTCCGAGTGAGTTCGGTTAAAAACATTTTTGTGAGTGCGAGTCCGAGTCGGCCCGAAGCGCAAGATATATCTCCCGAGTGAGTCAAAGTGTGCTCCACATTTTTGGCCAACCTGCAGTTAACAAGGTTAACTATTAACCCATATCACTTCAGTATTTAATGCGCACTCTGTCCTGATTAGAAAGCTGTGCTTTGAATGTTGCCAAAGCTTAATTACATGTGATCTTAGGCCCTCTATAACTGTGGGGCTCTATTTTTTATGATTTTATTCTTTTAGGCAGGCATTTCAAAGTGTCTAAAATTAATCACAATTAATGACACTGACATAACTTATATAATACACTAAGAGCATTTCTGACTTAATTTCAGAATCACCAAACACAAAGCTACGAATTACAGTAAAAAGTTACAGCCAAAAACATAGCAGGCCAATATCTTTTAATTCAAAAGTAACAGAAAACAATTCTACATTTAAAAAGTATAATCTAAACTTCGCTGTTTGGCTTAACTGCAAAATCTTGCCGAAAAAATGAGCTTTTGTTCAACGTTTCTAGTAGACCTGCTTATGATCAACACAGAATCCGCACCTTGTTTGGTCATAATGAACCATTCTGCAAATAGGTAATGTTTTAATTTAGAGTGCACCGTTTACTTTCCTGCGAAAAGGCGCCTTTTTATTTTTTGTCAACATTCATCATTATTTGCCGTGGCTGGAAAGCAGCGAACTCAGCTAGCTTGGCTTCTGCTTTTTACACATTGCCGGAAAACACCCAAAGAACCCACCTATGGACTCTCAATTATGAATTAGGCAATACGTACTAAATTTGTGGCAGGTGATTGCACAAATTAAGTTCATTGAAACTTTGAGCAAAATGAATTGATCAATTGATGATACGCCAGCAACAAGCAGCGACATGCATCTGTGAGTGCAGAGAGGCTTAATATCGAAATATGCGACGCTATTTAGGCTTCAAACCACGTTCGTTTCCATGGCAGACTTAACCCAATTAAAATTAATTAGTAATTAGTATCTGCTTACGCTTTCTCTATCTCAACTAATCGACATCTTCTCTGGTTTGACGTAAACAGAAGCCCAGCGTGACGTTCCACGAGTACGGCGAGTATTGTCGACGTCAGAGAATATTCCCGGGGCGCGCCCAATCATGCCCCGACTGGCACCCTACGAGGATATTGTGGGTCGCCCCTCTCGTTCTGTTGTCGCGGGCTGCTCTCAATATGGTTTTGGCTGCTTACACCAGGAATTCATCTCGTTTTTTTTTTGAGGGTAATTCGCTCAAAGCTCTCGCATTGTTTCATTCTTCACCACCCGCGGGTACCCCGATTTGAAAACGGCGCGTTCAGCGTCACCGAAACTTGAGCGCACGTGATCTCAGGCGCTCCGCCGCTGTGGGGCGCCAGTTTCTTGTGGTTTTTAGGCGGGCGTTTCGAACGGATGTCAAATTGTTTTGAATTACCGACGCTAGCATTAATTATACGATTCGTTTGAGTATTTACGATTCGATTTCAGGTTGCCAGAAGCAAACCTACTGTGCGTGTAAAATATTCGTAGGGTATGTGCGTGATGTGCCACAGAAGACAACGATATCTATGGTACCCGTGCGATATTGTGTGAGCGCGGCAAGTGTCTAGGGGACGAAAAAAAAAAAACATTTTGCGAGCGTAGCTGGAAACAAACGCCTTTGGTGCGCTATAATATATTCTATATTATATTCTATAATATATTCTATAATATAATATATGCTATAGTTGAAAGCCACTGAAGGTCTCGATGGCACTTGCGGCATATTACGTGCTCACTGCCTTCTCTGGTTTACCAAGGACATTTGTCTGCTGAGCTAGTTTGTTCGATCGATCGCTTGGTGCTTCAGAAAACTCGTAATTACTTCCCACTTTTTTTTTTCGCGAGCATAAAATTGCAGGGGATTTGAAAGTCCTCTCATGATGAAACTAGAAGCGACGTACTGGCTGTCAGATTCGGCTCTTTTTCTTATCTTGGGTAATAGTAAAAAAAAAGTAGACGATTGTAAAGGGTGAGTGGGGAAGGGGGGGGTCAGTTGCTTAAAATTCAGCAGGATTAATTCAATTCACATATGTATAAACGGATGTTGCCAGTCATCGTGGCTCGGATGCAGTGGCGTCCTGCTGCTCACGAGATCGTTGATTCGATTCCAGGCTGTGGGAGTCCGTATTAACAGGTCAGCCGCATTGCAAAAAAGGCTCACCCGATGATCGAATCCTTAATGGACAGAGACGAAACTCAACTGGTCGAAATCATACCTGAACCCCCATTGCGGCGTGCCTGTTGCCGCAAAGCAATGAATTATTCTAGCACAAAGCAACCTAGTGTATAGATTGTTGCAACTTTGCGATTCCACTCCAACATATAAAACGACAGCGTATTCACGAAGGAGCCACTCTGCTAAAGCAATAAATATTCTAACACAAAGCAATCTAGCATACATTGTCATAATTCTGCAATTCGACTATAACATTGAAAAAGACAGCGTAATCACGGAGTAGTCACGCTGTATTCATATACTTTTCTTTTTTTTATTCTTGTTCGGATTGAACAGGATAAATAAATAGGTAGATACGTGTGTTTTGACTTCCCAGAACCATCATATGGTTATGAGAGATGCAGTAGTGGAGCGCTCCGGAAATTTTGACCATCTGAGGTTTTTTAACGTGCACCCAAATCTGAGCACACGGACCTAAAGCATTTTCGCCTGGTGACACTACCGAGCCGATCGAGTACTCTCTGGCTTTCGCCTCCATCGAAAATGCAGCCGACGCAGCCGGAATATGATTCCGCGACCTGCGGGTCAGCAGCCGAATACCTTTGCCACTAGACCACTGTGGCGGGGCAGATTGTATGAGAGGGGGGAGGCAATGTCACTAGATTAGCTAATCTTGGGAGGAAGGGTGCGATGAAGATTGCCACCGCCTCATTAGGTGCAAACAAAACCCAGCAGGAAACGGGAGCGCTAAGGCATGGACACGAAAAGAGGACTGCGGCTTTAACTCTTGAGTTTACACCGTCACACTAACCTACAAGTATTGTTATGCTAACACAATATGTCCTACAATCGGTGCAACTTGACAGGGCATCGATCACTATAGCAGTACTGCAGCGCTTTCAGAACTCCCTACGCCTGTGTCATAGAAACCGCGGCTGTTGCATCTCTCTCACGAGAAAAACGAAGGGCTCAAGCGATGAAATGGTTCAGTTAGCTTTAACGTTCATAAATCGACCTTTAGTTAGCGCGACTACTTTCTGCTCTCGAGGAGATACCCGAGCACCCCGTCCACGAAACAGACCTGTTTCATACAACTTTTCATCTCTGAGAGCACTCGATTGGCTCGGTCAGGACACCTGGACATTGTTCCTGGTGTGATTTCCAGCACGCTATCAGAACTCTTGCATACACGTATCTAAGGGCTTTTTCTAGAGCCCGTGGTTAGTGGAAAGTATTGCACGACAGTACATCTACATAACATGACATGCCCCGCCACGGTGGTCTAGTGACTAAGGTACTCGGCTGCTGACCCGCAGGTCGCGGGATCAAATCCCGGCTGTGGCGGCTGCATTTCCGATGGAGGCGGAAATGTTGTAGGCCCGTGTACTCAGATTTGGGTGCACGTTAAATAAACCCAGGTCGAAATTTCCGGAGCCCTCCACTACGGCGTCTCTCATAATCAAATTGTGGTTTTGGGACGTTAAACCCCACAAATCAATCAATCAATCATAACATAACGTATTTGAACACAACTCCTAGATGCTCGACGATACTTACGCGCAGGCGAAAGAGAAGGCGCCGTTTTACGGTCCATCTTCGGGTGCGAGGCGCTGCATAGGAGCTGGACTAGTCGACTTCTCCCATTGTCATGGTGTTTCATGCAGTCACGGTCTATCATAAAGTTAACCTCACGTGGTCACGTCACCCAGTCATGGTATCATGACAACACAAATCACAAAACATGTGACGCATTATGATGTGATGATAACGTGACGAAGCATCTTATAAGATGTCGGGTTGTCGGCGTCTAATGTCGTCCTGGTGTGTCGCAGTCATGGTCCACGATAAAAATGGGCACGCGCAACAAAAGATGGATATAAATCCCACATCCACCCACCGGTCTACAAAAAAAAAAGGGGGACGAAGAAGGCAACAGCTGTCCCAACAAATAGCCGACGTCGTCAGTGGATCTGAAACACTGATGCCATAGAACTGAAACCGGGCACGAAGAGAAGAAGAAGAAAATCGTGCTTCACCCCGCCTCACGTTTAATGTTAGTGGAGCTTAAACAGCCTTCCCTACACTTCTCTACAACCCAGTTATTATTTTTTAGCATCCCTTGACGTACTTGATTTACCTATAGGCTCGTATGGAATCCGTAAAGCGTACAACACCCCTTTCATTCGCCTGGGTTCGTGTATGGAATCCGTAAAGCGCACAACACCCATTTAAGGCTTATGCCGAACATCAGAAATGGCTGCAACCTAAAGCGGAAACAAGGTTACGCACTCAGTTCTTCCTATACATCGTCTCGGCTATCAAAATCAACAATCGAAGCAGTCTGTCACGTAGACGGCTCAAGCTCTGAAGTCGGCTGTCGGCCATCAGATGAAATGTAGATCACGCGAAGCGATACCACGGTTCATATCGACCGCAACACGAGCGCCTTATCAACTTGGGTTTCGCCGCCTATAGTTTCCGCATGCAGCAACCAGGGTGTCATTTTATAGCACGGTATCTACGGCACTATGTCGGCGGCCCCGTCAGTATTGGAGGCGACAGACACAGAAACCTTCTGGGCATCGAGGTCGTCTGATCGTCTCAAATGTCAAGCGACTCCAAAAGTCCATACCTATAAATATGCAGCCGGTACGGTATATACGTTCGCCGTGCAGGGGTCGCCCACCATTGTCAAACGAAAAAAATGTCATGGCACAAAAAGCATACAAAAAAAAATTCAGCGATTACTCACGGTGATGGTGTGGTCGCAGTCATCTTCAAAAAAAAAAAAACTAGATAATTGTGACGATTCCACTTCTCACAATTCAATAAATTGAAAAGTGAAGACTTGGTGATTCGCGACGACATCTACTCGGATGATCAGATTTGGGTGCACATTAGGTGCAACGCTATGCAAGCTAGCGAGACTTCTTGCAGTAAATGCGTTCGCATCTACTGCAACAAGTCTCGCAAGCGCCCATCGGCAACCGCTGACTGCAGCGGATACCTACAAGCGGAATGACGCAACTTCGAGACAAAAACGCGTTCCCACAGCGGCTGACGCTTCGCGGGAAATCTGAATTTTCTAAACAGCGAGCGTGGCTCTCACGCGGAAGCAACTAAAGTTGTAAACCCATTTAAATGAATCACCTCCCGCAACATGATATTTATTGGCGTTTTCAGGCAGAACAATAAATGGAGATGCTTTGTGCCTTAGGCACAAACGAACTCGTTATTTATACGGTTGCCGATATTTTCCGCGTCGCCTCTTCGTTTCCGCAGTGTGACCGCGATCAGTTCCGGCAGCCGGAGTCGATCGCGGAGGCCACGTTTACGAAGGAACCCAAGCGCGAGACGCGCCGATTTACACATTTCTCTGACTGAACAGTTTCCGCGGCACCCGATTTATGAAAGGGAGTATATAGTAACTTAGCCCGAAATAGGCTACATATAGAATCGCGCTGTTCACGCGCATGCGCAGTTGAAATATTCAGTGTGAATTAATAATAATAATAATAATAATAATAATAATAATAATAATAATAATAATAATAATAATAATAATAATAATAATAATAATAATAATAATAATAATAATAGTAATAATAATAATAACATATGTGAAGAAGAATTCGCCGAGTAGGCACGGTGTTGCCTGGTGCTCTTTGCTTGTCCTTATTAATAATTTCTTTTCGTTCGCGTTGCGGCTTCCTCAACCCGTTGGACAACCCAGGAAGCCGCTGCGTTAATGAAAAAAAAATTATTATAATAAGTAATCCACCAGAAGTCCAGTATTGGCCGTCACCTAAGCGGGACCTTGTGACCGTCCAATTAACTTGTATGACCTTTAATTAATGTTATTCGCATGTATTCGGTCACACTGCGGTTTTAAATACGGCAGCTGGGCAGTCCGCCGATCTTCCCGTAGTATCACGAAGTCTGCCACAATAGTTATTTACACGCAAGAATGTGAAGAAAAAAAAAAGCAAACAACCGGTCATGCAAGAAGAAAGTGCTTCAAGTTAACGCACTCGTGACGAACTCGTTGCACCACTGCACACTCGGTATTGTAAACGGCACTGCGTTCCGGGGAACATTTCTGTATCTGCGCAGAAACCCAGACACAGTTTCTAGAAGAAGTCGATGTAGAAAGTTCTCTTCTGCCTCGACGAGAAGGAAGTGAGCCAAGATATTTTTCACGTCACTGTTGTCAAAGTATAATCAGTTCACATCATGACTTATGATTGGGTATTTGATCTCTGTCGCCCAACACGACACCAATAGTAACTGCAAGTCTACACGAAGAGACATGCTTACCTTACTATAATACGGGAGCTGAAAACTGGAAATGTACCGAACCCTTACGAGAAAGTTCTAACCACTACAACGACAGTGTGAACACCATCTTATCAAATGAGTAATGCATGCTATCACTGGCGTATTCGGGAAATAGTGAGGGGAGGAGATAAAATTATTTCCTAAAGAGAGAGAGAGAGTGGGAAAGGAAAGGCCGGGAGGTTAACCAGATATTGGCATCTGGTTTGCTACCCAGCGCTGGGGGCAGGGAAGTAGGGGCAAGAAAAAGGGGGCAGGTAGAGATAAAAAAAAAAAAACGCACGCGCACTCATGTGAAAACGAAAACACACACAGGAAGGGCGTCCTAACTACAACCGTTCAGTAAGGCCGGTCGATCGCAAAAAGTGTATTAGCGTTTTCAGGGCCCTCTTCCGTGAAGTCGCATCCTGTCGATACTGCAGAATTCCCTGCTCCGACAGAGGTAGATCATCTAATTTGTTGAGTTCCTTGCCAAGGCATAGTCGTTGTTTACTATACGCTAGGAATTTTCACACACGCTCGTATACAAACGCACCCTGGAACATACAAAAAGCATGAATAACCCCCCCCCCCCCCCCACCCCAAACCCACTCCAAAGGCCTCCACGCTCCGAAAAGAAATGCCAGGCTGCGTCACTCGGCTGATTACGCAGCCCGAACTCATGTCGCAGCACCAATAAGAGCTTGAAACTTATGAGCAACATTGCGAGGAAATCCGCGCTTGCTGTACACTTTTCGCACTTGTCTTTCTGAGGAACAAAATCTGCTACTGCATCGGCGTCATGGTGCGTCTGCATGAGCACACAGCCTATAACGCACTCGACCATTCTTTTACAACCCCGCAAAAACAAAGGGGGTAGAGGGGCAGAAAAAAAAGCATAATCAGACTCACACGGATGTTATAAATTGCGTATGGTGGCAACTGCAGTCTCATGGCGTAAGCCGTGCGGTTCCACATTTGGTTTGAAATTTTGTACTTTACTATGTATATTTACAGATTTGTAACAAGTTCAACGACATGACATAGAGCATGAGAGACAGAACTGTACACAGGATGGATGTGCGCTGGGGTCCGTTGAGAGTGAAGGGCCATGGTCACCAGTAACCGGTGGGAACGAGATACTTTCTCCAGAAGGAGCACAGCTTCTTCCGAAAGTCGATGCCGTGCGAGTAGTTCTTGAGGTTGATGTTCAGGTGGAAAGCGTGGTCACGAGTGAACCTCGGCCAAAGTTGGCCTCCCACAGTCGGCGGCTTCCTGAAAGTGGAAGGGTGGAAGAGAAGGCAGTGAGCCACGGATCACCATAGCGCCGTCTCTGCCTGTTGTAAAGACCAAAGCTACGTTAACAGAAACGGCTATAGGAATGGCTGAATTGCCATTCAACGTTCGGTTCATGAGCACGAAATCGCGTGTTCAAATATAGTCGCCGCGGTGGACACATACCCGACAGGCCTTAATGCAAGAGCACTTGCGTTTAGGTAGGCACACTCTTGCGTTCCTTCGTTCTCCCAGCCACCCCCATGTAGAGAGAGAGAGAGAGAGAGAGAGATGACACGAAGAAGCCAGGGAGGTTAACCAGAAACCAAGTGTCTGGTTCGCTACCCTGCACTGAGGAAGGGGAAATGACAGACAGAAAAGTAAGGAATAGGGAATGAAAGAAAGAGAGCGGGATGGAAACGAAAACACACAAACACGCAGTAGAATACAAAGAAACGTATGGGCTTGCGTTACCGGCACTGAGACTCCAATATATGCGTTTTTTTTTTGTTCGTTTTCTTTCTTGGGTGTCATCCTCGCCCTTTCCTAAGAGACTCTGTCGAGGAGCACGAACTGTTGGATCTCCTCGTTCCGGCATCATAGAGGTTTATGTCCCACGCCTTCTTCTATTCGACAGTCACACCGAATAGCACAACCGAACGTAAGGACTTGCGTGCGCAAGCACTGTTGGGGTATCCAAATTAGAAGTCTCCAATAATGTTTATCTGATCAAAGTTGATCTGGGGTCTTTCACTGCAACATCTGAAACTAACGTGAGCTCAATATTCGCTTAAAACGAGTATACTTTCTTCTGTGTCTGGACTTCAAAGCTCTGTATAGTTGTACTATAGACCAAGCGCCGAGCTTATGTAAGGGAACTATAGGGTGTAGTCTGACAAAGCGACAACTGTAAGAATAAGAATGCCGTTAACTCGCCCCCTTGCCCCCCCCCCAAAAAAAAAACACCTAACGTATACATGTATAACTGGTTAGGGCAGTTCACGTAACCAGCAAGCCAGGAAAAAAATCTCTGAGGTATAGACGTAAGTTTTTGTTCGTTTTCTTTCTTGCGCACCATCCGCACTTTGGCGCATAACGACAGTAACACTTTCATTAGCCTAATACTTGAACGTAAGAAGTCTACGCGGGTACTTTATCCCCCATAGCCTTCTTCATCATCAACATTGCAACGCATGTGAGATTCTTTCCGATTCAAAGAGACGTCGTTCTGATAATAATATTACTTTCATATGAAAGAAGGCACAGTAAAAAAGGGAAAAGTGAAGATAGAAAGTAAATATTCGATTGCTTTCGTAAGCTTAGAAAGGGGGACGATACAGACACAAGAATAAATGACAGGAGGTACGAACGATACTTATATAACGCTCATTTTGGCACTTTTTAAGCTTTTCATTGGCATCATCCGCAAATGTTCACGATGTTACGGTGTATTTCAAGGTGTTCTGTTTCGTTATAACTCATAAGGTTTACTTAGGTGCCGAAAGTCACAAGAACTTAGATTTGTGTGTAGATCTTTGCCAATATGAACACCTGATTTCACTGGCGATATTTCCAACATCAGCAGGGGCTGAGATGTTCGCTTCAGAACAAGTACAGCGTGAGTCCTACGCACGTTCGTCCTTATTTTCACGTACATGTTACTAATGCCTACATTGCATTTTCACAGGTAAGATGGACCTGTCAAAAAGAAAGCGAGAACGTTTTTTTCGAATACTGCGCAACCCTGGCCGTATACGCAATCTGCTGAACACCGCAATCAAATTAATTTCGCAAAAGGCATCCCACGCGCACAGAAAGAAACACACTCCGTTAGCACAAACCAACAATACGGCGCTCATTTCGGAGATTACGCAATGGCTAATGTAGCCGTTAAACAGCAAATACCGGCGGCGCCATCATAATGAGAGCGTTTTCACAGGCACGAAATGTGGAAATCTCTCGTTTTAAAGACTTGTTCCTTTCCGAACGATCAACTTAGCACACATACGAACACGTTTCCCGTATATCTGCTGTTTCCCCTCCTCCATCTCGTTTCCTCTTGTACAGCTTTGCAGCTGTGGTCTACTTACTCGGAGATTTTCAGAGGCGGTATTTCCCGTCTGTGGCGGGGCAGTCGCCCGCACACTTTTGGCTGCTGTTATAAAGCAACACTTCATGCTAAGCAGCAAGGAAAGATCAAGAAAGATAGAAAAGAAATAAGAAATAAACGTCGCGGTCTGAAACGCAGTAGCGAAAGTAAAGCAGAACCCATCTGTATATACGATTCCGTCTGCCGGCTCAATCTCTGGTCGGCTTCCGTCTTTCTGGAAGAAGGAAATCTCGTCGCGGAAGTCGAAGCGATTCGCTCCGTCTGTTTTCCTCTCTTTATTTCGTTCTGCCATCTGTGTACTACGTGCGGGGACGGTTTTTTTTTTTCAGCGAGCGTCCTAATCTGTAAGAAACCATGCTATCGCCAGTTCGACGGGAGTATCCGCAGTAACCCCCCGCGCTTTTAGTCGGCAATATTTTTTCCATTTGTCCCTAAATAGAAAGAAGCGCTGGCCTTGAAACTCAAGTCAATCGAGCGTTTATCGCCTTCGGCAGTGGAACGCGTGACCTTCGGTTGTTTTGGCAGCAATCATCTGACTTGATGCTTTATGCTTGTTGTACGTCAGCTCAATGACGACAGCTCATCAAGCTCATCATTAATTTTGTCTAAAATATTTGATGCCGTTTGGATCTCTTTATATATATATATATAGATATATATATATAGATATATCTATATAGATATAGATCTATATATATATATATATATATATATATATATATATATATATATATATATATATATATATATATATATATATATATATATATATATATATACCCAGCTGCACTTAGCGGACACAGATGAAAGAGCGAGTGAATGAAGTGGGCATGGGCGGAGAACTAAGTGGAATGAAGTGGGTGAATAAAGTTGGAAAAATGGCCGCAGCAGTAGTGGGCGTAGTGCTGAGATGTGGGATAGTGGACGTGCTGGGAGGCGTGGCACATATCCGTCGTGGGATTTTCGCCCCTACTATGGTTAAATCTCACCGCAATCTACGATGGCCCCCGGCCGTGAAACGTTTCGGACTAATAACAGCCTCGCTGTTAAAATTAACATGCAGCCGCATACCATCGCGAAACCGCAACCACTCTCAGCCTAGCATTGCTGTTACTATACCCTGAGCAAACAGATATCAAAGAGCTAGCTTTCACACATAGATGTATGAGGGGTATAGTATACGCGGCAAGTCTGGTACGTGACAAGAGATTATCCACATTGTGGATCACACAAAGCATTTCGGATCACTCGACCCAAATCTGTTCACCAGAGAGGATATACGCTGTCATACGTTTCCATGGTGCACGGTTCTTCCGCAATGTAATGTCGAGTTCACTTTTGCGAGCGAAACCATATACTTGCACACGAAGGTATACGAGTGTTCGTGCAGGCGAGAAAAATATGATCTAGAAGGAATCTACGACGCAAGTGTTGGATGTCACTGCGGCTGGTGCTATACAAGTTAATCTATCGGGGTCACTGGTCATGTTCGTTGCTCGACAGCGAAATGAATGCGCCAATAAAAGAGCAAGTGTAGAAAATGATATCGCAGAACATATCCGCTTGTTACGTAAGTGGTGGTTATGGGCCAATATGAAAACACTGCCCTCCGTGCAGGACAACTAACAGGAACTAACGCCTCAACTTCCTCATTTCGCACTCCCTTTTTCCTTTGTGCAGGCACACAGACACAGGAACAACACCGCGGCAGCGACCAAAAATAGAACGTTTCAAACACTGAATATACCTTCACTGAGTATATAATCGCCACAATAACGCCACACCAAAGATGTGTGACGGCCACAACCGAAAAACCGTGGCTTCCATTCGTGTTTTATGCATTTCACGTTTTGCTTAAACGCAGCCACTGGGCCGACTTGCGGCGATATATTGGCAAAAAGCTGCGGAAGGGACAATGTCCTGCACGGCGTTCTCTGTATATGTTTTCACTCATGCCAGCGCTATATTTGTACCCACAAAGAATATGACGCTATTGTTTCATCGTGCTATGGACGTCACCTCGGTCGTTTCATATCATATCGGGGCCTTCTCGGCGCAGTTATGCGGCGCTATTTTGCTCTACGCGCCATTGTTCTTCGTCCACAAGCGTTTCCTTTTCTTTCACTGCCTCCGGCTATAGTTATCTGGCATCCTTTCGAACACTGTAAGACCCAGTGGGATGATACTTCTTTCGTTCGGTATATACTTGAACTGCCTCAGTAGCTCAGCAAATACGGCATCTTTGCGCTGAATACGAGGTTGTGGGCTTGACTCCCGGTAGCCGAGGCTGAAGTAACTGAGGACAAGCACTACTTGTACTGCACCTTTCGTTTACGTTAATGTGTCAGATATATATTCATTTTATGTATCTTATTTATCAAATACTGCGGACACGTATAGTTCAAGCAGGGAGGGCAAATAAAATGGTACAGCAGTGAACATCTCGAAAACAGAAGAAAAAATGAAACAAGAACACTAATACAGAAATAGAGTCAATACGTTTGCGAAACACTATACAAACAAATTGATAATAATCAGCATCTTGGTGTTTATTCGATTATGTAATTCCATTCAGTTATGGTACGAGCGAAAAAAAGAATTCTTTAATGTATTCGTTCTCGCGAAGTAGGGTGTTAATGCATCTTGTCTACGGTGACGAGTGGTTCAGATTATTAGGGGCGACAGATATAATGATGAGTCTAGGGGTGTATTTTTCGTGTAAACTAGTTTAAGAAATTCCATTCTGTGTTTCTGTTTTCTCATATCAAGTGGTTCAATGTGGTTAGCGTTCATAAGTTCTGTGGGTGAGTCCTAATATCATAATATCAATCTGGAGGCCACGGCTTATGATGTATATCGTGATGTGGCTAATTGCTCAATTAAGAAATGAAAGAAAGAAAGAATGGGGAAAAGAAGGAAAGAAAGACTTTTTTTTTATTCATTTCGATGGGCTAAGCCATGTTCAGCGACTACAACCTTCTGCACTTAACAGGTCAGTTCTTTTGATCTCAGCATAAACTATATTAAAAATAGATCCTCAGCCAAAAAGTTTCCCATCTTGCTTACCTTGGTTTCGAAAAAATGTGGCCGCTGTAGAGACACTGGAGCAAATATTATTATTGTGTCCGTGTACTGCGACGACCGAGACAATCGCCTGAGCGACAATGGACATGATCTGCCGCAATCCGTTAACATTACGCAGCATGTTAGGTCTACTCCCTAGCCCTTCTCAACAGCGACGAGGTTTCGAGTCACTATTTAATTATCTTTCAGTTAATGGCCCAATTAAAAAGCCTAAATAATGGACTATATTTCACATAAAAATGCCTAAAGTTACTTGTCATTCTAGTTGCAAATATTACTATCAATTCCACTAGCACATCTTATACTTGTTCGTATTTTTTATTTTGATTACTTTTTACTTTCCTCTGAAATCTTTTAATCCCACACATAATCCCTACACGAAGTAGCATGCCAGCAGTAATATACACGCCGGCAAAAATGTGCTTTTCTAATATAGGAGTCTCCCTGTCTATCAGCACCCTCATTAGCAGGAACCTCTATACTGAATCTTAATAAGAATAATGTATGTGCTCACCCAGTTCTCGCAAACGTCGACCATATGCGCATTATCCTTCTGGACAGGATCTTCTCTTCATCGGTCGAGTGTTGCGGATAGAGGAGCGGGAAGCCGAACACAAAGCCGAGCTCGTCTCCGTGCGCCACGCCAGTCCACGGCTGGTAGACGCTGAACGAAGGTCTGTGGTTGAATATATAAAAGTACACGTTGTTTTTGCGCTTGGCGTACGCCTCGGCAAACAGCTGCGATGGGCAGATGAGGCTAAAGTCTCCGACGGCGTCGGACAGACGGTTCAGCGCCATCCACGAGTCCGTCTCGTTCAGGTCGCTCAGGTACAGCTCGCGGATGGGCGCCGGATTCTTTCCCAGAATGACGCGGAACACCAGCAGGCTGTAGAACCATATCTCGTCCACGGTGATCTTGCTGTAGTCCTTGAAGTTGAATATCTTCCAGAAGAAGTGGTCCACGATGCCGGTACCTTCGTTCCGGACGTTGCCGATCATGAGGTCGACGTCATGGAACTGGCCCCGCTCGGTGGCCAGCACGGGCTCGAACGGCAGGAATTCGCTGTAGTATGCCGGGATCATGTAGTGTTCTTCGACGCCGAACACGTCCTTCATGGCCCGGTATATGCTCGTGCGGCTCCTGGAACGAATGCAGTCGATGACCTTCGTGGGTTCGGCCAGAACGTTGCCCCTTTCGCCGACGGGACAGCCTAGGCCGACGGCCAGTTGCTGAACCTTCAGCTTGCCCGTGAAGGTGTTGTCGGGAACCTTCCAGTAAGGAGTACCGCTCTGCATAATGACTCTCTTGAAAGACCCCTCGTCAGCGGAGAGAGTAGGTGGTAGCCTATGGAAACTGAGCCGGCGCTCTGGCCGAACAGCGTCACTCGATTAGGGTCCCCGCCGAACATAGCGATGTTCTTCTGTACCCATTCAAGGGCCAGGATCTGATCGTACATGCCCATGTTGCCCGGTGCGTCGGAAACATTGGCGTTCAGGAAGCCGAACACGTTGAGCCTGTAATTGGGCACCACCACGACGACGTCGCCGAACAGGGCCAAATAGCGAGCGTCGTATACGGAGTAACTGTTGCCGCCGAACTGAAAGCCGCCGCCGTGGAAAAACACCATGACGGCTTTAGTTGTGCACAGTCCGATGTTGGGGTGGAAGCAAGTAGCGGGCGGCCGTCCACACGTTCAAGTGCAGACAGTCCTCGGTCGTGTTGGAAGCGTCAATGGTGAAGCCCTGCGTGAGTTCCCAAGACTTCTGCGAACACGGAGGTCTCTTGTGCGTGGCGTAGTAAATGCCTTTCCAAGGCAACGCGGGTCGGGGCTTACGGAACCTTAGATAGCCGACGGGCGGCTCGGCGTAAGGTATACCGTAGAAAGCGTCGACGGGTCGGTGGCCGACGTTTAGGCGAACGCCGCGAACTAAGCCGGTCCTTGTGTGAGCGAACGGCTGGTTCGGATCGTCCCGTATCCTGGCCTCCGAGTGTGTCACAATGACCGGCGAAAGCACCAGCGCTGTCGCTGCGAGGATTCCGTGCACAAGCCTGAAAAGGTGAAGCGACGGGGTAAAGAACAAGCAGGTCGACTAGAGGACCGTACGAAAGCAGAAAAGGGTTCTAATCGACCGACTCCTAACCCAATTTTTCTTTAACCATGATTGAACTGGCAAGGGCGATCCACAGATTTTGTATGTTATATACCGTGGTTCGAAATAAGCGCGGTTTGAAAAAGGCGACGGTTCACCCGTTGGAGTGTAATAAAGCGCTAGCATAGAGAACTTATACGTTGAATACTTTAATTTGGCCTTTAAGCGTAACAAAGAGGAGATAGTGGCACAACCGCGAAAGAAATTGTTGGCGAAATTGGGAGACTAATAGAATCCTACGCCTCGATGTCAACTTTGTTCCAACTAAATAATCAAACTTCAAGCGATCTATTGAAAGATAACAGCTCTGTAATGAAACAGGTCTATAAGTGTACCTACAAGCTGAGTTATTCTTGCACCTTTATACTGAGACATAACAGAATGCAAACAAGCACGGTTCAAGCACGCACACAAATTTCGTAACTTCATTATCATTTTTGGTCACAACACATTTTACTTTACCTAAAAAATGAACGAAATAAAATCATACTGTGCAGGACAGTTTGCTACCAAAGGAGACAGTACATGTGACTCGCTTCAATCATAATGCTGTGATACCCGCGTACCCGTTTTAATTTCTCTGTTATAAATCCACTCGTCCTAGTTGTTTACCTCAAGACAACACACAGTTAGATTTGTTTCAGTATGTTCTCAGTAACCTTGCATCCCCGCATTTCACTTCTAATCTCAAACACATTCAGACGCGACAGAAACACTCGGGGGCGCGCGTACATTGCACCGCGCGCAGTGAAAGCAGGAACGAAGAAGCCGTGCGCATACTCACATTCTCTTATCGCCGCACGCGGGAGTAGACTGGCGACGCCGCAAGGACAAGCACGACGACTCGACGGCACGGAAAGCGTGCGCTTCGGATGAGAGCCAGTCAAAACGGGTGCACAGCCGAGGCGGCGGGAGCGTGACGGCTCGCCGATGCGGACGCCGGGCCACGCGCACCGATTCGAGCGACGCACGTTGTGCGAAGAAGAGAGCAACTTGACGATGTCCCGTTAAGAAAACACAGCGAGAAATTAAGACGGAGCACTTTATCCCGAGGAGTTCCCCGCCAGCGTCGCCGCCTCCTCTCCGCGTGTATAGCCGGCCGGTCTCGGGCTATCTTCTCTGTCCACACAAAACTACAACAACGGCCCGTCCCGTACTCGTCCGCTACAACTGTGGCCCCTTTCGCACGAGATATGAGCGAGCGTGCGTGTGTTTTGAATCGGCCGCTCTCGGACAGCCCAGCAGTGGGTGACCCTTCCATGCCGCCCCTTCTCTGCGGCACCTCTCTCACCAGTCCAGTGGGAGGGTTTGCTTCCTGAACCGACAGACCACAGCTGACAAAGGCTGGCGGGGAGGTCGTCCACCACCACCCTCTCTCACTTTCTTAACGAGGGAAAGCGAGATGAAAGAAAGGGGGCCACTAGGGACGTCGGCACCCAAACATTTCGCGGGCCGACGACATGTAGACGTGCTTCCAAGTTCGCAGTCTGTCTTTTTGTCTGTTTGTATGTTCTTGCCTTCGCTTTTCGTCGAATAACGGTGAAACCAGCGTGGGAATTATAACGAAATATTGTCCGTTGGGCAATTCGTAACAACGAAAGGTTTGTATAGCTCGTTCGCACACGCGAATTGCTGGTTTCGACCGGGACGCGGAAATGCGGCTGTTGGTTTGGAATTTTTTTAAGAAAGAAAAATGATACAGTGGGTTAACTGAAGAAATAGGCGCAGTGGGGCGGAAATTTCGCTTCGCGAGAGGCTTAGAGCGTGACAAAATTGAGGTATGCGCATGCACAAGAACGAATTCGTTCACAAAGATCGAGCTGCTGAACGAGATCACGTGACACACAAGCGGAGAAATACAGCCAGCTGAGCCCCCATTGTTAGAAGGCCAAATATCCGAGCCAACTTGAAGTAGATCGAACTTTCGCGTGCGACGAACCAGGCGGCAATGAAACCCTTACAGTAGCGTTCACAAAACGCTTAAGCCGTCAGAAACTGAAGAAGCGGGTGTGTCCCAGAGCATTAAAAGAGTGGTATGAGCGTGCGAATAAAGCGATGCGATTGCTGCGCCTTGAAACTGTCACTATATATTAGTTTCTCGTAGCCGAAACCAATGACATATGTTAATATCGTAGATTGTGCTGCGAAAGCTAACGTATCGGACCTTATTGCAATCGAAATTGACACGTGTTCACAAAAACTGGGCAATGCTTCAAGTCCCCAGTTAACACGTAACGATAGTACATTCAGATTGTTTAAAAATGTTTCTTTAAAATGACAGTAACAAAATAAGGCTAGAGAGTTGAAACATTCCGACGCCTGTTTAAATGGAAGCTGTGCTTTCTTATATTTTTTTGTCCCAGAGGGCATTTCAAATTTTGTCTCGACAAGTCCTCTTCCTTTCATCAAGGAAAAAAAATACAGTCTATTGGTAATTACTTAGCAAAGTTATAACTAATACATGAATAAAAATATCACAACAAAACTTTTATCGCTATATGACCCTATGACAGTGCCCTTAATATTATTGGCCACGTCTACGAAGAGGTGCGTCGCATTGTCCACATAGTGCATGATAAGTCGTGGATCCACTGTGTATACTAATAAAAATACCTACTTTAACTAAAACTGATAATAGCAAAACTTCACCTTTGTTTCATATATAACAAAGTGCGGTAAGCGCAACTGTGTATGGAAGTAACATTAATTTTGTTTGTTAACGGCTTTGCTAACTTGCATTGCATTATCCTCGGGGGCCCTAGCACTAAGAATAAGAGACAAGGGTGCAGCCAAGGGAAAGCCCTTGTTCCTGAGTGCCTCAGCGCCTGCGAAACGTGTGAAGCGTGCAACCTATACGCACTGGAACAATTTGCTGAGTTTAATTGAATAAACTTTATTTGCCCAACAATTCTTGCAGGGTCCGGAGCTAGGCTGCCAAGAAATAACCATCAGAAGGTAGACACATCTTCCGATATCATAAATGAAGAACAGTCTCATTTATCACATATATGTCATAATGACATATATGACATATATGCCATTAAAACTTACCGTATACGGTGAGTTTTAATGAGCGTATCTTTTTTTCTTCTCCAGCTGAGTCTCATTGTACCTCCAATTTGCAAGAAGAGTGCATCATTTATTATCGAATACCAGTTAACTTGGAATAATCGCTCCCTCGAGGCAACATGGCAATTACATAGCTGTTGACAAACTTGGCCTTCACTGCCTGGAATCTTCCTGTGTTTCCCGATTTCACGAGGTGTACTTTGTACTAGAAACAACTGTACCTATACTAAATACACCTTTTGAAAATTGGCTCAACCGCCACTTGAAGTTTTCATCGCTCTTCCGAGTGATTCTTCAGTCGCCGAGGCCACGCCGATCTCCCGCGGCTATGCTAACCACCCGTCCAACGGAAAATGCAAGAGGACACCGCTGCAGGGTTCCCGGTCCTCCAGTAATCTCGGGCGCACGATCGACACAGTTCTACACTCCAGCGATGCTCGCTTTGCCGCCTTCTTCCGAATATTCGAACTCGTTCGAACGAAAGGCTTTCACTCAGAGGCA
The DNA here is from genome assembly GCA_013436015.1 of Rhipicephalus annulatus. Taxonomy (NCBI): domain Eukaryota; kingdom Metazoa; phylum Arthropoda; class Arachnida; order Ixodida; family Ixodidae; genus Rhipicephalus; species Rhipicephalus annulatus. The sequence goes on along the minus strand of WOVY01001811.1, from coordinate 300,096 downwards.
CGCGCGGTGCTCTAGAAAGCGGGCACCTCCGATGTGGATCGACGCGATGGCAGGGAGACGGGCGACTCCGCCATGGCGCGCGCAGTGGCGGTGTGGGTGACGATGGTCGAGAAACAAATATAGCCGTCACGATCCGAGCTGACCTAGTGTGGGTCAGTGCGTCACGCATTCCGAGTTTACACAGCAGCGGAGGGCCTTTGCACGGACAATTTATGCGGCCGACGGATGCTTGCCGCGGGTCTTTGTACGCGAGCCGCACGGTGGGCACACGCGCGCATTGAACGTCGTCGCTGCACTCAATGGTCGCGCGCCGTCATAGCTCTGGTCACCGTTGATGATATCTCGACGGTGACGACGCGTTCAACAGCGACTGAGGCCTCTCCTAGACTCGTGCTAGGTGAAGTGTACACGTGCTCAGAAGAGGGGGGGGGATAAATTTATTTAGGCCTGCAATTAAAGTACGATTGCTTCCTTATTCTACGTGTGACTGGAGTCTATTGCTGAAAAAGAAGATCCAAAGAGGTGATCATTTACACAGGAATCCTTTAGCTATAGAATGTGGGGATCGCCACATTATCCGGGCATGCAATCGTAATGTATACTGGCACAGCTTTAGTGACAGCGGCAGAGAGAAATGCGGTTATCGGGAAGTAACGGCGGATAGGTCGGCCGTGTATAGAAGATGCACGCCTCTGTTTGGGCGTTTCGTGCAGGCAGAAACGAGGCGTCAAAGCGAAGTTATTGGCGGATTGAGCGGAGTAAGTACTATGGACTAACATGTACAAGAAGTAATATGACACCTACTGTCCGCTGCTACATGTATGGGTAACTATCCTACTCACGTGTGCCTGGAATTCTGAATATGTTTTGTTCAATTAACGCGGCCGCGCTTGAATGAAGGCCGCTTACCTCATTATTGCGCTCCGCATTATGGCCCACGTACTTTCTGCGGTCATCTCAAGCTGCCAGAACCCATTGTTCTGAAAGCGGGCTACCGTATAAATGAAACAGGTTCAGCAGACTGAATTGTGGATGATGGTCTTAACGCTCTCACTTTTATTGCTTGCAAACCAACAATAGATCGATACGGCGATTCACTGTGGGGTGCCTCCACTGAGCTATCACCGTGTAGGAAAGGTCGAGGTGGTCAGAACGTAGTATAATTACGGTTCTTTATCGTGGCGGCCGCTGCCTGCAACGACTAATAGCAAGACAATCTGAATAACGATGTGCAGTTGCCTTGCAATCCAGACTACCTCGCCGTTTGGCTAGGTAGTTTTGGGGGTCTTGGAGAACAAGATCTATAATACAAGTTCACTGCGAGTACATGCATACGCCAGAGGCCAGCTAACAAGCACATTCACAAGTCTGTTCGTACCAATGCACCCGGTGTTGCACTTACCCCATTGATAGAGCTTGAAAACAAAAATGCTATATAAAAAAATCAGGCTAGGATACTTAGAAGATATTTATCTGACCTTAAAAGATCATGGGAGGGTGATTCAAAGCACCACCTCAGTTCAGGACGAAAGCCCAACAACAATGTTCCTCTTCATCGGGGTATTTATGGTCACTGTACAAATACTTGGTTTATAATCGACTACCATGAATGACGCTGACCCAAATACGAGTTCTTTTATAGAAGTGATGGCCCCCTGCCAGGGTTGGCAAGAGAGAGATAAGAGAGAGAGAGATAAATAGAGAGGAAAGGCAGGTAGGTTAACCAAGCTTGGCTCGGTTGGCTACCCTACACTTGGGGTGGGGGAAAAGGAGAATAATAGAACGGAAAGAGATAGAAAAGAAGAGGAGTAAGAAAGAGAAGCATGAATAGTCAGCTCGAGACTACATAGCACGGTCTCGCACAGTTCTTTCACAAGCGGTCGTAAAGTCTGGTGGCCCTTAAAAGTACAAGTGGGCTTTCGTGGCTTTGCGCGTATGGGAAGCCGTCGGCCAAGGTCCCAGGATCTTCTCTTCTGTAAGCGGGCCGTGAATCCAGCTGACAGAGCTTGGCTTCCATAATACGTCGTTCGGTCTGGCATGCTGGGCAATGGCAAAATATCCATCGTACTTAGCAGAATCATTGTTGCTAGACTGAGGCTTACGAGAATACGTTCTCGCGTCAAGTGTAGCATCTCATTTCGTAAATTATATGAGCAGACAAACCGCAGGAATAGAAGAAAATATGTCGCATCTACGCTGAGGTACGTCCTTGCGTCATTCGATAATATTTCATATTTAACTTTCACACGAAACCTTTCTTAGGCTTCAGGCGAGTTGCGGTGCCTACAGGCGTGTACATGGTAATCTAGGACATGATGCGAGTGGTCCGCTTGAGCGCCTACTGTGTAACGTCGCCGTGGTGACACATCGCAGTGACATTAGAGGCAATGCCATTTCACCATCAACCAGCAATTCAACAGCAACCCAACATCAACTCCAACCACCATTTACCGAATGTCAACACCAACCGCTATCGGTGCCACCAGCAGCCATCATCACCCAACGGAACAGTCAACCACCTCGCCCGAACGTCGGCATTTCTTCCAGCACGTCTACAGAAAGGCAATTCTCAAAGCATTTATTGTCGCTCCAGTGTATAGGATGAATACCGGAGGACATATACTGCCGACCATCTTTCACGTTTCCTTTTTCTCACTCTCTGGATTTCGTGCCGACCGGTTGTGCCCCCGCGATCTCCGACGACAGCGCAGCTCTTGTCGACTGAGCTCGCCCTACGCCATCTCCTGACGCCGACAAGAGCTCTCGCCGAGTGGTGCCCTGTCCTCGGACTCCTGCGAACGTGTCTATCTTTCCTACCTCTTCCTTACTTCCGTCGTTTGCTGTCGTTCGCTGTCCCTGCGCCTCGCTCTCTCCTTCCCCTCTCTCTCTCTCTCTCTCTATCTCTTTACCTTTTTAATTCTATCTTTTGATTCCCTCCTTTACCCCAACCCCTCGTGAGCTACTGTTGAGGTGTCTCCCCCTGAGAGACAGTTACGGGGCTCACCTTTCTCTTCTTTTCATTTAAAATCACTCACACACACGTTCCTTTTCTCACGCCCAGACGGCCGCACACGTAGAAGGATCGCCATGCACTTTCTCCTTCAAGTGCTGATGCGCGAGCGCAACTGGGGCGAAGGCCGCTCGGCGTCTGTAGGTCTAGACTGCCGGAGAAGACGAAGCCGTCGGGAGAAGAACGGGTCATTTAAGCGACCCGTTCGGTCGCCGCGTGTGTATCAGCTTGCGCGTAGACGCTGTTACGAAAGCAAACAGTCCTGGCCGATCTATTGTTTCAGCTGGGACAACAAGCGGTCATTCTTTTCGCTTTCTCCACCCCTTCTTCGCTTCTAGTGCCAGTTTTTTTCCCCCTTTTATTGCGTCTTTGTTGGTGCATCGCGGAGTCGGCGGCGATGACGCGTGAAGTCCTTCGTGCCGCGCCGGTGCCCAGGTATGCGACGTCGACCACGAAGAGTCCTGCCGTCGTCCCTCGACCCGCCGCTCCCACGGTTCAGCGGCTTTGAGGGAAGCCCGCGCAACGTTATGAAACAGTATGTACCTACGGAGAAAGTCGTCTCGACTTGGGAACACCAAAGAAGCCGTCCTTGAAGCCTCGACTGGTAGGATGACGAGTCTTAAAAAACAGTCCACTCTAAAGGATGCAAGATACGGTATTGTTATAAAGATACAATTTATGCACGCAGGTCTTTTTCCTAACTTGACCGTGTCTGCAGGCCACAATTTTACAGTGAAGCCGTCTTAGTCTGCCCTGCGCCATCGTTGTCGTAGTAGTAGTAGTAGTAGTAGTAGTAGTAGTAGTAGTAGTAGTAGTAGTAGTAGTAGTAGTAGTAGTAGTAGTAGTAGTAGTAGTAGTAGTAACGTTGGTCACGTGACGAGGTAGTGAGTGAATAAATTAATAAAACAAAATTATGACTATGGTGATGATGGTTTTTTATTCAAATAAATAAAACTAAGAGAATTATTATGATGACTTTTCGTGCACAGAAGGCCATCATCGTCCCTGCAGCTTCGCAGTCCGACGGTTTTCACGGCGTGGAACTGGCTGAATAGTTTTTTTTCTTTTCTTCTTCTTTTTTTTACGATGTATCCCTATACAAGTCTAAAAACTTTCTTTTTTTCTATAAGATCTGATTACACCATAGAATTTCAAGCTCACTTGAATGCATGACTCTGCGAGTCCTCATTGGCATGATGAAAGATGTCGACGTAACAAACGATGATGAGCTGAATTAGCGCGGACACTTCCGCATAGGCCAACCGCATTCTCTCACGCAGTATATACAGAATGTGTGATTGGGGTGACGAGCAATTCTAAGTACCCCGTATTTCAAGCGTGTAACACGTTTATAGCCACAGCTTGACGAATACATTGAATTCCGATCGCACCATGAAAGTTTACCATGGCATATAAGTAGTGACTATACCGAAGAATATACCTTTCTTTAAAGTAGAAGTGATGCGCCAGTTGAAATTATGGGCATTAGGGAGCTCGAGTAGAAACCTAGTGTTTTTTTGTTTCTTTTTTGCTTAGCTAATCGGCGCCTTTCACAGCCAGGATACGAAAGCAACCGAAGCCAGAGACTGCGACTTCCCAAAATAGCGAATATAATAAGTTATTATCTGAGTTTGCCCTGAAATAAGCCAAATACAAACAAGATGAACCATCGCGCCTTTCATCCCATTGTTAGTAACTGCCGGCCCTTAAGCCGGCAACTATGTACTATGTGGAGCGCATTTCCTACATATTCTTTCGCCGTGTCGTCGACCTGAGTGCATGGGCGCATACATTGCAGACCATGCTAAAACTATACCCCACATTATTGCGAACCACAGCCCGGAGCATAGCGAGACGCGAGTCTGCGTCTAGTCGCCCTAACCTCGCGTGCATCCCGCCGCAGAATGCGAACCGGAGTTGCCACAGAAGCACACTCTATGGAACAAAGGGGACTGTCACAAAGCCAGGGAAGCTCAGGCCCAGACGTCTAATGAGGCCAATTAGGGCCTTGACCCAGCCTGACGCGTCGCTGTTGTAGCGGGCAACAAGGACACCCCGAAATACCACATGTGCCACCGCATGTCAGTTGCTGCGTGAATTTGCGGCCAAGTGCGACACGCGTGCCCGTTATAATACCGGGACAGCACCGACAAACGCGAGTACATTCATTCGTTGCTGCCCGTGCGAGTCCCAGCAAAGAACTAAAGAAAATGAAAAGAAAGCCATAAAAACAAAAGCGCAATCACTCGAAAACGACCTCCAGGTTTAACGAATGACCGAGACACGGGCGACAATGGAACATGCGGAATTATAGTGGTGGATCACGGCGTTCTGTTTTCGCACGCAGCGCCGTATATGCGTGCGTATACATTCCTATACACACACTCACACGGTAGCCCATCGCTTTCTTTCCCTCGTGGCGTTGAGAATGCTCTCAGCGTGAAAAAAAAGATGAAACAATGAGCGGCACAAAAACAAAGTGGGTCCCTCCCATCTTGAGGGCGATTTGCATGCGAATCGGACAATAAGTGTGTCATCGGGCGCGTAGAGAATGGAGCTAGCGTGCGGGACAAGCGGTGGCATGGAATCAGCTGACCGTGGATGGCCTTTTGTTTTCCAACCTTTCGTGACCCTCTCTCCAAGTGCTCGGATTAGACTGCGCTGAGCATGGGCGCGCTTTTTTGCATCTCGGTGAAAGGTTGCAATGGGTGTGATGACAAAACGAAGATGCGCTTTGCGGCCCAGTCGAGTTACTCTGTGCCAATCAAAGTATAAGTGCGCGAAACGTAATGTGGTGCGGCAGTAAGTGGGATACGTTCTCTTTTTCTGTTGTTTCTTTTTATTTCTTTTTTCTGCTGACGATGTCATCGAGCAAGCGCGTTGGTGTCGTTCACATCGCGGGTAGCATGCGTGCACCCACCTGTTTAAATGTGTTCGATTGAGGCCACGGCATTGCCTAAGAAGAGAAAGTTTTAGGCATGGTCGAATTTATACTTCAACAATTTGGCGTTTGACAGTCGGCCGCCATCATCTGAATAACCTGACGCTAAGACACAATCTATCCGATCGCCACAATTAGTGTAGCCAACATTGTTAACCGCGAAAAACGTTTGCTACACCAAAACAGGCCGCAAAATGCAGTATAGGCCCGTTTGCTCAGATTTGTGTGCGTTAAAGAACCCCAGGTGGTCGAAATTTCTGATGCGCTCCAATATGGCGTCTCTAACGATCATATGGTGGTTTTGGGACGTTAAGCCCTACATATATATCAATCAATCAATCAAGGACGCCGCAAAGAAAACAGGCTTGTTTAAAAAGTTTTAGAGCGGAAGTGTCGTTCAAACTTGCCACAGAGATACGTTTTGTTAACAATGTCTGCTTACTAGAAATCTTCCAAGAAACTTGAATTGTTTTCGGTTTATACTGCAGGGATAATTCCCACCTGCTTACTTATGTGCACCAGTTAGCACTTGAGTCACTGTACCGCCGTCGCGGCTACATATCACTGAAGTCCGTAGCGGGTGGAGGCTGCTTTGTCCAGCATCAGGCCTGATCTCCATCTTCGGCTAGTGACATAGGCGTAGCATGTCGCGGCTTGACACGGCCTGAAGGTCACCTACAATGCTGCTTTTTATTTTTTAACTTTTTTAACCTTTTGGCCTTCACAACACTATATGCTTTTCCATCACTACCATATCGCTGCAGGGGCGTTTTGCCATAGTGTTTTACTTTAACAGCTGGCCAACGCGAACGACATTGACTCCTTATTCTTGGTTATCGCACCCATGAGTGTTGTTTGGAAATAAATATTTTCAATCAATCAATGAATCAATTAATCAATCAATTACTCTATCAATCTGACCCCTATTATTTCGTGTTGTTCTTCCCGATATGTATTCCGACAAGCAGGATAGATATTGATGTCCAGGTGAGTAGTGTAGTCAGAAACTTTCGTCTCAGGGGATTCAACCATACTTCATTCCCGCTACCGCGTCCAGTTGTATGTGTGCTCGTGTGCTGTAATGATGTGGATAGTGGTGCGTGGCCGTGACAGTACGAGGAAGCAGCTGGTGACGATGATTACCGTGTGGCCACAAGCAAAGAGCACATAATGATGATTGCGGTAAAGAAGGATCACGGAACGGGAAAAAAGAGGAAAAGTGGAAGAAGAGTGCGCGGGCATCAGTGACGGTAAAACATTACCGTGCTAGTGAACCCTAACCTTTTCAGATCTTTTGAGTATGATTCGTAGCTATATCTGTCAAGAACAAGAGATGGTTTGACCACTTGCTCAGCAACCATTTTTTTTTGTTTATAGGCAGTTTTATCTCGAAACTAATTTTTCAGATTGGTTTCAATTTTATTTTAGTTTCATTTAAGTATCCTGCCACCCGGTTTTTGGCCCATCTCCCTCTGTGGGTGAGCGCCATCCATCTGAGGCCATCAGCATCAATTCGTGATGTTCTCTGGTGCGCTAGTAGCCTACTCTTCGAGCAGTCTGGTGTGACTGTTCCGGTGGCGCCGAGATCTCGTGCTCGGTTCCTGGGTGCACTAGCGGCCTGCTCTCCGAGCAGCCTGGTGTGACTGCCCAGCGGCACCGAGATCCCACACTTAGTTCCTTGGTGCGCCAGCGGCCTGGGGCGGGTGTCCCGGAGCGACCAGAAGTGATGCCGCAGCTGTAAGTGGCTGGCTAACCACCAGCCAGGCACGATAACAACCTTCGATCAACCGACTGCTGCGACTACTAGCCGACCTGTCACAACCATGCAGGGCGCACGCGGTGACGAGCCATCGCGACCTTTGTCAAGCCATGCAGCGACAGCTGATCGTCAGGCTGATGATGATGATGATGGTGATGCAGCGACAGCGCTGCGACGACGACCACCACGGTGAAGCGACGACAGCGTGAGGAGGTGAACATAGGAGTGCGCGGCACGTCGCAGGAGTAGACGGACGGTTAATCGCCGAACATTAGTGAGACTCTAAATATTTTGTCGTTTCTAGTGTTGTCTATATAAAGTCGTCTGTGTTTCGCGTTTGAAGGCGCTGATCGCTGAGTCATTTTAACGAACGGATCCTGGGCCCACACCTAATTGCGTTTCCATCACATATACGCATGCGAAATTGAAAATTTTCGGGGGTACGGGTTTGAAACCGCCGACCCCATTCCCTCAGTTGCGCCAGTGATCGTGATCATTAGCTAACACTCGCAATATAGAACAATGACCGAGACTCGAATGGTTAAACTCAAATTGAAGTAAGTCACAAGTGAACATCTTCCTAGCTTGCAATTCATACAACCTTTTTCGGGGTCAAGCTTCTTTTATGCCTGAAGAAAATGAGTCCTCTGCAGCAGACCAGGATGACGTACGTGACAGCAATAGAGTTTTCAGCAAACTTTCTGCCACGGTCTCCCGGAAATGCACACGCACTGGCACATATCATTTAACGTGTACGGTCTTAAAGAGTGGGCTGAAGTGCGTAATGGTAGTGAAGCTTGGAAAATCGCTTGGGTGTCTCATTGCATTCAGTAAGAACGCCAGTCGTTTCGACTCGCTTTTACTCGTGACTCGCAAGCGCCGTTTCCTTCGAGACAGCGAATCCTAGGCATATGCACACAGTGGTACTCAATACATACCGTCGGCTTCACTCAAATGCGCGACGCACGAGTTCCCCGCGTGGGACTTGCAAAGAGCACCGTTACAATAGGACTTCGCGACACTGGCTCGACACCAACGATCGCGTGACCCGCTGGTATGCAGCCTTGTTGGCGCCGCCAGTCTCTCGATCTTACACCGCTGATGTTGTCGCAACCGACGGCGCCCCAAGTTGCTGCAGCGCCAACTTGGCACTGCTGCCAAGCCGATGACAGCGCCATTTCTCCTGTCCTTCGGTCGTTGGTGCGTGGTGGTAAGGAATTATTTACACTGTTTTTCATTTTCTTTTTTTAATTGTTTCGTTTCTCACGGTGCGTCTCACCGCGCTTCACAAGAAATCAAGTCACATTCTTCAGCCTATCTATCTATCTATCTATCTATCTATCTATCTATCTATCTATCTATCTATCTATCTATCTATCTATCTATCTATCTACGTCTGGGTGCTCTCGTGATCACCCCCTTAACTTGGGGTAAAATAAAATTAATTTGCGAGAAGACAGAAAAGAAACGTTTATTAGTGTATTAGTACTGTCTGTTAGTAATTAAAGTGGGTGGGGCCTTCTTCTAGAGCTCCACTGGCTCTAGCGGCTCGCAGGGCCTGGTCCAGGGTTTCCAATTCACTTCCCGAGGCCGAGAGTCACGCCTCCCACGACCAATGTGGCAACGTGTGCGCTTGTATGAGCGTCGAGTTTGCCGCAACAGGACGCGAGGGACAGCTGTCTGTAATGTGTGTAAGGGTTGGTATTTCTCCGTGCCAGGGGCACTCATCTTGATATTCGGAAGGGTGTATTTTACAAAGTGTGTGTAGGTCGGGGTACGTTTAGTTTCGGGTGAAGTGGTGCCATAGTACGTCGCTCCAGCCGTTTGGCTTCGAGAATGTCAGCTCGACCGCGTGGCCAGTCATCGCAGTCAGGGATTATGGTGTCCCCTATAGGCGCGTCTATCACGGTACGTACTTGCACGAGCGAGTCGGCCGGCCCATGCATTACCGGGAGCACCCGTATGTGTCGGGCATCAAATGATGCCATGGTCAGATACAATGTGTGCACCAAAGATTCAAAGAACGGTTCGTGGTATTGTGTAATGCATGTAAAGTCGACATGCTGGTAAAATGGCTTGACGAATACGGCTCACAGGTCTTGAAATGAATAATGTGACATGATAACGTCGTCAAGCACTTTCCTCCAGGCAGTGGTACATACCCGAAGGCGGGTATGTGCCACAGGCGACTGACACTTTATATGTACTCAGGACCGGCGAGAACATACACGGGTAATCTTAACAAGAGCGATGAGAGAAAGCTGACAGCGGTAGCGTTGACCGGATGAATGCAAAGGACAAATGATAAGCAGTAATCCAACCCTAGCATTGTGCGAGGCAATCAAGTATTCTATTACAGAGCCACGCCAAGTATCGTATCTACATTTCAAATAGATTTTTCACTATCAATCATCACGAAATGCCGATTGTGGTTGCAGCGCTGGCTTTCGAATTTTATAAATATTGCATGTGTACTCTTACCATACAGCCGTCACGTCGGGTTGACGTCAATTGTAGTCAGGTGTCATCCGCTCAAGTTTATATATGTAGCAGTGTCCAGTGATACGATACTCGCAAGCAGTAGCGCTTCATATCAGCTCATTGCTTCTCGTGCTGCTAATATCTATGTTGCTGTTGACATCGTTGTGCAACTGTAAACAACTGGTGATGTAAAACATATGTGGCCGTTCAGCGTATGTCTGTGGGTGCATTTGTACGCATCTTTAACGCAACTTCGTAACGTTTCGCTCAATAAAAAGTTACTACAGAGTCACCTTGGATGTGCATGCTTCGAATAACATCTATTCCCAAGGTTCGTGAAATCTGCCGAAAATTTTTCACTTACGTTTCTTTTTTTTATTTTTGAGTAACCTTATTGTTACGCTTTGCTGCAAAATACAGTGAAATGTGGTAGCCCAGGACGCTAAATACCTTAATCGCTCCACAGCCATCAAGTTACATCAGAACAAAACAGAAATTAACAATGAAACATTGCCACAGGATTCTATATGGCCATAAATATTTATATATATGGAGCATCTATATTTTTCACACAGTGCGAATATATATATATATATATATATATATATATATATATATATATATATATATATATATATATATATATATATATATATATATATATATATGTTTTCTTTTGCCTATAGTCTCATTAGTTTCTTCACGCCTTTAAACTGAAATTTGCATAGTGTTTTCCCGAGAAAAGGGAGACGCAGCAATGGAGTTGGTGGTGTTGTCACATTGTTTATTCAAGAAAAAAATATACAGACAACATCGGAAGCCAGACAATCTCACAACCTCTGGTCGCGTACGGACAATACACTCTCGAATCGTGCATGTGCGCGCTTGCCGGTACCGGTAACCTCTGACACGGCGAGAGCAGATGATCGTACAGGCCGCTACTCGCTGGACAATGACTTCCGCGTCGTATACTTACGAGGAACGATTTCTGCCATAGCGGACACGTTAAGTATATCTACAGTGATCTGGAGCAGCGAATGACGTCGTTATTTTCGTTTTAGTTTTATGGCTATGCAAATATATCAAAATCACAACGTGAAAATAGCCGTCACTAAAGAGAAACAATGACGTGGTTTAAATTGACAAGCTTCAGAGAAATCTAATGTCATGTGTTTCGCTATCATAAGTTCATTATCAGTAGAAAAAATCAAGGGTGGAGTTTCATCTTAAAAAGGCCCTGGAACACTTTTTCAAGCAACCATGGAATGGGTTCACTTAAAAAGCTTCTTGTTTAACGAATTCAACCCCAAAAAACATTTCAAGAATCTGTCCAGTACGAGCTCAGTTACAAAGATTTGTCGCACGCTGCAATCGCATTAATTATCTCGTCCCGACGAAAGAGCCAGGAGCTAAGCAGCAGGGGCAAAGAAAAAACGTCACGCGCCTCGTGACCTTCAACACTTTTTCCTTCGAATACGCGGCTTTCTCAGTGTGATCACGTGCGCACGCGTGGACAAGTGACGGCCTCCCATGGCAATCCCTGTAATGACCAAGTGCGTCATGTTCAAATCAACCAATGGCCGACAGAAGGCCTTCTACTGGTGAGTTTGGAGCATCTTCCGTCCTTTGTAGAAAAAAGAAAAAGCAATTTTTAGCTGACTTTGATCATTTATTGTGAATTCCAGGCGGCGCGCTGCGCTATAATATTTGGCTCGCGCATTTTCGGGAGCCTCTACTACCAATCGGTAGCATTTTCATACCATGGTCAAAAAGTGTTGCAGGGCCCCTTTAAATTTATCGCCGAAATTGCCGCACGTGACGTCAAAATTTCCAAAATATGTACTTCGTATTTTACTTTGTCTGGATTAAATTTTCTGACACTTCGAATGCTATATGTCTATGGCAGCCACAGATGACGATGTATTTTATTTTTATCGATTAGAAGCTGCGCAGCACCCAGTGGACGCCTTCGACATCTATGACGTTACGGTGTTTTGTGCGGGAATCTCAAGGTGGTGTTTCCACCTGCATTTTTTTTCTTTTCGTGAGTTTTCTCGCTTACCAAGCGTCGTGTCGTGGTAAGGCGGGTGTTTTCGAGATTGCGAAAGCGTGCTTCACTAATACAAGAAAAATCGTTTTGCCCTTTAGTGTCCCCTTATAACCTACGTACTTTACATTAACGTGGCAACTGAGCAATAGGTACGCACGCGATCCGCTTTTGTTGGCGATAAATATTACATCGGCGTCGAAACTAATAAATGTTAATCGACCTGTTAATGCTGAGGTGTGTAGGTTGCAACGAAACGAATTATCAACAACATCGGTACATGCAGTGACGCCCCACAGCGACTTGTGTAGAGAAAATAGAAATCAACACTTCGTCGACGAAGCTTGCATCTAGCCTATGTCTTATGCCTTAGATAATTTCACTGGCGTTAAGATATTCATATTATGCGCTTGCCAACATACCTAAAACACAGTATAGTTGAAAGCAGCTTAGATTTTTTTTCGGTAATGCCACAAATGGCAAGGCATGCCCGACAAGAAGACGCTTACCAGTGCGACATCTTTAAATCGCATACATAGCGTTGAGTTTCAGTAAAACGGTATAGAATCGGGCCATAAATTATTCGTTCGTTTTATTCGATATGCGTTACAACAGCAGAGATTAAGATCGGCACTAACAAACGGGCAATATTACTCGTGCGAAAATCACGTATAAAAAAAGTGCGCATTTTGCAATGTTGCACTAGTGGCGCAAGGCTAGAACCAACAATAATGCTAGTGTTCGACCTAGCTATGTTTGCCGGTATTGCTAGTAAGCTTTTGCTAGGGATGCTAAATTTTGGTAGCAGTACTAAGTATGGCTACACATGGTTATTGTTCTCCGGTTTAGGTCAGTTCCGTACTTTAGGCACCGTGTCACGTGTTTTTGGTGGGAACATACCACGTGGCTATGCTACGTTGTGTTTAGTCGTGTGAGTGCTGTTACGCGATGTAAAAACGAGTTATCCTTACCTGTCTCCTAGTAGCAGTGCGAAATAAGTAGACCGGAACATGTGAAAAATTAAAATACAGAAGACTTAAGTTCATTTGACTGAACAGGCCAACGCTCACATTTATTTGAAGACTGATTCTATTGCGAACTTGAAGGAATATGGCTGTGAATTATATTTTAGTCACCTATCTTGCTTTTTATGCTACCTTTCAAATTTTGCGCCTCGCGCCAGCAACATATTCGCATGGTTCTAAAGCCGATATCGCAGCAGCTCTTACGTTTTCAGTTTCGTTTGATAACTTTAGATGAAGAAGTATGAGCGTACACCAGATCGAACAATGCACATTCGTTATTGAAAAGAGTTCAACTTTGTCTGCTCACATTTATAGACCATATATTCGTAACTCGGTGACACTGGGCTATCTCTCATGTCCAATTTGCACGCAGCACGTGCCTTCTGCGAGCAGGAAAAAAGAAACGTGTACAGGGTGATCAAGAAAGTTTCACGCTTTTTGCAAGCTCGTATACTTGGTTTCCATAACACGTTTCTTCCTTTCTGGATATCAGGGATGCTATTCGGCGGCGAACTTTCGCCCTAGCAATAGCGGCACTTCAAGCGAAGGCAACAAGCGAAGCGACGTCACGTGACACGTTGGAGTGAATAAGAAGTTTGGGAAGGTTGTAAAAGCGAAGAAACTACTACGTGTCTGGTCGTGCTTTAGGAAAACGACACGAAGAGCCACCACGTGTCCGTCAAACTGGCCGTACAAACACCGATTTGCTGTACACACACTTATCCAACATCCTTCTCGCCCGCGTGCAAAAAAATCACGTGGCTCGATCAATATCGGTGAAGAAAAGTTTGCAACACTCCTATCCTACACAACCATCTTCGTGCGAGTGTTCGAGGCGAATCACTGAACGAGTTATCGCGTTGCATGCCTCATCCTAACGCCTTTCTGCATGTTTCGTTAATCTGTATTTGTCAAAGCTATCAGCATCATCACCGCTATATTTAGGCGAAGACTGAAACTTCATTTGTTCGCGTTAATGACGCACATCGAGAAAAAGGGCGCAAAAAACGAAGCACCTGCCACAAACATATCGGGGTGTTCAAATGCTTACCATAATGATTTACATATTTAGTGGGAGAGGGGGAGGGCTGCTTTGCTTCAAAGGGCTGCTTTAAAAGGAAAATCGTCAGAAACACATTTCAATTATATGATCGATATATGGTCCCCTAATAGTTCGTCTGTTCATTGCCTCGGCAAGGGTGATGTCATCGATCGTCAACCTATCTGCAGAAGCCGGTACGTTGTGCTACTCCCTGCGGGCAAGACAAACACGCAAAGATGATTCTCTCACAATTTAACACTTCACATCCGGTCTAATTTCGCTTTCTGCAGCGACAACCGAGCGCAAAGCAAGCAGGAAAGCCCCGGAAGTTGTTCGACGGTGTACTGCAAGGCATTCAAAGGCAACGCTCATACGATCGCCTCGCTGCGTCATGTCCGCGGGGTCCGCTCGATCTATAGCAATTGTGGTGCGGCAACACCTGATCTTATCTACTCTACTTTCGCCTACAATCAGAGCACGACAATGCGACGTGGACAACTCAGTGTCGCGATGGATCACCAAGATTAGCGTTCATCTAGGGTTAACTGGAGCATCAAGTCCGGAGAGCTAAGTAGGAAGTGACCCTCTTCGGCTTATCCTATTTACTCGAGGATGCCGATGCTTCACTGCGATTGTGTTGATAGGCAGTCGTCATGAAACCGTTTTCTTGTTGTGTTAACTGTGCTCATAAACGGCTCATAACTGTGCTCAATGCGTAAATGGGATTCGAACGATGGACGCTGTCGTGTCTCGCCTGTTTTTCTCATTGAACCTCATTACGATGCAACTTCTTCGCGGTGTGGTAGCGTCGAAGTCGTTAGTAAGTTACAGCCAGCTAGGGCTAAGGGTCTGAGAGGTCTCACGCCAACCACTGCACTGTCAGGTCCACCGTGGTCTGGTCAAGCATAAGCGGTGACACGCAGCCCTCAGAATCCAGCAATAACGGCTCCAAGCAGCGTCACTACACGGCGAATTGTGAAACATCATCACCATCAGCACTCATTTACTGATTTACAAGATTCGAAACGAAATGGACATGTATCAGAAGAAAGTAACAATGCTAACTTTACTTACAAGTGAGCGTCATACCTCTCTAGTACCAAACTGTTTTTTATAAGCGCCTTCTTGCCTTACAAGTGAAAGACTTTTGGTTAGGGTTTGTTTAGTGCACTAGTTCAATGCACCTTCCTTCCAAAGCAATCAAATTTGGCCTATTGCTACCAGTGTTTGTACCCACTGACGAAGTTAATTGTGACTGTATCTGTACCCTTACACACTGTCTGTACTACAGTTTGTATGTGCTTCATCTCATCGTTATCAAAACCTCGTTTACTGCCCGAGTTTTTATTGCCGCAATATTCCACGCTGAATCTAAGAAATACTGTACAAATACAAGATGTAAGGCCGGACAAATTGAGCCCAGTTGGCTTTGGCTGCCACGGTTTGGCGTCCGTATCGCATGCATGACTTAGCCTGTATACATTGTCCATTGCAATGACCACTATTATTATGGAAGACGTTCCAGCATTATGGTGGATTATGGTAATGGAAGCAGGACATTTCGGTAGATGGGCTTTCAGGATTATATCGATACCTGGGGTTCCCATATTCAAACGCAGTTCAAGATAACAAAACCTCCGCATGCTTCGCAGACATACGACGCATGTCAGCGTCCGTCGTGAAAAGTATAGAAACGTCTTTCATCTTCCCGCTTCTCTGGTGTGACTGTTGTTGCCAAGCCATATCCTTAATCTCGAATACCATTTGCTTTTCCTTCGCTTTTCGCCAATAATCTGTTCGCGCGCAACGCTGCGCGCGTAGACGCCCCTGTACGTGTATAGTGTGCACAGTGTTCTCTTTAATTATGCGGCCGCCTGTTGCTGGTCGAGGAATGCCCGTACCAGGGGCAGGGCGGTGACACGCTCGTAGTGCGCCTTCAGACGCGCGTGGCTGTCCAGGGCCCCGTGGAAGCGCTGCAGCAGGTGCACGCACGAGAACGTCACCGCCAGGTCGGCCCACGTCAGCTGCGCACGTCATACATGCACCGACGGTGCTGTGTCACGCACTGGTTGGTTGTCACTCGAGGCTGGCGTATTTCCGCCATACATAGTTGTGTATGCATAATGGCACGGTATTATAGAACTATATAAATACTTCAGCATAGTACTATCTTTCTCGTTAAGGGGGCGTAAATTGAGCAAGCACTTTTTAAAACGATGCTTACACAGGTCGCTGAAGTACAGTGTACGAGAAGTATCTAGTAAACTCTTGCTGAAGTAAACAACTTTACCCATAGAGGACTTCGAAGCATCAAGCTTCACTATCACTATCGTAACGAACACGCGCAATTATTGAATTGATTATTGAATCGGAATAACTTCGTGTCAAGTATAAGTCATGTAATTCCAGGTAAAGAATCGCTTAGTTAGTTAGTTAGTTAGTTAGTTAGATAGATAGATAGATAGATAGATAGATAGATAGATAGATAGATAGATAGATAGATAGATAGATAGATAGATAGATAGATAGATAGATAGATAGATAGATAGATAGATAGATAGATAGATAGATAGATAGATAGATAGATAGATAGATAGATAGATAGATAGATAGATAGATAGATAGATAGATAGATAGATAGATAGATAGATAGATAGATAGATAGATAGATAGATAGATAGATAGATAGATAGATAGATAGATAGATAGATCCACGCATTATTTCATTGCGCGACAACTTGCACAGAAGTGCTTGCTGAAACTGACAGCATTCATTTCACATTCGTATGCTTTTCTTCCTGTTCAGTGGGAAGGTAAAAGTAGCCCTTAGCGTGTACTATTAAGCTAGGAAGCATCCCCTCTTCCTCCCGTGCTAACCCATCCGTGATTCAAGCAGTGAGCTCTTGGGAAATTTCTGTTGCTGCCACACAAGCTCGCTAGACGTGCAGCCTATCCGCCACCTCGGCTGTTCCTGAAGTTGAATCGTCGAAACGCCACCACTGGGTCGCGAGAGCCCACCGGGAGCGCAACAGTGTTGATTCACAGCGAGCGTGCGGCGTCACTTTATAGCCGTCTACGCCACGAAGAGCCAGCTCACGCTCGTGACGATATACGGCCGCGGTTTGATCCCAGAAGTGGGACGGGTCAAAACGGCGCCGATGGCTGCTAAATATGGAGGCTTCTAAATGCGCACAACGGAGAACCCGTGTCTCACGCCACCGTCGAGGAAGAGGCCGCCATGATACGCGTGCTCGCTTACCATGCCACAGCAAGGTGGCAAGGGGAGGCGGGGAAGGAAAGGGCCGAGGGTCAAGTGCACGCGCGAGCTCGCCAATGCTCGTCACGCTTCGGCCGCTTCCTCGGTGGCTCTTTGTTCATTTCACTTCTCGATGCACGCTTGTCTTTCGTTACATTCGCTTTCTCCTATTTCATTTTCTCGTAGCACAGAGGCGCTTTGTTTATCTCCTCGGAACCAAACAACAATAACGGCCTTCACACGGCGGAGGCGAGCGCCATCTAACCCGATATACCGTCGTGACCGCAGCTGTCACTTAGAAGTGTGGCTACTTGGGCTAGTTGGTATGGCATGACGACAGTTATAGCGCGAGAACAAAACGACGACAAAGAGACAAGAAGGATCCTTCGTGTCCTTCTTGTCTCTTTGTCGTCGTTTTGTTCTCGCGCTATAACTATCGCAGCTGTCAAGTTGGATCCTGCAGTGCACAAAGATGAACGGGCATTCTTCAGGCGCAGCGTTCATGCAGATTGTGTTATTTCGAAGCGTCACGTATGCGATTGACGCCTGCTGAACGGAGAGCGTCCTTGACAGGCTGTATACACAAGCTGTAAACTGTATATCACACGAGGCAGTCACGGTAACTGCCAGATGCGGATGAAATCGATTTCCGGTCGTTCTAATACAGCTGCCTGGAAATGTGGTGCGAAACGCCAAACACGTAGAGACGAGATCACCTTGCAGTTTACGCATACCCCATGCGTATAAAGTGTCTGTTTCATACAGTGTCGTTAGAACATACGCGCCTTATAAGGAACTGGGGACGTAAAATAGAATTAAATTACCTATTTGAAAGGTGCGTTAATTGCTCCCGTGAAGTATTCTGCAGTTTCGTCTACACGGCCCTACAAACGCGTCCATCTGTTGTCTACTTTTAGCCATCAAAAGAAGGGAACATCTTGTTCTTGCATTTATAATTTTACATATAAGTCAACGTGTGTCCTAATTATGAGAGTTGAATTGCTTCGCTTCGGCAAGTAAGTTTTAAGATCTGACAGCTTTTTTTGTCGATGTCTGAATACACGTGAGAGCTTTCACAACACATATCTAAAGCACTGATAACTATACACTTAAATATGCAAACATGGACGTTGCGCCTCATTGCACTTTGTTGTGACGCTGTACCTTGACTACTTATTCCCAACATGACTCTTCCTATCTGAACTCTTAGAGCATGGAAGTATACTACCCTGAAAAAAACATATCTTCTTACCTAATTAACTGGTTAACAATATTCGTTTTCCTTTAATTTTCGCATCACTGTAGGCAAGAGCCTGCACCACCCACCTGGTCGCCGACGAAGTATTCGGTGCCGTTGTCATTGAGGAGCTTCTCGAAGTACCTCAGGTATCTCGGCACCTTCTCTCGTAAGTCCTTGGCTTCGGCGAGTTTCTGCGAGAAGAAACGCAGTTGCACACCTGCAGAATGCGCGCTGTATCGATGAGCACATGCCCTTGCGTCACTGCTGAAATCGTTGAGATTGTTAGGTAGCCGCGTTTGCGAACCTTTGTTGTTTTTTTTTTGCGAGCCAGTGAATAAAGCTAAGAATCGATTCGCCATTCCTCGGAATTTTATCTTTTCCTCTTCTCGCCTGCTGAGAGAAATGTAACTGGCAAAAACGTGCTAGCCTAGGCTAAATATTTCAAGAGAACGATCAAAATGTCGTTAATATTCGCTAAGGCCTCGGACGCCAGAGTGCGGAAAGCCGTATTGAAAAACCTATAGAAATGGCACTAATCATAATGTCTCGACATCGCCTTGAAGGATGCTATAAAGCCGATCATGCTATAAAGCATGATCGCCTAATTACATCTAGTCTGATGTGCAAAGCCTCCATCGACGATATAAACTTTCGTTTGTTGTCAGTGCAAAATCTAACAGGCCAGGGTTCTGATGTAATAAATGCTAAATAGAGGTTGTTAAGTTTGGCCTGGAAATTCGTCTAGGCAGACGCCTTTGTGCGTAAGCCGATCCACTGGAGAGGTTCTAAATCCCTTCGGCGCCCAGTCTGACCGACGCTGCCGAAGATTGGAGCAATTATCCAGACCAAGCAGCAAACAAAGGCGAGTTCCCGTCCTTCAAATGCGGACCCTTTTGTCGTCCCTTCAAGCAGCAGCGTGACTGATGGCCTCGGCGACTCATCGGGCGACAGGAAAGCTGGCGTGACCGGCGCCAGAGCTGACGGCGGAGCGGCGCTTCTTTAATCCTCAGTCAAGTAGCCGACCGGCCGTCTGCCTATGCCCGCCAGGCATTGTCCCTGGTGGCCGGAGGAGGAGACGTCGTGTCGCCGCGACGCCACGACGAAAGAGGGCAACAGGGACAGCGTCTTCCTGAAAGAGACCGCGACGGCCACCGCACATCGCCCCGCTAATTGGGCGAGCTGTGCGGCGGACCCTTTGAAGTATGCTGCCAGGATCGTGGGAATTCGACTAGCGGCACACACACGACGAGGAAGAGCCCTGCTGGCGCCACCACAGTGCAGTGTTCACAACTCAAAATTGGACGTTCACGTGGACGGTGCATGCTTGTCCCCCTCACCTGTTGTGTGTGTGTGATTGGTGCTCCACTCGGAGAGGAGGAGCACGACAGGGCTTAAAACGACGCCGCAGAGTGCTGGACGTCG
The DNA here is from genome assembly GCA_013436015.1 of Rhipicephalus annulatus. Classification (NCBI taxonomy): domain Eukaryota; kingdom Metazoa; phylum Arthropoda; class Arachnida; order Ixodida; family Ixodidae; genus Rhipicephalus; species Rhipicephalus annulatus. The sequence continues at coordinate 279,873 of WOVY01001811.1, read as the reverse complement.
CTCTGAACTATGTAACGTTCAACCACGACGCTCGTGGTGGCGACAGGAAAGCTGGCGTGACCAGCGCCAGAGCTGACGGCGGAGCGGCGCTTCTTTAATCCTCAGTCAAGTAGCCGACCGGCCGACTGCCTATGCCCGCCAGGCATTGTCCCTGCTGGCCGGAGGAGAAGACGTCGTGTCGCCGCGACGCCACGACGAAAGAGGGCAACAGGGACGGCGTCTTCCTGAAAGAGACCGCGACGGCCACCGCAGATCGCCCCGCTAATTGGGCGAGCTGTGCGGCGGACCCTTTGAAGTATGCTGCCAGGATCGTGGGAACTCTCGTGTCACGGACGGCCAATTTTGGCGACACCGCGTCACGGCAATTAACGGGCGCCGTACTCCCCCACTGACCATGAGAACGGCGAGCGCATGAAAGGGAGCCGAGAAGTGCAGAACGGGGTGCTCTTCTTAGAACGTCACCGCCAACGGGGTTGATCCTTTTGTAACAAAACTGGCTTCTGCAAGGTCGTAGAAGGGCGCGGTATACCCCGAACAAGGATTAGACTACGAGACGCACCGGTTGAGAGCCAAACGGTGGACCGTTCCCACGGGGAAAAGCGTGGGAAACGCTCTGGTGGCCAAGCGGTATGACAACAACCCGACAGGTTGTCACTCTCGCTAGTTGAGGGCCCTCTCCCAATTGACCATTTGCGGGAAAACTACTGCGCACGAGCAGTAATGGCACAGGTAGCGCCCTCTACAGGCGTTTTTGTTATGGTTGGAAAACATCAGCCTGGCCAGCCGCCAGTCATACATTCGTTAGCCGTGGTTGAGCGGCTTTGCTTTCGTAGTTAGGGCTAATATGCCAACACACTGCGTGAATTATCATACCGAGATACAAGCGGGAAGAGCTGGGCTTGTTAGTTCATGTTAAGGTGCGAATAAAACCTACGAAAACTACCGGTGACTGTGCATTCGGTTGTGCCTTCGTCGTCCTCGTTTTGAGTATTCGCTGGTTTTTATCGCAGCAAAACCGAGAAATTAGCGCTAACTTTGACAGGCTCTCGTCCGCGAGGCTACGTGCTGAAAAGAGATGCTCGAATAACGGCATGGGAAATGTCGGCGGAGGAGGAGCCTTTATTGAAAGAGAGGAGTGTGACGCACGCGGCTCGTCCTGGGTATACTGAACCAGCGCCTGCTCTGGCCGAACTAACACTCTCTGATCTCTTTAGTGTACCACGGCAGCACACTAGTCGCGCTCATATCCGCGTTACCGCTCAATACTTCAATACTTAATACGTGAAGATGCACTCCCACGTATCTGCGCGAACCATTTTTTTTAAGCACGAGTAATTTGATAATCACAATAGTGGCAGCTGCATCGGTAGCCCTTTTATGCACAGTAGGATAAATTCATGTTACGTTATGAAATAGAATGTAGCGTATTAGGAAAGTGCATATTCATTATTACATCGTCACTTGATGCTGACGATTTTAACTAGAGACACTTGTATTAGAGTGTGCTAGACACGCGTATAGTATGCTCTACTTGTATATATATGAAAACTCCCTCCCAGTAACACAATCACAGTGCGTTCCATCAATATGACCCGTAGTAACGGCGAACACTGCCGTTTTCACGCAAACACCGTACCTCACAGACGGTGCACAAGCCGTCCTCACTGAACCTATAGTTAATCGACAGACATTTCAAGGTTCAACTTCAAGTGTATAACATAATGTTCTTCTTAAAAGAGCAGGCGTAATGAGCCTGGCGAACCGTCGAGGTAGCGGAGTGCAGGTATCACCTCACTTGGTTATTTCTCAGGCTGAAACGCGAGAAATTCTTGTTTTACACCGTGTATACAAACGTCAACAGAATGTTTTTCTCCTTTACCTTCTTGTTTCAGTAACGGGCATGCGTTTTTGGTCCTAAAGCAACAAAACAAGCGCATTTAAACCGCTAAACACTGCATTGAGCGTGTTAGTTGACGAAGATGTTTTCCAACCAAAAGCGAAGCTTTCCTGTTTACACGACAGGGGGCGCTCACTTTTCCGCAAATGGTTTCCGCAAAAAAGGGGTGGGGTCAGAATATTCTTGGGGCGGAGTTTTCATCAATTAAACGCGCATGATTGTACCCATGTAGAGGTCTCTTGTCCCCAAGGAAGAGAGCGAGGAGACACGAGGGGGATTTAAGCGCAGGTATTTGCCCTGCTAGACAGACTAGTCGCTGACCAACATGGTGTAGAAACAGATTGTAGCGAGAGAAGAAGACGAGACGGCGGCCAACGTGTTCGTCTCGTTCTCTCGCCACTTTATTCCACGCCTGAAGCGGAGCCGCGGTGGCCGTCTACGTCCGACACACCAAGTGCTCTAGCTTGTTCTCATCCTCGCGCAGCTCGAGCTCGCATCAGCTGCACGAGAGGCGCGGCGCGGCGATTGAGAAATGATGATGGTGATCATGCACTACAAGACCAACAAGCATCTCTTCTAGAAGTTTTTAGTGTGGCTCTGTATCGGCTGGCCACCTAAACTTAGCCGTTCGTCTAGTTGTGACGCGATATTAACGTCTGCAACGTAGACATCGGGACTTCGCCTCGAGTTAGCTCAACCTGCTCGAAGTCACCTGCAAGCACTAGCCTCCCGGAGCCACCAGCGTTGCAACACCGCCGGCATCGCAGTCGTACCAGAACTCTTTTCGACTTCTCGCATCCGATCGTCGGGGACACAACGCGGCCGGTCATCACACGTATGCCTTCACCTGTTTATATCTTCGAACTTTCTCCCCCGTATTCTAGTGGTGTTAGTTTGTGTAGTTTGTAATAGTTCTCTCGCGTAAGCTGATTTATTGTTTTATATGTATTTTTAGTTGTATCAAGTGTTGATGTATTTTGTTAGTTGTATTGAAGTGTTGTATTAGATCCCGTGTGCTGAAATATCACTAGAGTAAAGTTTGTTTTGTTTTCTCACGTCTCTGATCTCTTCACTGTCTCTGCTTGCGTACGGAACGAACCAACCTGCTGTCATTCCCGTCGCCGACTTCGCGCTGGCGACGCTAGAGTGGCAGCTTGTAACATCTCGACTAGCGGCACACACACGACGAGGAAGAGCCCTGCTGGCGCCACCACAGTGCAGTGTTCACGTGGACCGTGCATGCTTGTCCCCCTCACCTGTTGTGTGTGTGTGTGATTGGTGCTCCACTCGGAGAGGAGGAGCCCGACAGGGCTTAAAACGACGACGCAGAGTGCTGGATGTTGCTCTGAACTATGTAACGTTCAACCACCACGCTCGTGGTTAGTGAAACCACTAACCTTTCTTTTCTGTAAATATGTGTATACAGTACCATAAACCTTGTTTGTTTTCCGTATCTTCTTGTCAGCGTTCGTTTCCTCCACCCGGTTACACCACGCTACCACAAGAGACCGGGTAGTCCCCCATCCTTTACAACTGGTGGCAGCAGTGGGATGCCATCAGCAGCGACCTTCCTTCCTTTCGACCCATCCTTTACAAGGTGCATAAGCCACACGAAGCTATAGCGTATTCCGAAAATTAGTCTCTCCTTTTCATAACCTCAAAGCTTACGCTAATTCCCCAGTCAAGAAAATAGTGGGTCTGCACAGAGAGCAGTTATTTTTCTTTCTTTTCATGCAACATTATACAACCACTTTCTACTGGATTACCGAGCTTGACTTTTCTCCTCCTTTCTTTCTTACATTCCAACTCACCCTGGGTACGGTGGCCTAGGGGGCGTTTTTTTTTTTCTGGTTAACATTCTGCTTGTTAACATTGTGCTTCTCGTTAGCATTTTGCTTGTCCTTTCCTTCCAACCTTGATGTGCTATATTCGGGTTAAACCAGCTATGCTGAGCCAACTAGACCACTACTACATTTCTAGCAATATTCATTTCAGTATTTGGCATGGCATCAGTTGACGTATCGTTATTCATAAATAAAACCGGCAGGTTGCCTTTGTTGGATAATCTAATATCATTATCTTTAGCCGGTAAACATGGCCATATCTGAACGTACTATAAATCATGACCGCAGCATGTTCCTCAACATATTCAGCCATAATTCAGTATTCTCACCTTAGTCCGGTCCTGCAGGCTTCAGACTCAAACACTTATATTTGAAGTTTATATATATAATATAGATAACTTCTACATCTCTCGTTTCTCTCCGTCTAAGCTATACAGCAGCAGGGCCTTAGCCGTTCTTTCTTCTTGGAGGGTGGGGGGAGGGTGGCCGCGTAAAAAATGTTGTGGGCAGGGGTGTACAGACCAACCCCCTCCTCTCAACACCAACATGCAGTACTAAACCACCGTTAATTTGCCCTCTATATATCTATTACCATTAACCCTACCACTTTTTTTCGGTTCTTCTATTGTTCCCTCCATGATCCTATAGAATTTATCCAAAACATTGCCATCGTCCAAGTTTCCGTCGGCCCTCTACCCTAGAGCTTAGTACTTGTACAACGCGTTGATTATAATGATCACCAAGATACAATGTGCTAAGGCGCGCTAAATGTGCTAGTAAAATTGCACGCACTTGGTGACATTCAAAATTGATTTGACCATGATGTTTTGAACTCGTTGCAGCCGGCACACCAGGAGGGTTAGGCACAAAGCAACGCCACGTCGACCCAGTGCTTGGAACACACGCCGCGCTATTCCTAGCCTACTAATTCAATGAAGGCCTCCGAAGGCGCCTGGCATTCGCAGAGAACTTCCCGAAGAGCAGACTGCGCCGATCTTAAGCGCTTCGATTTTTCATTAGGACGCTACCAGCAGTAAATAGACTAGGTACAATTAATCGACGCTGCTACGCAGGTGAACAACGGTCCATTTACTTCTTGTACACTCAGTCTATGATGCAGGGAACTCGGAAGAATGAAAGAAGTTCCGAAAGCCATTAATTACGTTCGATGCACTGCTTGTCTCGTCTGGAAGCGCGGGCCTATACGATTCTTGCTTGATGTCAACGAAGATAAAATGTCCCCCACAACTTTTTTTCGCTATCTGTCTTTTTGTGTGTGTGTGTGGCTTTGTCAGTGTTACTCGATAGTCGCAGACATACAGAGTTGGGATATGCGTTAGAGGATATAAGCTGTGCCTAAAAAATGTTTAAGCTGTGGCTAGAAAATTTCGACTGCGCAGTTCCTATAACCACGCGCACAATCGGCAGGAAAAAAACGACACATCAAATTTACGAGTAATGCAAGCTATCAAACGAAGCCAAGAAATGCGATGCACAGTTCGTTAATGATCAAGTGAAAGTTCAATAAAACACTACTACTTGCGAGACACACGAGTGTTCCTCTGACATGGTCCATTCATAAAACGCACATTACACACAGTTTTTAAAGTGTACTAGTCACATAAATTTAATTGAGTACCTGTCTATCGGGATATACTGTAAGGCAGTCAGGGCACATCTTTGTTTAGCGGGGTCTCCCTCATTCTGCAAAGGTGTGCAAGCCTTTGCTTCGACGCGTTAAGCATTTCGGCACGCACCGACATTGAGCAATGTGGCCAATTTTGATTGAACTTGGGTGTGCGTGTGCACGCGTGAATGTGCAGGGTGTTTGCAGTCAAATTAAAAGTTTGAAATGTTCTACCAAACAGCCCAACATTACAGTACAGTATAGGAAGTGGTTGCGGGCCTTCAGAGAACCGTGTTCACCACCGACAATCGCGTTGTTGGCACGTAACAAGGTTCAGCGGACGTTTCGAACACAGGTTTTTGAGCCACATTCACATTATGAATGAAGTCGCAAGTGACAAAATGTGTGGCTTTTGCAGTAAAAACAGTAAAGAAAACAACATTAGACCATCTCCCGCCAAAGAGAACAATGTGTATAGATGCGAAGCAGCGGGCGCTAACGCTCACACTGGCAGCGACGTTGACGCTATAGGTGCGGCACTGCGCAGGAAAGAAGACCGTGGAGGCGCAAAGCACGCAGTGATTGACCAGTGTTTCCTACTGGTACATGCCAATCGCTGCTGATGGCCAACGAAAAACAGAAGACTCCTATTGGACGCAGGGACCCGCAGTCCACGTTTAGTTAGCGCACACGCTACGAATTTTTATTTTTCAACATCTCCAACCGGCCCTATACCCATGGGGGTCAAGATCCAATGCCTATATATGGGGGTGGCCAGTGAACAATTGTGCAGCGCGACTAGGGGGTTTTAGGGGCGAAGCTCCTTACGCCGTGGGTCGTATGTTCCGTGTCGTCGCATAGCAATCGTAGTCGTCGTAGTAGCCAGTTGCATTCTATTGCATGTCAATCAAAGCGGTATCACAGCATATCCGCGGAGTGAATGATGATGAGTGGGGCGAAGCGTCCATCAGTCCGTCCGTGCTTCCGTCTATGTGTCCGTCCGTCCACTTCTCGCCCCACTCGTCATCATTCACCTTGTGGATATGCTGTGATTTTTTTTTTCAATCAAGAAACTCACTAGCAGACGTTGTCGGTGTTGCGAGGCGAGAGGAGGGAGTGTGGAAGAGGAGGGAGAGGACGCGCGCATGCGCAATGGAGGTGTAAACGCCTCGGGGAGGGATGCCCAAAGGAGAGACGCTGCTGCTTCGCATCCCAGCAGGGTCCCCTTTGAGAAGATTATGTGAATATCTTACTTTTTTTTTCTCTTTTCCGTTTCTTAGGTATTTTTCCTTTCTCTAGTTACTCTCTTTTAACTTATTTCATCCTCTTTCCTACACTTTCTATTGTTGTTCTTACTTTCTCTCTTTCTCTATTTCGCCATTGACACCTTTTTTCTTTGTTGTAATGCATGGTTTTGTCCTCGCTACGCCAAGCGACGACAGCATACGACAGCCTGGGCCCCTAATGTGCTCCGAATTTAATATCAACACCATCACGGTGCTCGAAGAACGAGGGAAAAAGGAGTCCTCCTTGGCACGAGCTCGCGCTCACGTATCATCGTCAAGGCGATAGAAATACGTGAAGAAGAAGGCGCACCCACACCATTATATTAGTTTGAGCGCGTGCGTGCCTCGATTTGTAAGGTGCGCAGTCAAAGTCACCAGAGCTCAATCAACCTATATTACTTGAGCGCACGTCCTCTCAAGCGCTCGCTTCCCCGCAGTAGGGTGCCAGTTTCTTACGATTTCAGATGCGCGTTTCGAAGTAACGCCAAAAAAATATCCTTCATAATTAACGACGCTGGAATCACTTATATGATACGTCAGATCATTTACGATTCGATTTCAGTATTACAAGACGCAAGGCTAGAAACTATAGTAAAAAGGTACGAACAAAAATTTAGCTCTCAGGGGTCCTCTAACAGACATTATGAAGCAGCAGACGACTACATGGGCTGCATAACCACAGAGAGACTTCTATAACTTTCTAAACGCATTCACGAAACTTCATATATAGTGCATTTGAAAGATGTAGCGATGGCATTAGCTGCAGCTAAATATATTGGTCGGGTTTTACTTCGGGAGTATACATATATGTATACTCTTCCAGCTTTCACTGTTTCTGATTACGCCTGGAAAAAGCAATCAAAAGTGCCTAATCAAACTTCTTTTATCATTCCACACACTCACGTCTTCTTCGGGAGCCAATCTTTGAGGCTTTGCATGACGCACGCTGGAGAAGAGAGAGGCGATGCCGGTGACAATGGTAGCGCACTTGGTAGCCTCCCGGGCGTCCTTGCCTTCGAGACCTGCGTGACGCACCACGCGTGCGCTGAAATGTATACGCCACTGCTCTCGCATTTAGGTACTATTACGACATGAAGGTTGATTGATTGACTGATTGATTGATTGATCCAAGATGATTACGGAATTCAATACCAAATGCAACTATGAGAGACCCAAGCAAAAGTTATAAAAGCAAGTGCACAGTCGGAGTAAAGATATTACAAAATATTTCAGCAATTTGTGACTACAGTCAGTCGAACTGCACAGTATAGGCCTACAAGTTGTTAGCGCAATTTCTAACTGTCCAAAAATAAAAAAATAATAATAAGGCTGCCTGTCGAAGGAGCGGGAATATTCAGCTTCGTCTTCAGACTCGTGGTTCGTAAACATTAAAAGCTGACTGTGCATATAGTGCATGACTATGCAGTATGTGTCGAGTTATGCGAGGGTGTCCACTCAGCGGTCACTCACCGTACTGCCTGGCGATGTAGACGCAGATGGCGTAGTCTGCGCCCAACATCTCTCCGTCTGCGTACAGCACGGGCAACGAGCCGAACGGCGCGTCTGCGTGGGTCGGTGCCCCAGAGTTCCGCCGCCGTGAAGAGGAGAAAGAAAAGCAAATTCAGTCCTAAATGTTTCCACACAAATCTCCGAGCTTTGTCAGTGTAACCATAGTTTCGGATACGACCTGGAAAGGCAAAATACGAAAGAGTACTAACAGCGCGAGCTGTTTCGTACATAGCTGAGCTATCCCAAAGTACCAACTATTCCGATCACAGTGTGGCTGAATTTACCCCGTTTGGTACATAAAGGGCTAGCTGTATCACATCATATGTCAGACAGCACGCAAAAGAAAAAAAGAAATCTGTTGCGACGACTGTGATTGAACAGATGGAGTCACGTAACTTCTCAGAGTTCACGCTGATCGTAAATTTCGTCAGCAAAGCATTGTTTTCTGCGTGAGAGAAGGCGACAAGCGGATGTACCAACTGTGACCGTACAACAACGCACAACGTGTAGGAATGGCATACTGGGCGTGTTGATTCAGCATATCTTGAAGTGTAAGGTGAGGTTCGACAACGGAAAAGATGAAAAGTCATACACACGGAGGCGTCCGTTGTGTATGTACGATCACCGTTCGTTGTGCATGTATGATTCTCGGTCTCAGCAAGTTAGCTCTGGCTTGCTACACTACAATGGGGAGGAGAAACAAGGGAACGAAAGAGAGATGAATGACGATGGTAAGGTAGAGAGATGAGAATATAGTCCAGATACGCTAGAGTAAATCTAAACACACAACACGTCAAAATGTGCCTCTTTTTCACACGGGACCCGGCTATACGACTTGGAAGTACGCTGCGTGTGTCTCTGGAAACGGTGACGACGCACCCAACAGGACAACATAGAGAAAAAACGAGAGGAGGGGGGGGGGGGCAATTATAGATTCCCCCCGGCATGTCGTTATGTGACCTGAGTATAGGTTTCGCAACTCCATTCTCGTAAGCTCTCCAAGTCCAAGAAAGTTCTTCTCCCGAACAGCAGCGTAGGACTTGCTTAAAATTGATGACATGGAGACAGCTTGAATGCAGAGATAACGCTTTATAAAGCTACCCGTGACACTTTCTACGCTGCTCTCTACAAGTTAATAGTGCGCTTCTCTACCCTGGATGCCTCCTAGTACCTTAAGTTAGTACCTTGAGCAAAGCGAAAAAACTATGATGTCCTAAATTTGCGCCCACCAGGAGCAACCGCTCTTCTGTGCATAGTAGAAGTCGGGTTTCTTCGATGATTCGAGATTTTTAATAGTTCGATGCTACGTGGACTTTTATTGTCTCCCGACCTATGAAACAGCACAAAACTGAAGTGGCTTCGTAGCGTCGAGTCGGCTGCGTACACCTTGATGGCTTCCTGCACTGCAGCGTAGCCTGGCAGAGAGGGGCGGCTACGCTAGTGCACCTCTCCCACCGAAAGTTTTCGATTTGGCAAGTGTATAGCATACAGCCACAAATAAAGCCCATACACCGTCATGCATAATGTATGAAAGCGCCCCTCCCCTCACCACCTCCCCTCCCCACCCGAAAAAAATTTCGGCCTGCGCTAGTGGCTTCCCTGCAATACCGGCGTAGGTGGCGGGCATCGGGTAGACCATGCACGGGTGGGTGCCTTGGAAGTCTGCAAGCATTCGCGGGCGCCGCATCGCAGAAGGAAGCAGTCTGGCGTGAAACGCGCCGCGCCGAGCGAGTCTGGAGCAAATCAATTTCCTGCAGCCAGTCATGCTGGGCGGTTGCCGCCGCTGCTTAAGACAGCGTCCACCGAGGCGTCGCCGGTTACAAAAGGCCTGGTGTATAGAGCTTAGGGCGAAAGCAACGGCGAGAGAGTTGCCCAAAGACCAGCTAAACGACTCGTTTGATTCGGTTCCATATGCCACGGATGACATATCGCGGGGGAAACGGAAATTTAGTCGCAGCCATGTGGCGTGACCCGCTTACCGCGCAATGAGTGGGCAAAAAGAAAACTATATGTCGAAGGAACATTTCTTCGATGCGTTCGAGCCTTTCACCACTCTGTACGTGTCCCTCTTACTGCGAAACTATAGTGAGTTTGTTTCAAGATCAGCATCGAATGAATATTTTTTTTTTAATTTTGCGCATGAATCTACCCTTGCTACCGTGATGTAGCACATATATATATATATATATATATATATATATATATATATATATATATATATATATATATATATATAGCCTCGTGCAACTAACAGCGGTGCACAGCGCAGGGGCTACAATTCCAAGCGATTCCCAATTCTTAATTATTGACTTCCCCGCATTTCTGTCTGTGTATCAGTCACTCATCCCCCCCCCCCTTTTCGAATAGGAGATCCCTCAATGAAAGCTATATATACGACGTTTATCATACAAATATTTTAAAAGCACACGTGGCATTCCACAGCTGCAGATTTGGGAAAGTTATGATCTGAAGCCGGCGAAGTGCGAGCCTCTTCCCGTATGGAGAATCTGCACTGGTGGGTGTTCTGTGTTGTATGCAGTGCTGTGTGACGTCGTGATATGCGAGAAGTGGGGAACCTTAGCTCCCGACTTGGTGCACCGACGCCTTTCCGGGGTTTGGCGCTGTCCCCTCAATCTTTGACGTCACCATAGAGTCTCTTGGTTTTTTTTTTTCAGTGCGAACGAGAACGGTGCACAAAGAAGGGCGTAGAACACAACCCCCCCCCCCCCTTTTTTTGCTCCATCTAGTTCGCGCTACCCGCAGGTCGCGGGTTCGATTCCCGGTTGCGGCGGCTGCATTTCCGATGGAGGCGGAAATGTTGTAGGCCCGTGTGCTCAGATTTGGGTGCACGTTAAAGAACCCCAGGTGGTCAAAATTTCCGGAGCCCTCCACTACGGCGTCTCTCATAATCATATGGTGGTTTGGGACGTTAAACCCCACAAATCAATCAATCAATCAATCTAGTTCGCGCTGAAAAGTTTTTAAGAATGCATCAGTTTCTACTCGCCTGCCTCTCTACTTTGCTGCACCGTAGAGAGCACAGCTGTCCACTTCCCTCCCCTCCCACCAATCCTTCGGTCCACCCGTAATGAGAAGGCACCCTTAATTGCAACGGCGCTCCCCGAGGCCTGCCGGGCGCTCGTTCAGCGCGCCTGAGCTGTCGCATAGGTGTCATAAATAGAAAGCCTTGCCATTTTCTTTGCATTTAAATAATAAATGTTTTCAATTGTCATCGTCTATAACTGCGTGCAATTTTTCATTTCCTAAAACCCTGATCACCATGCCGAAGCAAGAAAGCTGCTGTTCTCTACGCATAAGTTCTTTGATGTGGTGTCTATCTGTACCGCGACTGGCGTATCGACTAGCCACATTTCACTTGACGCACCTGTTTTCTCGAGTAATGGCCTATAACGAATGCCGCAGCGACCATTACGAAAAGCGGCAAAGTTATTAACGCTTTTCAAGCTACCCCGTACGCTATAAAGTGTAGCTCATTAGCGAAAGTGCGGGAAATCGCGGCGGGTGCATACGCAAAGCGGCGTTCGCGACAGTCCGGTAATCTCATTTCGCTTACCGGCTTCAGCTTCGGCCGCCTTGGACTTCTCGAAGGTGACGTACTCGAACTCGACGCCGGCGTAGGTGAACAGCAGCGCCGCGAGGCGACCGGGCGAGGGAACCTTGTAGTCGACCAGCTTGTACTGCGGCATTTCGGGGCCTGTGTCAAGTGATCCGAACGACTGCGCTTGTAAAAGCCATTACGACGACGCGGAGCGGCGATGCAAGAGCCTCGCACGCCCGATGTGCGTGTATTCGGAAATCGGACCACCTGTTCCATTCAATCAAAATGCGCAGCGATAGCCTAATAAAAAAAAAAGTATGTGTAGCTCCTTTCGCTGATTCCCGACTTCCCACGTACTATGTGACTCTTATTAAAGAGACACGCTAACTATCTTTTCGGTTTCCCCGACTCCCCGAAGAGAGTCCACGCGTCTCTTGAGATAGAGTCATATACGTGGGGAGTTAAGATTGAAACGACTCTTCTTCTTCTTTTTTTTAGAGTGTATACGAGCGCAGGGTCCATATAATTCCGAGGAGGAACGTCTCTTTCCTCAGTCTCCGTGATCGGTGGAAAACAGTGATCCCCTATAACTTGCAGAAACCCCATGATTCCTGTTCGGTGAAACGTGGACTTAAACTTACATTACAGTAAAGCTTTCGTACGGGCAAGTTGGTGCAATCTTGAACACACATTTGGGCGAAAAAAAAAAAACACGGACGAAAATCTATAGCGATCAAGGTGAGCTGTATCGGCCCAGGCCACGACCTGTTGCACGAAGGTAAAACCGACATCCAACCTTGATCCGCTCTGTTGCACGGACTCCCCCGCCACGAGCGCGCGGAACGAGCCAATGAGAAACCTCCTCTGGTGTACTGAGAACGCGTTTTCAAAGTATACACACTATAGTTACATTGTACGGCCATCCTCCGCTGTTTCTCGGAATGAGAGAATTTCCTCTTGCACGTCTACCTAAACCCCGCGAAACTGACAACATGGGCGGGTCGGTATGCATTCATAATTACGAAGCACGCACGAGAGACACTGTCTTATTTCGTGGTGCCCTTTCACAATCATCGATCCCGCAGGAGAGCCGGGAATTTCAAATGGTTTTGACAGAAACGAAAACAAAATGCGCAGTCAGATAAAAGAAAGAAAATAATAAGTATAATATTTTGGATTTTACGTGCCAGAACGATCATGTTGATTAAGGTAAAATAAAGACGCGTACGTAAAAAGCACAGCAACCAGCGAAGGTACGTATGCCCTACATTTATTTATGCCGTATAACTTCGTTTAGAAGTTGTTTTATTAGTTACCTATAACCAAAGTTAATAACAAGTCATAGTAGAGTACCAAGAGCTCTAAATCGTTAACCAATTTTTCTAAACACACCGCTCCCATAGTTGAGTACGAAGTACTCAAAATTGTAAACATTTTTTCTAAACACAGTTATACACCGCAATGCGCGTAAGTTTCTTGAACTTTTTTTTTTGATCGTTTTCACTCGGGAAATGGATGAAGCGCACTATAGTTCTCGGTATTTCGGGGAAAATGTCAGCTTCTTCCAATTTATTCGTCGTCCGTGGTGGTCATTGTGCTCGGCTGCTGGCCCGAAGGTCAAGGGTTCGATTTCAACCGCGGCGGTCGCATTTCAATCGAACCAACCACAACGACGTTTCTCCCAATCATACTGCGATTTCGGGACACAAAGCCCCCGGTATTATTATTATATTCTAATTTCACATTTCACGCTCTTATAAAACGCGTATTTATTTCGTCGTATGAACGCGCAGCGCACGGTAACGTGATGCACTTGCGATTCATTTTTTTTACCACGCCGGCTTTTTGGTTCGTGTTCACATTCACACGAGATCACGCGTTTACTCGAATGTAACGCGAGAATATTTCTTTCTAGAGATTCTCGTAACCCGAAGTTGACCCTCGCGTTACATTCGAATTCACCAAGTTGAAGTGCAATAGCACATACAATTATTTTAGTTTTGTTCAATTGTTTTCTCTTCCTGGACGCAATGAGAAATAACCCCTCGCGTTACAATAGTCGTCGCGTTACAATCGAGTAAATACGGTATATAAGGTTTTCGCCTTAATAAGAGCTTTATTTCACTAATAATGCTATTTATATACCAAAAAAAAAGGAAGGACAAACGCGGCGCATGCTGCAAGAGCAAGCTGCACCAGGCCAACATGCTACTTGCAAATAAACTCTCTTTGGTACGCAGGGTGATAGGAGTTTCAAACTAAGGCGTTTAACAACGTGCACGGGCTGACCAAATTTCTGCCCCTTCAAAAGTGTTGAGTTACAAAATTCACCCAGCTTGCTCTTCTGATTCATAACACGTACGCAGATCCTTCCTGCTGATCGTTTTGACTGATACACACGGCACGTTGTGTTGCGCCAACTACTATGATCCAATACAGCCACTGTGAGCGTGCGTGCACTTGGGTGTTTCCGTTGACATTTTACTTGGTGTACTCCCTATGTTGGCGCAGTGCAGGGTAGCTGCAAGTCCTTAATAAACAATCAATAAACAAGTCTCCAAAACAAGCAATTATTTGCTATTTCGCTTGCGCCTACTCACCGCGCCACAACATGCAAAACGCTTCACATGCCTTGGAAAGGCACAAGCGCAGTTGACGCTGCAAACAGCGAGGATATCTGTCATCATACACGACGCTTTCAGTATGGAGAAAGCCACCGTCAAAAGGTGAGAAGGTGCCGACGGGTGCCGCGGCAAAAGGATTGTACGCGATTTCGATCCGTTGGGCACACGAGAAATGCAACGCCTACCTTAAAAACGACGATGCCAGGGATGGCGCACGCCCACGCCGTCGATGTGGCGAAGCCCAACTGCCCGTGCGAAGGGAGGATGCGGAGCGGTCGAACGGGAGAGGAGGGGATCGCGTCGCGGCGAGCCGGGCGCGTGAAGGGGAGAGGTATACGCGCCGCCGCCAGGTGCTCGGCTTTGGCCTCGGCTCCCGGTTTTCGCATCCCGTTTTCCAAGCAGCAGCGGATTAGAGACGCCGATTCCCGCAAGCGGCGCGCGTAAGGGGGGCTTCACGTGAAACCTTTCAACATCGCTCGAGCGGCAACCTCCGCCCCCCCCCACTCCTTTTTTTTTGTTTTGTTTTGCGTCACTCAGGCGGTACGCGGAATTCGAGTCGCGGCAAATGCCTCGAATAGACGTCGCAATACGGAATGCATGATCGCAATGTGCGCCGCTCTTGCTTGCAGTTATGTGAAACGCGACGAAACGCCTTGTTTCATCGCGTGGGGCGGCTCATCCCATGTGTTTCAGACAGTTATATGCACCAACAAGCCCAACAACAAGCACTTGTCAACGAATTAATGCGGGGGAGTGGGGGAGGGGGCTCTAACTGCTTCCTTTATTCTGTCAGAGGCAAGGCATTCGCTCGTCCACTAACAATTTCTGAAAAGTGGAATTTTCGGCTGCACACTCGAGTGCTATCGATAGCTTGGCAAAATATGGCCTACTCGGAACGAACTATTGCGGGGAAAGTACTCGACCAAGTAACAGTTAAAAACGAACAGCCGCCGGTGCGCTGGACGAGACATTGCCTTCAAAGCTCGTTTATAAAATGGGTTGCGTGACACGGTGTTGGTGTGCAGGTGAAAGAGTTCATTCCGGTGAACCTGGCACTTTTATGAATTTCTAAAAGTACGAATTATATAATACTCTTTCCTATGCGCCTCAAGAGAGAGGGGAGAGAAAGAGGCAAAGGAAAGGCGGGGAGGTTAACCAGATTGTACCTGCGTGTTTGCACTTTACGAGGGGTTCAATACGAAGGTCATTGCAATTACCGAATTGTTTACACGCATCAATCCGGATACTGCAGTAAGCGCTGTAAACACATAGCACATGTTCGATCACTTATCTGTAGATCTACAATGAATCTGAACTCAATGGATACAAATGGCAAGTTGCCAGTAATACTGATGTCAACAGAGTAAAATTATCCGGCAGCCTTTTGAATCTCGCATGGTGACCGAATCTAACTCAGTCGCTCGCAAATGCGTGCGAGTACATAAGCAGTGCTCAAATTCCTAGCACTCGCCTGGATGGATGGATAGGTGTACGGATGTATCCGGCTGTGCCCTTTAGATCGGGCGGTGGCTCACGCCAGCTAGCCATAAAGTTAAGTACTATCACTGTGTGTTTAAGGATTGAATTTCACTAGCGCCTCGATTGTAGCCACCAATCAATTAGCTTCCTTCTGGTTATTTCTACCCGTTTAAAGTCTATTTTGCCTTCACTGTCCCTAAACCCCAATTCTTTGAAAAATTCAGCCCTATTATCTTCGACTGTAAGGTGGAACCTTTTACAGAACATTATGAAATGTTCAGCCGTTTCCTACACCTCTCCACACGCACTACATACCGTGTCTGTGCCTTCGTATTTTGCTCGGTACGTTTTGGTTCGCAATACTCCCGTTCTAGACTACATGCCTGCAGGTGCGCCGCCATACAGCGAGCGCCGCTTTTTAGCGTCTCGTAATCACGACCTCCTCTATATCCTCTATAAACTTACGACCTGTATGTCACCGCTCCCCATGTCACCAGGTTTGCTTTTGCTTGTTTAATTTTTTTAGTTATCAAAAGTGCCACAGCATAACCATGGCGTCACAACTAAGCCTCATCGCTGCAGCCTTTCCTTCCTCCGTGTCTGCAGGCGCCAAAGCGCTTTCCTGCGCGGTGCGTGCGTGCGTTGACTCGTTTTTGTGCCAACTGAAGGTTAGCGTTTGTCAGGATATTTGTACGGGACTCGGGAACGTCAGGTTACGACAGGTACAGCACCATTCACATAATGGTGTACTGCTGCGTTCCATTCTGCAAGTCGAGCGGCCGGCGGTCAACTGGGATATCGTTTGAAGAGTTTTAAGTGTGAATACACTTTATAAGCGACCCCAAACCATCCACCGCCGTCGGCGGCGTCCGCAGTCTTCTCTCTATCTATAAAAGAAAGAGGACTTGGCGGGCCGCAGCGCGACGCTCTACCGAATAAGCCACGGACGCGACGCTGATATCGGTGTCAGTAACGCGCCTTATATCTTTAACGCCGCTGCGCGCGTCCCCCTCCCTCTTCGCTCTCTCCTCCGCTCTCCTCGCTCGCTGCAGCTGCGCGCGCACCCCTCTCTCTCGCGCGCTCGCCTTCTCTCTCAGTCTCCCGTCGAGAGCGGGTCGTGCGATGGATGTCCCGGAGGCAACGCTACCATCAACAACGAATGCAGTACAACCGAATGCCAGCACTGCACCCGTCGTTGGAGGTGACGGTACCGCGGTGGTTTCGCCGACGTTGGAAGACAAGGCGGCGCTGCGAAGGGCTCGTGAGACCGAACGTAAAGCGGGCGAAGCGTGCAGCGGATGCCGAACTGCGCGCTCGCGAGGCCGAGGACAAGCGGGCGAAGCGTGCAAAGGATGCCGAACTTCGCGCTTGCGAGGCCGAGGACAAGCGGGCGAAGCGTGCAGCAGATGGTGAACTGCGCGCTCGCGAGACCGAGATGAGGCGTCAGCATCAAGCCGCGAACGCGGCCCAAGAAGCGGAACGACAACGCAATCGTCAGGCGGAGAAGGGCGATGAAGGCCGGCGTCAAGACGCCGCTCGCAATCGTCAACGGCGAGTGGACGTTCCCGAAGCCGTTCCAGCCAGTGAACGTGCCGCGCGGGAGAGGGTGCGAGCCCTGGACTTTGCTCGTCCGGACGCGTCGTGAAGTGTAAATAAATAATACTTCGTATATAATGTATCTGTGTACAAATGCTTCATGACAAACAACACTTAAATTCATTAATTACACTTTAATCATCATCATCAGTAATAAAACTCCCAAGCATTTCCCCGAGGGTGAACATGGTTAAGTGCGAATGCACGGGGTGATGCTATGAGGGGGAGTAAAGTTAAAATCCGTTGGCATTCGCCAGTGAGTTAACGTAAACTCCCCCGTGTGATCAAATTGCGATTCCCAGGAACCATTACACCATAAAGGCACCATAGTGTGATTAATAAATATAATAGTGCGAATTAATAAATACCTCTCATAGCATCACCCCGTGCATTCGCACTTAACCATGTTCACCCTCAAGGAAATGCTTAGGAGTTTTTTCGTCACTTAGGTTCAACAGCGTCAATGCTAAAAGCTCGTGAAATAGAACAAGGACAGTTCAAAGTAATTTAACCAGTTAGAACGCGTGGTTTAGACTGATACTCGCGTTTCTAGAAACCATTATTCTCTCTACAGAAATGAAGCGCGACAAAACCAGTTGTCACATAATGCGTTGTTTTTTGCTGCTCCAGTGATAAAAACTTGGTGACATCGCCGGTGAGAAACACACAGAAACGCCAGCAGCGCTCGAACAGTGGCAATAAGTGCAAATAACTGCTGCAGGTGCGAGAAATCACTGTAACAATATTGCGGTAATCCGCCGGTATTATTGCGCGCTTCCATAGATCGTTCGACGTTCACCAGACGATTACTCCCTTCTATTGTTATCCGTGAACAGTATCATTAAAGGACGATATGCAGGGCATGAAAACTTACACGGGTCATCGCATGCGTTGTTAGTACCGTATGCGTCTTTATTTGCATCGCAGAAACTCCGATTTCAGGTTTCAACTCGCTTCAAGATCACAGTCTTGCCCACGGATTAGTTATTCCTGCACCTTTTAGACAGCGTTTAAGTGGAATGCACTCAAGGAGGATTAAAGAAAAATTGCTGGAGTGGAAATGGCTGCGCAGAAGTGAAGCCGTTCCTCTGGCAAGATGGCGGCTGTAGCGGCAATCTAGGGGCATTAAAACGGGGCGTTAACCTCGCACGCCCAACAAGTTTACTGTGGGAACTTTTTCGGGTCACATAGTGCTCCAAGTGCGTCTTAGAGTTACTAGTTTTCTTTAGTGAGCCTCTAATGGGAGGCAAAGTTCTTTGAAGATTCAGTCATCCATACTCGTTTCTGTATGTTATTTCGTCGGGAACAACTATCGTTTAATATAGAACTAACGCAGCATTTACATAACATATCAAAGCCACTTGATCTTCAAGTGGGCACTATCAGAAAAGAGCATGTTTCCGCCATCTTGGCAAAGGCAAAAGCTGGCTTCACTTCTGCTGGCAAGGCAATGCAGCAGCTTCCACTCCAGCAATTTTTCTTTAATCCTCCTTGGGTGCACTGCGCAAAACAAACGGGTGGCGAGTCGCATATTGCTCGCGTTCGCCTGCGCTTATACGAGGACACAAAAGCGCTCACGCAGATAGAGTTCCTATGGTGTTCCTGTAATGAACATCCCGGAGCCAACCGCCATGGTGCTTCTCACAGCTAGAATGTTGCTTAGATTCGTTAAGTCTGTGGGTTGCTCGATCGGTGCGTTATAAATACGATAAAAAAATCACAGAAACGCGCGCACACGAGTGCACCACTATGGCAGCGTGTCGTCTGCTATGATGGTAAGTCGTGGCGGCACCTTGCGGTATCTCTGGTCCCTACAAGCCAATTTTCGGGTCCACACGCCTTTATAGGGTGGCGCTGGTGAGTATGTCGTAGGTTTATAGAGGAGGTCGTGCTCATGATACGAGATGAATAAAACGGAAGTGAGTATGTTACAAAAAACTCCATAACGTTATAAGAATAAATCTGATGTATTACGAAAGAACACCAGGCCCTCTGTAGAAAACGAACGATCCGACGACTATTGCTTTTGTTATAGTGCCAAGGCTGGGTTAGCCGCCATAGCTGGGCGGCAGGTGGTGCACCATACTCAAGGCTCTCTGAATTGGCGGCAATTTTAAATTGTGTATATTGAAATTATGAACAGTACCTTCGATTATAGCCCTATAACTCATGCTAATTTATTGCTACCACCATTCTCCTGCTTCAGTGATGCAGCATCAGGAAAATGCCAGAAAACTTACCTGCACCCTGCTGTGAGCATCTATAATTATGATTATTTTAATTTCGTTACTTGTGACTTTTACAATGAAAATACCTGTGCAAAGTGAACACTCTGGAATGTACAAACAAAAGTTCCCACTCATCTGTAATGTAAATGCCTCTGCAGAAGCTGCATATACAACTAACGCATGACACTGCGACCCCTCCCCACCCCCAAACACATGCACACATCCATTCTTAAAACCCTAGAACTAAAACAAACAGCACTATAACAATGTGCAACCACGAGGCAAATGTCAACAAATGCAGTGGTGCCTGCATTCAACAAGATGCCTGCATTTGTCGGTGCCTGGACCCAAAAGTGGTGCCTGCATTCGTCGAAATGCCTGGACCCAAAGTAACAGTAAGGACAACAGATATGACATCGGTAGTGAGCCGATGACATGAGTGGGATCAGCCACTGATTATGCGGTTAAAATAAAACGTAACTATACTTTCCATGAACATCTCTCTTTATATTAAAAAATTTGTTAAAAGTATTTAACCAGCCCTTTTGCAAAAAGTTGTACGTACTGACATTTGAAGCAAAGTGATGTGTCTGAAAATTCCAGATTCAGAGCACTTCCTCACAATGGCATATTAAACAACACCTGCAAAATGTCATACGCTACATGCAGTTATGAGCAATGCAGAGTAGAGCATGCAGGTTCATTCAAGCATGGAAAACTCACAAACGTACAACACTTACACAAACACGCAACGACTGTGGGCAGCCAGACAAACATCCTGCGCGCTGCCCGTTACACGAGCAAGAAATGGCCACAATTACCCACAAAATGCAGACTTGCGTGAGGTATCCGACATCAGAATCCTCATTTCAAGTACACGACGTTCACTTAAAGTAGCTTTGTCCTGGGCAAAAACTTGTTTTTGCCTAAGTATGGAAACTGCTGCTCTTACACTTACTTCATGATCTATTATTGTAGCCACCACCAGCCATGAAATGGCCAGTTTGGTCGCAAGGATGGCTGCATGCCTGAGGTACGGTGGCCCTTACATATCTAGGCTGGCTATCATTTCAGCAATGGCAGTTTTAAGCAAGTACTTCATGTAATGTGGCCACTTGTTGCTCTGATTTTTCATTGACTTCAACCCACACGGGCAACTAAAGGTCTTGATCTATCTGGTTATGAAAGTTCTCTTGAGAAGCATCAATTGTGGCTGAATCCTGTTGAAAGAAAATGTATTCCTCTAAAAAAAACCTCTATAAAGAGCTTCACATTGGCATCAAGCACACTGATATTGCTCATGGCATCAAGCACATTGCAGGTACAAAATGGCAGCAGCAAGCACAGGACCGAGTTGACTGGCCGATCATGGGAGAGGCTTTTGTCTTGCAGTGGACTTGTCAAGATGATGATGATGATGAAGATGAAGACATTGATATATGCAACCACCATATTCAATAGGAAGGCATAAATTTCCAGACACCGCAGTCTGCAACCAGGCTGACAAAAACTGACATTTCATATCTGAAATCAAATTGCATGCTCATGTTGCTATCTTGATGCAAAATACAGTAAAAATACATGCATACACACATGCACATGTGTGCACTAAAATTGAAAAAAATTTAGCAACACCTTGCAGACATCCCACAGCTATTGTCTATATCAATAGCAGGTGGTGCTCTCACGTACATCACACATTATGAAGAAATTAAATAAATGAATGCTGTGGACATCCTGGCTTACAATATGTAAATAACATCAGAGTGGGAGTTATTTGCGTGCTATAGCGTATATGCTTCATTATGGCAGTGGTGAGAAATTGAACAAGGAATGGCTCTAGAACAGGGCGGTTACGTTTGAGACATTCAATCACCACCCAAGCACACTGTACAGATGATTAACAAGAAAAGCTGAAACGTGCAGCCTCTGTGTTCGTCGCAGGTTTAATAATGACGGTTCCTTTAAAGTCTCCCTCAGCTAAGGCAGCGCGAGAACAGAGAAAGACAGACGTAGAAATAAAGAGAAAAGCTGAGAGAAATAAAGTCAAAGAAGGCAAAGATAAAAAGAGAAGGAATTAGCCACAGACGAGAAAGAGATAGAAAGGCACTAACTTAAATAAGAGATATAAAAAAGAATGGTATAACAAGGTGTACGAAAGACACAGGCAAGAGGGTAAAAGCTTAGCCACAACAGGACCGGCTGGGTGCCCACCAGCTCTGCTGTGGCCTAGCCTTGTGTGACTTAAAACTCCATCTCACCACTGCAGTTCAGCACTACCAAGGCGTGACCAGCCCTACCAAGGTTCAGCACTACCAGGGTGCGAGCAAGCCCCACATTTGCTCAGCACAACATAGTTCAGATATAATTACCTTACAAATGGCAAGCCTGGGATGTGTGCACTTGTTGGGCACTTTTGTCACATCGGTGTGCAATATGTTTATTATTCTTTGCATTAGTGTTGTATCTGTAACCAATGAAAATTGTGATGAAAAGTCAACATGACAGTGCACACGCAGACGCGACTGCCCGCTTTGATCCAAACTAGCGCTTGCCGTTCGCCCACTGTGCTGGCAGCAACAAATAAATGATGAAACCGGCCATTACTTTGCGCCATCTCATGATGCATACAAAGCATCGCATACATTGTCGTTATTTTTGAGATAATCTGTTTGTTTGGCCATGCCTGCTAAGCTTAATATGCCAAGAATGTGATAATTATTCTTTCAATTAGTGCAATTTAGTCTTCCATACATTGCTATAGAAGGGTCAGGGCATAAATAAAAAAGCAGATACAAGCATTAGTTTGTATCTTATGGGTGACATTGCACACCATGATGACTTCATGAATTCGAAGTGGACGCCACCAGCAGTGACAAGTGCAGAGCCCCTTCCCTCTCGCCCAGCAATGCCGTCTGTGGGCTTCTTTCGCCCTATGCATGTGAGCAGATGACACGATGTAGATGAACACATGTGAAAGTGCTCATTGGAATTCCTTTTGTAAGGGGACCTGTAGCCTTCGCTGAGCTGAAAGAAACAGAGATGAAGCATATGCAAGCTGTGCTAACTTTTGATTTTATTCTCAACAACTTCATACCACTTCAATTTTTACGTTCCTTTTTAATTTTGCATTGTATATCATTGCGACAGTGCAATGCCAATGACTTTAAATTGACAGGCACTCAGTGTAAGGGTTGAAAACCTGCATTATTTATTTGCTCTTTTTTTTGTAAGTGAGGGGTGGGGGGTGGGAGTGTTTTATCGCCGGCTGGCGGACCAAGACTCTGAGAGATTAGCGTAGCCTAATAAAACAACAGATTTAGGAGATCGCTATATGATCTGCAGCTACCTGGAATGAAAAGGCCACCAACTTCGTGCATAAAAAGTGCTAGAACATAAATATTCACTTTCAAGCATTACACTGGTGTTCCTTAAAAGAATCGATATCTAATAAATAGGCTCACATGACTTTTTTTTTTATACCATGCCTGGAAGTAGCAGTATGTTCTGACAAAGGCCACAGAACATATCACACTTATAGCTTTGAGTTAAAGAGAAACAACGAAGGCTCGCTTTTAGAATAACATAACTTCTGCTGAAAATATGTGTACAGTAAAAGCTCTATAACTTGAACTTGAAGGGTTATAAAATTGTTTGAATTAAGCAGAATTCTTATTAGTGGACCGGTGGTAGAATGAACAGACATCCCACCACACTGCGTGGCCTGAGCCCAAGGAAGCCACCTCTGGACTTATTGTGAATTAGGCTCCACCACACATTTGTGGCAGGCGATTTCATAAATTAGGTTCATAGCTAGAGCTCTTACAGTCAGTGAAATTCCAGAAACAAGCACACACGTGCACTCATGTGAGCAGTGAATAATGTTGAAATTAATGTATTGACCCATTATTGATTCAAAAGACATTTTAGGGGTGTGAAAATATTCAAATTTTCAAATAGTTTTCCATTTGATTCGCACCAGAATTTTACTACTCAAAGTTGCCAAAGACAAATACAGTCAACGTCCGATCAACAGTGGCCCCTATAAATTTTCAATATGCTTCAACCCATCACACTCTCATATTGTGAAAAAACTGCTTTTCAGGCTTTGGTATGGTCGCAAACGTTTTGGCTAGAAAAAATGCAGTTTCCAACATGAAGATGATAGTTGCGGCAGGGGTGGGGACTCAATGCTGTTTTGTACCTGAAATTCGGGCTGACAACCTAAAAAGTCAAATGTTCAACATTTTTAGCATCCAAAATTTCAAATGTTCTCATATTATATTGACGTCTATGAGGCAGATTCGGAAACTCAGACTCGCACACCCTTATCCGCTGCATCAGCCGACCTTTCGCAGAAATTGAAAACGGAGAAGAGGCTGAAGAAACATTAACAGCTTTGCCCTTCACGTGCAAAGTGTTGTCGCCAGCACATAAATACAATTCGGCCTCTGCATTGCCTCCTTCTTGATAAGGCAACTATAAAACACCACACTGCCACCGATTCATCAACTTCACTAAAAGGAACACTATGTTGCTATCTAATAAGAATATGCTTAGGAATCCTCTCCAACTCTTTTTGTCCAATATCACTTTGAAGTACATGAAAGATTTTCTAGAAATATTCGAAAAATATTTTACTCAACTCGATTCGCACTCGCACTTCTCTATTCAAATTTGCACAGCACCCAAAATTTTGCAATTCACGCAGCTTTAGGTTATTTAAATGGCAGAGATAGTGCAATTGAAACAAAGGTAATCAGTGATTTGCATTTGCTTGCATTTCTTTTTCACAATGTCAAAACTATACGAGTAACATTCACAGCTTGCAAAGAGCTCCACGACAACCTTCGAATTCTCATCAGCTGTGAAATGACGTTTCAATGTTTTGCATCTTTAGTAAATTTAGTTTGGTTTGGTTTTGCAACAGATTGCGATCAGTCAGGGCCGACCTCTGTAAGGAGCAATGAAAGCCGGGCAGCCCGAGTTCTAATTCACCGTAGTGGATACTATGAAGATCGAATCATTGAGAACTTCCTAAAGAACACAGAACTATGCCAAGAAGACTAACTCATCAGTTTAAATTAAAGTTTTGAACTTATGAACTTCTAATCGAGTTTTTACTGTATAAAACAGCGGCAAAGGAATGTGAACAGAAATGACCCATGCTGTCATACAGGTTTATTTTCATTGGTTCTGTGTACATGCATTGAGTGGCAATTATGCGTCGTATATATCATAATTTGAGCCTCTAACAAGAGCTAAAGGATCACTTGTTTCTGTAGTGTATGGCATGAAATGCTCTGTTGCAAGCTGGTGCCAGCTTGTGCCATCTGCCACTATGTACTCTGCCATGTTGCTTTGCTGAAGTAACACAAGCACGTCGCAGATCACAAATTAACCCAGCGCCACAATGAGACCCTGAGCATTACAGAATATAGAAAAAATACTTTTATTTCCATTTGTGGAAGCTTTATTTTAAAGTAAAAAACATACAATACACACATGGTGATAAACCCGACTAGACATACTTGGCTTCTTCAAAAAAAAAATGTTTTGGGGGGACACGACACTTAAATTTTTCTTTTATTTCTAGATCTATTTTCCGATAGAAATACCCAGACTAAGGCAGCTTTCCCAGGCAGCTTTCAGATACGAATACCCCGACTAAGTCTCAACAAACATTTCAAATGATGTGGTGGTGATGCAGCAAGGGCAAACCTTACATTAAGAGCTATCACCTCATATTGCAATGAATAAGGCACTCGTCAGATGAGCTAAACCTTGCACAAAATTTCAAACAATTTAAAGCTCTGAATGATATTCCTCACCTCAAAACAAGTGCGGCAGAAACTAAATGACGGACAGTTCAAGCCTTCTCCCATAACTAAGTTTTTTGCTCATTAAACTTGAGGTCGTAAACCCCAACAGTTCCATGCAGGTAGTTTAGCACGTAAAGTTTGTTCCTATCCGAAACGTAAATTCCTGAAGGTCGGATGATTCCTGATGTCATCCTCACCACCGTGATGAACTTTCCATCAGCATCGAATGCCTGCGAGCAAACAAAAAATGAGATAGAGAAGAAAATATTAAGCGAGCTCAACTTATCCCTTTACACAGTTTTGCTTGAGTTTCTGCGACAGAATCTTCAGCATCACACAGAGAAAAACATTTTTAGAAGTGTTTTTGCACTACTTCGAGTCTCTTTTTTTTCTGTTGCAGGTAACACTGTTTTCTGCTACTCCACAAAAACTGTAGAAAAATTATTGTAAACAACACTGCTTCAAACCAAAAAACAGCATTTAAAGCAAATCACCACTAATTTTTCCTTTGTTTACAACAACTTTTTCCTAGAAGTAGCTTAAAACAGTGTCGCTTAGCAACTTAGCTGAACACGATTAGACCTAAATACATGTACGTTGAAGCCATCAACATTGGCAGATCACTACGTTATACCCTGTTTACTTAAAGCACAGCGACCTACTGGATGTTCTTTAAATTAAAGATAATGGAAGAGATTAGAGCACAAAGTTTCCTAATAATACACTATAGCAGTCGTTCTCAAATGGGGGGAAACTTTCACCCGCATTTTTTTTACAAGCCTGACTGTGCCACGTGTTGATACCTAAACTGTCCAAAATGAAGTGATGTTTAACGTTTGTTTGATCCTTTTGGTCGCAATAAAAGGCACCTGTTTAACGACCCAGTTGTGTGAATTTACCTACGTACCCCCCCTCCCTTCCCTCTGCTGCAAGGGGTTCCTCATCACTTCTACCAGTCCACAAGGGGTCAACACCTCAACACATCCATGGCTGAGAACCACTGCACTAGAGAGAACTCCGGCGCTAGTGTCTATGGCTGCTGCAATGCATGGCGCTTCAGCGAGCATTAGAATTATGGGTAGTACATGGATTTGCCAACTCTTCGTACTGTACGTTCCTTTTGGTCGTGGCTTGAAGCCGCTTTTGGCACGAAACAACAATCGGCAAATGTTCAGCAATTGCACTTCACCACCTTAACCTTTCAGTCTTGCAGTTTCAAATCGGCTCATGAAGTTCAAAAAGGTTGGTATTTTCATACTAAACAAAAATGAAACACAGCAATAAATGAAGCCACAAGTGCGATTTGCCACCCGCAAGTACGCAGACTTAGTTAAATCTGTGTACTACACATCATTCCCATGGTCAATGAACGATCACGACTCAAGAGTCCCCTTTAGTTAATTTTAGGAAACTCTATAGATCTGAGCAATAGGGAAGTACAAAAAACAAAGTTCGACAACAAGAAAGAAAAACTAGAGGACGCTTCAGCTTTGCCTTTAAGCGATAGCGTGATCGGGTGTCGTGTACATCGCATTCTGTCTGCTTTGGTTCTTGGTACATGTGTCATCCATATGATTAGTAAAGGAACGACTGTATATGTAACATTGGCCGTTTCAAAGTATCACTGAATGCCTATTCTAAACACAAATAAGTGCCCACTTCTTCACAATTTTTCCTTTTGCGAATCAGTGAAGGGCATACTACGCATCCGTCGGGCAACCTGCAAACCTAAGAAAAAATTGTCTATGTTGATGGTTTCGCTGCTGTGCTTTGTAATGGGTGGTGGGCTCTTAAATCACCCACTCGTTCAACTCGCATCTTTTGACAGCTGGCGCGATTCTGCGCTTCCACCACGCAATATAAGATGCATTAAAAAGACACTGAGAGGTTTCGGAATTCGATAAATTTTCATGTTTGGAAGCATAAACATTATTGTCGATGCTGTCATAATTTCTTTTTTTTAGCAGCAGGAGCTTTAGAACACCTGAAATAAATGCTTGTCTTGCTCTGCCCCGGCGTGCAAGCTGTAATTGTGGGCATGGAAACATACGTCATCTCAGTTCCTCTGTCCTGGAGCCGTTCTTCACTCCGACATAAGGCTCCGCCGCTCACTAGACGCGTTTAGCCTTTGGTTTAGCTGAGCGTCTGTTACACTCAGCCACATGCAGATGTAGCTTCTCGAGACAGTGCAAGTATAGCAGCGCAGGGGGCTAAATAGATTACATGCTTTTAATGAGCATGTTCCAACAAGACGTGGTCAGCCTGGCTGCAAAACGACGGCGAAACCCAAGGGAAGGCACCTTCACCCTCCGCTTAATTGACTTCGCAAGTGAATCAAGAAACGCATTCTGTGTTCCGAGCACTAGGTGAGCAACCGTCTTTCACATCTTCAACAATGGCCTTCGTGACTAACTCATGACTGCTGGAACTAATCGAGAAAGCCGCACTTGAGCGGTACTGCTGTCGCAGATGACACAGCATACCGGGCATGACGTCACTGAATTCGCTCGGCATATCAAGAAGCCCAGTGGCAACAGCCTCAGTTTTTTTCACCAAAAAGTGCCAGCAACATGGCCAGCAGTATGCATCAGAAAAATACCAAGTGCCCATACTCAACTCGGTGGTTAAATTGGCAAACAGCTATGCAGGAAGAATCCCTATTAGTATGAAGTGGTGCAGCATGAGGCATTCGAAAAAAAAAAAGTTTGTTTAGTTCCATAGTGAAATGAAATTTTCACTGTATACATAGGCTATTATGCTCGCTACATATATGTAATCAGTTTTATAAAGAGTTGCATAGTTTTTGTTTTGTACTATGAAAATGTAAAATATGGTTCTTTCTGGACACACACTAAATTTATATGGCTCTGAATCAATAATGGCCTATATTGCTCCACATTAACTGTGGAATGCAAATAACTAACAAGAAAGAGCGTATCGGTCATGCTAATGGACAAGAAATGTAATGCGAGAAGTCTTAGAATGCTCAGACTATACCAATTGCTTACTTCACGTTTGCAGTAATTATATAGCTGATACCCAATTTTGAAGGAAATACTTGCACTCTTCACATGTTAAGAAACATGTGGGCACGATTTCATCCCATGCTAGCTATCAGAAGTACCAAAAACAGTACAAAAACATGATGTCAAAACTCCATAAGTTGTCTAAAATTGTATCTTGAGAAAAGCACACCTTAAAGGTATAAATGAGAGCTCATCCATGGGACAAAGATATGTTTTTAAACATTTCTTTCATCATGACAGCTTGGCAATCATGGTTATTTTGAACGTGTGGCTTTGGTGAATTGCTCTCATGAAAAACAACGACAAGCAGCAGAGTATTCAAGAGCCTCCTCAGTGGTGTCGCTCGTATCTTCTGCGACACCCACACATACCAGCTAACTTGAAACAGTTCTGCTCCATCATAAATTCAACTTAACACTGTGAACACTGCCGGAGGTGAACTGTTACCAGCAGGTGAAAAGAAACTCCCCTTCAAGGGTTAGAATATTCCTGAGCAGCAGTCTTCTTTTTCTTTTAGGGCTGTTTGACAGCTTCGATGGCGCCTAGGTACAAATGCTGGACAACTGCTATAGTGCTAATAGGTAGAAACAGCAAAACCACAGCCCTAATGCAATCCAGTGAGACTTGCATCAATTCATTCTCAAGGCCAACGATTTTCTGCTATTCACTGTGAACAGTGGTCAATGAGGCACACATACTTTTCAAAGAGCTTTGCAGACGTCTATACTTTTTTGTTGTTGCAGTGGATGACTCAAGACGGCAGTCATGCAGTTTTGAAGCACCTCGGCCTTCAAGCGGAGGTGATTCAAATACTTCAAATACTCTCAACGCCAAGAAGTGAAAGCGTTGCGGTTCCTGAAAAGCTCACCCAAAATGCAACCGAATCCTGTCCTTGGCATGCTTGCTGCTAGTGCACACCCCTTCATTGAATGGAAGCATTCTGCTTAACAACCGTTAAAAAGCAGGGCACATTCATCCAGGCTAAAGATATTGATGAGCATGTAGTCCGTCAGACAGATTGTGTTAGAAAAACTAGCCACCCTATTTACGAGGTGTCTCCTGACAGGAAGAGTACCAGAGTCTTAGAAGAATGCTAACATCATCTTAATACATAAGGAAGAGGATGAGAAGGACTTGAACTGCAGGCCGATCAGCCTGCTCTCTGTAGTATACAAGCTATTTACAAAGGTAATCGCTAACAGAGTTAAGAAAACATTGGAATTCAATCAACCTAAGAAGAACCACGATTTCGAACAGGCTACTCAACAATTGACCACATTCATACTACCAATCAGATAATAGAGAAATGCTCAGAATACAACGAACCCCTATACATAGCCTTCATTGATTACGAGAAGGCGCTTGATTCAGTATAAATATCAGCAGTCATGCAGACACTGCAGAATCAGGGCGTCGATGAAGCATTTATAAACATCCTGGAAGAAATCTGCAGGGGATCAACTGCTACCATAGTGCTTCATAAAGAATGCAACAAAATACCAATCAAGAAGGGTGTAAGGCAGGGGGATAAATCTCCCCAATGCTTTTTACCGCGTGCTTACTGGAGGTTTTCAGAGGCATAGAATGGAAACAGTTAGGGATAAGAGTTTATGGAGAGTACCTTAGTACCCTGCGCTTCGCCGATGACATTGCATTGCTGAGTAACTCAGGGGACGAATTACAACTGATGATTACGGAGCTAGACAAGGAGAGCATAAAGGTGGGTCTTAAAATTAATCTGCAGAAAACGAAAGTAATGTACAATAACCTCGGAAGAGGGCAGTGCTTCGAGATAGGTGATAGTGCACTTCAAGTTGTAGAAGACTATGTCTACTTAGGACAGGTAATAACTGCAGAGCCGAACCACGAGACTGAAGTAACTAGAAGAATTAGAATGGGGTGGAGTACATTTGCACTCTCAAATCATGACAGGTAGATTGCCGCCATCCCTATAGAGGAAGGTGTATAACTGCTGTATCTTGCCAGTACTTAGCTACGGAGCAGAAACCTGGAGACTTACAAAGAGGGTTCAGCTTAAATTGAAGACGACGCAGGGAGCAATGGAAAGAAAAATGCTAGGTGTAACCTTAAGAGACAGGAAGAGAGCAGAGTGCATTAGGGAACAAATGGGGGTTAAGGATATTATAGTTGAAATCAAGAAGAGGAAATGGACATGGGCCGGGCATATAGCGTGTAGACAGGATAACCGCTGGTCATTAAGGTAACTAACTGGATTCCCAGAGAAGGCAAGCTGGTTAGGGGGAGACAGAAGATTAGGTGGGCAGATGAGATTAAGAAGTTTGCGGGTATAAATTGGCAGCCGCAAGCACAAGACCGAGCTGACTGGCGGAACATGGGAGACGCCTTTGTCCTGCAGTGGACGTAGTCAGTCTGATGATGATGATGATGATGATGATGTAGTCTGTCAAAATGTGCCTTAGCTTTCCAAGTTTTCAAGATTCTGTGTTAGTTATGTTGCCACTGGCATCTTCTACAGTTACGGTCATTGTGATAAACACCATGTTTCGCACCCTTTAGCCAGCTCATTCCTCGCACTAACTTGTCGCGGTTCAGCTATGTACGCATTAGGTGGTGACTTCTCTTGGCTTGAATGCAAGGAGCATTCTACTCGACAAAGTAAGAACAGCGTGTGTCTGCTTGTCCGGTGACGGCAGCGGGTATCTATCGGCGGGAAGATGCTACTCAAAGGCAGAAAATGCTTTCTGCAACCAATAGGGTCAACGGCAACTCAGGGCATCTGCCAAGTTGTGTTTCTCATTCGCAAAAAAGGCGATATGTGTTTTCCAACTTTAGTCGCTGGCATGTCATAGGCGCGTTCACTGACTAGTTAATTCATATTTTTCATGAAAGGCCGGTTGCTACGGGAATGCGGTTTTGCCTTGAAGTTGCGTCTTCCCTTGAATCGGTATCCGTTGCCGTCAACAGACTGACGGGCACTCGGTGTTATTCATATGGCCAATCGCTTCTCAAAAGTTTCCTTAGCTAAAGAGTATACATATTACACTATGGCCATGGAGCAAAAAAAGAAAAAAGGCCTTCTGGATAAGTAAAAGTCTAATGAAAAGGTTTTTTTGTTTTTTTTTCCTTGGCAGCTATGGCCCCTTCCCAGTGGTGCTTCCTCCGCATTTGGAAAAAGTGAACCTTAAGAAAAACAAAATTTTGCAAGGGACTCCTTTTTTTTGTTAAACACAAACGACCAGACAGGTGAACCTAAGAAAGCATAAAGAAAAAGTCACCGTTTCACCACAAGAGCGAAGGAATGAATGCGAGAGAAACAACTTGGAATATAATGCTGAGAACGACAAGCAGATTGAAACGTGCAGCGCGCTGCTCACGCACAAATGATGCATGAAAACAACACACACAGAATGAAAGCGAGCTAACAACGTAACAACATAATGTGCTGCTTAAACAAAAACAAAGTTGTTATACCTCGCTGTGTATGAAAAGCGTGCTCTTTTCACAAACGGGGCCCGGCAACTAACGAAATCATTCCAGTGAAAGCCAAAGGTACACGATTCTTCTCACCAAAGCATAAGCGCGAGCACACAAGCATCTAACCCCCCCCTCCCCCCAATTGTGGGGCGAAGTAAGCGTGAGAAATAAGCGCGCATCAGCGCATCGCAAGGAGCTGGGCATCAAGCATGAGTGACTTTTCTTTTTTTTTTTCGTGAGTGTTCATATATATATATATATATATATATATATATATATATATATATATATATATATATATATAGATAGATAGATAGATAGATAGATAGATAGATACGTATACATATACGGTCAATGACGGCGTCGGCGGCAAAAAGCCAGTCGAGACTGTCCATATAATTGCTATCGCAATAAAATTATTTATTATTAAACTGTAGTGTGCCAATTATCACAAGTTAAGGTGACTCAATGTGGACAAAAAAGCACCCTTTCCTTCAATGGATCCTAGGCCACAACCTTTGAATTACCCATATAAAGCTATACCGATTAAAATATGGCAAAAGGCACTCCCCCATCCCCTCTGTTGAGTATTTCTGTGCATGCAATACCTGCGAGTGTCAGGCAGCGCCACTTGTAGCCAAGGAAGCGTGAATAAAAGCCTTTTTTATCCAGACGGTATCACCTGGCACATCTTTCCACAAGGTGGCAGCTGACCAATAAGCTCTCACTTGCTACCTAAAGGCATTAAAAGGTTCACGAAACGAAAATGAAGCTGCCTAGTTACAACATTTTCTCCTTACAAAGATGAAGCTGCCAGGTTATTATTTTCTCTGCTTCAATGAGGATCAGATATGCCAATTATGAAATACTCCAGCGAATTATCCAGTCTACTACAGGGGCAGATCCAACCACCTATATTATAAGGGGCGGCTGCCTAAAGTAACACTGGAGCGGGGGACGTAGTAAGGACTTTTTTGTTTTTAATAGCAGAAAAAACCCTTCAAAGCATATATACTGTTAACGTGTGTCCACAGATTTCACTAATTTGTCTTAATTTGTGATAGCAGGTGGACTACGACCACTGAAGCCGTACAGTTTCATACAACACCTAGAGAGGAATTTGGCACTGCGATCCTGTACCATCATGGCAGTTATGGGAAGTACAGGCTTCGGACTGGATCACGTTAGCCAACGAACTGTCTACGGATCTTTTTCTACAGTT
Source organism: Rhipicephalus annulatus (assembly GCA_013436015.1). Lineage (NCBI taxonomy): Eukaryota > Metazoa > Arthropoda > Arachnida > Ixodida > Ixodidae > Rhipicephalus > Rhipicephalus annulatus. Next base: position 246,698 of record WOVY01001811.1, on the reverse strand, counting down.
TCAGTTTTGTTCTTCGCGTAGTGTGGGTAGTTGGGTGGGTGCAAAGGACTGAAGCTGCGCCTTTGTTGTTCAAAGAAGCTGAAAACTGCTAGGCCTCTGAATTTACTGCAATGCTGGAGCTTTATAAGTCCCGTTTGACTGTTTAAACGAAGCATCGTCTACTTACCACGTCGCATAAATGTAGCGTCCCATGCCAGTGCAGAATATTACATCGAGTTCACATTTGTTGTTAGTGTGTCTTGCCAAAGCTCGTTGAAATCAACTGCAAAAGGACGGCAACGCGAAGTAGACGCACGGCCCCTCTTTTTGACTCGACTTCGCAACAAAACGAGAGGTGCGTTGGGGGCAGACCACTTGAACAGACGCACCTGGCATCGCAGCAGACGAAACCTCAAGTGTTTCTCACTTAATACTGTGCTTCTATTTTCATAAATAGATATTGCGTACTTTCGAGGGCAAAACAAGAATGTTTGTTTTGAAATGTTGTAAAGAATAATTCATTACACCTTGATGCTAAATCTGGAACACAATGGCAGAGCGATCCATACCCTGGTGGTTAAATTTGTCCAGGTTTCACTTCTACTGCCTAGTCCCAAAAATCTCTTTCATTAAAGTTTGCAGACAAAAAAATGAAACTAGTTTGAATTAGACATAACCTTATATCACTTTGTTTTACACTCAGCAAACAAGTGTCGTGAATCTCAAGAACGTGATTCATCCTAAGCAGATCCGAAGCCTGTACTTACCTTAATTAACATGGGGGTACAAGTACCGCTGAAGGAGCCCTCGTCGACACTAGCGACAGATTCCCCCTCTAGGTATTATTGTATCAACTCTAAAGCTGAAGTGAAAAGGGGTGCTGACATAGACTATGAGAAGGGGGGGGACTGCTCTTACTGGCCCCCCTCTGGATTCGCCACCGCTCTACTATAGGTAGCGGCTCCATTTAAAATCGCAGTTTTTTCTGGCTCCTACACGACCGTGCAGCCCCCCTACCGGCCACCATAGGCACTAACATGCAATGTCAGTGAAACGTCATGGTAAGAGAAGTAATAAACAGACGGTTAGCTTTTTTTTTTTTGCTCCGAAATGATGGATGTATAGGAATCTAGGCAAGAAAAAAATAACAATTTTAACACTCTGAGCTTTGTATTCTGAAAAAGTACGAGTGATCTGCTTAGTTTTGCTTTCAAGTACATCTGAGTTCCGTCATCTGTTGCCTTCACTAGCTCTGCGCAGAGTCACGGTGTTTTTTTTAACTGGTTTAGAGTGTGTCACTGATGTAGACTGTGCTTAGAGTGTGTCATCAGACAGTGCCGCACAACTTGCCAAAGGGGAAACAACGTTCGTGATAGCTTTGCAACGTCACAGTCAAGATGCAATGATGCTACGAACCTCAGTCAACTATGGCTACGCAAACATTGCTGCATCGCCATCTTTTGTCGGCCAAGGATCTTTCACTGGCCGACATTAAAGTGACGTCACCTGTATAGTTGAGGAGCATGTGAGTGGGGAATCGAAATTGTCTTTTTACAGCTATTAAATAAACCCAGACGGTGAAACCAGTCAAGGTATAATATTGAATGTACGACCAAGATTCTTTATACAGATACAACTGAAAATTTTCGAAAACCAATTCATAACCCTTTCAAGTCTGCTGGGACAAGTCCTTGATATGAAAGAAGGGAACTCTGAGGTTAAAGGAGTGGTGCCACCAAATTTGTGGCATGCGTGTTCTTTGCTGTAAGCAAGTCCTTCCACTCCAAGAAGCATGATACACGCACCATGATTTGTGCATTTTCGCTAAATAAATTATTTTGCTCTACTTTCTCGGTTTCGTTTTCCCGGCGCCAAGTTGGGCAGTGACTCCAGCTCCAAGAAGCATGATACACGCACCAATATTTGTGTATTTTTGCTTAATATTTTAATATTGCTCTACTTTCTCGGTTTCGTGGCGCCAAGTTGGGCAGCGACGTCGATGCATAGGTGACTTAGTCACGTGACCACACAAGGCTGTGCTGAGTTTGGTCTGCTCTCACACACACATGCCACACAAGCACCAGCAAAACACTGAATGTCTTCGCAGGTTTCATTGCGTAGCACTTAGCCAAGAGGCAATCGAAACTAGGTGAGTAGTACAGCAACCGATGCTTTGATGCTTTGCTGGTACGTTAGGTACGCTCATTTCGATGATGGCGGAGGTCACTCACGTCACTACAGATCTGGTGTGACGTCAAGACAATTGCCGCTGCTTCTTTTATTCTGAAACGTCAGTGTTGCTGCGCAAGCGATGGGACTAGATCATGAGAGTGAGCATTCAGCTACACTTTTAGAAGTGAATTAAATTATATTCTACACATTTGTAGTGTCCGACCCTTCGTGAGGAGAGTCCTTGCATACAGAGAAAACCCACAACAGGCTTGGGATAGCCTCGAAATTCGGTAGCATCACCCATTCAAGAGCTGTGTATTTAACCCTCAATGCTACAAATGTTTAGAACTTCCCAATCCTGCCTCTTTTTTTTTTTCTCTTTCTCTTCACAGCTTTTCGTGTCACGTTTGCTGTACGATAGTCGAAGACTAACCTGCACCCGGTTGTTCTTGCTGTCTCCAATGAAAATGCAGCGGTCCGTAGCACTTATGCCAGACGGCTCAAACACCTTTCCATATTCCTTGCCCTTGGTGCCAAAAGTAGACACCAATGCTCCCTTCATGTCGGTCTTGTACATGCAGCTCAAGCCTGCAGTAGTGGAAAAGGTGCAATTTTGCACAATGCTCTCACTGAAATTACAGTATCTTCATTTCATGCAAGTATGGCACTGCAGAGTGAAGCATCACAGCAACTTTACATTCAGTGCAAGCTGTGGCAAAAGAAGAAAAAAGAAGAAAAGCAGAGGCCGCACGTGCCTTCATATATTGTATATTCCTTTCGAAACAGTATGCACATCTGAGAATGCATATAGATTTTGCCAGTTGTAGTTGGAGAGGTAGTAAAGAAAAGCAAAAGACTATTACGCTCTAGGTGAATCAAACCTCCTATGAAACCAGTTTAGTGTACTGCATGTAGCTGCTTTGGGTAGAAGCCTGCAGACATTTTAAAGAACATCTGACGTGCTGCTAGCAAGAGAAATGGTAAAAGATTTCTTTTTCGTTTCCTTGATCATAATGCTTCCAGTCAAAAGTTGACCTGAGCCTGTTTCCTTCGAGTCTGTGATCTAATTCTCTTAACACAATTGTGCAATGCGATCTCCTGCACAATAAATATGTCATCACTCCACAGTTGATGTGCTCCATAGAATTGCATACAAAGCAGAATCCTACTACTTCAGCATTCTTGCAACAAGGTGTCTAGAGCGTTGATATATGTCACTGGCAATTTGGCGCCCTCATCCACAGACCCCCCATGTTTTGAACATTGTAACTTCACCACATGGCAGTAATCACCATCAATATTGCACACATTTGGCACATTCTTGTCAGAAAATGAAATACTAAGATGTTAGAAATGTTGAGTACACAATACTGAAATGGACTGACCCCAAGCATTACCACCTTTGCGACTGATTTGTGCAAAGCAAAAAAATAAAATGGCACTGTGTCGATGACCACAGTGGCGGAGAAATCTAGCTCGGCATTGCTCGACTTGCCACATGTGCAGTGAACACAGTAGCTTGTAAGCTGCTCCTTCCGATAGTGGGATAAGCAGTGCTTGTTACCCCAAGCCGGAGCATGTGCTTTCACAAGATAAGTATTTATTTGAGTTATTTTAACATCGAAGCTGTTAGAGCTATTCATATGTCATATGGTGTGAACATTAATAATAACATATGGGGTTTCATGTCCCAAAACCACGACATGATTACGAGACGCCTTAGTGGAGGGCTGTGGTGTTCTTCAACGTGCACTCACATCACACAGTACACGGGCCTATACCATTTTGCCCCCTTTGAAATGTGATTGCCGCAGCCGGGATAAAACCTCCTACGGTGTGAACAGAAACTCGGCGCAGCTAGTCTTTGCCACGTTCAGCCTAGTTAAGGGGAGACGCCACTCGAATATATTTTTTAAATTATTATCCCTAGAGCAATGAAACTTGAGCTGTTTATAGAGCTTTTTATGCTGATTTCAAATTTTTGATTAGTTTTCTTCCAAGTCGCATACTTTTAGTTCTGCAACATGGCAAAGTGAGAGCCTTAATCATTTTGTCCTCCCCATTTTCCATCACTAAACTTCCATAGTTTTTTACCATTGATATTTAATTATGTTTTAAATAATGTGTAGAATGCAGAAAACTAATTAGGAAGTGCATACAAAATACGTAAGAGACGTGAAAATGTCCATATTTTTCTTACTCTTGTAATATTTACATAAAATTATTATTATATAATAAAGTATAGAAATTTAAACAAGATAATTGAATTTTCATTACTTTAGAAAAAACTTGGGCAAAATTTCATGCAGATCTGAGCACCAGAGGTACCCCCCCAAAAAAAGGGGCACATAGAAAAAAAACAAGATCTGTGTTTTGAGAAAAATGTGTTTTAAAGATAAAATTGAATGTTTAATTTATGAAAGATGTGATTAAGTGCAATAAAATTTGCAAAAAGAAAAATCCTTGTAGTGGCCACTGCTACTAAAATGCGCCAGCACCATAAGTTCATCTTTCACGGCTCTTTCGAGCTGACTCCTCATAGACATTTAGCTCACAGACAGGGCCATGAAATGCTTGCCAAACTTCTGCTTTATCTAGTAGAACCTTGTGCTGACTGCAAAATAGGGAGATGTGTGATAGGTCTTGGAAATCTAAACAAAATGCAGTGTCGAGAGACACAACAGTAACGATGGCATTGTGGCTATTGTGGCCGCGTCTGTGCCACGTATAGTGGTAATAATGGCAATGTTGTCCCAACTAACTTCCCTCACTGTGAGCTAGCTCCTTCAACTTCGCAAGATTGGCACATATGACATACATTGCCACATCACAAAATTTCTGGCTGATGGCTGTGAAATACTTATGATGCACTGGCTTTTGCAAGCCAAGAATTTATTTATTTATTTATTTATTTATTTATTTATTTATTTATTTATTTATTTATTACAAGTACCTACATCGTCCATTGGGCATTGTTGTAGGGGGTTACAGTAGAAAATAGAACACAAAAAAGCAAAATGAAAGGCAAATAAATCGTGCCTTACAGTATACAGGAAAATCAACACTTGTAGTACAGCATTAGAACAAAAGTACAAAACACAGGATTATACAACGAAAGCAGTTATTATACTTATAAAAAACAACAACCAAGAGAAGTACAAAGCCAACGTTAAATATATGGGTTATCTCAGCAGCTCAAAATGCTGTTTCAATGGCTGTTAGGAAATTAGAATCTGAGAATATTGGTATTTTTAGCGCATTCCAGTCACTAATAAAATTTGGAAAGAAAGAGTATTTATGGACATTCAATCGACAGGTATATTCTCTAATTTCATATAAGAAATTGCCGCAAATCGTGACCAGCTGCTTGTAGCCCATTCCTACAGAGCCCGCCGCCACAACAGCTTTCACGTTGACAGCAGAGCTATTGGGTGAGTTACGGCTTTTTTCATCCATAATGGAGATAAACGCACTGTAGTTTAGCTGCGCTGCTCACCGAGACATGAACTCTGCGGCAAGCAGGCTTCACAGCACATACAGGTGCGCAGCAGCCAATGGCGACCCCCTATTCGTACCACGTGATTTCAAAGCCTGCCATAGCATTCGAAAAACATGGCAAAAGTATGCTTATTTTTGTTATTTTTAGCACTTCAGCAGTGCAAGAAACCGTCGTTCTTTGAAGAGTGAGGTTCGGCTCTTCACCTTATGCGATTGACAATGGCGAGCGGCGGCGCATTATCAGTGGAAAGGTGCTCGAAGACTGCTCACTTTCGTTCTTTTAACAGCCACTTTGTGCTCCTTACACGCAATTTTGAAGCATTTCCAGTTGAGCCTTGCATACATATTTTTCTTTTTTTTTTTCAGAGCAGTATAGGTACTCATAATAGATGAAAACAAAAAATCGGTATTTTTTTAGAAAACTCAAATTTTTCAGCCCGCATCTCACCTTAAAAGTTGGACGGGCCAAGTTGAGCCAAGTTAAGTACGTATAGCAGGTGTGAGGCAACCGAAATTCAAATGGGGGCAGCTTGTTCAGAATCTAAATTTTGATTAAAAAAAAAGAACCTTGATTTGGAATAGTTAGCAACATTTAATGTCATCTTAGAAGCTTGAAAAAAAAAAATTTGTAGCACCCTCAGGGTAAGTAAATATTTTCATCAGCTTAGAACAGAATACACAACACCGAAACAGCCTCTGGAGAAGGCTGCTTTAACAGCCAGTTGTGAACTACATTACCTTTTTACATACCACACAACTTATAGCCTGAGTAACAAACAACATGTAAAATAATTACAGGTTCTGTCAACTATGTTCCCTTCATAAGCATTTGCCAAAAAAAAAACTGATAAGGCATCACACTTCTAAAAAATAAAAAAATCGATAGCACAAGAATTCTAGTTACATAGCAGTAGGCTTTTGCTTAGGATCGGTAATAAGATTTAGCAGACTACTGCTATGGCTTTTTGTAGGTCTCCTACTATTTAGCTCATCATGCTTCCCCACAGCTTCCAGCTGGTCAGTATAACTTTTTGGTCAAAAGGAAATCCCGATAACCACCTTCAGCTATGTACTCTGCCACGACGTTGACATAGCGTCCAGTACGCTATTTATTTATTTATTTACAGTACCTTACAGAGCCCTCGAGGAGCATTGTGTAAGGGGGGCGGTACAGATAATATGTTAGAAAAATATACATGTATATCTACACATACATAGGCAAATATTGAATATAATAGAAAATGCAGTTCAACTTATGAACATGTAAGCAAAATACATACTAGAAAAGTGAGTTACAGTATGTGAAGGTGAAATACAAAAAAAAAATATTATGACAGTAACTACAACCTAGCAATAGTGCAAAAACATCGGCAACAGTCCTATAAACACTGATGATTACGAAGATGCGATAGAGCAGTTTTTGGTGCATAAGTATTTTTTAAGAGTATGATAGAACTTTGTGTGGTCTTGTTCTGACGCGAGATCATCTAGCAAATCATTACACAAACGAATAGCTTGTGGAAGAGCCGACTAGTTGAAAGGGTATTGCCGTACATGCGTGATAAGCTAAAGGTGTTATGTAGTCTGCTCGAAGTTCGATGTACTAGATTAAGGTGAACAGATGGCATCATGCTGGTGTGGATGAGTTTGTGAAATAGTGATAAAAGGGAGATGCCGCGGCGAATTTTCAGTGGCTCGAGTGCAAGGCTATGTTTAATCTGTGTTAAGCTGGGCGGGTAGCTGTAATTACGCGCTATGAATAGACTAGCTCTGTTCTGTATACATTCTAACTTATCTATGAGGCTATAGCTATGTCAACCATGCTTTCGATAGGCGATAACAAAAGCGCGCTGCACTGCCGTTTGCTGCCGCGTTGTGCAGAACAGCCATCAAGAGTGTCTCGTCAAAACACGCGCGTATGGTACCGCAAGTGCTGTGCAATTTTAAGCACATTGCATGCTTTTTATTAGAGGACAACACAAACATGCTTCCCATTGGTCCGATACTGCTTTCTCGTGCAAAACTACTACAGCATCCTAGAGAAGCATCGCATGCAGGAAGACAGTTGTTGCCGCAGTGAAGCAATAAGACACTGGCCTAACCCATGGATGATTTGACATGTAACGGTAGAAGCAAAAGTGCACTTTGGTGATAACATGCAGCATCGAGGCGAGAACCACAGCGAACGGAGGGACAAGCTTTGCACAACAAAGAACATGAGAGTAAACCCCACTATGAATGCCACTTGATAGTTTTTTTTTCCCTTAAGCAACCATATTGTCAGGACACCCCCTAGCGAGTAGAAGCGGCACGCTCAGGACACAGCAGCCCATTTTTGGTGGGTCATGCATACACTCAAACCTCATTATAACAAAGTTGCATCGTACAGGAAAATAAAGTTATATAAAAAAAGACATTATAAAGGTTTATTCTAACGCTATCTATCGCAAGACTATTTTTCATTTACTTCGTTATAAATCTTATTTCGTCATATCTGAGTTCTTTATATTGCCGCACTGAATATGCAGCACCAAGAGAACAACGAAGAGAACGCACAGCGAGAGAGAAAGACGAGGTTCTAATCCGATCAGTTTGCCAGTGCTCTGGTACAATTAAAGCGAGTTGTCCAGTATTCAACTGCTGCTGTTTCGGCAGCAGCAATATCGAGGTTTGAGTGTATTTGCAACAGCCCAGAGTAGATTATGACGGCACTATGGGAGCCTTCATTAAAAAGGTGCATAGAAAAAACATACTTGGGCGCATTTATGGCCCCTGTTCACAAAGCAACCTTAGTACTCATGTTTAACCCTTTTTACCTTTTTGGGCAGCATAAGGCATTTCATAGAGAAATATTATACTTACGTGTTCTTCAAACATCTCATTTTCTCGATATCCCTGGTGCTGCTAGACACTGCTTGGAAAATGATGTCAACTCAGCCTCTGCCCTCTACTGAGGCAAACGATGGGGATCAAATTTTTTTCATTTTAAGGCTTCTTTACAGAAGTTTGGTGCAATTATTGCAATTTTTATGTTTTTGAAGCAGCGTTGAGAAAAAACGAAGTTGTATTAAATGTGCAATATATGCAGCTGTCCTACCCCAGGGATAAGCCATGCCTAATTAAGCCTGAATAAGCTTAATATTCCCAATGATAGCAACCATAATGAAGTTCAATTAAGACTACCTGTTTCAACATACCCAAGCTTTCCTTTACCTTATTAAGCCATATTAGTCGATTTGACTATGGCGTCAAGGTCGAGTATAATTCATTAGTGTTCAGAATGACTAATTGATACTAATTCAGTAATGCATGAGTGAACCAAGCTCAACAGAGATACTTGAAATACATGTGGCCCAATAAAGCTAATTTATTCTGATTAATTGAATCCAGTGTAACCTAACATTGGCTTGTGATCGAATGACGGAGACTCGATCAATTCGAATCCTTGAAGAGCCGTAATCAATACGATAGCAATCGACAGTACATTGATGCAAACTGACAATAGATCAGTAGCCAAATTTAGCAATAACTTTAATTGTGTAAATTAGCAAAACCTAGCAACAAGATGGTGTAAATTAGCAAAACCTAGCAACTTAGCATAAGCCTGCAATAACTTGATCAAGCTAGGACTAGCTAAGAAACCAACAGCTCCACTGAGTGGCCTAGTGCTACGTTTTTGTTTTTGAGAACTGTAGCAGAATGCGAAAGGGTTCATGTTTTGCTGCAGTTAGATACAAATGTGGCATATCAGCAACATTTTTTAACATCTCGTGCTCTTTAAGGAGTCCATAAACAGCCTCTGATAATTTTTTTTTAAGATTTCAAATAAACACGTGCATCGTGTGCAGAATGCCGTTGCAATCAACGATTCTACACATGGCAGCGCTAGGAGCCGCTGGCGTGCCACAAATTCCAAAAAAAAGCAATCCCTCCTTTTTTCCAAGCCTCCGCGTGATGTGCTGTTCCATATCTCTGACGCACTGAGCCAAATATGCTTTGATTGGTCGAGCAAGAGCCTACGACTTCCAGTCAGTCTGCAAGCAACTGTCCGCGCTGCTTGTTGTTGTTGGTTGTGTTGCCTGCATGCGTGCACTTCATCTCGTGCGGAGGTTGTCTGGAACGGCGTGTCCCTGTAGGGGTCCGTAACGTTGGCGATCCTTTGAAGGCACGCGCGCAACGCAGGGTCCATACCGACACGATTACAGCAGCCATAGTTCGCCAACAAGCACGCAGAAACGACGCAATTGATGGATTGGACGGTCAGAGTCGCGCCAACCGGAAGTAGACGGTGTTTCAAATAGCACGTCAGCGATGACGTATGAACTGCAAGATTGGAAGGGGTAAAGGAGGGGCGCTCGGCGAGAGGGCAAAACGGCTTGGGAGAGGATACCAGCGGAGGGATGTGCAAGAAAAAGCGAAATGAGTGATTGCCATGGTTTCGATAATCAAATGCATGTTACTCCACTATTACTGCACCAGTTCGAAAAATTCTCACGGATCCGTGTTGCTCGTACACTCATGCACAATTTGAATTTCGACCTCTGGATGGTTTACCGGCCCTTTAATGCACACTTAAATTCAAGTACATAGTCCTCTAGCATCTCGCCACCATCGAAACACAGCTGCCACAGTCGGGATTTGATCCAGTGACCAGCGGGTGATCATCATCCGTAGCACTGATGGCTAACTAGAGTTTAAACTTACCCAGGTCAGAGACAAAGATGTGGTTGTCGTACACATCCATGAAGCGGCACTTGGAGCCAGAAGGTCGTGAAGGCGAGAGTGGTTCATATGCAACACACTGCTCAAAGTTTCCTGATGCGCTGAAGCACCGCAGCGTTGGCACAGAATCACCAAGAGAAAGGGTGAACAAATTTTCTTCTCCATGTAATGCGAGGCCTGTAATGCAAGGAATAGCAACACTTAGGTGAGCGGCCACAACGAAAGTGATCCACAAAGGCTAAACTATGTAAATACAAACAAGGCAGGATGCCTTATGAACATAACTCGAGGAATAGCATTAATGAAACTGTTCTCCAAGAGGCTTCGACTTTTACGACACCAAAGATAACTTTTCGCCCATCCTCTGTTTCTTCCAAGCATAACATTTTGCACATTAAGCATGCTACTTTTCTTTCTTAAAGCAATCAACACCAATTGGAATATTATAGAACCAAGGAGAGGTCAATGAAACATGTACAGTAAAAGCTCGTTAATACAAACTTACAGTATTCGAACTGACACCCTAGTTCCAGCAGCATAGCCCTGTGTATTGCTACGGGAAAAAACTCCTAAAAATTCGAACACATCTGTATTCCTGATGGTAAATTCAAACTTTTCAAGAGCTTACAGGTGATGCGTACCATCATTAAACTACACTACACATTAAACATATTCTCATGCACCCTGCACACTGCAGGCAGTTACACTGAAAATTATTCTGCTAAGCCATAACAGGGCACCTGGCTTGTCTTAATTGGAAGAATAACGTATGCTTCTGCACACGCCACGCATAGAACCATCCTTCCTCCATTGCTTGTTATGTGGGCGCTGTTTTCATGTCTGTTTCATTGGTGAACACGCCTTGGTGAACTCACATGATCTACGCATACCGATTCTTTAGTCATGTTTGTTCACAATCTACCTTATGAAAGTTATGACAAGCCAGCAGAATCACAGATGCTGCCATAGATTAGGAGTGCTTGAAGCAGCCCCTCTAGACAGAGCTAGTCTTTCAGAAAGCAACTGTCAAGTGAGTACAGAAAAACGTTCTGAGCACAGTAGTAGCAGAAGCGCTGTATCCTCGAGTATATTAAAGGTGGCAGCACAGTTCTGTGAAAGCTCGCCGAGATTACCAAGATACAAAGTAGAGCAGCTTCTGGTACTACGGGCAAATTTCTCGCTTCTTGAAAGCCACTCACCATAAGGCCTGCTCAGGCTGCTCTTTCCAAGCGCCCGAATGAACTCTCCGTGTTTGGAGAAGTAGTATATGCAGTGGTCATCCTTCACTGCATACGACTCGTCCTTGAAGGCAACAACTGCTGATGGACGCCGAAAGCACTCCGATGATTTAGCTGGAAAAGTATTGGGCAATTAGAAACGGGCAACAGCATGTTTAATGAACATTCAGCTTCTCTCACAACAGCAAAAAATGGGCTTATTGCAAAAGGTTGTAGCAATGCTTTCTAACCTGATACCCCACCTGATCTTTCACATGCAATGGCAGAAAAAAAAAAGAACATGAAATGTGCTTACAAAAACGTAAATTCAACGTATTTTAGGGTTTAATATGTAAAATAATTAGGCCTACATGCTTCTGGAGTTATCTTTTCTGCAAATTTAGGGGGCGTTTTTGCAGTTTTTTTTGTATTATTTGGTGTTTATAGAAACTTATTTTTCATAAATCCCAAATTTTTCAAATTTATTCTGGTGCAAGTATGACACTGATAGGAGTTTATTATTTGTGATGCCTGAATTCTTTAGAAGTCAGAGTTTATTTTTGCATTATTCTCAGTACTCCCATATTTTAGGTGACATGATACCTGAACATGAGAAGATCGGAACACAAAGTGTATTTCAAATGCTGGAACGCTTGAACACACAGGCACATACACATATAAACAGTAGTACTTGAATACAAAACACCTACACTCGTGCTTATCACTACCTTAAAACTCGCTATAGACACAAGCATACTTTACAAGGTGCGAATATTCGATATCGTATGGCAGACCTCAGTGCCAGCTGGTGACCGTATATCAAGATTTCTTCATCTTGCGCTTCCGAGGACCTCACATATGCCGACTTCGCCTGCTCTGTGCACAGGCCCTTTGATAAATATGCAATGGGTGCCATCTAGGATGTGCTATTGACGTGAGGTAATGTTTGCATCAGCCAAACTGGCCAATGTATCAGTGACCGCTTAGAATTCATCCTGAACTTCACTTTGAAACAACAGTAGGCATCTAGGATGTGCTATTGACGTGAGGTAATGTTTGCATCAGCCAAACTGGCCAATGTATCAGTGACCGCTTAGAATTCATCCTAAACTTCACTTTAAAACAACAGTAGGCACGAACAAAAGAAAGGAAGACGAACGACACTGCACTCGCTCTCAATTTTATTGAAGAATTGCAAGGCATGTATATCTGTCAAGTATGAAAACCATGACATGCGCAAGACACGAAGATACCTACATCAAGGCAGCATTTCCAAAACTACATGTAATCGAGATGGAAAAGGATAAACGAATTCCTTGCATCTTTCCGTCTTGCAGATGTAGATGGTGGTTTCTGTAGGTACTCATTCATTCGGACTCGGTTATTTTCAACTTGGCTAAATGGAACCGACGCTTTGGTACAGCACACCCTTGCGTATTCCCATAAACTATCGATAATTCGAAGGTGTCGGTATTTACGATTAATCTGAACTGGCAGGCCGTGGTTTCACCGGCCCAGATTCATTGCAGTGTTGTAAAAACAAACCAAACGAAATTTACCAGAGATGCAAAGCAACAAAACAGCAGCATTTCACAGCAAATGATAATTTGGCCACTACGCTAGAGCTTTTGGGCAAGCTGGAAATAACGCTGATGGGGTCCTGACAGAAGCAATGCAAGCTGATGCAAATTACTAAATACCTTAAATTTTCGTTGCATTAACTTTGCCATGTAAATGAAAGCGTTTTGAAGCATAAATAACATCCCATTTATCAACATCAAGGCTCACTGCTCGCAGCGTGAATTGTTACGACTGACTCTAAGAAATCTTTTGGCAGGTGTCATTGTTTGTGAACCTGTTAGTCAACAGTTCGGACGGAGGCACAAAGCGCCGCATTTTCCCGGAGGTGGCTAATGACCGCGCCAGGGCCGTACCCAGGAATTTTTCTCGGGAGGGGGGGGGGGGGGGGGGTTGTTGCGTGTAGAACGGCCGACATTTTCCAAGATTTATACTGGCTTATTTTCGTGAATAAAACCAAGTACATCACTTACTTGTAATAATTCGATGGTACTTTTTCAATTATTTGTACCCAAATAAAGAAATTGGTATGTCAACCTCAAATTCTGGTTAAAGCAAGAAATAAGTTTGGACAATAGCACCACCAAAGCCGGGGACACCGCGACCAATGGCTCCTGATGAAGTAACACAATGTAACCGCGGTACAAAAACGGTATGTATGTGTTACAAGCTGCCACTCTAGCGTCGCCAGCGCGAAGTCGGCGACGGGAATGGCAGCAGGTTAGGTCGTTTCGTACGTAAGCAGAGACAGTGAAGAGATCAGAGACGTATGCGGGGAAAAACAAAACTCTAGTGATATTGCAGCACTGCAGAGGAATCTAGTACAACACTTAATACCAACTGACAAAATACATATAAAATCAATAAATCAGCTTACAAGAGAGAAGTATTACAAACTACACAAAACTAACCAACAATAAAACTACAGATGAGAAAGTCCGAAGGTATAAACAGGTGAAGGGATACCTGTGATGACCGGCAGCGTTGAGTCCACGACGATCGGATGCGAGAGGTCAGAGAGAGTTCTAGCACAACTGCGATGTCGGCGGTGTTGCAGCGCTGGTGTTTCCGGGAGGCTTGTGCTTGAAGCCGATCTCGGGCAGGTTAAGCTTACTCGAGATTCAAGTACCGATGCCTACGTTACAGACGTTAATTTTGCGTCACAACTAGACGAATGGCTAAGTTTAGGTGGCCAGCCAACACGGAGCCACAACCACTTAAGGGATACTTCTTGATCTCCTTCTACACCATGTTGGTCAGCAACTAGACTGCTTAGCAAGGCGAAATCCTGCTCTTAAATCGACCTCCGTGCCCACTGATTTTCGTCCTGGGGGAAAAGAGACCACTACGTGGGTCCAATCATGCATGTTTCATTGTTAGAAACTCCACCCTAAAAATACATTGACCACGTCCCTTTTTAGTTAGGAGAGGGTCCTCAACTGAGCGAGAGTGACAACCTGTTGAGGTTCTCTCATACGGCTTGTCCACAAGCAGTTTTGCCCGTGGGAATGGTCAGTTTCCTTGGTTTCAGCCGGTGCGTCTTGCAGTCTACAGCTAGTTCGGGGTGCATCGCGGCCTTTGACGACCCTGCCGACGCCGCCGTAGAAACAAAGGATCAAACATCTGCGACTAACGTTTGAAGAAGAACACCCCATTCAGTACTTCCCTGCACTAAAGGCCAGTCTTTTCATGAGCGAACGGTTCCACCGGTCAGCGGGGGAGTGCGGCGCCCGTTAATTTGCCGTTACGCCGGGTCGCAAGAATGGCAGTCCGCGACAGCATGTATGCAAGCAAACAAACAAGTCGCCCGACATTCCTATCTTCTTGTTACCGTTCGCACATTCTGCTTGCTGGATAGTTTCCTCGTAATTTTGAAGGGAAAGAAGGGTTGAAGCTTGGGCTAGCTGGGTTTAGCTTTTAATCGACTCTTGAAACATAGAGGGAAGTTTAAACGAGGAAGTTTTTCCTTCTCAGCAACTTGCAAAATTCTGTGAGGACTTGTTCTCAAGTCACTTGAAGTTCTCGATGGATGCTGAGCAGTGCTAGTCCGGTCAATCTGTCGTTCATATGATTTCGAAGGTAGCTCTTCAGCCTTCTCAGTGTGGAAAAAGTCCGTTTCGGGGTCGACGTCGACACGGGTAAAGTCGCCAGGATAGAAAGTAGGCTGTAGATGTTCGGAAAAAAGTCGCGGTTGCACATCTCTAAGGCCTGTAAAGCACAAGCTGGGAGATTCTTTTCTTCGATTTGGCAGCATTTGTTCACCCACAGAGTGAGCTCTGCTTCGATGACATTAGCCGAAGGAATGTCGCCAAGGGAAAACTGCACTGTACCATCAATATCAGAAAGGCTAGCCGATGCGCAGAATTTCGGCAGCAGCATGTTAAGGCCAACCACGACCTTCTTATGGGCATCGAACCAGTCTCTTAATTGATTTTCGAAGTCAGCCAGCAAAGGCAAATACACATTCCTCCGGTAGTACTCTTCGGGAGTAGCAGAAGGTACGTTGCTTCTTTGCATCTGCCTTCCAGTGATGCGTGGTAGGGCTATCTTAACATTTGTGTACTTCAGCAAAGAGAGCGACTTCAGAAAAATCTTATTAAATTCCGTTTCCGCATTAGCCCTTTTTGTGGAAAGAACGTCTATAACATTCTTTACGTTATTGCACGCTTGAGCCAAGTCACAGTCAATTTTTTGAAGAAACTTGCAAAGTGGCAGTGTCAAAGAGAAGAGGTCGCTACAGATCTGAAGCGAAACGACAAACTCTGGATTCGTAATGGCATTGAGCAGTTGAGAAGCTTTTGATGAAGTATCAGATGACGCGGCCTCTTCTTCCAAATATTCGAGGAATTGTACAATAGGCACATACAGTTCAAGGAAACGCTGAAGTGCACCGTGACTCTCTACCCACCTTGTTTGGCAAAAGGAGAGAACTGATTTTTTTTTCTTGTGTTAAATTTTCTACTTTGTCTCGCAGTTGGTTCGTCCTCTGTGGCGGAGTTGATTCGTCCTCTGTGGCGAAGCTCTCACAAACGGACAGGTTGAGGGTACAGTTCCCAAACAGTTGCGGATGCTGGGGAGTTTGCATGCGTGAAGCAGAGCAAGGTTCAACGAGTGGGCGCTACAATGCACGTACAACGCTTTGGGCGCTGTTTGACGAATGAAGGCTTGAATGAAGGTGGCTGCTCATTGATGCCGCGCCGTCGTATCCTTGCCCGCAAAGTAGGTTCAAGTCAAAGCCATGACCTCTAAGGCTGTTCAGGATTGTGCTCGCCAGCGCCTTGCCAGTGAGATCGTACACGGGAACGAAATCTACAAAATCTTCTTTAAGAATGGGCACTCCCAACGTGTTGTGTCGAACGTACCTTACACATAGGGAAATGTGGGCGGTGCGAGATATATCAGTGGCATCGTCAGCTACAACTGAAAAACACGAACCTGAGTTGACGTTTTCCACTATCTTTCTTTGTATGATTTTACTACAGAGGGTGATCAACTCATTTTGAATTTTTGGGCTCGTGTACAGCGCATTCGCCGGAGATGTTTCCATGTGAGCTCTCAAGGCGGCATCTCCACATTTTGCTCTCATCCTAAGCAGTGCGCGAAATTTCCATCATTTTTGAATGGCAACACTTCAGACATATTTATCGGATCAGAGTCGTCTGTGCCGCGAAGCGGTACTTCTTGCCTGCCACAGAAAAGCATTGTTTCTATTATTGGCAGCAAGTTCTTGCGGTTTTCTTCCGCCTGCTTTTTAAGGCCGTGGACAAGTTGTGTTAAGATGTCATGCTGTGAGCGGGACCGGACTGCTAAAAAGTTCTCCGAATGCGTTGTTGACATGGCGTGATAACTGCTGGATGCGTGGCTCTTAAAGGCGTCCATGGCTTTCTTGTAATTGGTGAACTCCTTAGTTACAAAACAGCCCAAGCGCTGGTGCTCCCCTTTTCCTGCACACTCGCTTGCGAAGACTACGCAATATTTGCATAATGCTCCTTGAAGCTTCTCTGAATAAACAAGCCATGGGTAACGATCTACCCAGTGAGGTTGGAACTTCAGATTCCTTTTCCCTGTGGCTAGATAATCATAGTTAGCCGGAGTGGTCCACGGATTGAGCAGCAGCTTCTCCATCGTCTCTGGATCATTTACATTATTGCTTTTCGAGACAAACAGTCCCAAGTCGAAAATATTCGCACTCATCGCACAGAGGGGAGACGAACCAGAATGTGTAGGTGCCATGCCACTCACCTTCCTTGGGCATTGCCCAGTGGTAAAGGAGTCACTTCGCCCAGCGTTGACTGTAGAACAAAGATCACTTGGAGTTGCACTGCGGCCACCATCATTTCCCCGCGGCGCATGGGTGTCCTGCTTGTGTTCGTTCTCAGGTGATTCATATAAACCGGTGCATTTTCCTGAGTCGCTACAGAAGTTCGAACGCGCTTGGCTTTCCACCAGTGCTGAGGAGGGCGAAGTTTTATCCTTCGAAGGAGGCGGTTCTTCTTTGTCCGCTTCATCGGTTCGAACTTTTTTGAAGTAAGACGCAAGACTCCTTTGCTTCGTTGTTGCAGAATGTCTTTTCATTTTGCTGCCGCAATCCTGTGCACGCACACAGAAGTGGCCAGTGGCTCCAAAAAGACGTTTGCGGCTGCTTCGACTGCCTGGAGTGAACGGAGATGTTTTCTTCCTCTCTTATCCACTTCACAGTGGCTAGAATGTAGAAGAGTGATGAACGCGCCGGCGCCCGCGTGTCGCATGTGTTTTCTGAACGCCGCTACAGCTGGTGTGCATGCAGGCCACTTATTGTACTCCAGCTGCAGCAAACTGGATTAACGCTACTTAAAGAACTTTTCACAGAAGACTCCATGGGCACTGCATACTCCCCTTAATATAAGTGAACCCCCAAGAATCCACTGCCCAGACATTTGCACTCCCGTGGTACAATCCAGAGAGGAGGTGTTGCTCCGTTCCTGTGAAAAAGTCGCCTTTTCACAGACGGCTCCTTGGGTGCCTGCATAATTCTCTCTGGACTGCGCTAATTAAATAGCCATGACCTCTCAAAAATGCACTTTGTAGGCTGTGACGTCAGCCTCTGTACTCCCACGTGCAGCCCAGCTTGGCGGCGTTTTTTTTCTCCTGTGAAAGTTGACCGCTGGTGCCGGATTGTGTGCCGGCTGTATCCTCGCTTTGTGCGCTTTGTCGGGAGGCGCATATACCTTCTGTGTACAGAAGAGGTAGATTTCCTTGCATGTGGTTAAGGTTGTTCGAAGTTGCTCGGATATGCCAGTCTTTCAGTAGATGTCATCTTCGATGATTCGTTTCGGTGGCGAGGACTACAGTTTGAGAAAAGTTTGCCCTGCAGCCTGCGTCCTCGGAATACGCCGCTGAGTTTTTCCGCTTAGGGGTTTCGTTCCCTGGCAAATTTGCACACGTCGTGTTGGTGTTGCCATTGCTGTCGAACTGTTTACCTTCACAGAAGTAGACGCGCTTTTCGTAGGAACCGAAAGCCAACACGAGCGGTCGGTCTGCACAGACGGATAACTTCTCCAGCGGCAATGCACAAGGAAAGCATCTGGAATCAACAAAGGAGCTGCTACGGTGTGAAAGACGAAAAAAAATAAGTATTGAAGGAACGCGAGGGCGAAGTGCAAAGCTGTACAAATAGGGCAGGTGCGCGTGCGGGGGAGGGAGCGCTGAGGTGTTCTGGTAAAAGGGTCGGTTTGAAGAAAGGAAGAAGAGGGAAGCAATGCCAGGAAAGTTGCAGTGTAACTTTGGCAGCTGGTGGTCGCTGTGATAGGCGTGTAAATATTTTAGTATCACCCGAAAAGTTAAAGCATCAAAAAAATTTTGGGGGGGGGGGGGTCAGAACCCCCTCAACCACCCCCTAGTTACGGGCCTGGAACGCGCGGTCAACCAGGCTAGGATGCAGTCATGGATGGGTTGCGAGCAAACAACGGGGATTTGTGAACACCCCTCTCTTTCGCAGTGTTTGCAGCATAGGGCGACAGCTTTGAAGAAAATCTTAGTAAACCACAGAATTCTTCTACTTGAGTGCAGACATAAAGGTTCGCATCTGTTTGAGCGGGCTGTCTCCTCCGATGTCGACGACCTCTCCCAATCTCCTCCCCGGGAGAGATCTTAGGATCAAGCCACTCCAAGTGGGAGACTAGTGCATTGACTTTGTGCAGTACACTCGTGATTTGATAAGACGTCTTCGACTATACCTTTTTCAGGTGTATTGCGTGGTGCCTTCACCCTTCCTCGTAGGCTGGGCATCGAGACGGTAGGGCACCGTATTGGTGGGTGATGCTGACACTGGTTTGATCGCCTCAGTGTTGACAGGCGTGGGGCTATAACATTCAAGAACCTTTTCTACAAATGTCTCTTCTTCATCTTTGTGATTTATATAATTCTGTCTTCTTGTAACAGCACCTCTCCTTTCTGCAAAGTTGGACAATGGGTTCAACGAAAGGGGTCAGCTACCAACAACACCCGCTGGACCTAGGATCTGAACTGGTATCAGAGCCGAGATGCTGCTAACCACCAGGCCCAACTAGTGGAGATGCAGCTAACCAAGCACTCAACAGAATGCATGTCGGTGCTTGTCTCTCGTGTATCACTGACTAATCAACTAATTGTGTGTGCTCTTGGAGCTCCATGAGCTTTATTTATGGAATCACTTGCCACAAATGAGTAGTAACGCTTAATTTGCATTTACGAGTCCATAGGAGGCTTCTTTGAGTTTTGGCCGTGCAATCAATTTTGATGTCAGCTTATTCTAGCGTCTGTCCGCCGATTCGAACTCTGCTTAGTTAGAGAAGTTTTATAGTCCCCTTCAAGTTAGAATGAGCTTTTACTGTGTGAGATCTGTGCAAATAGCAAGTTTTAGGTTCGAAACAAATTGAAATTTGACCAAATTATTTTGTATTGAGTTTGAATGATTGATTGATATGTGGGGTTTAACGTCCCAAAACCACTATATGATTATGAGAGACGCCGTAGTGGAGGGCTCCGGAAATTTAGACCACCTGGGGTTCTTTAACGTGCACCCAAATCTGAGCACACGGGCCTACAACATTTCCGCCTCCATCGGAAATGCAGCCGCCACAGCCGGGATTCGAACCCGCGCCCTGCGGGTGAGTTTGAATGATATATATCACAAATTATAGAGGAATATGAGATTATTCAACACGACCCTACTAAGCTGAACAATATATTTTTAGAATTGAAAACAGCCATGTGCAAATGTCATATTCGTTTTCATTCAAAGGAAGCAGAAGCAACTTCTGATAGTAGCAGGATTTGACTTTCAGTAGAATGCAAATGGCAACCTGGAAAATACGTAACATTTAAAAATTTACTATATTGAAAGCACATAAAGTGCTTAACAAGCTTTCGACCTTTAAATACTATGAATTGAAGTGAAAGTAATTTCTTCAGTTAACCTTGAAGTGCGGCTTCACGGCAGAGCGGATTTCTCATAGAAACGTGTATTCATGGTATTGCAAACCCCACTGGAAATTAATAACATTATCTTGGTTTTCACATCTTAACACCACAATCTGATTATGAGAGACGCCATGGTGGAGGGCTCCGAAAATGTTCACAATCTGGTGTTCCTTAATGTGCACTGACATTGCACAGCTTCTCCACTGCAGTAAAACCCCTTTTACAGGGGTTATATGCGGACTAGTAAACACCTATTCATTCAATTTCAGTATTTCAAAATTCCTAACAATTTAAACTCTGATTGAAGCCCCAATTCGAATACTGTAATATTCCTTCCAATATTCAATGTGCCTGAAATATCACACATGCCTAATACACATGTCTCACAATTCTTAAATAAAATATCACTTGAGACTTAATGCAGAGTTGTTTTGTTTTTTCGTTCATGTCTAGCGTTGTTTTCTAATGAAGTTGAGGATCAATCCGAACCAACTCGCCCAACTTGCCATCTTGACCCCTTAGAACACACTTTTTTCATAAATTATGGAAAAGAGCAGCACTAGTCATTTTACTGCCGAGTGTTTGTCGGACAACATTAGAATTCAATCTACCAAAGCAACAAGCAGGATTTCAAACAGGCTACTCAATGATCGACCACATTCACACTATCAATCAGGTAATAGAGAAGTGCTCAGAATACAGCCAACCACTATACATAGCCTTCATAGATTACGAAAAGGCATTTCACTCAGTAGAAATGTCAGCAGTCATGCAGACACTGCGGAATCAGAGCGGTGGCAAAGCGTTGTGGGAATCGAGGCTAGCCTGCCGCCTCGATTCCCACAAGGCTTTGCCACCACCTCAATTCACGAGTCATGTCCAGACATGACTCCCCTCCTCTGCTATCTGCTGCGCTGGGGGGATCGAAAAGTGACGTTTAACCCCTCTCACCTGGTAGCGGATGTCGACTGTGGCGCCGTGCACAAAGTCTCTCGGGGCGTTTCGCGCTCCCGCGCGTCGAGAGTGAGTCCGATTTTTCCATGACAGCTGACGGTGAGCACGCAATCTCTTTTCCGTCTGTCGACTCCCATAGTTTGGGGCTGGTTGGACTTTGCCAACGGCGCCTCGCGGCCGCGGTGAACGCTCACTTTTTGTTGCCCCTTGCGAACGCTAGGCCAAAGAGCGGCGCAGTGTCCTAGTGCGTGGTCAAACTGCGTCGACCCATATCTCTCCAAAGCCAACGCAAGCGCCTTTGCCCTCGCTCGAGCAGCCGGACCTTTGTCCTGGTGTCTTCGTGAATCACTCTTACCACGGAGACGTGGTTGCGGCACCGCTGTGTAGTACTTCTCACCCGTGGCATGGTAAGCCCATTTGCTTTCCTGCCGCGCCTTTGCGCCGGGCTCTGCACTGCGTTTCGGTGTTGCGGCAGACAGTAAAGTATTGTGACCTTAAGTAGTATAGAGTTCTCGCCACGGCGCAGTTAACGCTTGCCCTGCGGCTCGCTAAGACCGGACCCACCCTAGTGGCCGTACTCCTTCGGGATATGTGTACACTACAGCATATATAAACGTCCTACAAGAAATCCACAGAGGATCAACTACCACTGTAGTGTTCCATAAAGAAGGTCGCAGAATACCAATCAAGAAGCGTGTAAGACAAGGGGATACAACCTCCACAATGCTATTCACTGCGTGCTTACAGGGGGTTTTCAGAGGCCCAGAACACGAAGAGTTGGAGATAAGAGTTAATGGAGAGTACCTTGGCAACCTGCGTTCCGCCGATGACATTGCATTGCTGAGAAACTCAAAGGACGAATTGCAACTCATGATTACTGATTTAGACAAGGAAAGCAGAAAGGTAGGTCTTAAAATTAATCTGCAGAAAACGAAAGTAATGTACAACAACTTCGGAAGAGAAGAGCGCTTCAAGGTAGGTAATAATGCACTTTTAAGTTGCGAAATAGTATGTCTACTTAGGACAGCCGAACCATGAAAGTGAAATAACTTGTAGAATAAGGCTGAGGTGGATCAGATTCGGCAGGCATTCTGAAATCATGACCGGTAGATCGCCACTATCCCTCAAGAGGAAGGTAAATAACAGTTATATTTTGCCGGTACTTACCTACAAAACAAAAAACCTGGACACTTACAAAGAGGATTCAGCTCAAATTGAGGGCAACACAGCGAGCGATGTAAAGGAAAATGATAGGTGTAAGCTTAAGAGACAAGAAGAGAGCAGAGTGGATCAGGGAACAAACCAAGGTTAAGGATATCATAATTGAAATCAAGAAGAAGAAATGGAAATGGGCTGGGCATGTAGCGCGTAGGCAAGATAGCCGCTGGTCATTAAGGGTAACTGACTGGATTGCCAGAGAAGGCAAGCGGACTAGAGGGAGGCAGAAGGTTAGGTGGGCAGATGAGATTAAGAAGTTCACGGGTATAAATTGGCAGCAGCAAGCACAGGACCAAGTTGAATGACGGAACATGGGAGAAGCCTTTGTCCTGCAGTGGACGTAGTCACGCTGATGATCATGTTCATTCGATTTATCCAAAAACATGAAGCCCTAGAAATGATATTCAAAAATATGATCTTTGGCAAAAATATCATGAATATATGCAGCACTCTATGGATAACACACTAAATAAACGGTAAAAAATACTACGCAATACAAAAAATCTTCCCGTTTTCACAGCAAGGTAATGCTGGGTGTAATAGATGAGGGGTCGGCGACCTTTTCAGATGGAGGGCCAAGTTGCATGAAGCAGACACAATAGGGGGCCACACAGAAAAGTAAGAGGGGGGTGGGGATTTGCGGGAAAAAAAAAGAAATTTTGCAGTGGTGCTACAGCCAAAATAGAAATTGGAGAAATTTGTGGAGCAGGCAAACTTTGCTTTTGGAGCAGATAAACCCAAATTTGGAGCAGATTACGGGAAGACATACCTTCATTTTGGAGCACGAAATTTCAAATTTGGAGCAGTTTAAAAAAATTCATTTTTTGCCATAAGATGACCTAAATAGCAAATAAACAGCCGAGAACATTAGCACAACCATAATAACACACAGCTTTCACACCTATTAACAAGACAAAAACAAGTGATCTTGCATATGGCAAGAAGCTCATAAAAATTGATTAATAGAGACATGACAACATGACTAGTTTAATCACTCAACTTGACTAGTTCAGACACCATTCAACTTGACTAGCCTAGACACCTTACATCAATGCTTTCTTTTTTTAGAAATCCCTTCGAGCTCACTGAGCTTTTTAAGCGCAATCTCCAGGCTGGCATTTCCCTTTGCCAACAGTACATGGCCACTAGACACTTTATTCATGTCTTTTTTTTTTTTTTGACACCTGCGTTGGTCATTTCTTCTGCACTCGTGAGCAATGCCTTGCTGGCTGCCACTTGGTCCTCTAAAGCAGCTTTTGCTGCTTCGTGAGTGGGCTGCTTTACAACAGGATCTTCCGTTGCATTGCGCTTGCTCGAGCTTGCCTCAAGGCTCAATCTTTGCTCATACTTAGCCCGAGCTTGCCTCGCACTCCTCAGCAGGTCAGGGTTGAGTGGCACCTTAGTTGCGTCCCCCGTCATAATGCTGAAGGAAGCTCTTCACTTGGCACTTGCCATATATGCTGGCAATGCTCAGCGAGCTTCTTCCATCTAACAGGTTCTTGTTTTTGCTGAAACCTCTTTCAGCATCAGCATTGCATGTGGTAAGCAAAGCAGTGCTTTGATAATCTTAGACAGCAACAGATACTTCAGTTCTCCGGTAGTAGTCCTCAGGCAAAGCACCTTGTCCCAGTACACATCCACCCTTCCTTCCAAGTGCAGGGTGCCTCTGTCCCCATCACACTTAAGCATGTTCCATTCCTCGATCAGCGATGACACTTGATACCCACCAATGACCTGAGGCTGCAGCTGCCCGGCAATGTACCGCAAGGACCGCACCTCCTATTCAGCATTCTCATATTTTAAGGCAAGAAACTTTGCATGCATGATTACTTTGTTTGTGAGAAAGCTTCTGGAAAAGTGCTTTTGCACAAGTGATGTAAAATGCACGAGCCCCAAGGTGGAAAGTTTTTTTTTTTTTTTTATGCAGGGTCCCAGTCTTCCATAGCCTCCTCAGTGTCCATCCCAACTTCCGTGCGCACCTTCCAGAACGCTCTATTATCCAGATTCAGTTTTGTCAACTCTTCTGCAGTCTTGCTGCAATACACTTCCCTTCTTAAGACCCGGCTCAAAACTCGTCGCACCAGTGCCAGGATTTCATCATGAAGGACATGTAGAAGTGGCGCCTGCTTTTGAAACAAGCGCTGAAACCCAGCAAAAAGTTCTGCCGCATTTCTTAGAAGAAACAACATTTTAGCATACAGAGTCTTGCTGGCAAAAGCTGCAGCGAGCCTGTTTGGCTGAGTCTGGGCATTTGGTTGGCGCACAGCGTGGCTCTTCTCCGAAAAAATTTTTGGCAAAACAGTAAACTAGTAAAACTGGGTTAGAAATCATATTGATTTTCAGTATGCTTGCCACAAAATTGCAATCAATCATCGGTTACAGGCAAAAAAAAAAAAACCAATTAAGGTCAAAATGACCGTGATGACCTTCAGATAGGTAGTGGAAAAGAAAAGGGGTTCGACACCGGGTCGGGATATGCATAATACTTCCACGCAGGCCACAGATTTCCGGCCTCTGTTCTATATCATCACTCAAGCGACACACGCGACATAATGTTACTTTTTTGGAGAGCGAAAGCAGTCACTTTACAGTAGATGTGACAAGTACTCGAACACTGGCACAGCATACGTTTGACAATGTATTTGTCAGCCATCGAAAGGAAGAAGTTCATTTCATTACTGAACTTCTGGTGACTGCCTGCAACAATACCAAAGGGTGTGTATTTTCTAGACTTACATTTCACAGCATAGTACATACAGTTAAAACTATGTAGTGAAACAGATTTATGAATTTCTTTATCCAAAAACAACAACAAAAAAATATTTCCCAGCTAGTACCCTTAGAGTTAGATGTCATCAACAAAGTAACAAAACTATCATGGTGACAAACCCAGTTTATCAGAGTTCCAGAAATAAATAAGAAGGAAAATGTGGTGATTTTCTTTTTATTATGTCTCAGATACCTGGTTTTCCCTTGGAGCTCTCTATCGCTGTTGTACAGAAGCATCTGGGCGCCTAGTCTTGGCTCTCTCGTTTTCTTTTGATGAGAGGACACAATGTGCCTATGTACAGAACAAATTTAAAGAGACACTGAACCAAATTCTCACACAGAAATTTTCAGCCAGGCAGAATGATTCGTGCTGAAATTTGTAGACACAACCTCAATTACAGACAGAAATTAGCGGAAAATAATGAATTCAATGTTTTTCCCACACTGCAACTTTAAGCAACCACGCCATGAACAATGGGTTAATGTGATGTTACGCCAGTCACCAGGAATAGTCTGTCGTGCCAGCCTACGCCAGCATCTCTTAAACTGCTCAGCTCCCACAATGGCTCCTGGCACCTCCACAAATGGCACTAGCCACAAAGAGTGTTCCCAGGTGAGGTGAAACCCTCGTAGAGTGGAGCACACATTAGAACCTTGTAGAATGGGGAAAGTGGGACGCCGAAGAGAAGTGTCAAAAGGGGATCAGCAAGACAGGTAAATGTGCACCCTTCAGCCACCATGCGCTGACGATCCTCCAAAACTACAGTTAAATGTTCCAAAATACGCGAAAAAAACTTTTTGTCGAAACAGTTACATCTTCAGAGTAGAATTTTGATGTTTTCCTCGTGTTTTCATATTTTGGCTCGGTATTCCTTTAAGACAGCAACATTTTCACATACAAAATGGCTATAGGGGAGGTGATGGTTTAATGTCCAAGTAAATCTTCCTGAAGGAACACTACTTACTTTCATCATTCCATGGTTTGCAAGACAGTTGGCACTGATCATTTCCTTACAACTTTCCTTACTGGACCTGCTCTGCATGATCACTGGGCACGTTTTCCGGTATTTGCATTGCAGAAGCCTGTCGTAGCTTCACATGATCATCTACATGACCTGCATCAACTGGACATGGGAGGTGCTATATTTGGGTTGTTCTTTCCTACTTTTCACAGGCGCAGGAAAGGCTCAACGGTACTTTTAATGCCACAGTATCTTCTGGGAGCCGCAATGTTACTATTTTATGTTATAAAGGACCGAAAAATCCTTTTCTGGAGTTTACAAACTTCCCGATCAAATAAAATAGTATAAGTGCAACCATCGCTTTGTGAAATTGAGATTAAATTGCATCACCGTTAGACCTTGTCAACTATAAGCACAATAAAAAGAGGACATCAAAACGAAAAGTACACCAGCATAAGCACTCCTTTGAGTTATTGTTAAATATTGTGTGAACGACAACGAGCGCCACTATCATCATTAGGATTAGAGCAGCATATTCGGAATAAAAAAGACGTAATCGCCATGGGCACGGCGGCTCGTGTTTTCCTCAAAACTTCGGTGGCGAAACCCGGGAGGAAGGACCTTCGGAGGTGGAACGGAGCGGCCTTCACGAATTTCAACCACAGTTGCAGCCTTAAGGACTTTTGTGAAGCCGCCGTTGGTTGAGGCTAATGAGCGAAGCCAAACCGTTCTCGAGAACCAGATCAAGAAGCATGACACCTCGACAATGCTTGAGACTTCATGCTGCAAAGCGTTTGTGACTGACACCACGTTGACTGCGACTTCACCTATTTACGTGACCGGCCAGTGATTTCTCACGTTTCTGACACTGGACTGAATAATGAAGGTCCTGTTCGCAAGGCGGAATGAAGTGCGCAAGGCCGTCACAGAAGCCATCGTCAACATTGAACGTCTAGTACACGTGGAGCGTCCGTCAGTAAGTGAGTTACGATATATTCATCGAATTTTGATTGAGCATTACAAGCTTCAAGGAAGTAGAAGACGCAGTTCATATCGATCATTTGGAAGCAGAGATGGAGGAAGCAGAGCTTTATGAGCACCAGATCATTCTAGCCAAGGTCAGAGTGGAATATAACATCACGGACGTATTAAATGCTCGACAATCTCGCTTGGAGGCCATGAGACAAAGGATTTGGACAGAACTACAAGCTAACGTGACTTTTCATCTGTGACGCCGCCATCTAGCCTTTGCTTCTTTTCGCTTGAATGCGTCTTGATTTGCTTCTGTCAGACATTTCTACGTGTGGCTGTGCGGACTGTGCAACTTCTGAATCTGCTGGCCTTGGCTTGCACCCATTCTTAATATCCCTTGAATGCCCGTTTGGATCTTCAAAGGCTTCCGCTTTTCATTATTTAAACTTTGTCCTTCCACCATATGCGCTTTTTTTTGTCATCCACACAATATTTAACAGTTATATTCAAGATGAACCAGCATTCTAATCTGCATTAGCTGTTCTTCAGTGACCAAATTTTCACAACAGATATTTGGCCTAAAATATCTCTGCAGCATTAAACAGCTGCAACAGAACAAAACATCCAATCAATTCTGAAATTTTCTAATAATGATGGTGCTTGTTCATAGCTCATAGTTTCAAACACAACATAAAATTAACCTTGGGTTAACACTATTTTGAAACTGCAAGAAACTTGCTCGTCAGATGTATAAATTATAAAAATTATCTGTATCTTTGCTTTTTTTTGTCAGCACTTGATGGGTCACCAATTTAGCCCTCATTGCACCTACAAGCAACAGAAAACTCTTACTAACCCTCGCTGACAAAAGGCTTGGCATTGTTTTTAAATCAGAGCAACTTGTTAGTAATGAACAGCAAGTTCACCGCCTTCGTGAGTGCAGTTTAGCACTGCAGTAGGATGCAACTTAGAAAACTTGACTTGCTGTACAAGCTCGAGGGAAAACAAGAGAGGAGAGAGGAAAGAGTGCAGACTACCAACTGTTTATTCTCAGCTCACAAAATCAAACGATTAGTAGTCTGCGCTATTTCATGTATCCCCTCTCGTTTTTCCTTCAGCTAGTGCGGCAAGGCGAGTTTTCAAATATGAACCAACTAGTCTGTGTAAAGCGTTGCTGCAACTTAAGAAGTCCTAGACATTTCCTCCTCAAAGATGGATGCACACAAGCATGCACCAATGGGCACACACTCCTGGCTGACGCGAGCCGGACGGCCGAAGACCCCGCCTTGAACATCAGCATGTGCACGAGCAGGACTATTTTTTTAGTCATACGGAGGTTACTGGTGCCATGCTTTGGTCATTTGAGTGGGGCCTCTCTAGACTTCTTAAGTTGTATTCAACTAGAGGTTGTTTTGAAAGCATGGTGCCCTCTCATGTCACTTCATCTTCAGATGACTGAAGTGTACGGTCAGACATCAACAGCATAATTTTTTTCAGTAATAGATTCATTTTGAGTGAATTTTCGCAGGACATTTTAAAAACTTCGAACAAGACGAAAATTGTAAACCTTAACAAAATCCTGGTGTACTGAAAGAGTGCAACAACCATATACTCCATCTCAGAAGTTCCCTTGAGCACTGTGAAAGATAAAGGGTCCTTAGCCAACAGGAAGGGTCATTAGCCCCTTCACCTGTATTCATACGTGTCGCGTCACCTGCTCAGTGTCACCCTGGCATCTGCTCCCATGTGCAGGGCATTAAAGCGAACACACTGCAAAAAAAATATGGCTGCACCCGTCACAGCTGGTGCTCTCCTCTTCGAATTTATTGTAACTACCGTGAACTATGATCCATAAGTTACAAACAGGTGCTTGCCTTTGCTTTAGATTAATTTGCTAATGATTCGGCGTGGCTGAACAAACAGCTGACCTTGCAAATATATACAAAATTTACCCGATGCTTTGTCCTCTGCGTGAGATGGCATACTATGATGGCTCATTTCGCCATTCATTTATTACTGCCATTAAAGTGAGCAAATCGCAAACACAAGTTCGGATTGAAGCGGGCAGTCGCATATGCACGAGCGCTGCAATGTTGAATTTCAACTATATTTACCAGTGGGTACTGATACAGTAATTAGTAAATTCACACGACATCAATGCAAAAACAAATGAACATATCACGCGTTGATGTGATTTAACTTGAACCAGACAACCGGAAATATTTAAACCCTGTCAACTGTAAGGTAGTTAAATCTGGAACTATGTTTTGCTGCACAAGCGTGTGACCTGCTTACCACCCTATAGCCTTAGTAGTACTGAACGGTAGTGGTTACACGATGTAAAACCTTAAGACAACAAGTTGGGCCAGTTGGTCCGGATTCATCTTGAAATCAGTGCAACACTACAAACATGGACACAAGGAAGAAGGAAACTAACACGGCGCTAACTCTCAACTTTCTCATGTCCGTGTTTTTAGTGTGCAGTTCGAAATAAAGTACAGCCTGTCTTTTTTTTTTTCGTTCTCTCCTTCTGTTTTTATGCTAAACAAGCCAGCTATTACAGGTCACAAAGTTTTTAGGTAGGAGTGGTGAAAGATACGAGGAAATGATTTAGAGGGACACTACAGTAAATAAAAAAATTTTATGGCTAAACAAAAGCTCTACATATGGCAACGTCTAGAGCGACAATATTCAACAGCAGTGCCCTACCTACAGAGAAATTAAATTAAATGTATGAGAACACATAGGCTACAAGTAGGACATTTGCAAAATAATCCCGATGAAGTCAGAGTGACCGCCTACAATTAATCACTAGTAGTCAAACTAGCTGGACTAAATGAAGAACCTTCTGTGCATCAAGAGACGTAATAAAATGGTGCTTGTTCGTTTCTGTTTGGTTCACGGAAAAAAGAACCGCCGGACGTTACTACGGAGAATGGCGCAAGTAGTTCAAAAGTTCAATTTTCACCTGGCTAAACTGGACAGGTCCTGTCATCTAGCGGGGCTTAGTTGAATCAAACACCTTTGGCACCTTGGAGGCCATGGCAGGAAATTGTTCAATGGCTGATGTTACTTCTGTGGCTCCCACTACTTTCACTCCGCTGCTACTAGTGTCGGCGGCCGTGCAGTAACAGCCAGTCATTGTCGTGTACGGCAACAGTGACGTGAAAGTTTCCCCCTTGAGGTGGGTAATTTGAAATGTGCTAACGCGATGCGGACCACGAAAACGTGTTTTTATTTCAAACTAAGCACTTCCTTGACACAAAAGTAGCACTATGAGGGTTTGGGGCCTCTATTTACCTCTATGAGGTATTTACCTCTATGAGGTATTTTGACCTCTATCAACATGGAGAATATTTGCCTTTGGTGTCTCTTTAGGTAGGAACTCTTTTCTCATCTGCTTCATATTAAGCCACAAAATTTCATACCTCCACAGGAGCATTTCATCCCTCCACAGGTGTATTGACTAATGAACAACGTAGAGGGCACATTGTGATTTTTTTTCAATGACAACAGACCTCCATGCCCAGCTACTATACAGCACCTTCATATCCATGTCCGAACTATGGCTACTAAGCTTAGCAAGCACACTTAACATCCATATGCGAAGCGGGCAGTATGGCTAAACCGCTGCTGCTACCTTTGGAGGCACTGACTTGGATCATCGCCGTGATTTCGTCAAGCAACGTGCGCGAGCAGTTTTCACTGCTGCTGCATGACTACGGAAACAAGACATCGGACATCGTATTGGACAATCTTTGGTCGACAACGGTGACGTCAGCGATCGCAGGTGTTAAAGAGGGAGATGCTACTCGAAGACACTTTTTCTTTAATATTCACCCTAGAGCAATGAAACTTGAGCTGTTTATGGAACTTTTTATGCTTATTTCAAATATATAATTAGTTTTTTTGCAAGTTACACACTTTTAGCTCTGCAACGTGACAAAGTGAAACCCTAAACCCTTTTGCACCCCCTCTTTTCATCTCTAAAATTCTGTAATTTTTTACCATTCATAGTTCATAATGCTTCAAATAAAGTGCAAAGTGCAAATAACTAATTACGAAGCACATACAAAATATGTAATGTGTGTGAAAAAGAATAGACGCAAAAAGTCCATATGTCACCTACCCTAGTAAAGGTATACATACAATATTTTTATTATACAATAAGATATTAAAATTTAAGCTAGATAATTGCATTTGTCGTACTTTGGAAAAAAAATTGGGCAAAATTTCATGCAGATTCGAGCACTAGAAGTGCCAGAAAAAGGATAGGCACGATGGAAAAAATGGCAAAATTTGTGTATTGAGAAAAACGAGTTTTAAAGTTAGAATTGAGTTTTTATTTATGAAAGATATTATTAAATCAGATGAAATTTTCACACCAAAAAGAACAATCCTTCTTGTAGTGGCCACTGCGACTAAAGTACGCCGGCACTATGAGTTTATCCCTCTCGGCATTTTCGAGCTGACTCCTCACAGACATTTCGCTCACAGACAGGGCCATAAAACGCTTGCCAAACTTCCACTCCATGTGGCAGAGCCTTGTGCCAACTGCAAGCTAGGAAGAAGTTCGAACAGGACTGCGAAATCCAAACTAAGTCCAATGTCATGCCATTTTGCAGCCCTGTTTGTGCCACATACTGTAGTACATAATGGCAATGTCGTCCCTGCTAAGTTCTCTCACTGCGAGCACTTTCGACCTCTCAAGATTGGCGCTGACGTCATCCATTGCCGCATCACGAACTTTCCGGCTGACTGGTGTGAATGACTGATGCATTGGCTTTTGCAAGCCAACAACTGCCGCAAATCGGACCAGCTGCTCGTAGCTTATTCCTACAGAGCGCGCCGCACAACAGCTTTCACTTGCGAGCGATGCTTTTTTTCCTTCATAACGGAGATAATTACACGAGAAAAGCATTGTTCAGCTGCGCTGCTCGACAAGACATGGACCCCGCAAATAGGTTTCACAGCGCATACAGGCACGCAGTGGCCAATGGCGGTCCTTGATTCGTACCATGTGATAAGCCAGTCGCGGCGCTCGAAAAACGCACAGAAGAGTGATTCTTTTTATTATTTCTTGCACTGCATCAGCGAGAGAAACCATTGTTATTTGAAGAATGAGCCTCGACTTTTCGACTCATGCGATCAACAATGGCTAGCGGCGGCAAAGTGCTCGAAGACTGCACACTTTCAATCTTTCAACAGGCACCTTGTGCTCTTAGATGAAATTTTAAAGCATTTCCAGTTAAGTCTCGACCTGCATTATTTTTTTCATAACATTAGGGGTACCAATCTTATCAAAACAAGCAAAATTAAAAAATCGGTAATTTTGAAAAAAACTCGCGTTTTTCGACCCGCACCTCCCCTTAAGAACGGACACAGCGATGGCTACATCAGAGGGCACGGCACATGCCAAGCGGGCAGGATGGCTAAACCACAGCTGCTACCTTTGCAGGTTGGTGTACAGTCTTGTGCAGCTTGTTGCAAAAGTGACAATAGATTCTTGACGTGCCGTACCCTCGGCAATGTTGGTCCGTTGCGGTGGAGTGCTGGTTGTCATTACTACTTTTGTTAACTTTGGGGATGTAGAAGAAAATCTAGGTCCCAAGATTGCTGAATTGTTGCAACAAACTTTAGATAACCAGAAAGAATCTGATGAGAAGATAAATGCAATTAGAAAAAAGTTGCTGAAATAATGAAAAGTCGGAAAGAATGAACAGCTATCTTAATGCCATGCAGGATATGCAAAAGAAAGTCGAAAGGTTAGAAAATATAGTCCAGCAACAAGCAGAACGACTAGTGGATTATGAAAACAGAAGCCGAAGAAATAATCTACTCGTGTTTGGGGTTCCCGAGGCCAGAAATGAGGTCGAGGCAGATTTGCGCGATGCCGTTGTTAACATTTTCAGAAGAAAGCTAGGGTTAGACGCTATATCGGTAGAAAGAACTCATCAATTAGGTAAACAAAGACAAGACAAAGCAAGACCAGTAATTATGAAATTAATGGATTACCGTGAGAAGGAGAAGGTAATGCGTAATTGCAAGAAACTAAAGGGTACTTCTTTCAGTATCAGTAACCATTACTCAAAAGAAACAGTCAAATTAAGAGAGAAACTATGGGAAAGTTTAGCGCCTGACCGAGCTAAGGGAGCGAGGGTCTCAATGATGCATGATAAACTGAAGATAAATGGGAGCGTGTTTGTCTGGGATGATCAAAAAAATGAACCCAGTCTTTTTCAATACTTGAGTGACAAGAATGATAGCAGAGTTGAAGCGACGTCGGTATCGAGTGCGCATGACCGACATGAATTTTTTTACTCTGACAGCTCTGCTGGCAGTTCAAAAAATCAATCCCAATCATAGCTACAAATTCTTGTCCAAAATGCTCGTAGCATCGAAAATAAAGTTACAGAGTTAGAATATCTTTTATTGGCACATAGTCCCCATGTTGTATTATTAACAGAAACATGGCTACGCGATGAAATATGCAGTGATTGCATTATTTCTCCAGAGTACAAGCTTTTCAAATGGGACAGAGATGACACTTCTATAATAAATTTTCTTAAGCTCCACTTTAATGATTTCGAGCAAGCATCACATTTCGAATCTGTGAAGCAATTGTGGCAGAGATATAAGGCCAGCGTCGTAACTTACGTTGATCACTTTGTCTCTACTCGTATTGAAAAAGCACGTAAACGAAATCCCTAGATAACACGCAGCATTATACATATGAAACGGCGAATTAAGAGATTAAGAAAAAATTAAAAAAGAGCGAAGGAAGTTGCAGCTATAAAAATCAAGTTGAAAGAAGCCCTTGCGAATTCCAAAATAAAGTTCTTTGGCCGAACGTTTATGAACTTCCTTGAAAGTTCGCCATCCCAATTCTGGCGTTACTTCAGTGACAGAAAGGAAAGAATTGAGCAAATCGAACACGAGGGTTGTATCCTGACAAAAGTTGAAGACTTAGCCAATACTTTTAATCTCTTCTTTCAGTCCGTTTTCACAATAGACCAGGGCGATAAGATAGGGGCATCCATCATTAACAATGCAACAACTGCAATGGAACCTGTTATTATCAACCGCGAAGGTGTTTTTCAGTTACTGCTTGAGCTAGATGCGAAGAAAGGAAGTGGTGCGGATAACCTACCGACAGAGTTTCTCAAGAGATATGCAGAATTGGTCTCGTTTCATTTAGAAATAATATTTATGAAATCAGTTGAGACGCGATCACTTCCACAAGACTGGCGTAATGCAGTTGTAATTCCGATTTTTAAAAATGGTAACCATTCGTTAGTAAACAATTACCAGCCCGTATCCTTGACGTCTGTTTGTTGTAAAGTTCTGGAATATCTAATAACAAAACATATTCTTAGTTTTCTTGATTCTAACGAGTTATTTTGCACAAGCCAACATGGGTTTCAGCATGGTCTTTCTACTGTGACACAATTAGCTGAAACGCTCCATGATTTCAGACTGATGTAATTTGTGTCGATTTTGGAAAAGCTTTTGATAAAGTCTCTCATCGTAAATTACTTTTCAAGCTTGAAAGATTAGGAATAAGCGAAGAAGTATCAAAATGGATAGAGGCCTATTTATCCGCACGTCAACAGGCTGTAAAAATTGAAAATTACACTTCAAGACCACTGGCCGTGTACTCGGGCATTCCCCAGGGATCTGTTTTAGAACCAATTCTGACCAATTCTTTTTCTGATATTTGTTAATGATCTATGTTCAATAGTTGATGCTACTATTAAAATGAAACTTTTTGCAGATTGCTT
This sequence comes from Rhipicephalus annulatus, assembly GCA_013436015.1. NCBI lineage: Eukaryota > Metazoa > Arthropoda > Arachnida > Ixodida > Ixodidae > Rhipicephalus > Rhipicephalus annulatus. The sequence continues at coordinate 211,436 of WOVY01001811.1, read as the reverse complement.
GATTTATTCCCCAGTTACTTGCGAAGGCGACCAAATTAATCTGAACAGGCACTTACATGCATTAGATCAGTGGTGTATAATATGGGACATAGAAATAACCTATAGCAAGATGACATTTACGCATATTCACTCTAGTGGGCGGGAATTGTCATTCATGTATCACATCGGAAGTCGCCCTTTAAACAATGCCACTTGTTTCAAATACCTAGGAGTTAGTATTATGCACACATTGAAATGGCACTCATATATCAATAACATCTATTCTAAGGCAAATAAAAAACTGTATTTCCTAAAGAAAAAACTGGAACATGCCACACCGGACAAAAAAACTAGCTCCTCACAAAACATTCATACGTCCTGTCTTAGAGTGCGCTAGTATTGTGTGGTCGCCTTACCAGAAGGTGTTATGGACAAAAATCGAAAGAATACAAAAATTAGCAGTCCGTTTCATATGCGGTAGATACCGATGCACACACTCAGCCATAGCTTTGTTAAAGTCCTGTGAGCTTGAGTCTTTGGAATATCGCAGGCGCAAACATCCCCTCAAATTTTTTTTAGGATTATAAGCGGGCAAACAAAAATAAATAAGGATTCATATCTTCAGCCCCCTGAAAGGCGATGTAATCGTCTTAATAGTAGAGCAATTCAACCTTATTTCACGTGCACAAATGCTTTCCGCCACTCCTTTTTTTTCCCAGACACGATAGATATGTGGAATAGTTTACCCAATGCGGTTGTGCAACAAACAACATCAGTGAATTCGGAAAATGCATTAGACAGTTTTCTTTGTAGTGATGTGTGCTAAATTCTGTTGTGAGCATTTATTCGTCGATTTTTATGTGTATAGTCACTGTTGTTTGTTTCTTATTTTTCTGTTGTTGGTTATTCATCTCGTATTTCTATGTGCTTTTGAATTTTTCTTTTTTATGCGAACTTTATGTATTTTGTGACACCCTCCCTGTATTTACCCCAAGCACGGGATTGACAGTATCAAATAAATAAAAAAATAAAATAATAACTGTAGGTCTTCATGCCCCAAAACCGACATGATAATGAAATATGCCATAGTGGAGGGCCCCAGAAATTTTCATCACCTCGTGTTCCTTAAAGGGCCCCTGCCACCGAAAAATGAAACCTCAAGACATTTTGTGTTGCAAGACTCGCCAGTATATGTGAGCAGAATCTTCTGGCCATTTGTTAGTGCTGAACATTGGCACTTTAATTTGGCTTTAAAGCAAGTGTGAGTGCTCATATGAATTGGCAGCACCTCGCGACATCACTGCGTATGTGAAGTAAACAAAGGCACAGTGATAGTTTACAAGAAAAGAGTATTGTCAATGTTGCACATGATTCAAGAGGTGCACACAATGATTTGTCGACTGGAACACCCTCAACTTCTGTTGTCGTACTGCTCTCAAGGTAGCTTCCACCGCTTACAGAGAATCGCTGTTCTTTTTCCATAGGGGACATGCCCTTAACAGCTTAACTCGTATCAAAGACCCGCCATCATTTCATTCTTTACTGCATGCAGGGCCGCCCTGGTTTGAGAAGTGCGCTGTCAATGTCATCAGAGCATGAGCACATGTGCTCTTGGGCACCAACGCCTGAGGAAGCAGTAGTTTCTTACACTAGTTCAGCAAGCGTTTCAAAGTGATGCTAAGATTGGTCACAATTAACAATCTAGCACTAATGAGTTAGATCGTTTATGATACATTGAAGTATTTACAATTAGATTTGGCATTACTTGACCCGAGGCTATATGTAAATTACAGTAACGAATTTGCAAACAAAACTTTCGCTGTCAGGGCTCCTTCATGAGATGCTTGGATCCGAGTGAATGGGCCAGTAGCATTTTGCTTTCGTGGAAATGTGGCCATTACAAACGGGATTTGAACCAACAGCCTTCGGGCCAGCAGTTAAACAAAACAACCACCAAACTACTATGGCATGTTGTCTTTTAGCAGCAAAGCTGTTTAAGCAGGATGTAGCAACTTCGGTGTGCGCAGAAAACCACAAGTGGGTGTTTACCACAGGTATTGCAGAAGCCCTGTTATTGAGCCGAGCAGGTACAAGCATTAAACAAAAACTTTTGATCAGCAAAGTGGTGCACATAAAACACATGAAAGAGAGAGGGAAAAGAGAGGGAGAAGGAAAAAGAAATTAAGAGAGAGGAAGGGATAGAAAAAAAATAGAAAAACGATGAGAAACAAAGAGAATAAAGACAAAAATATTGCAAAAAAGAAATACACAGAAAAAGAGAAAGAATCAGACAAAAAAAGAATAAAAAACATGAAAAATAAAAGGGGAAAATGAGAAACAAACAAATAGAAAGAAGCGAATAGAGAAAGCAAGGAAAGAGAGAAATAATTATAAAAAGAGCGTGAAAGCAAGAAAAATAGGTGGGAAAGAAATCTAAAGCAACGGGTAAAAAATCATCTACAAGAAAGAGCAAAAATTGAACAGATACAAGAAACGATGTGAAACAAAAAGAAAGCGAACAAACAGGTTAGTGAAGAGAAAGAAGGAAACTCAGCTCAACTTTTTTCCCGAGGCCTGGCACCACTCATGTGAACCTGGCATAAGTTTCTTCTACCAATTAGCCGTACTATTTCTCGAGAGACACTGTTTTCCACTACTTCTTTCTTTTTTCCCATTCCGCCCACTAGGAGCTTTCGCATGTTGCAGAAATAAGAAAGTGGGTGTGCTCACAAAAGGTGGCCTTGTGAAGACCGTGTCCATCAGGGTCAAATACCATAACCCTGTCCTGAGAAGTATCAGCAACAATTATGTTCCCAGATTCTGTGGCTGTAATGCCGATTGGGAAGGCCAACTTTGAGTTTTTGTAGGCATCGAATTCAAGTGTCAACTTGGCACTGATTGTTCCTGAAATGAGAAAAACCAAGGGGGCATTAGTAGTAGTAGTAGTAGTAGTAGTAATAGTAGTAGTAGAAGTAGTAGTACATGAGCAAGTAGATGATTAGCCAATAGGAAAAAAAACTTCAATTTAAAAGAATCTGATAGTATCGTATACTAGACATCCTGTATTATGATAGGATTTTCAATATACCTGCAGAACAAGGCAATAACAGTGAATAGAGCAATGCAGGAAAAGGTGCTGCAGACACATAGAAAGAAGAATAAACAAACTTTTATTCTGGATAACAACGCAATGCTTACCTGAAAAACTAACAGTCTTTTTCTTGCAAGTTGAAAGTGGTGAAACCTTTGCACTCTGCTTTGTGGATGAGTCAGGAGCAATGGCTGTCACAACGTACGTTGGCTTCAGGGGGGCTCTCACGCATATTCCAAAATCTGCAGAACTAAGTGTAATGCAGCCGACCACACTTTTTTTTTTGCAATACACATATCTTATCCAAATTAAAAAGTGGCCATTAAAACTCACCGGAGTATGAAGGAGATGAGCCTGGCTTGTCATAACGCAGAGATGAACTGCTCAGAGAAGCTTCTTCATTCGAGACAACAAGAGAAGGTTGGAAACCCCCCCCAGAAAAACTCTGTTCTTTGGTGCTTGCCATACTTGGTGAAAATCCATTTTGAGGGCTCTTTTGGGCATTCAAAATGCCAGAGTTTGTTGCGACCGCCTCCTGGAGAGGGGGCTCGATGGGAGTGAAAAACCTACTAAAAGCATTGTTCGCATGCGGTTCAGGAATTTCGCTGGAGAGGTTAGAGGAGCTCGGTCCTGCCACAGTTGACAATAAGGTGGGTAATACTGGCTGCAGTTCATTCGTGGATGCCGAATCAACCTCGTTGTAATGCTCAGGAGGATATGAAACCGGAAGGTCTTCTGCAACAGCCCGTTTGGTCATGTTGCGATAAGTGGCGCTCCCCGCTGCAGGACCGTGAATGTTTGCAGCCACTGCTCTACCACTGAAGCCAGGTACCATGCTTAGGTCATTGTGATGCTCTTCAGGAGCAAGATCTGAAACCCGAAGGTCTTCTGAAATAGCAACTTTGGTCATATCGGCATATGTAGCATTCGCCGCGGCCGCACAGCGAATGTTTGCAGCCACTGCTGCATCAGTGAAGCTAGCTACCATGCTTTGGCCTTCATCCGCGGCGTCTGAGGATCCAGCATGAATCGGCAGCACCTGGTGCCCCACTGCACTCTGGTGAACAGTTATCCGCTGTGGGCTTCCACTGATGTCCCGGTCGTACAGCGCCACGCGGACTTCGTAAATTCCTTCCCGGCACACCGAAAACTCCAACAGATACATGCCATTCATGAGATCAGCATTCGACACTTCTATCTCGTCCTCGCCTGCCCCGTGACTTACACGAGCTGTGATGTAGCGCATCAGACACGGGTCGCAGCCCTTCGCCGACAGGTAGTAAATTTTCACCACACTTCCGACGCGGTACACGTGCTCCTCATAGTTTTCTATGAAGTGCATGGTGTGCGGTAAGGCAGCAGAGCCGCGGATGTATGCAAAGGACTCACAGGCGAAACCCTGCACGCGTTTCACTTCGAACGTGAACAGTGAGAGCAGCGAGTCCGAGTAGCCCGACTTGGCCGACTCGTCTCCTTGCGCGGTGGCCCGTGCCTCCCGGGTCACTGCGTCCAAAATACGTAATTTGTTGTCGAGCGTACTTCGAACTTTGAAAACAAGCTCTTCGCGCAAACGGTGCAGCTCTCTATCCACCTGGGACAGCACTTGGCCTTCCTGAATTCGTAGCATCGTACTGAGGGCTGCCACTTTGTCTTGGTATTCGTGCTCCGAGTCGCCGGGTTCGGGTAGTAACTGTTTACACACGTCAAGCAATAACTTTTCATCTCGCAGAATTCTCAGGATTTCTTCCTCGCTCGGGACGCTGAGGCCAGCCATATGTGTAACCTGCGAAGGTTGAAATAAAAAAAAATGCACGATTCCAACCACTATATTAAGTTCAGTAGGCTTAAACGTTCAATGCAAATGCTCGCCTACTGCATTGCTTGCACGCTCTGTGCAGCATAAACTGACAAACAAAATCGAGCTTACCAACTTTACGTTACCAGAGTGCGTTCAGAGGCGTGCACAACAGGCCGGCACAGTTCTCACGCAAGCAAACGAAAGCGTCTGCGACGCGCTTTTGCACTCACCTCCAGTTTGTAGAACCAGCTCGTTCTGACGCGCCGTGCGTTCTCAGCCTTTAAAAAAAATAAATAAAAGCGGACCACCGCAGCCCACCTAGCACCAAACGCCAAGGTTTCTAGAACGTTGCTAAACGCCGTGAACTATCGCCCAACCGACTGAACTGAACGACAGCCCTCTTGCGGTGACGACTCACGTGACTGCTCTCACGTACGGAACTCGCGGACTAACGTAATTTCCACGTATCAAACGTGCGTGACCTGCGGCATAATCCACAACATAACCCACAGAAAAAAAAAAAGACCCATAGAGTTTCCTGTGTCATAAATTGAGGTTGTGGGCCTCTACGACTATTCACTGACGCTTTGCTGGAGCTGCTCGCAGAGGCCACGCTGTGGAATGTAGCGGTTGCTGCGGCCTAGCCGCCTCCTGGTGGTGGTGGTGTCGTGCTGCTGGCGTCTGCTTTGGACCACGACCATAGAGTTTGGAAACTGTGACAACGACCTCCTCGTCGCGGTCCAAACTAGTTTTACAGTAGTTCTTGAGAAGAGGAAAAATGCACCTAATTTCTGCAGTCCTTCGGGAAGCACGGCGCAGTGCCTTGTAGGGTGAGGAAAGATAGAAGAAAATAGGCGAAGAGATAGAGAGGGCAAGCGACGAGAAAAGAATGAGAAGGAAAAGTTTGTAGCTGGCCGAAAAAGTCCAAGGACGAGGCGCCACTCGGTGAAAGCTTCACGGCGTCAGGAGATCTTGGAGGGCACAACCGGCCGCCCCGCCGCGGTGGTCTAGTGGCTAAGGTACTCGGCTGCTGACCCGCAGGTCGCGGGTTCGAATCCCGGCTGCGGCGGCTGCATTTCCGATGGAGGCGGAAATGTTGTAGGCCCGTGTACTCAGATTTGGGTGCACGTTAAAGAACCCCAGGTGGTCAAAATTTCCGGAGCCCTCCACTACGGCGTCTCTCATAATCAAATGGTGGTTTTGGGACGTTAAACCCCACAAATCAATCATCAATCAAATCATGGAGGGCACAACCGTTCATCTTGAATTCCTCCGAGCAACTCCAGGACTAGGGAGCCTAGTGTAACCGTATACATGACTCTTAAGAGAACCGTGCAGCTCTCTACTTTGGACCGCAGCAGTGGCCGATTGGTTAGACCGCCCGCGTCCGATGCGAGAGGCACTACATTACATACGTAATGACTTATGAGTTTCATTCCCAGTGCCGTCGGGCAAACTCCTGTTTCAAATGCGAATGCATTTCTTAGCCGGGCTATGTCAGGCGTCCGTCAGGATCCGTCCACCACCCTCTCCCATAACAACTGAAGCGCGCGCGCCCCTAGTAACCAGAGCCCCCACTACAGTGTACTAGTACACTGTAGCCCTTACCCATGGCCTCCGAAAGTGCAGGCGTGGTTCTCTCCGGCCGTCTCAGTCGCCGCGCTCCCCAGCAAAGCCGGCGAATACATAGCCTCCTCTATAACTTTGTGCCCGAGCGGTCGGTCCCTCAGCGCCGTCCCCCGAGCTATTATGGGATGCGAGCGCTCCTGGCGGAGCGCCGAGGCGCAAAACGAGAGAATGGATGGCAGCTATGGAGAAAAAACCGGCTTTGAGTAACTACCGAAAGGGCAAAAATGAAATAAGGAGGGAGGCATTTTACGATAATTCAAGGGGAAGCGCTTTACTGTTTGAAGCGAGATCGGGTTGCCTTAGAACGCGTAGTTATAAAGCAAGATTCAGTAAAGAAGAAGAACAATGCACATGCTGCGGGAAAGATAAGGAAACGGCGGAGCATGTTCTGATTGAATGTGGAGATATCCACCCAGGTGTACTCCTGTATCCGTCAACTGAGCTCGTAATGGTTCTAAATTCTCTAAAGAATTACGCGGAAGTTTTCCTCGCAAGAGCGAGAAAGATGAATCAGCCACTGAAGGCTGCCGTTGACAACGCCGCGCAAATACTACAGAAACGTGACAAACTCAAGTGCTCGACCCCGGGACATCATAAAAAACTTTTGGAGGTTGTGCTCGTGAAGTTTCTCCGCCCACTTTTTCTGAACTTCGCATAAACGCAAGCGTGCATAGGCCGCGTCGTCTGCTGTTATTATGGGATCGGTGCGGCATCTGGCGGCGAGCGCCAAAACTATAAGGGACGGATGGCGCGTATGTATTTAGCGCTAATGCGCGGGCACAAAAAAATATAGGAGGCTATGGCGAATATCGCCTCACGCGCCCAGCTACCGCTAGAGGGCGCGTTTAATGTGAGGTTTAGGGACAACGAGGGCAAAATTGACTTTAAGCGGGTAGAATTAACTAGAAGAAGGTTATCTGATTGCTGGCTAAAGTCAAGGCACGAGCGAAAACTAAACCCTTCACTGCAAAGTACCAGTCTTCAACTTCACTATATAAAGGAAAAAAAAAGATAAATGTGGTTTTTGGTTCACTAAATATTGCGGCTAGGTGGCATTAGCCGCCACCCGATCTAAAGGGTACAGTCATATCAATACATCCATCTATCCTAGAGCAGCTGAGATCACGGAAAGCAGCAGAGCGCGCGGGATTTCAGCGTGCGTATGTTTTCTTTTTTTTTTCTCGCGTGCGAGCAAAAATAACCGGGAAATCTTCTGGCTGCACTTAAAAAAAGCATTTTTTTCTGTTACTGCTCTTATTTCGGTCCGATTGACGAATAACAGCATGACAACGGCTGAATTTTTCTTATATAGATCATTGCAAGGAGGTAGTATTTCGCCTGTGACAGAACCATTCAAGCATTCCCCCTTTCTGGAATGCTTCGGGTGAAAACTGGGCCAATCATCATCGTTGAATGACATTGCTCTTCTATCTTTAGAGATCATACTACTATTTTATCGCGTACCGATATTTATCAGGTGGTGAACCGAATTCCACTTACGCTTTAGATAATTAAGTGCCGTAATTGTGCCACTTATTATTGTGATAAGTTTTTTTTTTTTTTTTGCAACGCAAAAAAAAAAAGTGCAGGCCGCATATGTGCTCAGTGACTCCGACCTTAACCGATACTCTCCGTGGGCGTCATATTGAACCACCCTGTGCAGCCCCTATAGGTGATGAAACTTGCGAATAGGGAAGACCAGTTGTGGTTGGCACGGCTGGACGGCCAGCATGTTAGCCTAAGAAGCGAAGAACGATAAAAAAAAAACGTCGCGGCGCAGCTGTGATCACATTAGGGCGTCTGGAAGAATTATCGAAACAGCGTTGCCATGAAAAACCGCGCTAGTTCAATGAAAGCAAGAATTCATTCAATCGATAGTAAAAAGTAATCCATGGACGTTGAACACTGCAGTCGTCTGAGCTCGCTTGCAGATCGGGCTGCCATTTTTCTTTCTTCTTCGCCGGTGTCCCCCCCCCCCCTCCTTCTATACAGACCGCGAACTTCGAAGTATAGTTTTGAGCACTTGCGGACCTCTTGCAGAGGCATCGCAATTTTAAATGCTCTAATATGGGCGGCGCCACTCTATAGCAAAATAAAAACCCCATTAGAAAATAAAACGCCCCAGCATTGACTTTGCCCCTCGTACTCCTTGACCCTACATTCCCGAATGAGCACGAAGCTATATAAAAGCGCAAAACCAATTTTTCTCGTCACATAGGAGCTTCACCAACAGCGCGGCAGCCTTTTGGATGGATGGATGGATTTATATGGCTGTACCCTTTAGATTGGACGGCGGTTAACGCCACCTAGCCGTAATACTTAAAGAACCAACAACTAGATTTATCTTTTTCCCCTTTGAATAGTGAAGTTGGGGACTGGTACTTTGCAGTGAAGGATTGAATTTTCACTCGTGCCTTGATTTTAGCGACCAATCAGATAACCTTCTTCTAGTTATTTCTATTCGCTTAAAGTCTATTTTGCCCTCGCTGTCCCTAAACCCAAGTGCTTTGGAAAACTCTGCGCCATCATCCTGGACTATAGGGTGAAGCACTTTACAGAACATTATCAGGTGTTTGGCAGTTTCCTCTTCCTCTCCACATCATGCACTGCATACCATGTCTACCCCTTCGCATTCGGCCCGATATGTCTTGGTCGATGAAGTATATATAAACATCCTGCAAGAAATCCACAGGGGATCAACTGCTACCATAGTGCTTAATTAAAAGAAAGCAACCGAACACCAATCAAGAAGGGTGTAAGGCAGGGGGACACAATCACACCAATGCCGTTTACCGCGTGCTTACAGGATGTTTTCAGAAGCCTAGAATGGGAACAGTTAGGGATAAGAGTTAATGGAGAGTACATTAGTAACCTGCGCTTCACCGATGACATTTCATTGCTGAGTAACTCAGGGGATGAATTGCAACTCATGATTACGGAGTTAGACAAGGAGAGCAGAAAAGTGGGTCTTAAAATTAATCTGCAGAAAACGAAAGTAATGTGCAACAACCTCAAAAGAGAGCAGCGCTTCGAGATAGGTGCACTTCGAAATAGTGCACTTCAAGTTGTAAAAGACTATGTCTACTTAGGCTAGGTAATAACCGCTGAGCCGAACCACGAGATATAAGTAACTAAAAGAATCAGAATGGAATGGAGTACATTTGGCAAGCACTCTCAAGTTATGACAGGTAGATTGCTGCCTATCCCTCAAGAGGAACGTATTTAACAGCTGTATCTTGCCGGTACTTAGCTACGGAGCAGAAACCTGGAGACTTACAAAGAGGGTTCAGCTTAAATTGAGGACGACGCAGCGAGCAATTGAAAGAAAAATGGTAGGTGTAACCTTAGGAGACAGGAAGAGAGCAGAGTGGATTAGGGAACAAACGGGGGTTAAGGATGTAGTAGTTGAAATCAAGAAGAGGAAATGGACATGGGCCGGGCATGTAGCGCGTAGACAGGACAACCGCTGGTCACTAAGGGTAACTAACTGGATTCCCAGAGAAGGCAAGAGAGTTAGGGGGAGACAGAAGGTTAGGTGGGCAGATGAGATTAAGAAGTTTGCACGTTTAAATTGGCAGCAGCAAGCACAGGACCGGGTTAACTGGCGGAACATAGGAGAGGCCTTTGTCCTGCATTGGACGTAGTCAGGCTGATGATGATCATAATGATGATGTCTTGGTTCGCAATACTCCCGTCCTGGGCTCAAACAGTAGAGAAATACCCAGCGTATTATCATAGATTCTTTCCTTGGCGATTTCCTGCCTAAAAGTTCGATAGATCTCTAGTGCGGACTTCTTAATCATTCCACATGTCGGTCTCCATTTCCTTTACCTTCTTCTTAACCAATATTTCTTTTTTGGTTTGGCCCCCTGCTCTTTTCTAAGTACTTACCCGCCAATTTTCTGGTTCGCTTCCTCCATTTTGTACCAACATTCCTCATGTACAAGTAGATGAAAACCTTCCTAGCCCAACGCTCCTTCCCCATTTCTCTCAATCACTTCTCAAATTTTAGCTTGCTGCTAGCTTCCCTGCGCTCGAATGATGTCCATCCCGTATCACCTTGTACTCCCTGATTTGGTGTATTCCCGTAAGCTCCTAAAGCAAGCCTACCTATTCCACGTGGCTTAATTTCTAATCTTGCTTGAACCTCTGATCTCATGCACAAGATCGCATTGCCGAAAGTCAGACCAGGAACCTTGACCCCTATTCCTCTCACAACGTCATACCTATCGTAATTCCACAGTGCCCTATTTTTCATCACTGCTGCGTTCCGGTTACCCTTAGACGGTATATACGTATATTTCGTGTTCCCTTTGGTACTCGGTCCCATTGCTTATCCATACACCCAGCTATACTTGTATTTATCTGTTATCTCTAATATGACTTCCTGTATCCTAAGCTCACTACACTCATTATCATTAAAAATCATGACTGCTGATTTTTCTTACTGAATGTGAAATCTAACCTATATCCCTCATTACCGACCGAAAGAAAGAGCGCCGTGGTGCGGAGAAAAGATTGGGCCACGCCCACCTCTGGAAGACGTGCTCTCCGCGCGATTGGGACGGCCGGAGAGAAACCCGCCGCGCGCCCGCAATCTCGGAGGCCATGTCCCACCATGCCATGCTTCGGCAGCTGCCAGCAACAGCTGCGAGCGCTTATTCTCGCCCCTAGCAACCAGAGCCCCCACCTTCTTACCTTGAACGTGACTTACCACCACTTCAATGCAGTGCCTCTGAAACGCATTTGCAGCGTTTGAGCTGCCAGCTTTTGTGTAGCGTTTGTGTTGATAAGACGCTGACATTATGGCCGTCAGGTACAATGACAGGTGCAGTGCTTCAGCGCTCCTTCTCTCGCTTCTCGCTCTCTCTCCACCCTGCACCTCACTTTTCCCCCCGCTCCCACCTCACTCTCGACCATTCGCTGGCTGGGAGCTTCTCAAGAACATGTAAAATGTTAAGGTCTCTAGGAACCTTAGCAAATGTGTGCTCAAGACACCGCTGTGAAACGCCGAGCCGAGAGGTCTGTTTTGTTCGCTTCATAGTATTTTTTTAACTGTGCACGCTATAGGCACCCGAGAGTTGACCAGAGGGCGCGGCGAAGCTGTCTGGGCCGCCTCAGCATTGTTGTTACCGGCCGCCAGGAATACTAAGAAAATTAAACTCTCGCTGAACACATTGAGATGCTAAAATGTCAACGTCAACTCAGCGACGGTCAGGACGAAAGACCCAATCATTGCGGAACAAGTGGCCATCGCCTTAGCACTCAAGATGGATAACATTGAAGTGGTCTACAGTGATTCCATGGCAGCACTACGGGCGTTCGCCAAGGGGACGGTCTGTGAACAAACGCTGAAAATACTGCAAGGCAAGAACATAACACATCATCTTCTGAGTTGGTTCCCAGCTCACCTTGGACAAATCAACGATTCCCCTCCCAATCTCAACGAAGCAGCACACGAGGCGGCGCGAGAACTCTCCAACCGCGCCTCCCCGGGGATGCGTTCTACCGGTGAAGGGGATAACCGGGAAATTCTTACAACATATAACGAGCTCACTAAACATTTCTACCTGTCTAGAAGGATTTTCCATCCACCTCACAAAAATCTAACCCGGCCCCAAGCACTTACATTAAGGCTTTTGCAAACGCGGATGTACCCTACTTTGAAAATGTTACACATCATGTACCCTGACCTATACCCAAGTAATCTTCGTCCACATTGTGGGGAAATAGCTTCATTAGAACACATGCTCTGGCAGTGCACCAAATTCGCTCATTGATCGCACATCACCTCTGCCAGATGGGAGGCGGCAATCCGCAGCTCGTCCTTGGCAGATCAGCTCTGGGCTGTCCACCAAGCCCGCCAGGCGGCTGAGGAGCTTGGCATCTCAGTCCCCACGTGGGAGCTGCCCGCAACACAGTGATCTGTGTTTTGGAGGACCAAATAAAAGTTTATCCAATCCAATCCAATGCCTTTTTGGGCGAGATTTCAAAGAACGCTTCCTGGGCGCTTACATACTGAGCCATGACCCGCCTTTTCCCAACTAAAAAAATGGCAGCATATCCACGGAGTGAATGATGGATAGTGGGGCGAAGCATCCATCCGCCCATTCGTTCTTGCTTCCGTCCATCCATGCGTGCGTCCGCACGTTCATCTGTGCGTTCGTCCTAGCCTTCGTTCAAGCATGCGCTCCTGCGTCCGTCCATGCGTCCATCCGTCCGTGCAGCCATCCGTGCGTCCGTCCATGCACCTGTCTGTGTGTCCGTTCATCCACCTATTCAACACTCCAAGTACTACCATCTCGCATCTTTTCATCATATATTCCCCATATAGAAGCACCGCCATCCAGCGGACATTCCAAGGACTAAACGAGAGGTGGCACACGCACACTTTTTATACGGCTTGCGCTTCGGGTCCACCACTTCCCACCTTTAACCACCTCGAGTTCATGGTATATACTAGTTCACTGTATTCATGGCACTGCGGCCGAACGCTCGCTAAACCTTTCGAAAACCAAGGAGGTTACGCCCAGCGAGTATGACGTAGCAAACTTTTTCAGTCAGATAGTGCTCAATGTACATGCCAATGGCTGCTTATGGGAAATGAGAGACAGGAGGATTCGGCCTTTACTTTCTTACGGCGTACACTTCGTATCTACTTCCCACCTTCAACCACCTCGAGTTCATGGTATATACTAGTTCGTTGTATTCATGCCACTGCGGCTCAACGCTAGCTAAACCTTTCTAAATCTAAGGAGGTTACACCCAGCGAGTATAACGTAGCAACCCTTTCTTGTCAGATAGTGCTCAATGTACATGCCAAAGGTTGCTAATGGAGATCGCCGCGTGCACGTTAACTAAAAGCCGAATGCTCCTGTCCTCATTCCCTATTAACAGCCATTGGCATGTACATTAAGCACTATTTGTTATTGTTCAACAACGCACAGAAGAAATCTCCCACGGGCACAACCTTGAAGGTCAAAATGTAACAATTAATATACACTACGACTACGAGGGACGAGCGGGTGCTGCTATAAAGAGATTTGCCCCTAAAAGGTTTTAGCACTTGCTAACTTTAGGGTAGCAATGGTTTATCACATATGTGACAACCCTGGTAGTAAGCGCAGCTAGTAACTACGAGGGTGCTAACAATTACCACTTTTGCTGTTACTACCAGCATTTAGTAACTGCTACTACCCTAGCCATTACCACCCATGGGTAGTAACTTCTAAAGGTGTCAAGAAAAAAGGTCGGAACCAATATTACCTTGTTCATTATTTTGGCATATTATTTCTCCACTGCTAATGTTGCCCAATCAATGTCTCATTACTAGACAACTTCGGGTAATGAAGCGTGGTGTGCCATAAACGCGAAGAATATATAGACCTAACAAGTTCACCATTTTTTACGCATACATGTAGTATGAAGTTTGTGTGGGGTATATATAGCCCCTACTTTGCAGGGGCATGTCTGGCAAAAGGGAGCACTTGTGTTTCAGGATGAATTATAACACATTTGTATCTACAGCACTATAATATACCGCCTGATCTCGTGTGTTTGGGGACGTAGCACAAAACTTTTAATCAGGATTACTTAAAAATTATATGCCATATTTCTTTATTATAAAAAGGGTCAACAAAAGTCAATATTTACAGTGGGCGAAACAAGGTTATGAACTCATCCTAAGTGCATTTGAATGCTCAACACGGCTAACATACCACCTTTTGAAAGGTAATATTCGTTTTTGGGCTTTGATGCGCCAAAACAATGATAATGTTTGGAGACACGCCGCAGTGGATTAATTGTGACCGTCTTCAGGGCTATTTGTGACCACCTGGTTATTTTGATCCGCCGTTCTTGTTAATATGTGCTGTAATTTACTAAGTTTGTTGTAATTGTCTATTACAATGCGTATAGCACTTGCTGTGGTTCGTTAACTTGCACTTCTCCGTTTCGGCAATATCAGAATGACGTTCACATATCTCAGTTGCGTAATTTAAAACAAAATGTATTTTTTTGATCGATGGATATCTCCTGCGTCATTTTTCCGTTTTATGATAATACGTTGAGACGATTCCTCTCATAAATGATCAGAATCAGTGTCACAGACTATTTTGCATTAAATAGTCAATGGCGGGGTAGCAAAAAGATAGTAACGGGGCAAGAAAGGTAGTAACGGCTGCAGTTACTACCTCTTTCATTCCAGTTACTTTTTACTAAGGTAGTAAACAAGTCGCAAAAAGTTAGTAACTGTTGCAGCTAGTAACTGTTTACTAACGTAGGTAGTAAACAGGTAGCAAAATTGTAGTAACGGTCCAAAAAAGGTAGTAACCGCTGCAGTTACTGCATATTCACTTGCAGTCGCTACCTTTTTACTAGCATTTTTAAGAGTGTAAGGGAAACACGAAAAAATGACCCACGGTACGAATGCCGATCCTTCTGTGCGAGAGACGCCGAGTCAGGTGTGGGAGACGCCGAGTCAGGTGCAGGAGACGCCGGAGTCCACCCGAGCTCCCGCGCTACAGAGTTCATCGCCGCAGCGGCGCGTTCTCCATCCGACTGCACAAAAGATCAAGCAATTACCACTCATTCCCCCCGACGAATATGAAGTGGTATTCAGCTCCCAGGGAGGCCCTGACCTCACGACGCTGTAGCCACGCTACCTCTTCGCCGCTTTCATGCAGGCCGCTGAGCTTACCGGCTCCTCTACGCTGACGCTTCGGATTCACCCGGAAGTGATTCTCTCACAGAACGCTTGTGCCCGTGTCTCAGTATTTTCAATTTGTTTTCCTGGAAATCCTGGGAGCTGCCACTCCCTCCTTTGCGGTGATGCTTCAGGACACTCCTGAGAATGTTCTAGGCATGCAACCGTCGCGCCAGGCTTCGTCGTCCAGGAAGCGTAGCAATGCGTCGAGCGACACGGACAGCGAGGCAACCGATTTGTACTCGGACGGCTTTGAGTCAACGGATGATGACTTCACGGTCGTCATGAATCGAACTACAAAACGAAGACTGCTGCGGATGGCATCGTCGGCAAGTGTTTCCATTGTTAAGACTGCACCACAGCGGTGGCCGCACGCCATGCTGTTCATGCCCGAAGACCCTGCATCTAACTTGCGACTCCTCAACAGGCAAGTTCTTTCTGTGCTTTTCGAGGAAACCACGCCGAATGAGATCAAAGACGTGAGGATCAATGCACGGAAGAATGTCCTTGCTGTAGACGTTATGCACCGTAGCGCACTGCAAAACCTTCGGCACGTAACAGAAATCGGCAACGTGGAAGTTCGGCCAATGGTCGCTACGGGTTGTAATGGCACTGTAGGCGTCATTTATGATGTGGATCTTTCCATCCCAGCTAATGACCTGCCAATACTAATAAAGCCAGCGACAGAAGGCACCCGTATCACGCACATTACCAGACTCGGCAACTCACGCTGCTTGAGGCTTGTGTTCGAGGGAGATAGCCTTCCCTCGTATGTCAAAGTTGGCCATGTTCGCCACTCAGTGCGTCCATGCGTACCGAAGCCACTGCAATGCTACAAGTGCTTCAAGATGGGACACGTAAAAAGTGTCTGTGAGAACAAAGTTGTGTGTCCACGGTGCGCTGAATCTCACTCAAAGACGTCTGCGATGCCACCGTGTTACGATGTCCAAACTGCCACGGCGCTCATGAGGCCTCATCCAAAGATTGCCCGCGGGTGCGAAACGAGCACGCGGTACTCAGGCGTATGGTGCGGGACAATTCAACGCACAGGGAAGCTGCCGCTACACTACGCTGACGACGGCGTCATGGGCGAAGACCATCACGGAAAAACTGCTCTACCGATAGAGAGATGTCATCCTCTATCGAAGAGGCTGACCCACAAACACCGAGCTCACTGAAGACGGATACTGCCAAACAGAAGAAAGGGACAGCAGTCGCACCTTCTGAACAGTGGCCCTCACTTCCACGAAGTCAACCTTCTTCGGAGCTGCATCAAATCCCGCCGCCCTCGACGACCCCTCAAACCAGTGATGCGATGAATGAAAATCAAGTGATAAGCTTGCTGCAATCGCTGATGAGTACCATGCGTGTCCTACTGAGTAATATGAAGACTTCGGCTGCGCAGACCGCACTGCATGTGCTGGACACCCTGAGTCCGGTGCTTGCAGCTCTAAGGTAAAACCATGGCCAGCGAGGCACCTACGTTTCGAGCGGAAGTCAGGAATGCATCTGTCTTTCAGTGGAACGCCGGAGGACTGAAGTCGCGCATGTCTGACTTTAGACAGTTTGTATTTGTGAACTGCTTCCCCATTATCGTGATTTGTGAACCCAACCTGTCTGCTTCAATCAAGCTGTCAGGATATGAGTGCTTCATGTCCTTCACTCACAGAGACTGCAGCAAAGATATTGTATTCAAGCGCCATGACCTCACTTACGTTCACCACAGAGTCTCGCCTGATGAAGGGAATCAGTATGTGTGCCTTACTGTGAAGAAGGATAATGTTGCTTTCACGATTATCGGAGCTTTCATCTCCATCAAGCCGCCTTGACTGCAAGCACTTACGCGGTGTTCTGACATCGACTCCAAGGCCATGGGTGATCACTGGCGACTTCAATGTCCACCGTTTCCTATGGGGAAACTCCAGGGTCAACTCTAAAGGAAGAAAATTGGTGTCCTTAGCCTCGGAGTACGAACTCAGCGTTTGTAACGATCGAAGCCGTACATATTTACGCGGATCAGCCTATAGCAGCTGCCTGGACCTTACATTGGTTTCTCGCTCACTTACCAGGAAAGTGCACTGGTTTTCGGATCTGGAGACGCGGGGCAGCGACCATATACCAACTTACCTGTGTATAGAATGTTTCACCAGCTCCAAGTACTCAAGAGGCCTCAAATACACCAATTGGCAGAAATTCAAAATGTTAATGGAAGACTGCTGTACCGATGGCTCATCATATAACCTCTAGAGGACTCGATAAAGGATGTCCTGCAGAATACCACGCATTCACTGTTGACTAGTCACAAGCGCACCGATTTCGACATCGAGCTTGAGAAGCTTCGCACAATACGCCGTCGTGCAGAACGAAGGTACCGACGGACAAAGTGCATGGATGATTTGAGGCTGGCTAGACGCATTCAAAAGAAAATGCAGCGGCACATGGAAAAACTGGCTAGGCGGCGTTGGACATCTTTTTGCAAGTCGTTGGATCTACGAAAGCCCATATCACTCATACGGCAAACTGTACGGGGTCTTAGCACAACCTTGCGTCAGCGACACCCGTTTACATCTCTGGCACTTCACCCTCAATGCAGAGAGATTTACGTCGAAGAATTTTTCTGTAGAAGAATTGCCGGAGATTCCAATTTCACAGCATCAAGAATGGGAACATTTGACAACCCCCCACCCTCACGTGATCCCCATATGGAATGCCAGTTTTCTATGGATGAGCTAGAGGCGGCACTGGCACTGTGCAGACGTTCTTCAGCACCCGGACCTGACGGCATTACCTATCGTGCCCTTTGTAATCTTGGATACGAAGCTCGGAAGGCACTCTTACGCCTATACAACGACTCCTGGCAGACTGGTACGGTTCCCCAGGCATGGAAGTCAAATCGCCTCATTCCACTTCTAAAGGCTGGTAAATCTTTTTTGGATATTGCCTCATACCGTCCTATCCCACTTGCCAGTTGTGTGGGAAAAACGATGGAACGAATGATTCTAGCGCGAATGGAGTAGTATTTAGAGCCCTACGAAATCTATCCAGCATCCATGACCAGATTCAGGCGCGGCCATTCGTCAATCGACAACGTTGTTGATCTGGTGATATATGTTCAACACCAGAAAGCCTGTAAGAGACTGTGCGCAGCCCTGTTTCTAGACGTTAAGGTGGCTTACGACAGTGTCACCCATGAAGCCATTCTTAGTGCTTTGGAAACAGTAGGTCTTGATGGCAAGATATATATGTGGGTGTAGAGCTACTTACAGTTGAGATCATTTTACGTGATGACAGCGAATGGCCCAACACCTGATTATTACAGCAACCGAGGAGTTCCTCACGGAGGAGTGCTAAGCCCTACACTTTTCAACCTAACTGTCATTGGTCTAGCCGAGCAGCTACCTAGCACTGTAGAACTTTCTGTCTACGCTGATGACATCTGCCTTTGGACATCAGGTGTGACAAGGCCTCAGCTTCGTGCCCGCCTTCAAAAGGCTGCTACAACGACGTCATGCTACCTTCGTAAACAAGGCCTCGAGGTGTCCTGGGGAAAATGTGCATGGTAGCGTTCACGCGGAAACCAATGTCTGCTTGCAGCATATTGATTAATGAAGAATACATATCTTTCAGCAGAAGCCACGGGTTCTTGGGAGTCATAATAGACAGAAACCTGTCGTGGACTCCACACGTTAACTATGTGAAGAAGCGGCTGATCGCGATATGCCACATGTTCAAATTCCTTGCAGGAATGAATTGGGGAGTGCCCATACCATCCATGCTGCAACTGTACAGAGTGCTGTTTATCGGATTCTTACGGTAAAGTTTACCTGCAATATCTAACACCGGCAAGACTAACCTGCACGCAATTCAGAGCATTCAAGCACAAGCACTTAAGATGTGCCTTGGATGACCCCGCAGTGCTTCAACGGCTGAAACCATTGCCATCGCTCAAGATCACTCGATAAAGACACATATTATTACCGAGACAATGCGCATACACCTCAGGCATTATGCCAGGACCCCTTCTCAACACCTGGCGAGCCTAGCTGCTGAAAAGCCCTCACGACATACGGCACTACTGCCTACAAGCATCGTTCATCGTTTACTGAGACGTACGCACCTGCATCAAAGCCACTGCTTCCTCCTTGGAGCTTGAGCCGGCCGCGTGTTCACTTAATGATTCCAGGAATGAGGAGAAAATCGGACTTGCCGACACATGCACTGAAGCAACTGAGTCTATTCCTACTGGTACAAAGCTACAGTAACCACGTGCACATTTACACGGATGGCTCTACCACGCCGTCTAGTTCAGGTGGAGTGGTGGTTATACCATCACAAGGGGTAACTCGGTGTTTTAGAACTTAACATGTGATAGCGTCAACGACGGCAGAACTCGAGGCTCTGCACAATGCACTGGAACTTATCAATTCAGAAGAAAGACCAGGTAAATGGGCTGTGTTTTCTGACTCAAAACCAGCGTTACAGTGCCTGATATCAGTTCTCCAACGCGGATGCCACGACCAGTTGACCTACCAAACCGTGAAACTTCACCACCTTTTAATACAAAAAGGCCACGACATCGTCTTTTAGTGGTTACCTAGGCATTGTGGTATAGGTGGCAATGATTCTGCAGATCATGCTGCTCGCACGTCACATAAAGAAGCGAACAGCGTTCCGATTCCGCTTTCAAGAGCGGATACGGCGAGGCAGATTCGTCAACTGGCCCGCAGTCTCACACTGACTGAGTGGAACACACCAAGCATACGACGTACAAGACTGCACGAGCTCGACCCTTCACTACAACTCCGGCCTCCAACCGGCCTACATCGACGTGCAGCTTCGCTTCTCTATTGCCTTTGGCTGGGAGTTGCTTTCACGAAAGCTTATACCACGTTACTCAGAATTACTGACAGTACGGCGTGCGATGTTTGCGGCACCATTGAAAATATCGAACACCTACTGTGCCATTGTCCGCGATTTGACTCAGATAGACAAGTACTTGCCAACGCAATGCGGGGTCTTTATGATCGGCCTCTTTCTGTGCAGGTGCTATTACAGCAACGTCCACATGCCTCGACAGCCCACAAGGCAGTGAAAGCCCTGCTGTGTTTCCTGAGAAAGACAGGCTTGTGTGAACGCCTCTGACATGCGGTAGAGTTCTACACGCTGCAGTGAAATGACTGTCAGTCTCTACCCCACCTTTTTTATTTTCCCTCTCTTCCCTCTTTCTCGTCTTTCTTGTCCCCTTCCCTAATCCCCAAGTGTAGGGTAGCCAACCGCATGTCTTTCTGGTTAACCTCTTTGCGTTCTCTCTTTTGTTGCTTCCTCCTCCTCCTTCGGATTCACCCCGTCAACAACACTTCCACAGTGTCTGCGATGAATCAAGAGGGCGTGCTCAAGCTTGTGCAGCTCCACCAAATAACGTACGAACAGCATGAGTATGCCATCATGACGGCATACATCGCACCACCCCCCTCTCCCCGACGGCTCGGTCAGGGGAGTTGTTACAAGCGCCTACTGCAAAGAATCGCCACAAGAACTACTCGCGGGCTTGATCGCCCGCAACCCTCACGAAGCCCTACTAGACGCTCGACGAACGGGACTCACACGTTCAATTCTCATAACATTTGTTCAAGCCACAGGTCCCCCGGAGAATCGTTTATGGTGGAGGACCGCATATGTGCGTGCCCTACACACCAAGGGCCGAGGCGTGTAGTAACTGGCGGTCCATAGGTCACCACACAGATGTATGTATACAACCTAGGTCCCACGAATGCCCCAGATGTAGCCAGTTACATCCCAAGGAAGCAAACCCTAAGTGTACTCCAGTCTGTATCATCTGCGAAGGGCCGCATCTGTCGGGTGGCCGGGAGTGCAAGCCCCGGCACCTACCTAAGATCACCAGGCTCACATTAGAGCGTGAAGCACGATCCCAGGAACGAGTAGACCCCACAGTACCATATTCAAGCGCCCAACGCCCTGAGCAACCTGCTAACCTACGAGACGGACATTCCAAAAGCTCCAACCGACCTACATGGGCCGACAAGCTGAAGACGCTCAAGGGGACCACCATACCAGTGACCAACACGCCGCCTGCCCCGGACCTCCATGACCAGCAGCTCCGGGCCCTGCGTGCGGAGTTAAGCCATCTTACGACTCTCATAACCCAAAGCCCTGCTCTATCCTCATCACAGTTGCCCCCACACCCACCCACCCAGACCCATCCCATCGCAGAGTTATCAAACAGGTCAGCCACACACACCTCGCCCACTCAAAAAAGAAGCGCTGTTCGGACTCAGACGATTGATTATGACGCTGACCTCAGAAACTTGGAGGCCGAATTCGATGCCAAATTAGTAGCTCTGGAGGCGTGCCTCGATGACGAATTCTCAACACTAGCCGAGCAGCTGTCTAATAGTTTCGAGAAACAGATGAATGCACTATTCACACGCCTAACCCAAACCCTAGAAAGTAAGTTCGCGCAATTTGAGACCCGCCTGCAGAGGCTCGAGACCACTAGCAGCTCATCACGTGAGGGGTCTTCTACCTCTATCACACACACACACACTCCCCCCTACCTCACTTCCACTACAGCCACAGCAGCCAGCTCCGCCCACGCTTCAATATGGCGGGTCGCGATAATTCTAACCATCTATCACTACTCCAGTGGAACTGCCGCGGCTTTCGGGGTAAGCGCGCGCCGCTCCAGCTTTAAGTATCTAGCCTTTCTGCCGTACCTAAACTTCTTTTGTTACAGGACACACAACAACAACCTAAACTTCCCAGTTACAATGCAGTACACTCACACACCACCGATGCTCCCCGAGTGCCCACACTCATTCCCTGCACCATTACTTACCAAGAACACACCATCACCTCCCCCACACCATGCGGCCTCATAGAGATCATCCCCACAAAACTCGGCACACTTCCAATATTTATAGCCAATATCTAGCACACCCCACGCCAGGCAATGGCCACTCTCGATGCTCTAGTGCAGAGAATTCACCGCATCGCGGGCCGAAGCGCCCTTCATATGCGGTGAATTTAGCTCTCAAGATACCGACTGGGGTTATCGGTACACCGCAGCAAGTGGTCGCAAGCTTTGGACTACCATTCAAGACCTGCGCCTCACTACACACAACAACTTTCACACACCAAGCAGAATCGGCTATAGCGTAACCATGGACGCTAGCCGAGACATCACACTAAGCCGATCACTCAAAGATATTTCGTGGTCCCGTACGCAACAGACACTTGGAAGCGACCATTACATTGTCGCCATACAAATACCTTACACCCCATAGGCATCGACTGCTCACCCACAATCTTATTCAATGGGACGCTGTGCGACCCGCTTGTCGAGAGCTCCCCAATACCCCGATACAAGACATTGATCATTGGGTCACGCCTCTCATGAATGATGTTACCACACGCATACAACACATTACCACACCACCCAACACCCCTACATTAGACACACGCCTAGCCCACCTCTGGAAGGCACACCAGAGCATTCAGGAGAGATGGAAACGGCAGAAACCTAACAGAACGCTAAAACGCCGACTGGCCACGCTACAGACACAACCGCGCACGCCGAGGAGCTGTGCCGTTCCAACTGGAGCCAGTTGTGCAACAGCATAGCTGGCAACCTTTCCACAAAACGTGCATGGCACCTCCTACGGCACGTTATCAATCCCACACACTCACTCACAACGTCACAACATCACATTATACGCCTACTTCACAACTCCACGCTTTCCCCTGACAGTCTTCTGGACCAACTCCGCATAACACACACAGCATCCGGCACCTCCTCCCCACTCCCACCCTACACAGGAGCCTCGAATGAAACTCTGGACAAGGAAATTAGGGAGCAATAGGTTCGTAAGGCCCTCCAAAACATCCGCACAAACTCTGCACCAGGAAAATACATGATTAATAACTCTATGCTCCGTAACCTGGATGATCAATTGACTGCCCAGAGAACAAAATACTTTAATAAATGCTGGAAGGAAGGCACCCTGCCACAATCCTGACGCCATGCCAAGATTATCTTAGTCCGTAAACCTAACAAACCAGTGACTATATAAAACCTTCGGCCTATTTCACTCACATCGTGTCTCGGGAAGCTTTTCAACACGTTGCACTGAACAGACTAACTGAACACAATCTGTACCCGCACATACGGTGGGCCCATGTCTCTCCGCCCAAGATGCCATGCTTCAACTGACACACGACATGCTTGATCATACAATCCCCGCTCATACTAAAGCCATCTTGGCCCTGCACTTAACCATGCCTTTGATCGCGTACAACACCGAACGATCATGGCGACGTTTTCCCCCTCAATGTGGGCGCTTGTATGTACACCTACATATAATCCATCTTCTCGGGACGCACAGCCGAGGTTTATAGGGTCCCCATGCGTCCTCTTCATACATCCTCAGAGGAGTAGGCACTCCACAGGGTTCAGTCCTTTCCCCTTTTCTCTTCAATGCCAAACTCATTCGCTTAGCCCGTGCTCTTGGCAATATCCCTAACCTTCACCACACCCTCTATGCCGACGACATCACTCTGTGCCGACGACATCACTCCCTAGAAACACCCACGAGGCATACCATTCGGCTCGCCGCAAGGCCCGTGCAAAAGCTCTTCACAAATACCACGTTTCCGAGAAAGATGCCATATGGGTGGACGCAGCTTGCACGGGCGATGACATGGCAGTTGCACTTTTTTATTGCACACTCCAACCCATCGCAACTCTCCGCCTAACTCCTGCATCTGACCTGGAATTCTCGAAAGATGCGGCGGTCGCACTTGCCCTCTCTTGCACTGATGCCCGGTAAGTCCTTTCCGACTCAAAAACCGCAATTCTAAATTTTGCGCGAGACCGAGTCCATGAGACCACTTTCGGCATACTCAGCTCGTCCCCCCCCCCCTCCCCAAACATCCGGCTCGCCATGTGGAGCTGATCTGGGTGCCTGCCCACTCTGGAAATCCTGGCAACGAAGCCACCATTGACCGCGTCCGAGATCTCACCAACCGGGCGGCGGTGGACTCCGAGTCGGGCTCTTCCAGAGAGCGCATGCATTCCTTCAGCGAGATGACTGAAACATGCCGCGCGGAACGCCAGCTATACCCCCCACCCCACCGCACACTTCCCTCCCCTTATTTCCTTTCCCGCACCTACCCGGGAGCATACACCCCATCCTGTGGTCAATGCACCCCCACGCTTCTCTTACCCACGTCCTCCTCGAATGTCCGGTGGACCCTTCCCCGCGGGGCCCGCGGCCACTGACCACATCGGAGGAATGGAAGACCCATCTGCGCTCGACGGACCCGGCCAAGCAGAAGTCCGCCACTACCGGGCCGCCCACGACATGCAACTACATGAACTCATGAACACATAGCGCAGTGAGGGTCGTGCGGGGACGCTGGGTCATACGTGCCAGAATCCCTTGGCCAAATAAAGTTTTTACCACCACCACCCGCTAATGGAACGGACGCTTCTGAGCTTGGTTGCGGCGGCCCTTCTGATGTATGCTGCCGTCAGCTGGAGACCCCTAGCACAGCGGCACACGCACGACGAAGGAGAGCCACGTTGGTGACACATGGCCGTGCAGTGACATCGCCTCAATTTTGGATGTCACCTCGGGCCGCGCATGCTCGTCGCCCTCGCCGGTTATGCGTGACCCGTGATTGGACAGTGTCATCTGCACGCGTTTCCTGATACAGGGATCTAGAGAGAACATACCCTTTATAATGAGCCATTCGGCTCATTCGAAGGAGAACCATGTAGAAGAGAGCCATGTAGAGGAGTGCCACGTTTGAGAGCTCGCAATGTACCAGAGCTCACCATGTACATAATGTAAATAAACCCTCTCTAATAACTCAACTTCCTCCTGCCTCGACAACTTCATCCCGGATCTCCGGTGCCTGGGAACCCCGGTCGGAACACCCCGTCGCGCGGTGAGCGAGCAGCTAGGGTTTACCTGAAACATTCTATCAATATTTTTATTTGACTTAGCGGGGTTACGTGCTTCTGCTTATAGAAAACTACAGCTGACAAGTTTGTCAGTTTAGCAAGTAATGCAGCAACTTACTTGAGGTCAAAAATAATTACTCATGATTTCGAGCTGTCATCGGTATATAGACTTAAGGAAATTTTTTCAAGCCGAAACAGTGAGTTGCGCAGGCTGCAGGCGCGTACCTGAAAAGGGAGCTTCATGAGCTCGGTCACCGTTTTCCTCGAAATACAGCTTTTCCTCCATCCCTCCAAACCAGCGGCGTAGCCAGTCATGTTTTTTTGGGGGGGGGGGGAGGGGGTGTTAAAAGTTGAAAGTTTTCTGGGGGGAAGATGGCGGCTCAGTCTCCTCCCCCCGCCGAAAATTGGGCTACTCTACACTCACCCTTCTCTTCCCGCAAGATCTGCGACGGTGGTCTATAATGGCTGAGGCACTCGACTGTTGACCCGCAGGTCGCGGGATCGAATCCCGGCCACGGCGACCGCATTTTCGATGGTGGCGAACGTGCTTGAGGCACGTGTGCCTAGCTTTAGGTGCACGTTAAAGAACCCCAGGTGGTCGAAATTTTCGGAGCCTTCCATTACGGCGTCTCTCATATGATCGTTTTGGGGCGTTAAACCCCAGCAATTGTTATTACTATTCCCATCCCGCAAGAGACAGTAAGTTCTGGCTATATGCCTCGATGTCAAATATTTCGAACTAATGGCCAGCTTAGTGTGCCTCGATAGTGTCAGATTATTCAAAAGAATTGAATGGAATCAACGAAGCGGGTTTAATTAACCATTACGACACTTCGCGCGTGTTAGAATTTTAGAATTGAACATTCGGTTAAATAATTGCTTTTGAATGCAATCAGTCGGGAAAGATAAGCCGAATAGTGTGTTTTCAACGGTGGAGGTCAATCTTCTCACCGAGAGCTTTAAGTGATGATGCTTGCGAAGAAGACAGGTGCGCAGCCAGACATTGTTTTCAAGGGGGGGGGGGGGATAGGGCCACCACCCTGATTTCGGGAGCGGCACCCCCTTAAAAGGGCCATTTTTCGCTCTCTATGTCATGGCAAAAACAAATTTCGTGGAGGAGGTCCCGTGCCCGGTGTGCCACCCACTGTTTACACCCCTAGAAGAAGCATCACCATACAAGGTTGCACTAATCTTGCCTTCGCAACAATTGATTGATTTGTGGGGTTTAACGTCCCAAAACCACCATATGATTATGAGAGACGCCGTAGTGGCGGGCTCCAGAAATTTCGACCACCTAGGGTTCTTTAACGTGCACCCAAATCTGGGCACACGGGCCTAGAGCATTCCCGCTTCCATCAGAAATGAAGCCGCCACAGCCTGGATTTGATCCCGTGACCTGCGGGTCAGCAGCCGACTACCTAAGCCACTAGACCAGCGCGGCGGGGCGCCACATTTGTAGCCATGGGCTTATGCATACCCTGCCGAAGAGTAGCCAGACCACGTCGTTCTGTGTGGGACGTTTAATTGATCACGGAGGTTCTCCAACTCACCTTGAAAAAAGCCAGATGAATCCGCATCAACCGAAACTGCGAGAACAACAGTAAACAAAACGAAACAAGCTGTTATTTCGTTTTCTTCTTTTTTTATTTCAAAAAAGGCTTAACAAGTCTTAATACAGAGCTGTAACAACCGCTCGCTGAACGAGAGAATGTATGAAAACACGCTGAATTATGGGTGAGAGTCGATCACACGGAAAGAACTTGCAAACTCTTTTCCAACTACTCTGCGCTTTCGTCTATTGCAGACTCCTATAGTTTGTAGTTTGAAATATATATATATATATATATATAAACGAACAGTGAAGAAAAAGCAAACAGACGCCCGTTCTTCCATTCTATCTTTCTCTCCCCCAACCGGCATCGTCTTTCATTCAAATGACTTGCATCGTTGTCGATAACTCAGCTGCAGTGTCCAAGGTAACAATACATTCACTGCGTACACACTCATCACAACGTAAGCCGCAGCCACCGCGATAATCTGGCAACATCGGTGAAGCGAACAACTTATCGAGAGCTGCTGCACATACAAGTAAGAAGTAGGAGCGGGCAAAAGAAGCGCTTGGTGATCCAAGCTGTAGAGGTGCATTGCGAAACTTTAGGTTAACTTTCGCTCAATCACACGCGCTGATAGGTAGGTAAGCAACATTTCACGCTTATGCATCCACATCCAAGTGTCCTTCTCATTTAACGCTGTAAAAGCAAGTGTGTGGTACGTGGGACGCCACAATGCCGGTTTATAAACTCATCAGGAAATCAAAATGTACGCAGCGAAAAAAAAACTGAGTCTCTCAACTGATGGACGTCGCCGAGCGCAACAGGTTTCGCGCGTACTTGTAGCACGCATAATTTATACCTTTGTGCTGCTTGGTAAGCTATAAATAGATACTGAAATAAGGGATGGCGAGAAGCATCTGCCTTTGTATCTTTACCTTGCCTAGAGTGACTAGGGGTTAGATTGCTTTAAAGGGACGCCGAAGCGAAAAAGCATTTTTACAGTATTAGTAAGTTACACTCCTTCACAATACCTCAATCACCACGCTTACTGCGTCAGGACGCTTGGTAAGCAACAAAACGCCCGAAAAGGAAATGCGCATGGCGACGCCATCTTAAAGTTCCCGCACCAACCACCGTGACATTATAGATCCTGTCAGCGTCTATATAGGACGTACGTATAGTTTCGAATCGTCAAATACAAAGTACGTTGTCCTCTCGGGTGTCAGAGGGCATACCGAGTTTCAAAAACAAGTTCACTCGCTGTGCCAGTGAGGGCGAAATACGAATAAGACGTTTTAAAAACCGTGGAGTCATGTGTGAAAATTTAAGATTAAGATTTGTGGGGTTTAAAATCCCAAAACCACCATATGATTATGAGAGACGCCGTAGTGGAGGGCTCCGGAAACTTCGACCACCCGGGGTTCTTTAACGTGCACCCAAATGTGAGCACACGAGCCTACAACATTTCCGCCTCCATCGGAAATGCAGCCGCCGCAGCCGGGATTCGATCCCGCGACCTGCGGGTCAGCAGCTGAGTACCTTAGCCACTAGACCACCGCGGCGGGGCTGCGGAGATTTAAGCGCGAACGGTTTAAAAATGAAACTTGTCCGTTTATTTCTCTTAAATTACTATGGCGGTGAAAGTAACAACAATGGAGTTTACAGAGTATAAGTTGAGCAATGTAAACTAATTCCATGTTTCACTTTATTATCTGTTTAACCGATATAGTCAGATCCATAAGTGTGTGCACCACTCTTCTTTATAGGAGCCAATAGCCACCGTGGCAACCACCCCTCTTCCCCTTACCCAATTCTTTTCGACAATCTCCCGCTTAGTCCCATATCATTAGTGTAAGGTCAGATTGCAATAGGGGGAGCGGGGGAGCTCCACTGCGCGCACGATCAGCTTGTTTCGCGATCGTTCTAAATTTTGTCGATTCCTCAGGATTCTTACCATCCTGCCCACATGTTCAAGATAAACTTCGGTTTTTATATGCGTGAGAACGACGTGTTTGTAAATGCCAGGGCTAACGTCCGTTTTAATAAATGTAGAACAGACAATCGGTGCTTCGGGGCGTCTCCAAGTCATTTTTTTTTCTACAAGCCACGGTGAATGGTATGGAACGAACGCATCACTTCAAAGGAAAGCACCAAACTGCGGCAAGCTTATCGTATAACGGTTCGCACTCTTCGAGAGGTAGCACGCTTGCAAGAAAAAGAACCAGAATAATGAGAAAGGTAAAAATGAAAAAAAAGCAGCACAGGAAATTGGTGCATTAGAGGTACACGTTTTGAGGAAATTGTGTTTCTTTCAAAACACACACGAAAAAGAATCGAAATAAAAAGAAAGAAAAACACCAGCATGTCACTTTCTTTCCGAGATCCACGTGCATTGTTTAGCGAACGCTCGTCCATTTCATCTAACGTTTTCGGTGAAAAAACAAAACAAACAAGAACGTGGCCTATCAGCATAAGCGTATACATGCAGCGTTGAACAAGATTCGAATCCACTGCCAGACGAACTGACGGTATCGGCGAACTGTAGTCCACTGTGTACGGCGAACACACATCACTTCTGCCGTGAAATCATTTTTATATTTCTTCTGCCTCTTCGCGCTTCCATATGTCGACCCTTAGAAAAGAATAATACTCCTTCTCTGCTATATACGTTTCGTTTATCGAGCTGTTTCTTGCTCAAGTTCCCGTAAACCTTTCTCATTGCAGCTGGAAGAGACAGACCAAGTTTTAAGCAATCCGCGTAAACCAAGAAACGAATAAATAAACAGGAGAAAATATTCATTCTGCGTCAGAACGAAGTCTCTCGAGCAGTGGGTGTACAGTAACGTATGCTGTCGGGCTAGTTGGTGCGTAACTGTGCAGAACATCATTGGCGCAAACTTAAGAGACTTCGAAAGAAGAGACCCGAAGAAGAGACTGAACCGCTGCTGCACCGCACGAGAATATTGCCAAGAAGCAAAGACAAAGTGGCACGTGAATTGGCAGAGGCGATGTTTATTAGACAACTTGGCGAACAATGTATCAGTGTTCCATCTCTGTCATTGTATGATAAGGAATTTGATTTTCTATCTCATAGATTGTGATTATAGTTGGTTGGTCTTGTGGTTGTATGCATGCGTGAGGGCTATATAGGACGAGTTTCGGATCAATAAAAGTCAGTTGCGAGTGTGCGCTTTTCCGAGTCTCTTCTTTCGACGTCTTTCAAGTTTGCGCCAACGATGTTCAGCACTGGGTGTACACTCAATATACACAAAGGTAAATTCTGCGGATCAACGAATTTTTTTTTCGAACAGGCACGCGCATGCGTCTGGCACTAAATGGAACTTATAGTCTTCGGCAGACACTAACCTCAAGGCTTCAAGCCCACCACGTTGAAACAAGGGCGGCGCCAGAACAAGTGCACTCCTTCCTTCGGGAGACGGACGCTGAACTTACGCATTGTGTTTGGACTGTGTTTACTCTAAGGAAGACAGGGGGGCAAAGGGGGTGAAGGTAGTGTAGGTGAGAATAAGGGGGGGGGGGGGAACCACTTTCTCGTACGCCCCGCTTCCTCTTTACTCGAATGAACATAGCTCAAACGCGTGCGCTTACACGTGGTTTTCGCATGCGCCCACACATGGGAAGCCACAGCAGCGTGTGCGGGCAACTCAATAGAGTTCTGTCATCCGAACGTATCACATGATTCTGAGAAGCCCACATACGCATATGCAACGAGGAAACGCGTCCAAATGCAGACGAATGACTCATGTCAGGGCTACAATATTTCAACATAGAACCACTGATGCATTACCCGGTGCAGCATTTGGTTGTGTTCGACGCCCATAAACTTTCACGATGCAGATAGACAGAGAGTGGTCGTAAGAAAAAATTATTTCGCCCCGTGTGGTTGCGATTATTGCTCTTCTTCTTTTTTTGAGATCTCGTGAGAACTTGGCAATGGAAACAAACAAGACCATTCTGTCGAAATAGCAACCATCCCCCCTCCCCCTCTCGCCCTGAGTTGCACTAACCTTTACACGCGAGATACGCGCACATCTTAAAGACCTCGACGACTCCGGCGGAGGCGTCCCATTGAAATCTGTTGTGCCAATGCGACGCACAAACCTCGTCGGGTGCGTGTAGATGCATCGCGAATGAAATTTAAAAAAAAGAACAAAGAAAGACAGGCCGTTGCGTCACTTATTGAAGAGGCGGAATACATCACTTGAAAGACTATTATAGGACAACGTGTAATTGTTACAACCTCACTCGCCCTGTCTCAAGCACACTCGCACGCATTCACACACGCGCTCCTGCCTTCCTGCGTACTAATTATCTCACGATTATTAAAGCTCTGGTGAACAGCAGTATGCCAAGAAATGGTATGGCGCATTGAAAAAACACAACCA
The DNA here is from genome assembly GCA_013436015.1 of Rhipicephalus annulatus. Lineage (NCBI taxonomy): Eukaryota > Metazoa > Arthropoda > Arachnida > Ixodida > Ixodidae > Rhipicephalus > Rhipicephalus annulatus. Next base: position 180,291 of record WOVY01001811.1, on the reverse strand, counting down.
AGTTTGAAGGGCGGTCAAGCATTCGCGTTGAGTTTGCAATCGTCGATGTACTAATTCCTACAATAGTGTTTCAACACTTCGTCCCTATTGGATTCTACATCATTCTAGAATGTACTTAGCATGGATTTATAAACCTATTATAGAGTTCGAAGCAGATGCTGTGCTTGTTCCGTTTCTTAAACAGCACTGCTGGTAACTATGTTATAGAGATACGATCTTGAGATTAAAGCTGCGCCCAAGCAGAGCTCTAATAGAACACTTGGTTGAAACATATCGAATTATAGATTTATACCCCTGGCCCAGATGTACCCACGTGACGTGGTGTGACGCAGACGTCTGTGGCATAAAGTCCCTAGGGACTTCATTGTGGGGACTTCACTGTAGCAGCGCTCGTAGTGACCCTTATAGTACCGTCCCTTTCAACCAAAACGTGCATATATTTTATTTATTGCGGTGACTGACAGTATTCGGCTAATCTGCTGTCGCAGACTTATTGGCATAGTCGTCAAGAAGCCACATTGCGTCCTTCATTGTGTTAAGATAAACGTCACGCCGGCGTTGTCTCAGACCGTTGCTATGACAACAGGCGCTGTCGGCAGAAGTGGTCTCCAAGCGCAATCGCTACCGCGTATCTGCTCCCTCACGGGTTTCTAACAATAAGCACAGGGCATATAAGAATCACTGGTATATGTAATGACGTCATTACGATGTATATAGTAACTTCTCGCGTTGAAGAGTGTTCCTCCCACTCTTCTCTTTTCGGAGCACTTGTTATAAGTCCCGTAAATGACTTCTGTTGTGTAATTGAATAAGCTTAGCTCTCCTAATTTGATTTATTTCAAACATACGCTATATCAAAAGATGCGTCGAGGTCTAGAAACTACAAGAATAACTTCGTTGAGCGCCTAATATTTTTTTTCCGGGGAGGAGGAGGAGGATTGAAAGAGGAAAGATAGAGAGGTTATAGCCATTTTTTTTCGGTATTGCACACATAAATATGCAGCCGAGTTTGCATTTACTCCCTTCTCCCACCATTCTACGCCTAATTTAGTCGAAGCTACCACGAGAAATCGTCGTGAGCCAAACGGTATCAAATATAGCGCCGAAATCATGAACCACGAACCTTGACGTTTCTATAAACTGTCATCGCCAAAAATGAAGATATCCAGCAACTCTAAAGACTATATACGAAGTGGCCTACACGGCCTCTACACTGTATAGAGGAATATCATGTAAAAAGAGCCAGTGTGGTATAATTTTTTTTCTGTCAGAGAACAATAAAAAGGTAAATTCACTTGGACGAAAGTTGGAGGCTTTCGGTATCGAACAGCCTTTTTCGCCAGCTTCACGTCGGCCCGGGACGTTATAGTTTCCCTGCTTCTTGTTTCTTTCACCTTTGCCATTGAGTTTAACTAACTGCGCACGGCATCTACTACAGCTTGTTTGAACCACTTTGGTGAAGTGGCCGCGGCGATGAAATAGCTAGAGCCATTGTTTACATGGAAGGACTGGCTTCGACTCCTGACGTGTGCTTGGGAGAGCGCGCTTTATACGTGAAATAGCCGCGGAGATAACTGGGAGGGAACAATAAAATGAAACGCAGCACAAGAACTGGATCCGCTATAGGCATCACGACCTGCAATGTATGGTGATGAGAACCTAGAGTAAATACAGCTCGCTACCGAATAAGTTGACACGTTATTCGCTACCATTGTGGGTCGCCACTGTCGCCTTTCATAGTAGACTGGTAATCGGTAGTTTACCCTTTTAGCTGCCGACGCAGTTAACACAGACAAACAATTTCACTCACAAATTTCAAGTTTCAATTGCGTACAAGATCGTGGTGCATCGGTAAGTGTAGACCACGCGCCAAATATGATGGACTATTCCAAGCCTATATACCGTCAATATTCGCAGTAGCTGGTCGCTAACCAAATAAAATGTGCTTTGTAACCTAAAAGAAAGATAAACGATCGATCCTTGATGTTCCGTTTGCGATGGAGCGAGACTGGACAAATCTGGAAATCACGAAAATCACGGACAAATTTAGGCGCTCAGCGCGGCCGAATTATTGGCTGCCTATATCCCTCAGCACCCTTGCAGCAATGTTAGGCTAGCAAACCGTAAATATTACCGACTCCGAACCATAAATGCACCTGTTATAAGTAGTGTATTACTACTTACAACAAGGGCTGGCGACACATATGGCGAAGTTGATGCATACTTAATTATGTTGCCGTGAAGATCCCTGAGCCTATTGACGGTTGACTGACGCCATTAAAAGTATACAATGCGCCAATTTTCTGACTCCTTCACAATAATTCAGCCCAAGTGCCTGATGGAACAATGATAAAATAGGACAGAGTGCCTTCTCATCTCCGTCCACTCTGTCCTGTCTCATATTTGCCTTTTTTTGTGTACCAGTGGTATGTGCTAGCTGTCATTGTTACGAACAATGCATCACCAATCAGCCTGCCAGCAAATTTTATTTAGCTAAGTGGTCACACGCCAACAACGTTTCAATCGCGCACCCGTTGACACAATCAAGCCGATTGATCTGCAAGGCCCAAAGAGCAACCATCTTCAAATCGGTGGCTGTACCAGCCCGCAAGACACTACTGCTGGCAATAGGTTTTGCTGAAACACCTCGCCTGCATGGTTGAAGTACGGTGGTTTTCTAGACTGAGACGACGCGTTATATTGCTTGCATGGAATCTGTACACGTGCGATAGTGACGTTGCATTTCGGTTTGAAACCTAATTCATTTATTTTTTTTCGTAAACCTATAGTTATTACTCATACATTTCAGAACTTTGTCCGGACGGCCACAATCGCAGTAATTTTAGCCACACACTCTGGAGGTTCCCATATTTACAAGAAATGTATAAGGAATTTTCCGAAAATGCTTTCAGTTCGTGCTCTAGAGTCCGGTCCTCATACAACAACTCAAGGCTGTCAAGAAGACCCACGATGAGGCGAGGAGGCTAGGCCTCCCCGTACCTACGTGGGAGCGGCCCGCGATCTTACCCCTATAAAACGGGGGTGGAATCCTTTAATACCCCGATAAAATTTCTCATTCATTCATCCACCGTAAAGGGAACACCGACTCGATGTATTCCGTCTTAGACTTTAGTGCCGCAAGTTGCGCGTCTGTGTCAAGTAATACGGCGCCCAAAAGACGTCGTGTACGTGAATACACTCAGAAATGCATTTCACTTTGTATAGAGAGCATATAGGTACACGCAATGCACAGTACGGTTCGCAAAGCGTTCTTTTTCTTGATATTATATCGGAGCGAGCTGTATTTCGGGGCTTGTATCTGCCACCAAGACGCACAGACAGAACCTCGACAACGAAACGCACTTTTTTTTTTACTTGAGCAGAGTTTGTACTATGTGAACATTACAGAATCATCGAGGAAAGTCTTATGTCTCCCTGGCGACCGTGCACGAAAAGGTAGAGCTCGTGTCACCAGGAAACGTGAACGGAAAATACGAAAATAAAGCAAATACGCAAACGGGGCAGTAGTAGCGATCGAACGGTAGGAAGGTTAAGGTATAGAGTGATGGGCGACAGGAAGTCACCTCCCTAAATGTGTCGTCATAGACGTATATATCATGGCGGAGACGAAGTGGCGAAACCACGAATGACCGCAACGTCCGCACCCGCAATGGAGGAAACGAATGAAGTGGTGACTATGGTTGGTATATATATGCAGTTTCGATCGAAGAAAAGAAATGAATAAAATAAACGTATGTACAAGTGAGTATATGTGTGTCATCAACTTCTATTTCTCTTTTTTTTTCGTTTAGAGGAGAATGAAAACACCCTACGAGTATGCTATTTGATTGACTATAAGGCATGGCCATAGCACCCTACTGTATGTACACATCCGGAGAAGAATGAAAACGAAGAAAAAAAATAGAATGGGTCACCTCGTCTTGCGTATACATGAACAGAGAACTGCACAACAACAACTGACTTGACTCGCCTTGCATGTTCTGAAATTGATGCGGCTTTTGTATCTAGTGTGTCGACTGGTACTTAGAACCAGTTTGACTAACAAAGATGCATATCTTGCGGTCGAATTCCGCCGTACTGTCAAACGCTGCAATGACAGCATTTCAAGCCAATCAGAAAGGCCCCAGATGTGCTGCGGACCAGTCAGAACCGACAAGATGGCGGATTGGACGATGCTTACCTTAGCGTACGAGTTCAGCCCGCGGTTTTCTTTGCAAGTAGACTTCATCGTGGGACGCGGACCCTCGTAGTCGACTAGGTAATGAACTGTGGGAATTTTTCGCCTATGTGATTCTTCTAGCAGAAAAGATGAGTTCAGCCTACCTGCGCTCCAGGTATGTTTCGAAGCTTCCCGTTATATTCCTCATCCGTAGAGTGAAACGCGAACGCAACCACACAGATATTCTAGACGTATACACTGACAACAGTCTCTCGTCTTGCACTCGATTTCTCGTTTTATTTATTGCTTAGAAGGCTAGAGTCGTCGCCATTTCGTGTCGCGCAAGCGTTATGGCTGCATTGCTATAGTTATTTTAGATTGCAAGAGCGTCGATAGCAGTAATCTTGACGTGATTTGCAAATATTGCAACTTCGTGCCTTCCAGTAAAAACGCTGTTCAAGTAAATGGGAGTCCAGTGCCTGTTTGTTTTAAATGAAAGGCTTTGAACATAATTGTTGACGCAACAGGCACCTTTTTTGTTTGCAATACTTGCTACCTGTTATGTCATAACACTCAATTTTAGTTGTTTTTTTAGTATTTGTCAGCTACAGTTCAAGCTGCCAGCTACCTTTCTTATAGTGCGATTGAAGCACGTTATCTTTTACTGGAAAATTACCTTAACGGGCAAAAATTGTTTCGGCTGCTAAACGCACACCTTCGGTATAGATGTTTGCATAAGACAAGAATCTACAGGCGTTCCGCAGCTTGCATTCATCCAGTTATTTATTTTACCAGACATGGATTAGCACTGCGTGACACAGGACTATGTCTGTAGCGTTTGAGGCTGGCTATAACGTGTATAGGTGCTGTGAAAGTTGGCGTATATTTTTTTTTTCGTGTCTTGCATATCGCCACGAACAAAAGTGATCAGACTCGCAAACAGCCGCCGTCACCGTTTTCAGCGGTGCTCAGACGTGTGCACGCGATTTTCCACACCAACGTATACGTTGCCGTACGTACATCCCGAAACGACGTTAACCTGATATGTATTTGGTCGCAAGGTATCGCTGCTCTTCTTTAATGAGAAACTGCTTTCCCTGTCTTGGCTACTTAAGCCCGGCTACAACAACATCGAATCGCGTCGAGATAAAGGTGGTTAGCCTAGCCCTCCAAATGCACGTGGTAGCACAAGCATTAAGTCGGAATGAATAATGAAGTGCGGTAAAATACTGTTCGTCTAACTGCCAACGTTATGCGTTAAAGTTTGCAGCACATTCGGCGTGTTCATGCGGTCAAGTCATTGCACATACAAGGGAGACCATCAGAGCAGCTTTCGACCTTATTTTTATCCTTTCTTTTTTTTATCAACACCTAAGCTGGCAAAAGTTGCTTCCTGGTCTAAAAGGCGAATCAGTGCGTTCTTAGCGCACTAGTACGTGTGTTGACGTAAATAAGTGTATGTTTGTTGTTGTTGTTGTTGTTGTTGTTGTTGTTGTTGTTGTTGTTGTTGTTGTTGTTGTTGTTGTTGTTGTTGTTGTTGTTCCATGAAAATTCTTACCGCAGACGTGAATTCAAGCGGGACAGTGTTATCGCATGAGTGGACCGTAACTTCACTATCTAAATTCTAATTGACTAATTCATTAGCATTAGCTTCATTAGCGTAACAAATGTCAAGCACTCATTAAATGCATGCTATGCTACGCGCTTATTTATTCAGAAGGGTAATCGTCGCAAAGTTCGCCTTTGAATTGGCTGCACTTGAACACACGTCTTTGAGTTATCGTATAGTACACAACCGCAGATAAACCTGTCAGCCCTCACCGGTGAGTGGGTAAAATCTTTTGCTCTTCACAAATATATATTTTTCCTACTAGCATCAGAAACCTATTTGAAAAGAGCACCAAGATTTTTTTTTTCGCTATCCTGAGCAGTGACTCGTAAATCTATGTACCTTATTTATGTATTTTAGAACTTCCGTGCGACGTCTATACTCCTTCTGTAGAAGCACAAGTTTCAGCGGAGGCGGGCACGCAAGTACAAACGAAGCATGTCTTCACGAAATCCAACACCCGCACTACTATACGAGCACTATATACTAGGTAGAAGACCACAACATTATAAGATATTGAGCTTAAATAGTAGACGATATCTTGGGCGCACAATGTTCCCAAAGCGCCAGTTAAAAACGGGTAAAAAATGAAAAAAAGAGACTGATTTCCATAAAGCGTCAATTATGTGAAACCTGTAAACAAAAATTACATCGCTGAAAAGTATGTTTTAGGCTCGCCGTACGTCGGTATCGGCATGACCACGCTTTGTTTCACAGCTGTGGCATGACACACATTGCGCCCTTGATAGCCACGTTCGTATCGGAGGTATCAATGTCTAAACGTTCCGTTTCGCGATAAATGACGGACAGTAGGGTGATAACGCTTTCTGACGGCGTAAAACTTGACAGCTTACAAGACACTACCTGTCGCTCCGAATTCCCAAATACGCGACGTATTGAAAACACTGGAGTCGCTTCGCATCGCTTCAAGCATTCCGAATTCGGCTCTTTGCTACAAGGCGATCGAGAAAAAAAAAAGCATACGCGCGTTCAACTGCTATTGCGCGACATATCATCACACCGTGCTTTTTCTATATATGTATACATACACATAGCCCGAAAGGTGGAGGAGTCGAAATGAAGTGAGCAGCCGTGATATCGAGCGGCGTTGCGTTTCGCGAAGACCGCGCCATTGCAAGGCTTTCTCGAAAGAGCCCCCTCTCGTGGAATAACGGGGCTTTTTTCTATAGACCAAGCAAACCTACGCGCGACTGACACGCCTTTAGTAGGCCGCGGTTGACTACTTTCCACGCACTCCCTATACAAGCTATAGACCGGACCTTCAAACGCCGCCACCCGCACGTAACGTATACAAGTTCAATTTTCGAACTGGCTGATCGAGTCCTTGACGGCAAACCTCGGTGTGTTCAAGATGAACACCCTATTGAGTCCTACATTTCCACGGCGACGTCATTCAAATAAAGCCTCTATAAGCGAATCACTCCGAAGCTACGTTAAAGTTCGGTTTGCTTTGCATGCTAACCGATACTCCCTGTACAACAAAACTGTCCCGAAATGTAATATCAGCGAACCAAAACGAATGCTAGAAAAGTTTAACATAGTACTAGCAAAGTCTTCCCTAAATCTTTTTTTCTTTTTTGATTGCCTGATATTGCATAAGTAATCCCGGTTAACAATTTTGCTAGAGATGTACTGGTGGTCTTTACAAAACAGGTCAGCGTTTAGGCTGGAATTCACTTACGAATAATTTTTTGACGTTTTTCGCTTGACTTCTATTCAACCTTGCGTGGAACTTTCTTGAATAGACTTTAATTGCAGATGGTAGTGATGAGGTATTCTGTCCCGACAGCTGGCCTGTCCAACGACTAAATGCTGAGCTGCGTTGAGTGATTCTTGCGCTTTTCGTTATCAACATGTAGGATCAAGTGTACCTCGAAACCCGAAGGGAACCATAATAACTACCAAGTTAAGAGGACATCTGACCAAGTCGATTCGCCAGAAAAGCTGCCGGTCTGGTTAACAGGTGCGTCGCGGTCGGATATTCACACGTCCCATTTCGAGGACAAACATCAACGCCATTCGTTGCAGTAGGCATCAGCACAATCAACAACCTCATTTCGCATACGCTCAATTTCACGGGTGGGGTGGCGCAAGGCGGGAGGCCAGACAAGAACAACACACTGAGTATCAGGGCCGAGGTAGCAGTATAGTTCATCCGTCATGCGTTTAAATGGCTTCAGCCGTAGCGTCATCTATAAATATCTGATATCGCAAGTATAGATTTCTCTAGTGGCGCGCACCCTGGCGGCATTTCTTGGAATGAATAGGTCGCGCAGTCTGAGCTAAAATGTACAAAGTGGCCTCTCCCCAATGTTGCGGGTACGACCAAGCACAACTTCGTGGTTATGAAGATACATTTCCGAGTTATTTGAAAGATCGAACTCTAATATAGTATGGTATGACGTTTGAAAAGGTCTAACAATCGCCGAGCTAAGAGTCTTTTAGAGGAAAAAGCATGCCCGGGAAGTATAAAGAGCGCGCGTTGCCGCTTCACGGTTTGTCGCACATGTCGTTTCAGCCGTAAATACGTGCTCGTATCTGTTCGAAGAAACGAAAAGCCACCGGTGTCCGCTCCGGTTATTGCAACCCTCTGGCTTATGTAGTGTGACTGTTTATTTTCTTTTTCGCTGGTTGTTAGTCTAAGAATATGTCTTGTCAAGATCTATTCCAGAGGTTTATAAATGCAAACGACGAAATGAAGTGTAGGATAACTGCACGGAATCAAGATTCCCGTTAACTAGTTTGCGTGGATATCAAAGCTTGACTTACGCATTGCCTCTATGAACTTTTCTATTATCTATAATAGTAGCAGCAGTAGTAGTAGTAGTAAAGTCGGCCGGAGCGATCGTACGGAGTTAGCATACCTATAGTCCTTTTCAATATAGCAAGCTATTTCGAAGAAATGTTCTTCCTGAATGCTATCCCAATCATTGGCGGAGTTTCCAGCGTAGCAACAACTACATCATTCAAATATTATCGCCGCGCTACGTCGGCAATGCTTCCATCAATCATGTGACAGTAAAAAAAATGCACTAACTATATTTGTCAAGACAACTCGCATAACCACTCTCATAACACATGATGTAAACAATGGCGATGAAACGTTGAAAACATTACATTACTAGACGGAGCGATGCACTTAGTGAACACACAAGTTCAGCAACAGGCCTAAAATCGTTCTCCGCTGATCATAGCCGATCAACCCGAAAATTATCTGCGAGAACAGTCACGTCTGTTCAAAACGTGAAACAACAACAAAACACTCGAAATGTGAAGCTGCGTAACGGTGTTTGCCATTTAAAGTTTATCACATCACATCAGTGGGTGAGCAGTGTAGGATATGCCACTATCTGATAAACATGGCCTTGTTTTCTTTCAGTTTATGAAGTGGGGGTGCTAGTGAATACGGGGCTCAATTCTCTCCCCGTTCCCCTCACACAGCGACGTACACAAGCCACGGAGATTTGTTTTTCGTTATAACTATCAATAATTTCTAATCGTATCCAAATATAGGTTTCGGCCACGAACAACGTGAAACCATTGTTTGACAATGTCACAAACCCCACCCTTAGGGCGCACAACGTGGGAAACACCCTTACGCTTCTTCGAGGCAGAAAAGTTTGATTCCGATTCGGAAAGAGACCAATCAGAGCCAGAACTAGCAACAGAAGACGGATCAACACGGCTCTGAGATCGGTCAGCTAACCTACGGCCGCGTCAAGACTCTTGACGAAAACAGCATCACGTTGGACAAGTTAGAACGACACATATACTTGTTGTCAGAACTCTGTCTGGTGATGTGGACGTAGTCGGCCCTAAGTCACAGCCGCTGTTATGGCTGCGTTGAGCAGCCTCGGTGACACGGGTCGGGCTGCCTTTGGGGCGCACATCCCGAGGCCGCCGCCACCACTGAAACGCCAGAACCGGGGCTTGACGTTTCACATGGCCTCGAGTCTGGGTGCGCTTAGAGCCGCGCTCACGCAGGGGCAAGAGGATGATGTCCCGGGCGTCTATACGACATAGTGGACGGTGAAAGTCATTCCTCTATCTCTCCCTCGACGCCGCGACGGTGGTGGCCAGTTGTACACCATGTGGCCCGCAGGGACCAGCGGACACGGCGAGGCCTAGGAAGTTCTCAGCCTCGCACGGGCCTCGGTTGTCGCCGTCGTGGAGAGTGAGGTCACGAACCGATGCACGGCGGCTAGCAGCAGCAGCAGCAGGACGACCGTGAGTGAAGAGGCCGCGCTGTTGGCGGCCGTCGGAGCCGAGTTGCAGGCGTCACTCTCACAGAAACACATGTGGCCGCCGCCGCCAGATTCGTACATGCACACGTGGTCCACTAGAAACATGTTGATCTGCAGCCGCTCGGTGCAAGTCCGCCGCACCTCCTGGTCGTCTGTGGGCGAGATAACGGCAGTCAGGAGAGCTTTTACAAAGGCTGCTTCCTCCGTTCTAATCAGGACTACATTACAAGTAGTAAATCAACGAAAAAAAAAAGAAGCTTCGTGGGTATGAAAGATTGCGCTCGGCTGAAAGCAGAAAACCACTAATTACAACGCAGACTATACTCTCTATATACCTAACGATTCCTGTCGTGTCTGTGTGAAGTCGACAGACGATCATTAAGCAAACGAACACAAATGCAAAACTTCACTAGAGTGACAGAGATTTCTAGGGCGCTCTAACATCGCGGTCCACTGGACATAACGGCCTGAATTCACGAAAATGTTTAAACATAATGCAATCCCGTCGAGATACAATACAATAATCAGGAGAAAGCACCAAATAAATAAATTAATTTCAAAAATTGTGAGCACTGTTTCTATTGACAATGTGGTAAACCTATGTGTTCCGTATATATGATGAGCATATTCCAATAAGAACAATCGTATGGAAAACAAACTGGAATGGTTTCATTTATACAATGTATAAGCAAAGGCACATTCTATAAACGTGTGATGATTGAACACATTTCTTATTTTATGAAATTATCGTTTTCAGTGTTCATTTCTCAGAGCGTATTGTAAAGGATTTCTTGTAACCTTTGCATATATTTTTGCCTTCCTGTGCATCGAACTTGTTTTCATTGTTTCTTTATAATATTTACATTTTGTTTTTTATTCCTGTTGATAATTTTCGAGCTTCTGAGAATGTTGTAATTTGTTTTTTTCATAAAACCACCACGTATGCCTAGTAAGAAACTACTGGCCTAGTCAAGCTGTTTTCCAACAGCTTTCATCCAATGGTATCCACCAGAACCCCTTTATTCCTGAAAATAAATCTGTGTTGTAAATGTATGACTTTACTTGGTCTGGACTACTACTGCACACGTGAGGAGGAATACAGAAGAGGGTGCAAAAAAAATAAAGACAGAAATCACGAGTTCAGATGGGTGATTCAACTTTCTGCTTCACGAAAGAGACAACCGCAAGTGCGCAGTTCACTCGAGCGCCTCCTCCAGCGTGTTCTCTACTCATTAAGACGTGAAATTTACATCGACTATACAGACCACATCTGCATCAGTCTTAAGTGCTGCAGAGCTGAGAGGAATGGGGTGCCACCGTCTCCAGCGCCAAGCCTTCGTGACGTCAACTTTATTCTGGGCTCTCGGCAAGCCGAGTTTAACAGAGTGGCGCAGTTGAAAGAAACGTTTTTGTCCCTTGCCATGATACACAAACTGAAGCACTAAAATAAAGACCACGCTGCCTTTTTGAGGAAGAGGTTTGGACACGGTGCAGCTCGCTTAAGAAAATGCGACGCACAGCGTGTATAGTTTCGGGTGTGCATACATAACCATGAGATCTCTGGTAGACATTTCGAGACTCGGGCCCACGACTTCGAGCAGAACGACTTCACGTAGTTTTCAGTAGTCTCCGTTACGTCTAGCAATGCGTTGTTAAAACATTAGCTACATTAGTGCGATGCGTGATAACGGAATGAGCATGGCGATGATGGTCAAACGTGGACGATATAGAGCGAGCGACTTCGCGACTTCAAATCATGGCACTCACCTCTCCCCCAGCATCTTAAGAAAAACTCCGCTGCACTCCAAGTGTCGTTAAGCCATCATAGGTTGGCGTTTCTATCCCCAACTCAAAATGACAGAGATGAGCTAGTTGGTAATTATTTATCCTAGAAGAGATAATGTGCAAACACGAACACAAGAAAGGAGTCAAGACACCACAAACAATACGTGGTGCCCTGACTGCTTTTTGTGTGTGTGTGTGTGTGTCCACGCTTTAACGCCCCGTAATTTAGAACCCCCTACTCGAACTTCTATCGCACTGGAACGGCTGATTCACCCGTGCGCGATAACTGCGACTGTTAAGAGACAATCGATCTCCTATACTGTGCCAGCGTTCCGAGTTTGACAAGCGACACCGTACTTTCCGGTTTGCCTCGACGATCGACCGTTTCCCGAGGAAAGCATCTTGGAATCCCATACACAAAGCTTGTCAGGCCAGAGTGTTGCTCGAGCCCATGTACAATACTTGAAGGAGACTGATTTAAGTGTGCGTCCGTAGCTACGATGTGCGGTGCGCGTGACTCATTAAGACTCAATCTCGCTCTTGCTAATCTCTTTGACACCCGTCCTCTTTCTTTATGTTTAGAGTAAAACACTGGACTAACTCTATAGTTAACCTTCCTGCTATACCTTCGTTGATCTCTCTCTCTCTCCGAGTCTAGGCCCCTTAAGTGACAGCAAATGAAATCACCGGAGTTAGCCTCCACGAACCATCTTCTTTCTGTCGCCTCTACGTGGAACACACGGTGCCAGTCTACCACTCATGTCTGAACGTACAGAAAGAACTTATGCGCAAGAAGAAGGCTCATCATTGCCAGCGAGCACGAATTTCCTGCCGGCGGATCTACACAAACAAGCGCGCTGTTCTGCAGCCGCGTGCTCGCCTCTCAGTACGTACACGTGAGCCCACTTCCCGTTGAGCGAAGGTGTTTGTTTTTAGCCCACTAGGCTCCTAAATGCGGGTGAGCCACGGCCAAAGTCGCGGTGCGAGGCGGCCGCCCTATTTTTACGTGTCGCGCCTCGAGCCTCCCTACACTTGGGGTGACGGTGGCGGCGACGCACTCGCGGTTCAGACCGCGAGGTATATCGCTGCGAAAGCGCACCTGCACCGTTTCGAACAGGTTGTTGTACTCCGCTCTGTCTCTCTTTTTTTTTTTGCCCATCCGAGATCAGGTCTTGTGGCGCACACTTTAAATGACCCAGTCGAGACGCCTTCGCTCTATCCCTTATAAAGCACAAATAAACCTCGCCTCACTGCAAATTGGGCAACCGAGCCGATTAATGACAGCTTTAAAAGTTGTCCGAACTAACCCAAGTTCACGTGTAAAGGGTCATAACACCAGGAGCGATGAGAGGATGCTCTGCGTAGCTCGCAACCGGAGCTGCAGCTTCGGAAAGTGCGCTGGGCAAGAGGGGTCGCTGAAGCACAAAGCAAAAAAACGAAGGAAAGAGGAAGGCAGGTAGGCATGAAAGGAAGGATGGAAGGAAGGAAGGAAGGAAGGAAGGAAGGAAGGAAGGAACAGGCGGGAAGATAGGGAGGTCAGCTGGTTCTTATACCAGCTGGCTACCCGGCACTGGGCAAAGAAGAGTGAAAAAGAATAGAAAATAGACACTATACAAAGAAAACAAAAGGACAATACAGCTTTTGTGCTAAAGAACGAAAGTTGCTTTTGTGTTCCAGTGAAATTCCCTTTTTCACATGATTCTTCGTGAAATCAATGAATATGATTACCCACCTAGCTTCCTGAATATTGTGCGCCATGGAAGGTTGACCTCGACGGATAGTCGATAGCTCTGTGAAAGCCGTGTGTTGTTCTAAGACAACCCGTAAAATGTTACTAACCGTGCTTGTTTTCTGTTACTAGCCGTGGTAGCTTAGTACGTAAGGTGTTGCTCAGCGAAGTTGGAGGGCGCGGGTTCGATTTCCAGCCAAGGCGGCCACATTACGAAGCGGGCGAAATGCGAAGGACACCCTTTAGAATGAGGTGTACGTCATAGGACCTCTGGTGGTGGATGTTAATTCGGAGTCCTCCACTACGGCTCGTAATAATATCGGGGTAATTGCACTAAAACTGCAATAATCGACGTTAATTAATATTATCTGTAAGACTTGTTTGAGTATACGTCAGGTGGTGTAGTGAGACAGCCCCAAAAGGATTATTGAGCGTTGGCGGGGGTGTAACTCTGCGTCATAGGCTGGTACTGGTGATTTTTTGTAAATTAACCTGGCAGAGTACCGAGAATAGACTAATTTTGTACTATAGTTTAGTTGTTTTGTAACACTATAGTGAACAGAACAAGGCTCACTATAGTTTCGCGAGCATTTTTGTTCATAAGTTAGCAGTACACTTACACAAAAGAGACAAGTACATTTATTTTGTGTGCCTTATAGTTCCTGTTAAGTACAGCTTATAGAATTTCGATATTACTTCCTATTCCCGAGTTCTGGAGCTGGAAATTGAATGCATTTTCAACTTTCAGCAGTTTAAAATTTTGACGGCCTAAAAAAGTGTGGTTTTTAAGTCGACTAGTTTTTTTTTACGGGAAGAAAGCTTTATTAAAATATATACGTTGGTCGTGTGAGGTTCCTCCGTCATGCTTTACAATCTGTTCACGCGAACGTACCATGCCAACGCCACCTGTACCCGATGCGTAGGTCTCGGCGTTCGCGAAAGCTAGCTTTCCTGCAAATAGAGCCTTTATGAGGTGAAGCCAGCCTCAGAAGATAGATTTGTTTTGCAAAAGAAAGAAGAAGGGAAAAACGCTGTAATACAAGAAGCACATATTATAGAAGAGCGTGTGTGCCTGCGTTTGTGCGTACGCACGTGTGCGTGCCTTGCAAACGACTCCACTTTTCCCAGGTCCAGTCTCTCCTCCTCTCCCTATCCCCGCTCTCTCTTGAGAGCCACTGCTGTCATTAATTAATTATAACGCCACTTAAAGAGGCATCTGTATGTTCCATGAGTGCCGCCGGTGACGTCCTCATTAGGCGATTCTTTTGAGGGCCGAGCGAACTGCGCCGCCTAAGACTCTCAGAGTGGGAAAGCTGATCGGCACACAGCACACATATATAATAAAGCAGTGGCCATTGCGCGGGCTGAGCTGCTGCCGCGGACGCACAGGCGAGGTATCGGGGTCATTTCGAGTTAACTAATGTCCGCGCGGGTTCATTTCGACTCCGAAGTGCAACGGTACGGCATAACAAGTGCCGCCAAACCCAGCGGGACTAAACGCGTGGCTGGGCGCATTTCCCGGGGACCGGCCGAGCACGTCGGCGCCGCCTGGCGGCTGGTCACGCCTGGCCAGCCGACCGCACGCGGCTCGATTACCGCGCCACCGAAGAAGGGTCAGAGGCGCGGTCGCCTTCGCCAAACCCGAAACCGCACAGAGATAGGACTACACGAGACAGAGTGCACTGCGCTTCCAGCACTCCATATGGACCTGTGTCGCTGGCCATCTTGCTTTCGACGAATGCGGCACCAAATAAGTTGCGGCGTAGTACGCGTGGTGGCTTGGCTCGGAGCGTTATTTATCACGGGAAATTCAACGATTTAACTGTTGGGCTGTAACTATTGTTATAGACTCTATAACAACCGGTATACAATATTTACTCTATATTATATACACACTCTGTAGATATATACATACTACAGAATATAGAGTATGTATTATGCATTTATTAGCGCACCTATTATATAGTGTAGCGTGCTTACTATGTGTTGTTAGCGTGCTTACTATGTGTTGTTAGCGTACTTACTATGTGTTGTTATGTCACGAACGAGATTGGTATGTGTTACGAGATGCTGGCTCGAATCATCGAATGCGTGTTACAAAGAGCGTCTAAAGAACACGTCATAACAACGACACACACTCGGGAAAGTGTGTACGGCTGTCGGGAAAACTCTTGGTGAACAAATCGAAGCACAAGAACTCCTTGCTGGCAGGCGAGATACGAAATCATCGCAAAACGGAGCGCACAACCAAACAACTAACAAGTGTGCGGTTCCTCTGAGTATAGTTTCCTAAATACATACCAGAGGGAACTCCGGCGCTAGTGTCTACGGGAGCTGCAACGCATGGCGCTTCGGCGAGTACGAGAATTACGGGTAGTACTACATGGATTTGCCTCTAACTTTACGTTCCTTCTGGCTTCGCGCGGCTTGAAGCTGTTTTGTGACAAAACAACAATCGGCAAAATACTCGCCAGCCACGCTTCGCCACCTTCACCTTTTAGGATTGACAATTAAAATCCGGTCACGAACTTCAAAACAGTTTGTTCTTTCATTCGGAACAAAACCGAAACACAGTCGTAAACAAAGCCACAAGTGTGATTCTCCGCCCGCAAGCACGAAGTCTAGGCAAACCCATGTCCTACCCGTCATTCCCATGGAGGCTGAACAATCGCAGCGCCAGAGTCTCCTCTAGTTAATTTTAGGGAAACTATATGCCTCTGAGCACACGAGACAAGCAAGCGCAATGCAGGGCAGAAATTCGCAACGTTACTAAATCTGTACTTATGTTCACAAGCCGCTGTTTGTCCTTATAGTCACATTTTCATCACCATAATCATTGCCAACAACAGCAGCAGCCCGACTACGCCCACTGCAGGGTAAAAGCCTCCCCCATGTTCATGGTAATAAGGGCTGCAGCGCGAGCACGAAGGTGCTAGAAGAAACGTGAAACGAAAGGCGAGGCAAGGAAAGCAAAGAGGACAACACGATACGCTTTCCTTGCCTCGCCTTTCGTTTCACGTTTCTTCTAGCACCTTCGTGCTTGCGCTGCAACCCTTATTACCATGGAATTTAACCAACTAGCCCAAATAGCCGTTCTTTCCTCATGTTCCGCCAATGATTCGGTCCTGTGCCTTCTGCTGCCTGCCACACGGTATACCTGCAAGCTTAATCTAGTCTAGCCACCTAATTTTCAGTCTGGCCTTCGCGCGTTAGCCTTCTTTTGGAATCCATTGAGTTACCCTTAATGACCAGTGCTTAACCTGCCCTACGCGCTACGTGTTCGGCCCATGTTCATTTCTTCTTCTTGATTTAAGCTATGATACAACCCGTTTGTTCACTGACCCACTCTGCTCTCTTCTTGTTTAGTAAGGTTACGCCTATCACTTTCCTTTCCATCGCTCGCTTCGTTGTACTCAATTTAAGCAGAACCTCCTTCGTAAGCCTCCAGGTTTCTTTTCCGCGGGTAAGTGCCGGCAAGATGCAGTTGTTATATACCTTCCTATTGATGTTTAGTCGTATATTACCATTCAAGATTTGAGAATGCTTGCGGAATGTCATCCACGACATCTTTATTATTCTAGTTATTTTCCTCTCATAGTTCGGCTCCGCGGTTACTACTTGTCCTGTAGGTAGGCGCATTCCTTTAAAACTCGTCGCGTTTCACATTTCCTTTTTAACACGTACATCAGCCACAGATGCCACTAAGGCGTATACACACGCTGTGGTCATGCTATAGTAAAACCAATGTCCATTCAGTGCTTTGCGGGCAAGAGTATAGGTGTCGCCCCTTCTGGCACTTCCAAGTGCACGCCTGGCAAAAAGCCAGTTTGGCAGCTTACGGCTACGAAATAGTTTGTAGATTTTCGTCCCTGCAGCGGGAAACTACCTTGTAAATAAGTTTAGGAAGTGTTGAGTTCACTCATAGGCGGACGCTGTAGCTTGTCGTACGGTGTGACCAATGCTTTCGGCGCTTTCAGTAACGTGACCAGCCTGCTTTCTTTAGGTCAAAGGCAACGCTGAGCTTGAAGTGTGCTTTTATATAGTAGTATAAACTTTACTGCAATCAATTACTTGTAGCCGGTTATGAATATAAATTAAGGCTTCGTATACCTAAATTATGGTGTTTACAGTCGAAGCACGACGCCAAGTTTTCGTGTCAGAAACTCTTTCATTTTTTTTTCCTGCACGCTGCAGTCCCGAAGCTTTTCGGCACGGCAGGTAGTAAGACACCGCATCACGAAATTGGATAATAGTTGTATGCAAAGATCTTCTGAAGGGGTCATCTGACGGCTCGCCGGCGCTGCAGTCGTGCACTGTTAATTGTGCGCTTCAGTTAATTAACCAGGTACATTTGCTTCAACGTGACGATGCGAGATTCATGAGTTTGTTTAGCACGAATGTGAAAATGGCGCTTCCATTGACTAAGCGTCGGTTTGAACCACGTTGAATTCAAAGATTTTGTTTCCGCTCGTAAGCGATGGTCGCTGAGATTTCGTAAATCATTAGACCCGCAATACCACTGAACATGCTCGCCTTATTTTCTGAGGTAAAGCCAACGAAGTGTGTTGGTAAAACACATAGCGAGCATGACAAAGGAATTCTTAGCTAAAGTAGAAGTACATACAAGCAACACGGTTCTAGATGTAAACAGAATATGCCTCTGCGCTAACCACACATGCTCCGATGTTTGTGTTGTGTGAACAAGTGAATAACTTTCTTTCACAGGAAGAATTAAAGTGTAGTTTGTATCAAACTTTTCCCACTAAAGAGGGACAGGTGTCTTATGATGGCTCCTATGTTAATACTTCGCGCTTAAAATATTTACAGGGTTTATGAAGTTTTAGGCTGTCAGTGCCCATGCAACAGTGAGCATTGACAAATGAACGAAAACGAACGAATGATACGAGTGAGTGAGTGAGTGAGTGAGTGAGTGAGTGAGTGAGTGAGTGAGTGAGTGGACATACGCTTTCCGTGCCTCTTGACGATCTTCACGCAGCATCCTTGGCACTCCCTCAGCGTCGGCAGGTTTTCCTCGCTGTGGTTGAACGGGTCTCTGCAGCGAGGCTCCTGTTCCGAGTTGCAGTCGTAGCACTGGATGCGCGAGTCTGCACATCGCCACGTCCAAGCAATCAACGTCACGCGAGGGGTTATAACAAATATATCTAAGGATTGGTGTGCTTCTTTGGAACCACGCAATGAAAAAAATGAAGATAAAAAGAGTATTTGAACGAAGTTCACTATCCAGCTGCGACGCTTAACGTTTAACTAAACTTACGGTCACTCAAGTGGCCGCGTCTCACAAGAACATCAGAAGTGCTTACACATTGCATATACCAACAACAGCAAAACGAATAACACAGATGTGGGAACTATAACATCCAATAACGTGACCTTATGTTTGTGAGCTTTGTAAAGAGGCTTGAATGACCCCACAGTATTTGAGCGCCTGAGTTTATGAGAGATGTTGGCTCTTGTAAGTTTTACTGTTCGGCTTAAAGCGAATTTTGTTTACTGCAGCTGTGAGCACTAAGTCGTTGTTATGTTACGTATTGGGCGTTTAATTCTACATTACGTTCTCAAAACAAATCTCGCCGTATACATAGATGATGTAAGTAGCTTTCAACCAGCTTCTTTCCTTTCTTTTTGTTAAACGTTCATATATTATGTAAAGGAGGGTAAGAAAGCACAAATTATATAGCTTGAAATTGATGACTACCGTTCCGAGTAAACAATAAATAAGCGCATGGCGAGATTTCACAACAATGTGGTTACGCGATCGTAACCTTCCGCTTTATGACAAATCTTTCGTCATTCTCGACATTCAACTCCTGAGTTTGAGTACGCGTTTATCAAGGAAACGAAAATTTGGTAATTTCCGTGTTTTACTTTCGACGAATATCAGTTGATATGATACCGTTGTTATGTGATAGCGCGCTACGATAAATGTCCATCGAGGACTGCCACCACCAAGCTTCCGCCTCTCTCAAAATGCTTTCAACATACCTTACGTAGTACATAAATCCAGTGTATACAGTTTATGGCCTAAAAGCATTTACTGATTTAACGAAAACAATGAGCAATGTAACTCGCGCACAAGCTTTCTAATAACCTGTCAAAGGCTGCTTGTGTACATTCATTGCAAACTTTCGGAAGCTTTCCAGAATACTGACCGAAACTCTCAGATAAAAAAAAAACTGTTATGTCTCGGCAGATTCGTGTCTCAATTACATGTCCCCGAGTTTTGACACAATCACAGCTCCCGCCGGCGCTCGGGGGGGGGGGGGGGGTACAGCCCGCAACTTTTTCTCATCCCATCTCGGTCTCTCGGGAACTGCGCCAGCCTGACGCACTCTAGCGCAATTCCGCGTCAGCGTGAAAGAAAAAATAAAGAAGGTGAAAGAGCAAGAAGGAGAAGACGAAGAAGAACGGGGGTAAAAAAAGAAAAGAAGAGGAAGTTGTTGGACACTCACTCAGGCACTCTTCTTCGGCCAGGACGCAAGTAAACGTCGCGAAAAGCGAAGCTGAAACAAAAAAGCACACAAGTCAACACGGGGAGGGAAGTCCTCGGGACGGTCATCGAGACACACGCAGTGTCTGAGCAACGAACAAACAAACAGCAAGAAAAGTAAAAGATGTACAGCGCTACGAGATACGGAGCGAAAAGCGCGGTGGTCTGCGCGCCCGAGCACTCGAGCGAACAATCTACTCCAGACCACTCCCCGCTCCTCTCCCCTTCCACATCTCCTCGCTACTTCACCACTCTATTCAGCACCTCTCCCCACTAACCTCCTCCGCACCTTTTCTCCACTTCGCCGATTTCTTCCATTCAATGCTTGACCGGATTAATTCGACACGAACGGAATCACGCGAGAGAGAAGAGAAAAAAAAAAAACGTGACGACATATAGCTCGCGGATAGCAGAGGGCAGGAAGCGAACAATTAAGCTCGAATCTCTGCTCACGCTTCGGAAGGCAGGGTGCACCAACTACAAAGAAAGTTTGGCCTGTTCGAGAGCTGCGCAGCATAATTAATTAGCTTCCAAAGCCATTCGTTGCACAGCCTTCCGAAAGGCACAAGTCACTACCGCGTTTATCAAAGCTGGTGCGACGGTGTATCAAAACTAAATCCCACAAAAAAGAAAAAAAAATGATATACACGAAATAAACTTTTTAAGTGTTGATTGATATGTGGGGTTTAACGTCCCAAAACCATCATATGATTATGAGAGACGCCGTAGTGGAGTGCTCCGGAAATTTCGACCACCCGGCCGGGGTTCTTTAACGTGCGCCCAAATCGGAGCACACAAGCCTACAATATTTCCGCCTCCATCGGACATGCAGCCGCCGCAGCCGGGATTCGAACTCGCGACCTGTGGGTCAGCAGCCGAGTACCTCAGCCACTAGACCACCGCGGCGGCGCGCTTTCCAAGTGTTGTGCAATTGTAGCGAAGGAAATGCTGTTCAATCCCTTCGTTTGGTAATAATGACTATGCGTTAGGGATCTACGACGTCAAAGTCACTGAATCTGTCTGATCTTTCCGTCTGAATTTGTCTGGCGTCTATCTGCATATCTATCTATCTAGCCGCTTACGTCGGCTGCTCGCGTGATCAACCCCTTAACTTCGCGTGAAACAAAATTAGTAAGGGACGTTAAGATGGTTTGATGAATACGAGGCGTTGGTCAAGACATGAACGTCAAAATTCTGCCGCGAGCAGCGTCAAAGACTTCCCGCCAAACAGTGGCACATACCCGTGGGCGGGAATGTGCCACTGGTATGCGGGGTATGTGCTACAAGTGAATGACACTTAGGTATTATCAGCCCAGGAACTATGAGAAGACACATGGGCAATTTCAGCGCGTGAGTGTTAAGAAAAAACCTGCATCGATCGGCAGTGTTGACCCGACGAATGCAAATAATAAATGTCGGGGTCCAAGCAGGAATCCAACCCAAGCAGACTACATGGAAATCAAGCATTCTACCACAGAGCAACACCAGATCTCGGAACTTCTTTTCAAATAGACCCTATGTTCGTGAAACGTCAATTGTGATTGCCACGCTGGCTATTCAATTTTATAAACGTTACATATGTACTCCGACAATACAGCCGTCACGTCGGGTTAACGTCAATTGAAGTTAGGCGCCATGCGCTGAAGTTAAGTTATGTAGCAATGTTTACCCTCCCCGCGAGCATCAGCGCTTCATATCACCTTATCGCTTCTGGTGTTGCTAATACTCGTGTTCATGTTGGCATCGTTGTCTAAGCGCAAACAACTGGTTATATAAACATCCGCAACTCTTCAACATTTATGTCTGAGCGTGCAACATTTATACATATATTTAGCGTCATTTCATGAAGTGTCGCCTAATAAAAAACACATGGTCACATTCCCTCCACACGCTTCCCATAACGTAGACTCCAAGGTACATGAGATCTGATGATTCCTTTTTTTTTCGTTTTTTTATCTTACAACTATAGTCTAAAGCCGGAGGTTTCAAGTTATTTAAAACTCCATGTGGAGGCATTGCGGCATCCTGTTCATCTAGGTGGCAAGAGTAGCAAAACGACAGTCGAGTACACATCATGCGTATGCACCACTAACAAGTGTAGCGCAACTATTTCATCCAAGGCAGTTTCCCCGAGAAAAGTTAAAACAAGTCGGCGTGCAAAGCTCTGCCGGTAATGCCCCAATATGCAAGTACGAGCTTGCCACGTAAATTAAGCACAAATTTTCGACTACCTCTCAAGGCATGTATACTCTCACACATCGTACTCTCACCACAGTCTTCGAGAACGAAAACGAACAGAAATTAAGTCATAAAGCAGATTGCGTGCAAGTTATATGCGATATTCAGTTGGATCTCAATAGCACGTAAAAGACATAAACAACACAAACAAAAAGTAAGCATATACCTAACGTTCTCTCTAACAACCTTTGTGAGAAAAGAAAGAACAATTACTAACAGCTATAGTGAACTAGTTCACTATACTACCAGCGCATGGCTGATTTAGGGCGACTAAACCTTTTAGCCCGTACCGGGCGCGTTTCGTTCGTTGCATTATATCTTTTCGCAGACAGGTTTTTGGTAGATGTAAACGACGCTATACATAAGGCATTTCATCACAACCTTTCCCGAATGATTAATCTTTTCCGCGCACACAACACTACTACATCTCTTCACAACCGGCTAAGTGCAGCGTTTGCTAACATTTGTGCGCTACACGTGTGCTTGTTTCACTCGCGTAATTTACGAAGCGCGTGCACACACTGATGAGTGATTTTATTGATTCATTGATTGGTTGGTTGATTGGTTGATTGATACGTGGGGATTAACGTCCCAAAGCCACCATATGATTATGATACGCGCCATAGTAGAGGGATTCGGAAATTTCTACCACCTAGGATTCTTTAACATCTATAGTGATTTGAATGCGCTGACGTAGTCAGCGCGGTGTTGTTCTTTCGTCGCTAACAAGCTAGAGCAGCTGAAATTTCAGGACTGCTAGCCCGCATGAAACGACGCTTAATACACGTATACGTCGTGGGTAAGAAGGAAGAGGGAATAAGGGAGATACTAGGAGGTGAACAAGACGGTTTGGTGTCCTTGTTTTATGAGAAAGGGTATAGCCTATTGATTGGTGACCACTTTATAGACTCTATGTTTGCAAAAAATACCTAGGAAACGACGCCGTAATTGAACCAAACATAGTCATAGTGGATAGTTGTGATATATTCAAACAAGAACGGGGGAGCTTGTATAGGTTTATCGCGAGTTAGCACCTGCGGGTGGCAACCAGCATTCACATTCCACGCGCTCGACCACTCGGCAGACAAGTGCGACACAGAGTGCGCGTCCAGATCCCGTCTATGCATATAAATGTCGCGTTCGTCGCGGCGATTGTCGACGCGCAAGCTGCTAAACAGGCAATTCGCTTCACCATTCACGAACGCATATAACAGCGTGAGACACGCGAAGATCAGATCCAAAGCCACAGACACGTCGCGGTCTGTAAATAAACGAGTCCCGCAGTCTGTGTGCAGTACGCGTGTTGTATTTTCGTGCAACGTGCTCTAAAAACACGAGAAGGTTTCGCTAACATGCAAAGATGCGCGAGCTCTTCTTTTCTTCAATGCAGATTCTACAGCATGCGAATTTCCCAGAATTAAGTTGACATTATGACATATAATAGGAAAGACATAAAGAGATAATAAAATAGCGGAAAGTGGGGAAGTCGACAAGGATTACGACGTCTGGTTTGCTACTTTATAATAATAATAATAATAATAATAATAATAATAATAATAATAATAATAATAATAATAATAATAATAATAATAATAATAATAATAATAATAATAATAATAATAATAATAATAATAATAATAATCACGGAGTTTTCTAATATACACTACAGGGAAATCTGGCGCTAGTGTTTATGGAAGCTGCAACGCACGGTGCTTCAGCCAGCATGGGAAATATGGGTATAGTACACGCATTTGTCTAATCTTCGTACTTCTGGCCTGCTTCTGGCTTCCTGTGTGTTCGTGTGGCTTGGAGTTGTTTTCTCACGTAACAAAAATTATCAAATGTTCAGCGGCCGTGCTTCACCACATTATTTTTTTAGGCTTACCTTTTCAAATCCGGTCCCGAAGTTTAAAAGGGTTCGTTCTTTCCTTTGAAACAAAACCGAAACACAGCAATAAACGAAGCCGCAAGTACGATTCGCCGCCCGCAAGTACGAAGACTAGGCAAATGTGTGTACTATACCCATCATTCCCATGGTCGGTGAACGATCACAGCGAAAGAGTCCCCTCTAGTTAATTTAAGGAAACTCTATGGTAGTAATAAGGGTAGTCATGGCGGTAAAGAAGCACTCGTCCAAGTGCAGCCAAGCAACGCCGTGCAGTTACGTCGTAACTACTCGTAATATTGCGCTGTGCAAATATGTTGATTTCCAATCACCAACTAGCCAAAGTATCTGTCTTACCACGAACGCGGAAAGCAGCAGCAGAAGCCTTTATTGAAGCAAACCATGTCAGAAACCCCTCATTTTTACCGAACTAGTCGACATCCCTATTCAGGGACGTCATTGGTCGAAGCCGCAGCTCGCGCACGCAGTTAATGGTCTCGACTTTTTACTGGAATAACTTGTACGCTAAACATCGCTGAACGCTCAATGTAGGCATCGAACAAAGACGTGTATCACCGAGCAAACGCAACGAAGGTAGTAATAATGATTGATGACCAGCAGCAACACTAATAGCGACAGTGAAAGATTGTGGTAACGTCCACCTTGCAAGGAATACAAGACGTAGCTGCAGATAGAAAGATGAGTTAAACAGCTTGACAAAAGTTGACCAATTTCAAGAATCGTCTATTTGTATTGCTTGTTTTGCTACGAGCTCGGTAACAGCATTAATAATATTTAAAACGATCAGCTAGAGAAAGTCATAGCAACGTTGGCGTGATAGTGCTACAAAATGTTACTTGGACGGTTTTAGTATAGTGTCGATGCCATGCTGAGTGCTATGACGATTATCGAATTTTCGTGTTAGCAGCTATGGATACTCAGCTCAGAAATTCCGAAAGCAATGCATAGCTGACACGTTTAATTAAATGATCTCTCTGATCGTTTTCTATCGACTGGCAGTTCGATCAGTTATTCCCTCTTTAATAACTTCGTTACCAGGCCACGCATGGTCCCAGGCGGCGGACACACAAAACCCGTAACTGTCGTAAGACAAATTTATGACCTAAATTTCGTCAGAACAAAACAAAGAAGAGTGCTTGGGTCAAGTCTTTATATTGCGTTGTCCGCAGTTTCCACAATATTCGCGCTAGTTAAAACCAGATATACCGACATATCTGAATTGCTTCTGTAAACATTCGCGTGAATTAATATGCATGCCTTTCACAACCACCTCGTCATTTATTCCCCCTTTCTCTCTTTTCCAGTATGCTTGTGTACAACAAGGAGGAAACCTTGGTCAGATAGAACGCCGGAAATTAACGACGCTTGGAAATAAATCAACCCCACCTCGTGCTGCTAAAAATATCTCTTCGTGTTCCGTTCATTCTTTCTCATTTCAAGATAAATGGAAGAACGAGGCGCGGAAACAAGCGAACAGCGCTAACCGAGGCAAATAAACAATGAAAACAAACAACTCCCTCTATACCGTCACCTCTCTCGTTCCCTTATCAGACGCCAAAATTACGGGCCTTTCGACGTCCAAGCGCCCTATACGGGAAGGGCCTGTCGACAACTGGTCGCAACAACAACAGCACAACCATGCGTGCTCGAACAACTGAGGCTATACAGGAGCAAAATAAAGGGAAAAGTGCGCACAATAACACCAGGCGCGTAAGAGAACAGGTAACGATCGAACGCACGCAAACACATACAGGCGCACACGTTTACGCACGCACACGAGAGCGCTGAACGCGGTAAGCTAACGGGAACGTCCTCCCGACGTTATCTCGCGGCCCTCCAAACACACGCACGCTACGCAGGCTCCACGCGCATACATGCTTATGTACCGTATACGCGGGAACCAATCTGGCACCGCTATTCCCGCGTCGACGATGATGGCCCGAGAGGAGAACAGCTTGATCGGTGCTCCCGAAATAGGCTCCGCTAAGACCCCTCCTGCTCTCTTTTCGGCGTGCGGGACGTTAATTTCTGCCAGAGACGATTACGCTAGAGCGCGGAGCCTTCGCTATACGAGACGTCGGCAGCACCTGTCCGGAGTTATTCGCCATACGCCGCTGCGGTTGCTTGCGTATAGCATAGTGCTCGGCTAACGCGGTA
The DNA here is from genome assembly GCA_013436015.1 of Rhipicephalus annulatus. NCBI lineage: Eukaryota > Metazoa > Arthropoda > Arachnida > Ixodida > Ixodidae > Rhipicephalus > Rhipicephalus annulatus. Next base: position 153,914 of record WOVY01001811.1, on the reverse strand, counting down.
ATCGGTAAACCACGGTGACTCTTATATAGCTATACCAAGCCAGACAATGCCGGCTGGCTTATAACAACAGCAAAATGATGACAGGAATGAAGTGAAAGGGTATCTGTTTGGTGTTTGTGTCCCACGATGAGACGAGGGCGCCCGAGGAGCCACAATAATGCCGCTCAACAATCGGCGCGTGAACGACTAATGGTCGAAATGCACGCTTTCCGAACAACTCTTGGCTGGGGACAACTGAGACTATAAGGCTATCACCTTCCTTTCGTTTTTATTTTTCCTTTGTTGAACTTGCATGAAACGCGAGCGGCGATATCTGTGAGCGATCTTCTCTATATTACGCGTAGGTGTACGATCAGGTTTAACTGTTGGTGCCATGACCACTTCCGTTTAGTAGAGTTATTGCGCGTTGTACTCTACTCCCTATAGCTAACAGAAAGAAAGAAAGAAAGAAAGAAAGAAAGAAAGAAAGAAAGAAAGAAAGAAAGAAAGAAAGAAGAAAGAAAGAAAGAAAGAAAGAATACTGAAAGCTGAAGTGGCTGTGCCTATAGCCAGAAGCCGATAAAGATTGGGCCACTAAAATAAAAAAATTAAACTAACTGAAAATTCAGAAGATCCTCAGTTAGCATGATTTGCGCCATGAAATAATCAGACGTGAAGTACGATGAGTACTAAAACATAACAAGCTTTCTCTAAGTATAGCGATAGGAAAAGTTGGGAAAATTCGCTTTCAAAATGGCATTGATGCTTGAATGCATCACGATACCAACACGATATCAAGGGAAATTATAATTATGTTGTTTTTATGCGCCAGAACCGCGATTCAATTAAATTCAATACCTAATGGCAGGGTAAATGGTCAAGTATGTCCAGCTGTACTAACAACGAGCAATTAAAGTGAAGTGCCTACACATGCGCGTTCCTTCGTTTCGCAGACTTCGAATTACAGTTGCCGCTAAAAACAAAACCACGAGCTTGCGCTCCCAAAAGCGGAAGGTCGAAATTCTGATACACTTTCAGGCGGATGTTAAAGGGCCCCTAACAACTCTGCGTTCGAAGACGAGGGAGTGGTTCCTTCCTCGTCTTCGCTATAACTCTTCCTAGCCGCTCATGTAGTGCAATGTAAGAGGGCCATGAGCCACTGAGCGTGCGTCTATCGGGATTTCGCGTTTGCCCGCTAAAAGCCGTCATCCCTACTGGCGTACTTGAAAGAAAAAAACACACACACACACACAAAGTGAAGCAAAAATCAGTCAATCGCACGCAATACTCATTAGGGACAAGGAAGAAAGGGTGCGTGGCTGCATGGCAAAACAGTGTATAGGAGACCAGTCACTTCTGACATTTCGCGTACATGAACCAATCGAGTGTATGCATTGTAATGACGTTACTTGAATTGCCGTTCCTGCGTCACGAATCGCACCAGAAAGACGAGACGCGCCAGAAGGGAATAACGCGGTCGTTCTTTGTAATGAAAGAAAGACATATGAAAAATAAAAAGGAAAAAAGCATTACACAGCGAGGTACAGCATAAAAATAGCAAGGGGTTTTGATTGATTGATATATGGGGTTTAACGTCCCAAAACCACCACATAATTATGAGAGACGCCGTAGTGGAGGGCTCCGGAAATTTCGACCACCTGGGGTTTTTTAACGTGGACCCAAATCTGAGCGCACGGCAGCATCTTCGCCTCCATCGAAAATGCAGCCGCCGCAGCTGGGATTTGATCCCGCGACCTGCGGGTCAACAGCCGAGTACCTTAACCACTAGACCACCGCGGCGGGGCGATAGCAAGGGGTGAGAAAGGCAAACGAGGGTAAGGAGGAAGACAAGGCCACTAGCTTCGCTGTGTCAACAGTATTCGCGCTACTAGTGCGTTGCTGTACCTATTTTTCTTTTTTTTAGGTATCGTTCTGCCAATACATTTTCAGCTGGTATTGATAACATAGCATTCGAGGCAAAGAAGGTAGCGCTCGTAAAACAGCTGCGGAAAATCGAGCAAGAAAGCTGACGAACGGCCGGGAGGGCCAATAGAGAGAGAGATTAAGGACGGGCAAATATATCGCACAATGCGCCGCTGACGGAGTGGAGTGGGGAGAAGCTCTGGGGAAGGAAGCGCGTGAATGAGACGAACACGGAAACGGCGGGAAGAAAAGGGTTAGCGGGAGGCCTTGCGCGACCGGGAAAGAGGGCTGCTTAGAAGGGAAAGGAGGCTCCCACATTGGGGGCGACAACCAGCGCGGCGACCGCGTGGCGGCGGCGTTGTCGTGTATATACTACAAGAAGCGCGGCTCCCCTTTCTGACGCAGTGCGAGGAGGCACGTGACCGTGTGCGTGGAGCAGTCGATGCCGATCACGGCCTGCCGAGCGGCGGCGGCACCGCTGGGCTGAATCGGGAGCACGGTTTCCTCCGAATCCCGCAATGAATCCCCGCCGACCGCATGCAGGACCTCCCCTTTACCGTTTCGGGATAGCAGAACGAAATTAAAGGGATAACAATCCAAGATGACCCAATATAATTAGGTTATTGTATAGTTGGGTTCAAACAAGGGATACGTCCAAGGAAAAAATCGCAGCGTATTCATGGAGTGAATGGTGATGAGTGGAGCGTTCGTCCGTCCGTCTATCCATCCGTCTGTCCGTCTGTGGATACCCTAGCTGTGCTGGCTACGCCGGAGGTATGGACTATCCCTAGACCACAAGGAGCTTCACCCCTAAAATACACACTGAAAAGTAAATGAGGAAGTATAGGGTACTTGTGAAAGAGAGCACTCCAATTCAGTAAGAACAGTTAGAAAGAACAGTCACCCCTCCCTCTGTGGGTACTATTTATATGTAATAATTGTAGGATTTCCATGTCACCAAACCGCGACATGAATATTGGGAACACCGCAGTGAAGGGCTCCGCAAATGGGCCGGTGGCATTTTTTGCCACCGCCGAAAATGCGGCCGCCGCGGCGGGGATTCGACACCACGACCTTTGGGTCAGCAATCGAGCACCATGACCACTCGGCCACTCGGACGGGTGTGGTTGCTCTTCTTAAGAAGAGTTGCTCCTTCGCGATACTGCTCAAGGAAGCAGCGGTCGTTTTTCATGCAAGATCCATTTTAGGAGTCGCGGTCGACTTCTTCAACACCCGGAGGTTTATGCACGCATTTGATGACGATCCATCTCGAGACACCACATTTAGCAATAAACTTAAGAAATCTTGCTACAAACTCACGGGATTTGAACTCGCGACCCCTGATACGGCACGCACGTACGCTAAATGATGAAAAGTCTTCAAATAATTGGACCGCTTTTGTAGCCAATGTTTGAATGCGAAGAGGAGGCAGCACGCAGACGACTCCATCTTGTCAGAATCTTGACTTCGGCGACGTTATTGCATAGTTGTGTGAATTCTGAAAATCATAGAAAAAATGAAAAAAAATGTGGTGGCTTGTATTGGTGAGAAGTTGTCGAACAGGGAATACCACACAGCTGACGTTTCGGCGAGGGAAGTTGTTTTGCGAAGCTTAATGTCGTAAAGTTGGATCCGGTGGCATTTCTTGCACGACAATTTCATTCATTTATTCATTCATTGTTCGCGAATCTCTCTCGTCTCAAGAGGCTGATAAATTAAACAAGTTAGCAGAGAGAGAAAACTGGAGAGATGCAAAGAAGTGCCGGGAGGTTAACCAGACGCACGTGCGGTTCGCTGCCCTGCATTGGGGGAGGGGGTGAAGGACGAGAAGGTTGTTGATGACATTGTTCTGCTTATCACTGATTGTATACGCGTTGGTCTCTGTCATGCTCGCTCACTTGGCATTGTACAAGCGTTTGCTGCTCCTTCACTTATTCTTCAAGTTTCTTCAGTAATGAAGCAGGCACTAAATATACGCGTTTTTGGTCGTCGTTATATAAGATTTCGCTAATTCACTCGCGAAGTAAATCACGTGACACGTGCGTTTCTGCAGTGCCGCTAAAAGGCTTTGCATGTCGTTATGTAAGTTTTCGTTAATTAGTTTAAGATCGGTGCCGACAGACAGTTCAGTCAGTATTGCGCAACGAAGCACTGCTGGAGAGCTGATTTTATAAGACTACCTTTCATTCTGATCTTTCTTTTGCGACAACTCAGATGGAACCCATACGCAAACGCTACTACCACAACGCCCGCTAGCTTACAGAACGCTATTCGAAAGCTCCCTTGTGTCGTCGAGTGCGCATATTAGATTACTTTGCTAAATTAGTGATTAACTTTTTTCTTAATTGTCTGCAGTCGTTCCATCGCACAATCGTTTATGCAGCCTCCGGTATCGTCTCAGCCCACTACGTGTCCGTGTTAAGGCCTAATAAATGTTTTCACCAGCACCACAACGTATATGCTTGATTTAGGTGCGCCCACTCATCTCAATCAGCAGCGATCTGATGTGTGCTACGTTTAGTTAGCAACCATGAGTTTGGGTATACTGTTGCCATTTGCCCAACAGGCGGCAAGTTTAACATCGTATTCGTGGGCCAAGTTTATCCTTTGAACTGTGAACACTACACTTTATTAAATGAAATACGGTAAAACGGGAACTTGTGAGGAACATCTGGATTTGTACCACACGATGCTAGTTTGGATTTATGCAACTATACGTACAGAAATGTACAGACAAGAGGCAGAGTTATATAATCGTTAAACGACATCTTAGCTTAAGATACAGAACAGTTGAAGAACATGTTTGAACTTGATTGATTGATTGATTGATTGGCTTACTTACTGACTGACTGGATTTATTTATTGATTGATTGATTCCACGGCCTTCGGGTCAGCAGTGGAGCCCCATAACCACTATGCACAACCATGGCGTGTGATACACCATGAGTAGAAGTATGCCCACTTATGCTGTGGTGCCTCGTCGGAAACGCAGTTTAAATTCACGTAACAATGCCCTACTTATACTAGCACTCTCCGACACACTGTCTTCGTGAAAAAAAAAGAGTCCTTTTTTGTTATGATTCCTCACTGGCCACATACCGCATGACTCTCTTCAAAGAGGCACCTGAACTGTCTCTTGGGATCGATATACTATCGTTGGGGTGTCGTTTGATCCAAAACATAGTTAACATGTCTCCTTTAAGGGGGTCGTATACGTGGGAACCCAGTACTGACCGAAGGGATTAACAAATATCCCACCCCTCACCTTCACTTTCTTTTTTTTTCTTAGTATGCAAGCGAATTTGAGCTCTTAGCTTTTAGCAAACATGTTAGCAAAAACTAAACGATTGTACTGTCATACATTCTGACGGCTAGTTCAATTTGCAAAAACGTTTTCCGAAGCGCGTTCTTTCCGTCGCGACTCGCTTTGGATTTCGGCCCCTCTTTTGAAACATTCATATATATTCGTGACTTTCGCCACGAAATGCCAGCGGCGACTCAAAGGCAACTGAGTGGCATTTATTTATTCATTGGAATTCCTTAGGGCAACGACCAATTTACAAAATTACCATTTTAAATACATCTTATGATTTATTAAACACATTTGCGCGCAGACGGTGAAAAAAGTACATATTTACTAAAGCAAACAACAATTCTCATCCACGTTTGAATTATTTATGCTGAATACCAGAGCCTCAGCGGTCCCTTCCCTCTATGACTCCCTCCTCCTCTTTTTTGCCCGGGAAGTTGCTCGATTGTTTCTTAACCCAAATTCTCGTCGTTTCCCAGACATTTTATACCACTTGCACAACGTCTTCTGCTCGCGCTCTTCACAAATTCGCGCAACGGGCACTTCTTGCTTTTGTGTCTATTGCCCTCGAGCGCATCACGCGAAGTTAGGAGGAAACTATTCCAAGTGCGCACGCCGCCGAACAATGGTTTCTATTCAGGGACAGAATGTGGCTTCCGCTCATCCTACGCACAGAATTATTACTCCAATTCACAAAGATACGGGACCATGACACAAGAAACGCTCCGCACTTCTAAAGTCGCATAACGTTTGCGACTACATTCGAGCTATAGTTAGAAATGAAAGCGTTCCAAGTCGTTATATAAGCTTGCAACGTGAGTAAAGTTGAAATAGCTAGGCAACAAATAGCTGAAAGTCGTAATATATAACACATCTAAGTCTTAATTTGGCCAGTTAAAAGTTACGCAGCAAAAAAAATGAGAATGTCGTGCGGATTGCAATATTACTAAAGCAACAAAAACCGACGCAATAAATTTCGCTAACAAAACTATATTAAACCACTGTTTTGTTGACGTTTCCAGTTGAAGCACCAAGAAACGTAAGTTCCCCGTCAACGATGCAACTTTCAAATGGAGCTTTGGAGCTTTGTAGCAAAGCTACAAAACCGCATTTGTGCCGCGACTTTCCAGGTTTGCATGCACGTGAATGCCCCCAAAAAGCGGGCTAGGAGACGAGCACCATTATAGCTCATGATCAAAGCACCGGGCGCCTAATCCGAATGTTTTTTTTTATTATTTACAGAGTTCCTGCAACGCCATAGTGGCATTACTGCAGGGGGTTTTACAAACAAAAAAGAGGTTGGATTACTGCCGGTGGTAAGTTGCCTTTTCGTCCACCTCACTTGCCACATATATATATGGCAATTAGTTCGATACACTTGAAACGCCAGAGATAACTGCACCTTTCCTGGTTTTATTATCTGCTGGTTTTCATTAACGTTGCGTCAAACGGGGATCCAAGCGAGCCCTCAGAACTTTATTTTCCTCATTAAACCTCAAACATATTGGTTCAAAATTTAGAAGTATAGTCACCTCCCGCTATGTTATCCTCATTTTGTTTTTGTTTTTTAAATAAAACATAAAGAAATTGTGCGCGCTGACTATACTGTCGCAATAACGTTCAGCTTCTCTACTTTACAAGAGTGCTGACGCCATTTTGAGGCATCCCAAAAGGCACATTCTTATTTCCCACGCCGCACACTAACGACGTTCTCCACACGCAGGAATATATATATATATATATATATATATATATATATATATATATATATATATATATATATATATATATATATATATATATATATATATATATATATATATATATATATATATATATATATATATATATATAAACCTTCGTCGACCAGCATCTGCAAGACAGCTCCACCTCAACTGACATCATTCCAACATGGCAACGCAGTTCACTGTGTTTGGGAACTCGGTGACCTGCACGCGGCCTAAATCGCAGAAATTGCTGTCAGAGTCTCTGGACGACGATTCGCTCGTCGTTTTTTCACGTGAAGCACGTGCGACTGACAGCCAATTGACAGCTGTCACTTGAACGTCGCGGGTTGTTGTCTTCTCGTGAAGTCAGACGTGAGTTGGCACGTCACTACGAAGCCACTCAGCGCGATACCAATACCTAAATTGCCGTTTTCAGCTAGAGGCATTGAAAATAAATTCAGTGCATTTCTAAACTGTACAACATTCTTTTTTTAGGATTCTCGACATCCGCGTTCTTATTTAGAGACCCGAAAATATTTCGAATCCACGTCAGTATACTCCTTTAAACGCATCATAATCTGCCACGAACGGTACAGCACAGCTGTTTTGTGCAAGACAAGCTGCGTTCTTGACGTAGTTGGTGAAATAAAGAAAGTTATGTTGTATGTTGACAAGGGCAGCAAGACTGGCAATGCACTTTGTAGTTTGATATATGGAATACTCATATGTATGCGCAAATTTGGTAGATACCACGTACCATATGAGAATCGACGCTGTGCGAAGCATGCGGAGAATAGGTGGCTGTGGGGTAATTTTTTTATTGAGCGAAACGTTAGGAAATGAAGCTCAATATATGTACAAACGTTGAACAATCACGCACGTTTTAGATAACCAGAGTTTTTTTTTTAGAATAGCGTAATGATGCCAACAGCAACATGGGTACCACGAATATACTAGAAGAGGTAAGCTGACATGTAGTGCTTGTGCTTGCGAAGATGGTAGCCGAGGATAATACTACGTCGATCAACTTCAGTGGTTGGCGTTTTAGTGTTCAAATGACGTTAACCCGACGAGACGTCTGTATCATAGAAGTACAAATTAAATGTTTATAAAATGGACATAACCAGCTCTGCAAGCACAATTGCAGTTCTTTCCAAAGCAGTTTAGAGACCAGGCATGGCTCTGCTGTAGAATACTTGACTGCCATGCAGAATGCTTGCGGTTCGATTCAGACAGACAGACAGTATATATATATATATATATATATATATATATATATATATATATATATATATATATATATATATATATATATATATATATATATATATATATATATATATAACTTCAAGGAAAGGCACGATTGAAAGAACTTGCAGATAGCACATTTGAAAAGGAAATCGTATTTACTAACGTTTCGGCCGTGGCACGGCCTTCGTCAGTGTCCTTTTCAAATGTGCTATCTGCAAGTTAATTCAATATATATATATATATATATATATATATATATATATATATATATATATATATATATATATATATATATATATATGTGTGTGTGTGTGTGTGTGTGTGTGTGTGTGTGTGTGTGTGTGTGTGTGTGTGTGTGTGTGTGTGTGTGTGTGTGTGTGTGTGTGTGTGTGTGTGTGTGTGTGTGTGTGTCCTGTCATTTACGCGCGTAATACGTCAGGGGATTCAGGAATACGTTCAGGTTGATTCTCACTTCTACTTCACTAGCGTGACAGCATACGCGAAAGGCAAAATAACATTACGTTGGAGACTTTGTAAAGCGTGAGGGAGAGTTGTGCGCAGTCAAAAAGAATGAAAACTACAAATACAAAAAACAGCAAATTCAGTCGCCATCTAGTAAACACAAAGTTCTTGCTGAGCGAAGATATTTCACCTCTGGCGAGGAGGAAGAAAGAAAGGCCCCGAGAAACGGAGCGGGGAAGAAGGAAGGGCCGTGTATTTTCCAAAACATTCTTCATTAGTGAATGCGAACAGAAGTAAAAAAAATTTAGGCAGTGACACACCGAGTACAAATTTTACTTGATTGAAGTTTAGTGAAAACTCGAAACACCGCTGTTCCTCCTGCTAATGGCGTATTCATTGACAGCTCGTTAGGGACACTGCCCGCTGAACACTCACCCCAAGTCTTCGCGGTGCGATAGAGAGGAGGAGCCTGCAGCAAAGCGAGAAAAAAGGCGGAGGGAAGGGGCGATCCTTTGGGCCATCCCCAGAGGAAGCGGCCGAATATCAGTTCTGAGAGGTATAGGTGCCACCTTGAACAACAACCGCATGCATTGTGCCAGCTTAGTACACAAAACATTCTGCGCAGACAGAGAAGCTTCTGCGGAAGATGTTTACATATACAGGTTTTGTGCAGAATAATAAAGCCCGGAAGAACGTCGCCAGCATGCCGATAAACTGGCAAACGATGCGCCTCTGGGTGTAGGTGTAATCGGTAGTCAGCCGACACCATGATGGCAAAAGAGCATGCACAGCTGGGAAAGGAACGTGCGAAGATCACATTCACCACTGGTCCTTCATGTTTGTAAAATACCGGCCAGTTATCTGAACAAAATTGAAAGAAAAAAAAACTTATCATATTTCTGATCTATCTTGTGTTCTCATTGTTCGTTACTAAATGTGTCTGTATTCACGCGCCTGCTTACCCTACAGCAACGTCGAAAATAAACTTTGTTAAGTGTTTTTTAAGTGTTAACAGGGTGGTTGTGACGTAATACTAATACGTTATGGCAATTTTCACTGTCACTTTAAGGTGTCGTAACACTGACATCGCGCACTTGGACCATTTGTCAGTGGTAGAGGCCAATCAACAAAATTTGATTAGGCTTGCTGGAATATAAATGAAAAAAGTGAATATAGAACAATGATCTGGTGACCGTCAGAAGTGAACTTTTTGTTTCGGACATCTTTGCTTTTATTTGAAGATATGGAAAAACGCGTGATTAAAGAAAAGAAATCGAACATATGAATTTTACAACTTTGTAACATAAGTCGGAACTGACAAACGGTGTCACAATTTCGAAATTCGTGTACAGATACAAATTAAATTATACAAAATCGGTGTGTTATACACTGCTACGAAGTGTGCCTTTAAACCGAGTAACACTTTCGAAGAAAAAAATTTAGCGTAATCTGTAAGTAGTTGTACCCAATTTGTCCAATTTCAGCGCTATAGCAGGTGTACCTCACACACACACGCACACACACGCACACACACACACACACAAACACACACAAACACACACACACGCACACGCACGCACACAAACACAACTTATACTTCTCTTGATGGAACGTCACAAACTTGTCAATTTAATTTTCTATTACAGAAATTCTGAGTGATCAATAGAGACCTGCTTATAAAACCTTGCTATAATTTAACTATTTCGCTCAAAAGCAGCAAGCAAGCTTCATTCAAATCGGTGCAGTGGTTGTCTCTAAAAATATTTACGCATCTTGCACGTATTTAAACGCGCGTCATCAGAGTTGGCCCCGAGTTTATGTAGCATTGGTTAGAAGCAACCCGAATTGACGACGTACGTCAAGTGAAGTTGGTTGTGGCTGTCGGTGCTACGAAACGACGCCTAGTAAACGACGGCTAGAATTATAATACCACATAGGTAGTGACAGTGCGCAGACAAACAAAATATTCACTGTCGATAATGTGTTTTAGATTATAAATGTACGAGTGAATCATGTAGAACGATTTATATAGCTATCTTGGTGACATTTTGTGGTACAGATGATTAAACCGTCATTCTTCTTATAATTATCATCATTCCGGCCTATACCACAACAAAGCCACTACAATTTTTCGTTCCTGCTGCGTCACATGGTGACAGGCCAAACCTTCTTTCCACTGCATAGGGCTGGCTGGTGTACTTCAAAACTAACCTGCCATTTCGTCTAACAATAGGCACCTACCGTGGAATGTCGAGTTGCCTTGTGTAGGCGATGCTACATTTGTCTCGCCTTTCCTTTTTTTTGTTTTGTTACCATTACAGGTATTTTGTCTTATTGAAGCATGTAGGTATCCGCTGTTTCTCTAACAGTATGCGCCTACCATATCACGTTGGATTTTTCTTTGTGTACGTACCCGATGCTACATTTATTACTTCTCTGTATTTTGTTCGATTTGATTTGTTACCAATTGCATTTATTGGAACTGTTTAGAAACCTGTGTATGCCCCCCCCCGCCCCACCCTCATGTAATGTCTTAGGGCTTTTAAGGTGTATTAAATGGAACGAAATTATTATCGGCCAATGTATGTAGGACACTGTCGGAGACGTTGGAAATGCAGAGTCATAAGCGTCTATACATACCTGGCTGCACTCCCTCTCCCCCTCTAAAAAAGAGTAGTAGTCGCATGCACAATGTCCCTTGGTTTTGATATTTACATGCACGCTAAGCTACTTCCGCTCTCTATTTATAGAATTCTGTAGCGACTCACAAAAAGAAAAGCCAATAGAAACAAACGAACGAGAGCGATAAGGGATCCACCGCACGGTCTGTGCCTGAGAAATATCGCGTGAACCTCTCCAGAGGAAAGGCACCACACGCAGCCACTAAATGAGAAAGTGGGCTCGGGAAGCGGGCACTGTTTTAATAGAGGCGAAAAGCTGGCGCGGCTCCGATCGCTTTCGCTCGTTCGCTAATTGTAATCGAGCTGGACAGTCGAGTTGTTCCGTGACCATTTAAACGGGGAAATACCGGCAAACTGAATGGGAACTCCGCAAAGGAACTCTCAGTATGCCCATAGTGTCGTACGGTCTACTTCATTATTTCTTCCGTAACTTTATACATTTTTTGTCTGAAAAGTTCACCGATACGCAGAATTAAACCGCATTACTATTCAGGCCCGAAAAGATTCAAAGCAAGAATGATTCCGCAGAGCTAGTTGGCTCCATCTTTTCTTATCTGCACTGGGTGTGCATTGTTATTGAGTTATCAATCTTGCTCCTTTAAGGCTTGTATGGTGGTATAATTATGATGAAAAAGTTCATTCATTCATTCATTCATTGTAAGAGTCGGTATGTTGCAGGAGACAAGGAGGGAAAAAGCTGGTGAATGAGCTTCAGGGTGTAGTGCAAATGGTCGTTACAAAAAAAAATGCATACACGATATATTGCGCATGACTTATCAACACGAAAGAAACGTACTTGCACAGACAACGTAATGAAACTCTTTCGAAGATGTTTCTTTCACAAACAAAAACAAAAACAAGTGCACGGTGATCTTTTTAAAGCGAGTTTATGGCGAGGATATTGTGATTCACGAACGCTATTCAATGCATTTACACATTATGCATTGCATAGCGTTCGTGAATAGCATCTGTGACCAGTCGGAGGAATGTGCTTTTGCTTATAATCATCTGTACGTGTGTGTGGTGTATACGCAGTCCTTCTTACATGAGCATTTCGTGTATAGACCCAACGACAGAAGCACATCGACATTGCCATCATCAGCTAATATCAGTCAAAATGAACTCGACAACGTTCGCTACTTCCTGCATCAAATTCTACCCGATTTTTCGTGTGAATTTTTTTCTGAGACGACATATGACGTCCCGTGGTTTTGGCAGAATTAACGTAAGGTTTTCTGCGCGTATACATTAGCTCGTACTTTCTGTCGTAACCTACGGCGAACTAGCTAATTTAACTCACAAGGCGCCGGGTTGGTGTAGTAGATGGTTATGTACGTACGCTCATCTTTCCGTGTTTTCAGCGTTTGTGACCCCCGTTGGAGATGTAAAATGCAGAGAACACACAAACGTGCAGGTAAAAAAAGCCTGTCTGTCACCTATGGCCAGTGGCGTAAATGCAGAAAAGTTGCAAGGGAGGACCCAAACGAGATCATGGAGGCCATTTGTTACGGGTTGTATTTTCACTTACGCAACAATTAAATAATGGTTGGATATAAAATTCAAAAACGACCATAGGGTCCGAGTGCAATTACTGTATTGTTTTAGTCAATCTTCTTCGAACCGATCGAGCGGCTTTCGCTCTTTCCATAGTCCCACACAGCTGGTAGGTATTGAACACAGGTAGCACTAAAAATAAACAGCCCTAAAAAGTTCAATGCTCTATGCTGAATTGTCAATTGACTCAAGTGTATATTGTGCTAAAGCTAAACGTAATGGGGGTACATTTGCAAGGGGTGTCACCCCCCCCCCCCAGCCATATTACAAGGGGGGTCCGGACTCTCCCACCCTGATTTACGCTAATGATTATGATGTTACCCAGTTATTTCGACAATGTTTCGCAGTACCACTACGGACCATTAAGCACCAATTAATCTCAAGTTATTCAGTCTTGCATTAACTTTGTTCTCCCAGATGTATAAAAAAGGGTTATGCTTCGCGAGTCATTACCATGCTTACTTGTATACACCAACACTTGCGTAGTACATCACAAAACGAACGTTCGAAGGGACGCACACATTAAGCGAAAAATGAAAATTCCTGTACAGCCCGAGTGCAAAGCGAGCGATGTCACGAGGTTCACAGAGAAAACGAACGGTGCGAAGGCTATGTACCACCACAAAGGAAGAAGCCTCGCAAATTGAGAGCCATGCCGCAGAAGCGAGCGCGCACGATACTAGCATCGCACGAACTGAAGGGCGGCCGGAAACGCGTCAGGTTGGAAAAATCTAAAGCGTTCGACCAGAGCTCCGAGTGCTTTAGTGTCAACGTCTATCTCTTAATGAACGTGTATAGTACCAGTTGTTGATGAAAGAATGAAAAGGTCTAGTTCTCTTCTTAACGCTGTACGTCCTCAAAGAAACAGCGCACCAACAATGCGCATAACAATGAAACTGTATTTCTGAAATGCCCGTACACGTTGTCGTATATATACACACTGCAATGATCGACAAAGTGCCGTTAGAGAAGCTGCGGCAAGACGAAGTTAACCGAGTGACCTTGTTTCGCGATCATCGCAAGCTGTCCGTGACGAATAGCTGCGTCGGACTCTATAGGCACCGCGCCTCAACCGAAGGAGGTTGAACGGAGGTACGTGCACTGCGTCGACCGGAGGCTCGTTCGACCTTCCTCGGGTACCTCGCCCGGAAGGTCACCAACGCTGAAGACAGCATCAGCTAATGTAAAGAAAAGCGAGCCGCTGGTTGATCAACATCATCACTGAACTGAGCTGGCCAAGGTTTCTGGTAAATCGAAAGCAAAGCCGTTCAACGCGGGGGAGGGGGAACTTGCTCACGGTGATTTCAGTAAAGCAACGTTTCAGCTGCACGCTGTAATGAGTGGATAACAACCACTCGCTGCCGATCGTGTCGACATTGCTCGTATTCACCGCAAAAACTGAACGGCAGAATGAGTATCGCGTAAGAAGAACGAAAAGAAAGCAGTTCCCTGCTGCTGCAGAGCGCTCGAGTCGGAGAGGCGAGCGCCGCAGGAAAAAATCACGGCTACGAGAAGCGAGCTCGAAACTAAGGGAGTGCTTACTTACATCGATAGCCGCGCACGCTATTCTGATCCGCTTCGGCTTGCATTTTCAGTATCGTGAAAAAGAGGGGAATGGGATTGAAAAAAAGAAGAGAATCGAGGGCGACGACGAAGAGAGGAAAAATAATACGCCGGTGTCAAGGTGAACACGGCGTGCTGCAGTTGGGTGCCTGCACTTTTTGGCGCGCGCCTTCGCTCGAACATCCCCAATACCGCGCGGCCTGCGGAAGCCCCACGCAAGTACACACTACGTTTCTCGCGAATGTTTCGACTTAGTGTTGGCGCGGAAGATCATGCAAAGTCCTTGGGCGAAATCAATGCGGAGCTTTTCCTTCGAAACGGCTCTATCTAGTAGAGAAGCCGAAACGGCTTCTCTACTACGGTGGCGCGCCAGCGCACCGCACCGCGCCACTGTCTTGGCGGGGCTCGCTGCGAGCACAGCACGGACTAGCGGCGCTCGGAGTCGCCGCAGCCACTGGGGTAGGGGTTCAAAACGCGTGCAAGACGCAGAGTGTGTTGCTGACCTGCGGCCCAGGTAATCCATGCGGGTGACGCGATGCGCCTGGGGCGCGCTGCCATCCGCCGCCGTTTTGCAGCTGGGCCGGGGGGCTCGTGCCCTGGGCTCGCCGGAAGGGCTGCCTCGGGATCGGGCGGCCGCCGGCCTTGGCGCTGCCTGCTGCCTCGCTTGCTGCTACATCCCCCTCCCTGCCTCGGAGAGCGGTGGAGTATCGTCACGTGACTCGGCGCTTCGCCATCGCGACCGGAGCGACGCCCCACACCGACGGAGAGCCCGGCCGCAGAGCGCCCGCTAGCCAGTGCCCGACGGGGAAACGGCACAGCGGCACAGACGGAAGGCTAGGGCGATACTGCGCCAGCTCATGCGGCGCCGGTAGGACAGTTGACGCTATCCTGCTGTGGCGTGCCTGTCCGCGATCAAGAGAATGTTTTCTCCTGGTCAAGTAGTGTCGTTTGCTCTAAAATGTGCGTGAAAGTTTGTAAACTCGGTCTGAAGTGTGCTCAGTGCGTTGTTACTGTACACTTCCCATTGAAATGGGGCAGAACAAATGAGGAGGCGGAGAGGAAGAGTCGTATGATAAATGTTGGAGCACTAACCAGAACAAAAATACTCAGTAAGCTGATCGGCAGGATGTAGCGGGTAACGGGAGACGTAAGGGCAACAAAAAGGAGAATACCAAGTGGAAATATGATGAGAGTGGGAAGGGGGGGGGGGAGCAGGTTAAAACACACAAAGAACGCAGGAACGTGAGGGTGCTGGCAAATTGAAAAAAATACTGGTCATCGCATGAACACTTTGCAGGCCTGGTGTTCACAGCATTTCAGTCGGGCAATAAGAAACTATCACGCGGCTAGTGCGATAGTTTTTTGTTGCTCTTATTATCTTATATCTTATTATTATGGATGCTAACATACGGAAAGCTTTGATGTTGTGACCGGGCCTGTTCTGTTCTAATTCACAAGTAATCCCCCGCCATGCTCGTAATACCCTAGTAGGGTTACTTAAGAGACAACAAGTGATGTCGACGACGACGCCGACGATCTTTGTTTATCTTTATTTTTACGACCGCGGAGAAATCTGCAAGCCGAAACAAAACTTTCATTGTGAACGGCAATGGCACTTCACCTAATCCAGGCATGCTGTGCAACTAAGATAGCTTTACAGGGGCTTTGCAACATGGTGTTGCCGTTTTGCAACGTTTACCCTGAAGACGCACTAAAAAGAAAGTGGCAGTGCATTTCTTTCTATTTCTGCCTTAGATGTACGAGCATTTAGACGGTGGCATGCAATCATATTTATTTTTATAAATATCATTAGAGCTCCCTAATGATTACTTGATATGGGATTTCGTTTTCGAATTTCGACTGCTTCAGTATGTAGAGCGAAAACCAATATCTGCATTCGCTCGTACACGCGGGGGTAGTTTATTTATTTATTTTATTTACGAATACTGCCTGCCTTGTTTGGGCCCAAGCAGGAGTGGGTAACAAATGTCAGTGACAAAACAGAATATAAAAATATAAGAAAATACAATACTTGGTACAAAAATAAGGAAGTTCTCAGCATCAGGGAGAGTATAAATAATACATAGCAATAATGGCATTCATACTGAAATACAAAAAATCTCAGCACTAATGAGGAACATAATATATTGCACAATAAACATCAAGTGTTAGGTCATTGACGAGATGGGCGAACGATGGGCGAAGTTTAGTAGGTAAGGTGTCGCATAGCTAAATTAGAGGACGAGAGCCTGATTTTCTGGCACAATGGTCGCATTTCAAAGGGGTTGAAATGCGAAGAGCGCCCGTGCGCTTAGATCTAGGTGTCCATTAAAAAACCGAGGCAAGGTACCTGCACGGGCTAGTTAACATTCCATGTTATACTTGCGTACAGGTGGAAACTTAAGAACTCAAGGTGTCTTAATTAGTCCGGAGTACCCCGATACGACATATCTCGTAGTCCTAAAGTTTGGCTAGTAATCTTCAAGAAATTATGATTGTGAAGTCGCTCAAAGAGTGAGACATATGCTGGTACCGTTTCAATCTATACACAACACTAGCCTTACAGCACAAATCTAATACACATATGCGGACAAAGTATTATGTCTTAGGGGCAACACTTATGGAAATAATGAAAAGAAATTCAAGAATAATTGTGACGGTTCAAACCGGCCGAGTCAAATCTAGTCAATTATGAACAGACACCACATCCGTCAATTCGTAGCGGCACGGTGCATTGAATACCCTTTTTTCGGGCATCGTTATTGTGAGGCTGTAAGGCTATATTAAGGAGTTCGTTACAATACGCCTGATAAGAACACATTAATAAAACATAAATGAAAAGTTTTCAGTGTGTGAGAATGCTGAGATACAAAAAGAAGAAATGAGCCTTGTGTAGCAAACTCAAAAATCCATATTAAGCCACCTGAGAGAACGGTATACTAAAGAGGTGCATTAACAACATTTAACTTTGCCGCAACTCAAAAGCAGGCGACGTTGACAGCCAGCAGCTCTTTATTGCGCACTTTTGTAATGGCGAGTTTTGACGCAATATAACTTGTACAGCGAAATTTGCGGCGGTGCGTAAGCGAATCACTAAAACCCGGCTGGATTCGATGGTAAATTGACGCGAGAGGGAAGTGGGCCCTCCCACGCACGTTTCTCTGCTGACAGAATTCAGTGCTTTATCGAACTAAGGCTCGTCTGAACTTGGAAATGTATTGCTACTCTATATACACTTCTCTGTCTTTCCCTCTTTCCGTGTCGAGTGCAAAGCGGGCCAGAAGCACCCAAAAAGGCTTTAACCTCCTCGGAAGCACCCGACAGAAGCTGGTGCGCTTCGTTTGTGTAGTCTTCTCAGCAATGCGCGTGTCTCTGATGGCACCGCAAACTTCCGCTAAGTGCAACATGCAAGAGCTCTCAGATATCGGGACAGAGTCGGTCGACTGTTCGTAAGAAAGTGATTGATGAGCGCCCCAGCTGTTTTTTTTTTTTCTCGCTTGCAGTAAAGAGTGCCTTGATTGCTCTCGCCTTTTTGCCGCGTGTGTTAAAGTTTGCTCATAGGCCACAAGGTTGCTTTTTTTCCCCTTCTTCAAGGTGTGACGTAACCAGGTAGGGCGATGAAGTCAACAAAATTGAAGAGTTTAAAAATGTGACATTTTCTTAAATTCGAGAAGCAAAGCGGGCGACGACAACTAAACAAAAGAGTTGGAAAAATTGGTAAAAAACAAAATAAACTTAGTTTTCTCGGTCTTTTTTTTAATGTACAATTGAGGCATGGACAACGCCCATATATAGCGAGCCCATAATCATGCGAACTTGGCCTGCTCTAGTTCATACAGAATAGTAGTACATCATAGTTGATTGTTGAAAGCGCAAAATCAAACTGTGAACAAAAAAGAATTGTCGAGAAAAAAAAACTTACTTCACGAACTGAGAAGCCCCTCTTTTAACAGCCCGGAGGAAGCCCCCCGTACTCTCCGCGTATGCCCTATATGCTGCTTTAACTCTACTCGCCGCCACTGCAAGCGACAATAGCTACATCTATTGGTGGAAACAACCTGACCGAACTCGCTGCAGATGACGTAAATCTGAACTGCTGTAACATGCAGGAAGTCGATAAAGCGCAGAAAAAAGCCGCGCACTTGTCACGCACATGCATTTGCAAATATCTTCAACATATCTTCAACAATTGAGGTAGTAATAGTGCCGCAGAAACCCTACTTGTGTACCGGCGTCGTCGACACTTTGGTAAACTGAGCCGTGGAACTCTACCAACGGCAATCACTGGCTTTCCGCGCTACGCAATTTATGCGGGCTTCAGAGTAGTTTATCTGCAATATAGTTTTAAGTGCGAAGCAGCTCTTTGACTAGCCTGTGTAACGCTGTCCCTCCGTCCCCACCGTTCTTCTCGCCGCAGGTGTTGGAGCGATGCCAAGTAGCTGATGCCCTCCTAGCAGTGCGCGGTGACTAAAAAGCTGATGTCTCTCTCGCTCGTCTGCCGCGCGCTCGCGACGTGTCGGATCTCTCCAACACCACCTAGAGGTGTCTCGGTGGCGTTGATCTCTCCCGCTTCACGCTCTCCACCTTTCTCCACCTGTCGGCAACAAGAAGCAGCGAGCCGGTGGGTGCGCGTGTCTCCAGAGTCTCGATCGCAGTGCCGACTATTTGGACAGCGCGCCGCTGTCTGCCGCGCGATCGCGCCGACGGGCGGTACGTCGTCGCAGCATGCTTCCCGCAAGTGTGCGCGTACCTTTCCCGGCTGTCGCCACCGTTGCGAGCGTTAGCGAAGCCGATCGCGAATGGCGCCGTCAACACCCACGAGGCGCGAGCCAGGGAAGCCGAACGCAAGCGTCGGCAGTGGAGGACCAGCGACAACGACGAGGCGCGAGTCACGAACACCGATCGCATTCGAGAATACAGACGGCGCGCGAGTAATACCGTTGACAGGGAGCCTACATGACCGCCTGGTCATGTCCTGGTCATGTAGGCTCCCTAACCGATGAGACGCGAGCCAAGGAAGCCGAGCGCAAGCGTCTTCAACGTCCCGCCTCTCGTGTCTTTGCGTTTCAAACAAACGTTTAGTCGAGTAGATGCTACGCCGAGTTTCACTTCAAACCGTTCTTCCAGCACCCGCGTCGACGCCCGTTTCAACCGGGCTAGGGAGCCTACGCTCCCTAAACCAGGTCAACGCTATGCGCATGCACCGCTGCTGCTTCGCATCCCATCAGGGTTCCTTTCGGAGAGATGGTCCCTAGCTTTTTTTCTTTGTTTCTCTCTCGCTTTTTCTCAAGGTAGGGGTGGTCATTTACCAAGATAGGTAGATAGCGATTGTGGGAAACGCACTTGGATACGTAACACGAGCTCCTCGTAACGTCACTGATTATGGCCCGTGAATTCGATCGGTACTCCACCTTCGAATGCATGTGCCACGAAGCAAAATGGAGATGGAAAGGAGGTGGGTATCGTCATACGCTTGCAGTAGCCCAGTTTATTTTATGCAAGCTTTTTTTTCGACTAACCTCACAAGGATGGCTCAGTGGGGTACGTATGGTAGGAACACAGGCGGGTACAGTTTTTTATATTTTTTTAGGTCCGAAGCTTTTTAAACCGGCACCTGTTCGCCCCTCGTCGTAGTAGCGTAACCAGTCTTACGTTTTGACCTGCAAAGTGGTGCCGGTGGGAGATTTCTCCTGTGCGTTGTTGAACAATAAAAAATTCGCAGCGTGCGCGTTAACTAAAGGCCGAATTCTCCTGTCTCTCATTCCCCATTAGCAGCCATTGGCATGTACATTGAGCCCTATCTGACAAGAAAGTGTTGCTACGTTATACTCGCTGGGCGTAACCTCCTTGGTTTTGGAAAGGTTTAGCGAGCGTTGGGCCGCAGTGCCACGAATACAGTGAACTAGTATACACCATGAACTCGAGGTGGTGAAAGGTGGGAATTCTGTAGACACGAAGCAAAAGCCGAATTCTCCGGTCTCTCATTACCCATTATCAGCCATTGGCATGTACATAACCATCTGCATAAACAACTACTTTCGAATAGGAAATGGGACTGGAATGTCGCCAAACACAATTGAGCACTATCTGACAAGAAAGGGTTAGGGTTGCTACGTTATACTCGCTGGGCGTAACCTCCTTGGTTTTAGAAAGGTTTAGCGAGTGTTAGGCCGCAGTGCCACGAATACAGTGAACTAGTATATACCATGAACTCAAGGTGGTAAAAGGAGGGAAGTAGACACGAAGCGCAAGTTGCAAGAAAGTGTGCGTGTACCACCTCTCGTGTAGTCCTTGGAATGTCCGCTGAGTGGCGGTGCTTCTATATGCGGAATATATGATGAAAAGATGCGAGACGGTGGTACTTGGAGTGTTCACTAGATGGACGAATGGACACAGAGAGAGATGCATGGATGAGCGCACGGATGGCTGCACGGACGGATGGATGCATGGATGGACGCAGGGGTAGGTAGATGCATGGACGAACGCAGGGACGACCGCAGGGGTAGGTAGATGCATGGACGAACGCAGGGACGGACGCACGGATCGACGTGCGGACGCGCGAACAGACGCACAGATGGTCACACAGATGGACACATGGACGAACAGAAGCAAGAACGAATGGACGGTTGGATGCTTCGCCCCACTCTCCATCATTCACCCCGTGGATATGCTGCCCTTTTTTTTTTTTTTTCACCCTGACCCCAATTGCGTCCGTTGTATCCTTTCTGAGATAATGAACGGATTTGAAAATTCATCACCTATATGGGCCTCGTGTGTTCCACAACATTGTACTAAAGTCTGTAAAACTTCTCTGCATAATTGAACGCGAAGCTCCCTCAGCGAAAAGTGCCGTCACTTCCTTCTCATTTTAACATTATCATCATTAACGTAACGGTACTACTAGCGCCAGCAACGGTGAAAAAATTCACTGCTTGAGTGGGTGGCTCCGTTTGTACACATTCTCGATCCGAAAGTCACAGGGCTTTTGTTCATTTATGGGTTTCGCTGCAAGTATGCGTGGTCTGCCGTTATGTGTGTTTTGGCCGTTTTGGCTGAACAGCATGTGTGTTTGGAAAACAACATGAACGTTTCACCGACCGATAATCGAGTGCAGAACACTGTACATTTCATTTTCAGTATAGCTTGAAACTGTTTTTCCTGGAAATGCATCGCCTGGTCCGCGTTTCGACCGACGCTGAACTTCGTGACAGTAGATGCTGCCCCAGTCTTTCTGCTGCCATACCCATTCAGTGTATGAAACCTATGCTTGTGCGGATGCTCGCATATGAGTGATTGTTGGGTGACTGTGCTAACGTTTCGTGCCCGTTCGTTACGTCCACTATTCCCTTCGACGAGAGACGGTCGGCGTGTTGTGCTTTGGCATTAGCATCGATCAAACAGCAGTACAAATGGCCGAGACGGAGAAACCGTTCGCTTGCGATGTGTCTGGCTGTGGAATCGTAAGTTGTTACGCGCTGTGCATCGTTAGTTATACTTGTTCACAATTGACGTTGACGCACCTCCTTCGAATGTCCTCTTCTCTCTCTTCCCGACAGAAGTTTGTCTGCGAAGACAAGCTGAGGAGCCACAAGAGAAGACACAAGATGATGCTGTCATTAAATGTTGCGAACACAGGCGCCGGCCCAAGAAACTGCATTGGTGTGTGTGCAAATATGATCGGTTTACGGTGTCATGTGGGCATTTTCTCGTTTAACACAGCTTCGTCGTTCTTTTTACTTGCAGAGCAAACTCCAACGCCCACGAGATTTATGGAAATAATCGAAGATGCAGGCCTGTTTCAAGAACTACAACCTGATTTCACTACCCCTGAGCCTGTTCATTCGGTCAATCCATTTGAGGCGGACTTTCGCAGGGCTTCAAGTGGGGAAATCGTTACAAAGGTAAGCTGGCCATCGTGCACTTGACGATTGTCTCTGAAATAACACATCTGTTAGAGCATCACAAGTTGTAGCACTGTTGCACTGTCATAATGGTTTAGTTTAAGCCCACACAAAGTGGCGCTCGGTGAAGCCAGCAGCTGTGGAATCACAACACTGCATTTCAGAAACATTGCAGTGTGTTCGTAGTATATACAAGCAGTGCAATCGTTGAAGGAAGCCATTGATGACAGAATATATGCTTCTAACGACTCCAGGATACAGATTTGTTGTTTGCATATAATAGTATGCAGGTGTCCGAAAAGATTTTGTGCCTTCTGGACAAAACAGTCTGAATGCATTGAGAAACGTGTTGCTTTTATAGCAGTTTGTAACATGCCACGACAAACTTGCGTCACACATGCAAAGTATTTGGTACGAATAATGTTTATGTCCGGGAGTACAGCTGTGAAACTATTGACGCGTTGAAAGTTTTTGTCTCTTACATGCATTGCAAGTGGGATACTAGCTAATAGTGTGTACTGATTGCATACATGAATATGTGTACATACAGCTAACTCACTTATGCAACTAATGTGAAACTGAGGCAAATAGAAAACTCCAACCAATAATTTCATTATAAACCCAACATTTCAAAGCCAAACCAGCTTCTTCCTCAGGGGTAAGGAAGACAGAGATGTGCAGCACTGATATATGTACTCGCCTTGTGTGAGAGGCTTGCCGCGACCTTGTAAACCCTGGCAGTGAAGGGAGGGTAATGTCCCCCATGAAGCAGTTGATGTTCCCCACTGTCTGCTGAATGTGCCCGAATTCGAGGAGGAGTCGCTGGCGGGTGTTCCTTTCTTTTTCCAGAATCACTGCATCATCTGGGTGGATGTGGTAGTAAAACTTCTTGCAGTGTTCTGCTACTGCATTCGGTTGGCTGTTGTTCTTGATATGGATATGTGGGGTTTAACATCCCAAAACCACCATATGATTATGAGAGACGCCGTAGTGGAGGGCTCCGGAAATTTCGTCCATCTGGGGTTCTTTAACGTGCACCCAAATCATAGCACACGGGCCTACAAGGTTTCCGCATCCATCAAAAATGCAGCTGCAGCAGCCAAGATTCCATTCCGCGACCTGTGGGTCAGCAGCTGAGTACCTCAGCCACTAGACTAGACCTCCCCAGTGGGGTATGGAGGTTGTTCTTGCGCTGTCGCATTCTTTCACAGAAGTTTTTTGTTTGCCCAATATAGGAAACTCATTTTATTCCCAACCAGGCAGACTTCTGTCAAATGTTCACCTTCGATTCAATATGAAATCGCGTCGACTTTGACAGTAAAGATGCATAATTCATTTTCGCTTCGAGCCTCCAACTTCTGCTTGTCAAATAATGTATACCAAATGTGTAAGGTATTGATTCACATGGATGCAGCAAAAATCAAACAGGATGCTCATAACAGAGCCGGAAAAAAATTTTTCATATACTTTTTCAAACCACACTCTGCACTCTTTTCACACCATTAAAGAATGCAACAAAATGTATTACAGTCAGGATAATGCATAGGTAGGCAGTTCAAATTCGAGTTCATAATGATGTTTGGGGATTGCTACACGATGAAAACTAAAGCAACAATTTAGTAGTGTCTTGTCAAATTACTTGCTCGTTTTATCATGTCCGTACTGGTGCCCGTGCAGTTATAAATCACCAGTGTTTCTCGTATACCCTGTAGTTACTTTGAGAAAGAGGTGAGCAAGTTGGTCTGAATTTACAGTGCAGAGAGGCAGGCATGCATGTAGTTTTTGTATTGTTCTCATTTTTCTCATGCTTGTGTTGTGTAAACACACCTCTTCGTATTGCACAGGCACTGCTGCAGTTGCATGTGCATACGCGACATCAGAATCAGTGTAGTGTCAACAGTAGCAGCTAACTGCTGCTGTTTGCTTTTGCAGGAGCCAAGCCATATCCCTAGCACGAGCGAGCCGCTGAACACGCCCTGCATTATACCTGTCACTGCAGACCCCATTTCACTGCGGGCTGAGTTCACTCCAGGTGCAGCTGTCATTCCCGAATTCAGACCAGCCCTTTTGCCCACTCCCAAAGTGGAAGTATCCAGTGACAGTGCAAGTACACCTTCTAGTGCTTCGATTGCTGGTGATAGCTGTAGTTCACCTGAAGAAGCGAAAGTGGTTACAGCTGCTGCTCCCAATGAAAATAAGTTGTTGTGCACCACAGTCGGTGACAAACCTGCCGTGCTTCAGGTGAACCAGACCACCGAGGCACAACATACTGTGACTGGGTGAGTTAATTTGGATCAGAGAACATGATGTTTTAGTTCTCTCGTGTTTGGTATGTTGGCTGTAAATACATTTTCCAAAAAAAAGTATGGTGACGAAAATTCGAACATAATTTTACTACTACATCATCCAAAACTTGAATTTCTGCACAAGCTAAAGGAAAACGAGAAAGGAGACAGAAAAGAGCGCTGGAACTCTGCTCTTTCCTGCGCTCTTTAAGTGTGAATCAACTAGTCTGTAAAGAAGTATTACTGCATCACATTGATGGAAACATAGAGGTCCCACCTGTACAACATCAACCAAAAATGTTGCTTAAACTGTATTTTAATTGACTTTTGAAATTTCTAAAAGCACAGAATCAGAAACGGAAGAAAAAAAGTGATAAGGTAGTTGTGCGGGGCTGCTTTGTAAGAAGTGTACGGCACGGGTTCTGTTCGTACATATCAGAGACATGTACAAGATGGACAGTGCCGGTAGCGGCACCTGATGATGCAGACAAAGCCTAACGAGAGACCTTCACACATAAAACTGCAGTGACATGCCCACTTACTAGCTTGGTTTAAAGCATTAATGCAACAAAATATGACACTACCGAGAAAACAAACAGAAAAAATATTGTAACTGGTGAAAACGCCACAAAGTGTTGCTGCCAGCTCTGCTGCTGCTGTAACGTCTCCAGCAGCCGAGTATCCGCAAAAGTTAGGTTGTCCACAGACAAACTAAAGCTCTCTACTGCTTGTATTATACAGCATAGTGGACAGGTATGCAACAGCTTTGGTACTATGAAGTACGCTCGTGGGATTTGTGTACCTTTAGAACAGAACATTGCCCAATCTACGTACAAGACAGCAAAGCATACATCATGCCACTTACATGCTATGAGTGCCAACGTGGTCTCACTATTTCCTTCATCACTTCTCAACGTGCTACTTCACAAATGGTAGGAGTGAAAATGTTTCAGCACACCTAATACTGCGGCAGCTCCAAGGCCCATGAAAATTATCACTTCAGTCAGATGACAACACCAAGAACAAACTCGCAGCCACCGGCGAGATTGGTGAAGTAAATTGAGCTTTTCTGGCTGACTTTTTCACTCTTCCTTGCTCCTTCATCAATGACTGCACTAGATGCTGTTTGACGAACAAGCACTGGCATCACTCTACACAGCAGACGAAACAGCTGTGCTGACAACATCGCAAAAGATGGCCATGGCATCACTTGTGTTCACGGTCATCTGACAGTATTTGTCAATAGGCCAGCTATGTCATGGGCCCCCAGTGCTTTTTGAAATCAAAATTGCCTCAGGTGGTAACGTAAAAGCATATAAATAAACAATTGTCTTGCACTGGGGCCAATAAGTTTTGTCGCTGCTATTATTGAGTCAGCAGGCACTGGTTAAGAGCGGAAAGCAGAGGTTCCCAGATATTTTGTCAAGATTTTTTTATATAGTTCATTGTGAACTGTGTTTGCCTAGGAGCTTAAAAAATCTGCATAACGGCAAGTTTTTTCAGCGTTTGAACATTGGAATAAAGGACAGAGTAGACAGAAAGGGCACTCTTTCTGTGTGCTCTGACCTTTTTCCTATGTTCACGCACTGAAAAAACTTGCCAGTATGACTACATACCAAGTAGCCCAAGCTTCCACTCTTGTAAGGTACATCTACATAAACGGCATTTGCATGACTTACCTTGCCCTCTGCGACTGCACCTTGACAGTCCAAGTGTTGCTTTGTGTCTTAGACCTATTGCAAAAATGTGAATTTTATGAAGAATTTGGTGGTTTATGGAAGAAATGGTGATCTGCAAAATACATTCGCTAATGTGAACGTCTTTCGTATGCACATATTTTTATCCTGTTCATTGGGTATCTTTTTGCAGGCAGTCAAAACAGTTGTCTGGTAGCGTGGCCATGGGTGATTTTGTTTAGACAGTTGTTATAAAGATATGTGTGCAGAGTATCACTCTGCTGCTGTTCGTGGAGAAGGTCAGGTCACCTTAAAGGGTTGGAAACGCATTCTATGTTTGTTGATCGTTAAACGACCATCGACAGCAAAAGTTTTATTCACAATTTTTTTTACAGTACTTTGTTGCTTTGCATCTGGTAATCCTAAAATTAAATCATAAATACTCTAACACATCGTATAATGAATGCTAGTGTCGTTAAAATTCAGAACAATTTCGCCATAAGAACGAATATCATTAGAAATTATCATTCCACAGCTGTAAAGTTCCCGAGACTTTGTGCACTCAAGCTTTTG
Source organism: Rhipicephalus annulatus (assembly GCA_013436015.1). NCBI lineage: Eukaryota > Metazoa > Arthropoda > Arachnida > Ixodida > Ixodidae > Rhipicephalus > Rhipicephalus annulatus. The sequence continues at coordinate 127,029 of WOVY01001811.1, read as the reverse complement.
TGTCGCTCAACACGCCTACCTGCGGTACTACCTGGGGTATCTATAGGTAGTGAAGAAAGAAACGATGTGGGTGCTTTTAGCGTGTCCTTCTCGGAAAAAAAGAATTCCTGGCGTATGTAGCTGAAACCACTTTGAGAGCAGCCCTACAACAGAGCGCAAGGGGTGATGAACAATAAATAGTCCTGATCGGGTGCCAGTCCGGGTATTGTGCGTGCCTTGCAAATGTTCTCTCGTGTCAACATTATTCGCTTTCCTCGTGGAACCTCGCGTGGAACCTCTGTCTACGTAAAACCAGAGAAGACGTTGATTGGTGCTGATAACCGAGATAGCCCATATTTTAAAGCCAAATTAAAATATCTATGCGCAACATTTGTAACAAATAATTGGTCAGAAGCTGCCCGCATGCAGGACACTAAAACAACACAATCACCTTGAGTTTCTAAATTTGATTTCAAGAGTCCTTTGTGACGCAAGCAGGAAACTTGCAAGCATAGAAGTCAAGCAGGAGGGGCAACAAATTGACAGTGATATTCACCCCGTAGTACACAAAATTAAACAGGCTGAAAATTTTTATTGTATGAACTTATTCTGTGACAGGCAGCACTGTTGAGGTAACTTTCTTGTTTCTTTTCTCAGGCCAACTACTGCTAACAGCATTCTAGCTGCTACTAGCCCTGTTGTTCAAGTGCTTCCAGGAGTTTCTCGAAACCACGTGACACCGGTTGTAGCCCCTGTCATGGGAACACCTGTTACTCCTATCGCACCGTCCATAAACTCTCTGCCTGGCTCCAAGGCGACCACCATCATTACTCCTTCTAACATTATTCAGGTCAGCCCATTGTTTACTGGGTCTTCACCATAGTGAAGAAGTTCACAATCTGCCTTTTCCATGATGCCATGGTGCATGCAACATTCCCTAGCGGAAAAGTCGTGTAACAACTCCTCGTCTCGGAGGCCTTTGTTCTAGCAATGCCTGTTCTCCCATTCCCTACCAAACCCTACCAAAACGCCAGAGAGCAGCATTTTTCCCCGAAGCACACTGCACTCATGGACAAATGAAATGTGAAAAGGAAGTTGCAAAGTAGAATATACTGCTCAAGTAATAGATAGTGCAACATATTCACGAATTATCTCGTACCATTATCTCGCTGTGGTTCCCGAAGATAGCGTTGGCCTCATATTAAGGGGAGATGCTACTCGAAAAACGATTTTCTTTAATAAGAGTCTGAATTTAACACAAATTGGCATGATAATAGAGTTTTTTCTCCTCTTTTCAAATATGTCATTTATTTTCATGTAGATTGCTTGGTTTTCTTTCTGCAGGTCAGATACTGCAAAATTATGGCCATTGTTATGCAACAATTCTGACCTATAAAAATTTGAGTTAAAGCATGCAGATATAGCTGACTATGATCCTTTGGAACTGTAGAGTGCAAAAAACTATATAAATTTTGTGTGTAAAAAGGTGAAATACAATAATAAAATAGAAAAATTTACTATGGCTCTAGTTGCCAAGGGCTTTCAATGTTATGTAATTTTTGAAAAACATAATCAAGCAGCACTGACAATCTGAATAGATACTTGCACTCTATGGGCCTTCATCATGCTATGTGCAAAATTTCATAGAGGTAGGACAATTCTAAGTATACGAACTAGCGTGTATAAGAAACACAGATCACACAAAATGCAAAAGTAGAAAAACGCTTTTGAAAGTTTGAAACCTTTTTTTCTATCACAGAGTTGTTAGAAATGCATAATCTTTGGCCATAATGTTCAACAGAACTTTGAAAAGCACTGCAAGTTACTAGAACTGTCCTGCAGCATAGGTTGTGCCCTCACGGTCCTTGCGAGTACTCTCTTCTAGTCGTGCCCTTTTCACTCCACGACGACGGTGGGCCCTTGCTTCTGCTGTCAGACGCTCGGACATTCTCTTGATGCGCCTCGCATCGCGGGAATCACTGAAAGTAACTAGATCTCTAGATGGCAGTATGTCCAGGATGTGCTCGAAAGTAGCATGACCCTTGTTGAACCACAGGATTGCCATAGCTGCGGCAGTCTCGACAACCGTTCGGGAGACAAACTTAGTCTTGGGGCAAAGTAGCCAAATTTTGCTGTTCAGGGATTCCGATGCGTTCTGGGTTTTCCCTTTGATGCATCGAGCAAGGAGCTTCTCATCCGTTAGCCGCTTATAAATGGGCAAAACAGCCAATCCCTGTGCTTTTGTCAGGAGAGGTGTGTGGCGTGGTGCAGGTTCACCAAGTGCTTCAGCGCGTTGATGTTTGCACCACGACTCTGTTCCTGCAGGGCAATAACTCGTGGCTGCCAGCATTGTCAGTAGAGCATGAGTGGAAGTACGAAGCCCATACTCCAGTGTACATATCCCGTACACTCCCCCTGTTGCTTGTTATGGCAATCTGATAGTATGTTTGACGCTTCTGAATGGCTGGCTCTTTCATTTTCTGCCCTCGTGGTAATGGCACATGCAGCTTCCGTAGCGCGGTTCCAAGTCTCTTGGCCACATGATTAGTGCAGTCTTCTTTTTCTATATCGACAGCACCATAGACTTTTGACTCTGCAACTGCACTATATGCTTTGCTGTCACCGTCACTCAAGAATGTCATGAAATGCAGTGGGGTGTCATAAGTCAATGTTCTCTGCCAAATGCGCATTGCAGCCTCCGTTTCCATGGCATGGGAGGAACAGTCTGCATTTTTTTCACAGACTGGGCCATGGAATGCCTGCCACACTTCCTCGTCTGGGCCCATATCCTTGTGCCTACTGCACGTCAGGCAGTAATTTGATATGACCTCGAAGTCTAAGCAGAGGCCAGTATCTAAAGAGATAACTGCGCCAGTCCCGTTGTGGCTTTTGTGGCCCCTCTTCTGCCAAGTGCCGTCGAACATAACAGCCACATCAGTTTCGCCTGCTACTTCTTTCGTCAACTCTCTGGATCGGCGCAAGTTTTCACTCACAGCTGCCATGGCAGCGGTGTGCACCTTCTTTGCTATCGAAAAAAATCCTCGGTGGTGCATTGGCTTTGGGAGTCCAATAATGGAGCAAAATCTCGACAATTGCTCATGCCCAATGCCGACAGCGCGTGCAGCCACCACCGCCTTCACATTTACAGCGAAACTATCTCGGGAGCTCCCACTGTCGTACCGTTGGCTCACTCGGCTGCTGCTGTCCGCCGTAACACGCAGTGACGTATAGGAGCACGAAAGAACAGTCGCTGAGCATTCGCTGTTTTCGCAATGAAGTTCGAGGAGCAACGAAAGTCCCTTGCGCTTTTCTTCCGGCTCCCGAACGGCAAGTTTTTGAATACTGCAAGCAGGGCATGCCGCACCTGCCACAAGTGCCGTCAGCAAGAAAGTGTCGTTGCACAAACCTCATCGCGCTGTCTTACGTCTTTTTCGAAGAAGCCGAGCTTCTTTTCCGAAGCACTGATGAAAGGGAGCGCAGCGTCAATCCCTTCATCGCAGCTACTGTCGCTTGCGCACTCGTCGATGCCGCCGTCAGGCCTAGCACACGTAGGCGCGTTCTCGTTCGTCGCCGTCGTTCGGGGTGCTTTACGCCGCCTTCCCTTGAACTTGTGCTTCGTTCGAAACTTCTGCGGTCTCACGTTGCACTTTTTCGGGCTTGTCATTGCGGAAATATGCGTAGACTCGCAGAAAAGCAGACGGACCAAATGCCGATGGCCGCCACCAACACAGCTGACAATGACGCGGTAGCCAATGGCGATGCGGCTTAGGGTGCCGCACGTTTCAAACAGCTCAAACCACGTGATAAAAAGGCCTCGTTTTTTTATTTTTTTTTTTTGCCCACATACAAAACTGGCGGTCGTCGGAGCTGTAAGAAGAAGGCCGGACGCAACTTTCCCAACCGATCGCGATGGCGGGCGGCACTGCGACGGGGAGCAGCGCGCAGTCAAAGATGGCCAATATCGGCGCAAATTCACGAAATTTTGAGCCACCGCGATGCCTTCATACACATTTTTTTGCATTTTGCGGTTCGAATTTAGTTTTGAAATTTTCACAGATGAAAGAAGAAGGTTTGAAGATTACAATGCAATAAAAATCAGAAATACGAGAAATTTCGTTAAAAACGCGATTTTTCAACTCGCATCTGCCCTTAAGCGTGCAAGCTAAAATAAGGCTAATTCTAAGCTTACTTGCAGGAATAACAACATCATAGTAGATAAATAAAACAAATGTATGTTTTCTGTTTTCATCTAGACTAACGAGTTAGGTTCGTGCTTGCTAGCCGGCCTCTCCTATTGTTATAACACCTGCTTCTGTGTTATTTTTTTCTAATGTTTAATGAATGCCATCAGTATGATGGGATATGTCAGAACATGACTGACTACACGATCTTGGCATGCTGTCAGTGTCTCGCTGCTCGTCAAGTGATGTGCTTCCCTTCATTATTATTATATTCTGTTGACTTCAAGCATAACCTTTGGGTACTACACAAGTTCAATGTGGAAGTGTCCGACTTCTAGCATTCTGCAACACACAAACCAGGATTGTATGTCCTGCCCCCCACCCCCTTTGAAAGCTTCTGTTTGTTGTTCCATGCAATGTATGGCTCACAACAAAGTCGTAAAATACTTTCCAGCCCAGCTTTAACTATATTGTTCAAATGCCTCCTGAAATACACAAAAAGTTATGCCTTGCTGCATTAGTCCTTGGAAGCACAAGGTGGGTTGACCATGTTGCATTGATACCTTCTGCAGATTAGAGACAGTGTCCAGCTGTTGATTGTTGCCAACTCTGCTCCCGCCGGGGGTGCAACAACGCTATTGCCTGCTGCGCCTGCTCCTCTCCTGCAACAGAATGTCGAAAGGGTTAGTAGGATATTTTCGTAGTCAACTCGTAGTAAGATATTTTCGATAACTGCACGGCCTGAAAGGGGGGCTTTGGTTCTCAGTCTGTTGACTTAGCATGTACAGTGGCTCGAGAATCTGGCACAACAGAGTCAATTCAGTGGCATAGTACATCAGAGCACTGTTCGAAAGCTTCACAACAACACAACAACTAAGGTAATGATGTCGATGACTTCGAGTAACTTCATTTTTGACCTGCAGGCAGCAGACAATGAAGAAAGATGAGACGCTGAAGGGTGCATTTTACAGCGACAGTTGCATATGGCTAGGCCAAATGAAGAACCGTTCGTCACGAATTTCGATAATAGTCTTCATTGGCAATGTCGTTAGTGCCGCCATTCGTAATATCCAAGCATGCGTGCCATTGGCTGTGCAGTTAGTGATGTCGTCCATCCCGTCACCCAAGTTGCTGAGTCCGCACGCAGCAGTTACAACTTGCAACTTCCACTGGGGGAGGGCACGGAATATACGAATTCCTGAATAGTAGACAATTTTCCAAGGACAGCGCCGGCAGCTGATGTGTGTGAGAATTCATGGAACCTGAGTCAGTGAAGCAGTCAAGGCACAAGAACATGTCCAAGTGCCGAAGTAAAGCAGCAACTTAACACCGAGAATTTGGCAGCCTTGAGAGCCGAATGCAAACACCGGCGAGCTGAGAAATCAGTGTCAATGTGGTAATGTTGGGAACACGTTCACCGTTGACAAAGGTATACTGGAGAACGCGCGAGAGAGAGGGGAGACGCCCATGCCCTCTGCTACGGCGCTCATTGGCTACCACCGCTGCAAACCTCATTTCCACGCGCGCTCGTCTGTCCTCGCCGCCGTCACCGCGGCCGCGCTCGCGGGGTGAGGAGCGGGTGATTGCGGTGCTGCGTTGTGTCCATATGTTAGTGATCCGACTGCTTTGGGGTTGTTTCCGAACTACTGAAGCCTTAAACAGTGTCTGGGCTGACTGTGTAGACAGGCAGCATCTGCACACTCGTGGCATTACGACTAGTAGTAGACGGACAAGATTTATGCTTTGTACCGAGACGTACGGCCGTGGCCGCGGGGTTTCATAGCGTGGGGAGCTCGTTTTTCACCACGCGTGTTTTGCTCATGCCCAAGTTTTAATCCCCCATAGTTGTAGTTTCAATCCCCATTTTAACGGCAGCATCTAACGGCCGTACGCTGCTGTTCATGTTTCGAGCAGTTTGCAGTGCTTGCTTGTACTTGCGAGTTTTAAACAGATCAGTACCGACTTGTCTAAATCCAACATTTTGCAATGTACAAACCAATCGGCCCAGTTCAGTTCGCTAATTCAGGTGAACTTTCTTCATTCTGTTTCTGAAAACACTGTTTACACTTGAGCGCAGCTTACGTGTTCAAGTCAATATATGCCAAGTTTATTAAAACAGTTATGGAAGAGCTCTATTGCAAAAATATTACATTAGCAGGTCCCAGAGTTCAGAAAAACTACTGGGAGCCTATTGTGAACATGCATGTTGTTTGTCTGAAGCCCTCCACATGAAGGCAGCAAAAGTGACTCACAGCGAAGGCTTAATGTGGAAGCATAAAAATAATAAAGTGAGTTGGTTGCAATGAAAAAAGTTAATTTTTTACTCCCTTCTGCGATGCCCTCAGGCGTAGGAAGTTATACAAATAAAACATCTGGCATAAATAGACATACTCTTGCAGAAATTTATTGAAAACTAAAGTCACCCTTCACCGTCACTCAGTTTTTTTTTGCACCATCCTGCCTGTGAGGTATCTTTTTTACATTCATCATTGTAGTAAGCTACTCAGTGCCATCACAGTGATACAGTTGGGAGCCACGCACATGTTGTCAAATCTGGTTTTTGTTTTGCACTGCAACTACCTCATATCTCCCTGATTTTGCTTCGAATATTACTCACTGTCACCTGCAAGTTATACATTTGCAGTATTTTGGAGAAGGACTGCTGCACAAAGTCTGCAAAACTGCGGTAGGCATCACAAACTGACACTGCAATGTCAAGTAACTGGGCAGTTTATTTTAAAACAGGACATACTCAGTGAGTGAACAACTGTTTCCTGTTTTTGCGCCGCTCTCGCTGCTGGTAAAAAACTGACTGGGGCGTATTATGATAGTATAAACTTGCAATTACTAAGAATATGCATCGATCGTGTTGGCAAAATCGTCCGTAGCCTCGAAATCGCTCAAAACATGGAGGGTGATGTGCAACCGTACCTGCAACAGCGTAATAAGCCGACCGGAGTAAAATTTGACATGTGTTTAACAGCCGGGACGAAAATGCTGCGGGATCTACAGGAAAAAGTGAGCCCTAATGCTAGTGATGCTGCGGCAAACAAATGTGTCTTGTGGGCAGTCTGTCTATGCAATTTGCCCGAAACTGTTTACTTACGGTTTCAGTAGTTCGGAAACAACCCAAAAGCAATCCGATTCACAAAACACACTCACCATACAGCTGCTCTCATTACACCCCGACGCAGTTTGCTCGAGACTGTTTACTTAAGTTTTCAGTAGTTCGGTAAAAACCCAAATGCAGTCTCATTCACAAAACATACCACACACAGCTGCTCTCAGTACCAACAATACTGGCGAGTTTGCGGCCTACTTGGCTGCTGGCGCGGCAACCGCGAAAAAGAGCAAAAATTCTAACTGAATGCGGAAACGACGTTCATGGTAGCTGCTGCCAATGAGCGCGGTAGCAGAGGATATGGGCGTCTCCCCTCTCTTGCGCGCGTTCTCCAGCATACGGTTGTCAAACACTCCACCAGGGCCAACACTCACTTGCAGCAGAGTTTCTCGAGCGGCACTCTGGAATTGGCTGTGACGTCTGTGACCACTTGTGACCACTCATTTCAGATTTGCTGCGGCTTGGGCAGGTTGACAGAGTGCTTGGGTGGCTTGACGCGGGTATTGACGCAAGAAAAGAGTTTTCTCGTGTCCGTACATTTGCGACCACAATGGAGCCTGATAAGTAGCTTCGCTGTAATGCGTGAGTGTAATGGGGTAAAGTATATTGAAAAAAAAAAAAAAAACAATCTGAAGGGTTAATGTCAAGCGGGATGGTGATGGTATTTGTATATGGGAATTCGAATAGTAAAATCCCCGTGCAAACTGAATCAAATAGCTAACAGTATTAGAAAATATTTGAAAGTTCGAATAGCAAACATTATTAAAAAAATATTCAAAAGTTTGAATATTTACACACCGTAACTTTCGATTTATTTAGCTCCTGTGCTTAGATTTACTTGTAAAGGTGTCATTTTTAAAAATTCTTTTTACAAGAACCTACTTACGATTCTCATTATTAAGGCACAAAGAAGCGATCATTTAAATTCTGTGTGTTTGAACTTGCGACATATTTGTAACCATAGCCTTGAAAGTTAATGTCTTGTACTTCCCAGGTTACTAAGTTTCCTGTGGGTCACAATATGCTAGAAGACATAGAACAGTTGTCTATTTTGTTGTTGTTGTACTCTTGTGAAGAAAATGTTCCACAAATCGTAGCTTTAGTTTCAAACATGTAATCCGTGCACTGTAATGCCAAATTTACCACAATTATTGTTTCTCCTTTAACCTAGCTTGCTGCCAATGTCTTTTTTTTTTTTTCATGATATTCTTCGAGAAACTGAAGGACCCACTGGTTGTCAAAGGCCATAGTAGTGTCACCGACAAACAGAGGGCAAAAAAATGTACGCTTTCCACGCCTCGTAACATTAAGCGCCCGATTTTGCCATCACGCCCAAATCTGAATGACAGGTAAGTGGGAGAATCACCTTTGGCAGCAGGCAACATTTCTAGAAATAATTTCTAGTAACTACCATAGAATCAGATTTTTTAACCAACCTACCCATGACACAGGTTACAAAGCAAAACACTTGTGTTGTCTGTTAGTGTAACTATTGTTACCCATGTACGTTACCCATTTCAGCATATGGCAATGCATATCGTGTGCTCTTTGTGTAACCTGGTGTGCGCTGCCGTTTGCTGTGATGTCTTACCAACTAGCCCGCCAATACATTTTAAGCATGTAATGCAAACTTCTTGCTCTTAATATTTTACCCCATGTAATGCTGTATTATGAATGTATGCTATGAATGTGAAGCGAGATTTGTTTTGCTCCTTTGATATCTGTATAGGAGTTTTAGTTACAACAAGACTATAGAATTGGCTGAAAAACATCATCAGCTCTCTCACAAAACTTGACAATTTGCAGTAGTACATTCTCATTTTAATTGTCACAGCGTTTTATTCAGGAGAAGCTACATGTGGTCATACGCATGTGGCCTGGTATTTTTTCAACTCTGCATTGAATTGGAATTTTGGTTTCTTGTAACTTTTAGGTGCTCACTATTTTTGCTTATATTATTTTTTTTTCCAACAGCAACAGTAACTGTGCAAACATGATCATTGACGAGGAACGGAAGAAGAAAAACAGAGAACACAACAGGTGATGTGCTTATGTTTTTTTTTTGTCATGTTGCTCATCGTTAACACTTATATCTGTTATTCAGCTCTGCATAAGCAGCTGCAAATCATGTGCTGCATGCCCCATTCATGTGCAGAACATTTGTGTCGCCAGTGCTAGCTAACTCTAGCGTCTTGCTTCATGCCCTGCGTGCCTTTTTTAAGATGTGAAGCAGCTTATGACAGAGTTGAATCCGGTGATGTGCGGCGTGGCCACTCTTACCGCGCATGCGCAACAGCTGGCTCGAGCACTGCCATAACGCGCGCATGCGCTAGCGTGTTTGGGCCTGTGTGAGGGGCTGGGTAAGACGTCGTGGCCTCTTCCACTTACACTCTCTCAGCAATCATGTGATGGCATCTAGAAACAAGATTCTGCAGACGCACAATGAACCAACGCGTTGTATCTTGCACACTGCTTCGCATACTACTCCTGGTTCCCTTTTAAAGCAATCTTATTAGTGTCGCAAGTTATCAACACTTTGATGCTGCAGCTTCACCTAGCAATACGCAGCATCTCCAACAATTGCAGCAGAACTTGTTGTTGAGCTTATTGCTAGTGCTGTGTTCATCTCACTCTAGTAACAGATGGGGCCGTCACAGCTGCTGGTAATATGGCCCAAAGGAGAAGGGAGGGTGGGTCATTATTTGTAAATTATTGGTGCATTCAGCTGGTCAAAACTGAAATGCATATCCTCCTGGTTAATCCAGAGCATTGCACTTCAGTTCAATACTAGAAGACATTCACTTTTTTCCAATTTGGCAAATTCTGACAAAATTCTCGTCACGTTGCTCCCATGTTTACTCGGAGAGCAGCAGCCTAACATTCTGCTCAGAAGGGCTATCCTTATACATAAATGTTGAGAAGGCTCCACATCGCTGCAATGAAACCTAATTTAAGATTATTTAGCCCTTGACCATTCAGTATATCTAACCCTTCTGTTGACATTACATACCTGGCATCGTTGCTAGAGTTTATTTGCACCGTATAGCAGAGAAACCTGTAAGTTCTATGTCTTTCCAGGCACCATATTCGTATACGATTCTGTAATAGCTACTCCATGCTTAGCGGTTACTTTTTTGATTATGTGCACCTGGTGGTAAACTAAGTCGGAATGTGCAATCGGCGACTGCAATCAGATAAAACTGCATCGTCTTGCCATCTGATGATGAGCATTTAGTGTTAACACGTCTCAGTGCACATCCTTTTCACACTGGTAGCCATATGTTATTACTCACTTGATTATACAGCCGAATCTCGATAATTCAATCTCGGAGGGGCCTGAAAATTTATTCAAATTAAAGAAATTTAAAATAATGTAAGGTAAATAAACGAAGGGCTCTCCATGCAGTGGCACATGGAGAGCCCTCCACACACAAGGGGGAAGTTTCAGAAGACTTACGTTTATTCACAAATCACAGGACATCCTTTATTAATTGAAGTAATCGGTGATGCGTGTCTGCACATGTTTGCCTTGCAGTGAGTCAATAAATTTCGCATGCAGCTTGCGGAGCATTTCTACTTCGGCTTCAGCATTGTCCTGGCAAGAGATGTTGCTCGTGGAAATGTCCAGCGCCGACACTTTCTAAAGACGACAACAACAACGACTGCGTAGCAGAGCATGGCCAGCACGTGACGAGAAAAGAGGAGCGTCGTCACGCGGAGAAAAGCAGATCAGCTTTCGAGAGAAAACCAGCACTTCTTGGCATCTTTTTTTTTTTTCTCTCTCTCTCTTCGCGCGCGTCAATGAAAGGAAAAGGGTTACGTGGCAGGGACGGGAAAGGGGAAGCATGGCACCGGCGCGTGAGAGACCCCACTCAAGGCACAGAGCCGTGCTCCCACAAGGGGCAAGGGCTGCAGAAGATAGTGCCTTTTTTTTTTTCCTTCAACCACACATTCATTCAAGCCAGCGACAGCTTTACTTTTTTTTTTTTCCTCTCTCTCTTCGCGCGCGGCATTGAAAGAAGGGTCTTTACGTGGCAGGGACGTAAAAGGGAGAAGCGTGACACGGGCGCATCGCAGATTGGCATTTGAGAGGGAGCAAACATTCCACCGCAGCCTTTTTTTTCCTTTTCATTTCCTTCGCTGCGCAGTGCAGGTGTCGCAAGTGCAGCCGCGGGATCGGGCGGAGTGCTGAGAGCATTTTTAGAGCATGGTATGTTCGAATTCCGTCGCAAGTACTTGCGCGTTCGAATTACTGGGCGTTTTCGCCCATTGGAATACACATAGCGTTGACGGGACCTCATCGTGAATTCGAATCAACGAGAAGTTCGAATTAAGCATGTTCGAATAAATGAGATTCAACTGTAGTACACGTAGCGCACTGTGGTAAAGGTCGTTTTTTTTTTTCTCATTCGGTCATGCACTCAGCTCAACAACAGCGTGGTAGGGCTGAAGCCTATGCAACTCACTTTGCCCTTATCAGACATAAGGCAGGTCATCTGGGCCTATTGTTTTCTTTTAGCAGTCACTCACCTTTTTTTCTTATTTATTCATCACTGCCTGTCCATGTTCCTGTTACTCTCTGTAACCATGCAGACTGCATAGCGATTTCTTGCTCTCTATAGGCCAGCACTAGCTCTAAAGGAATGCAATCACAAAACATAGTTTCGTAGTCGTAGTCAAGATATGAAGCGTCATGATTCTAGATCAGAAACAAGACATGCAGCATTAGATTTCCTCTCCAAAACGTTGCCGATCAAATTTTGAGGGTAGCCATGCCAAACTATGGTTTGTCTGCTGTCAATGACAACTCAAGGCAATGTCGACTACTGAAGCTGATGAGTTCTCTATTAGCGAGAACACGTTCCTCACTAAAAAGCTGCATGCCTCGCTAATCTTCACGACTATTTCTTGCAGCTATATCCATGAAAGTGTTGATAAAACAAAAGAAAAGTATGAAATTTAGCCAGAGGTGCACCGTGCTAGCATAGTTTGTCTACATAATGAATTGGCTGGTTTTTGGTATGTCTGCTAGAATACTGTTGTCATGCCATTCCGGCCCAGCCGCGGTGGTCTAGTGGCTAAGGTACTCGGCTGCTGACCCGCAGGCCGCTGGATCGAATCCCGGCTGCGGCGGCTGCATTTCCGATGGAGGCGAAAATGTTGTAGGCCCATGTGCTCAGATTTGGGTGCACGTTAAAGAATCCAGGTGGTCGAAATTTCCGGAGCCCTCCACTACGGCGTCTCTCATAATCAAATGGTGGTTTTGGGATGTTAAACCCCACATATCAATCAATCAATCATGTCATTCCTTTATGTTTGCCCATTGATCATGCATTTGGGCTTCTCGTCAGGCAGCGATACTTATTAAAGGCATGGAAATTTCAAGCACAGAACATAGTTCCACAGCCCCATGCATGTACAACTTATCTGGGGCAATGACAGACGCGGCGGTATGGAACACCATTCGTGAAGAGTGGTATGCCATTCTATCTAACAGCGAATGTGTTGCCTAACTTTACAATTTTATGTTGTGGGGGATGTCTGAGATAATTTCTTTTAACATATAGTAATGGGAGGGGGGTACAGATGATAGATTTCCCCGATGCTATATTTTGCTGGTCCTGAGCCCAAGTTGCTTTCCTTTTCGTTCTTTCATGGCCCCAATGCAAAACCTCACCAATAACTGCTCACATTATTTTTTACTCATCTGCTTGCCTATTTCGTGCCATGTGCAGGACGACCTTTCCATCTGTCAGTAAACCGAAGCATTTTTTTGCAGCTCAATGCCTCATCATTTTCGGTACCATTGTTCATACTTCCATACGACATGGTACATTTGAACTTAAGGAACATGTAAAGAGGGAAATTAATGCTGTATGTGGCACCAGTTTATCACTAAGATGAGATATGTTATCTCTCTAGGCAGAGAAAAGAGAGAAGCACACTCTTCACGCCCACCGTGACCCCTAGAACTGAGTGTGTGGTGGATTGAACAAAGAATGCAACCCCTACCACTAAGTGCAGCGTGTAACCAACTATTTCACTCCGAATAAAAGGACATGGCTGCGAGTGTAAAAGAACGTGCACGCACACATTGATGCCTCGACATTGAGCGTTCCTTGTCAGACAGCATGGCGGTGCAATTTTATCTGACTGCGGTGACCGCTCATACATCCCAACTTACCTTGCTGCAAGGTGTACCAGTAGACCTGTATAGTGCTTGTGTGTATGTGTGCACTGACGTGTGTATTTAGCCTAGTTAATTGTATATAAATGTGCCCGCCTGCCTTGCCAGGGCTGTGTTGTTGTCTTCAGAACATACCAAATAAATAAAACTAAGTCAACAAAGTCAATACCTATATATGGGAACCATTATAATGCAACCTAATGCAGTGCCAATGCAGTCACGCTCAACTATGCTCGTGTTAGGCAGTACGCATGGAAGAACTTCAAACAGGGCTTTAAGAGAGGAAACAATGACTGACAGTGTTGGTCTCCTTTAATTTCACTTGTAGGTATGCTGCTCAGAGATCCCGACTTAAGAAGAAGCGCCAAAGTGAGGCCATGAGAAAGGAATTGGACGACTACAAGAAGCTGTGCGCTGATCTCACTGCACGAAACATGGAACTGATGGTTCGTGCTGCACCTGCCATGATCCTGAACAGTTGCTTGTAGCGTAAGGAGGTGGGGGGCAGTGAGCATGCAACACTACAGTGTAGACATCTCAAAGTGCCTTTTTACTCATCCTCAAGCAAACTAAACAGTGCGATAATTGAAGCTCTACCATATCTTACCAAACATCACGGAATAAGCCTTTTTAGTTTAAGTAGAAAGATAAATTTACATGTGCATAACAAAGGCACATCTCCAAAGATATCTTCACCACATGGTTGTATGAGCAAGTAAACATTTAGGTTTACTACATAATATCTACTTGTCATTATGCCCATGTTCTTTCATCAAGGTTTTACTGTACCATTGTCATGGTGTGCTGTATTTTTGCATAAAGAAGCTGTAACTTGCAGGGTCTCTTGTACTCACATGTGGGTTATTTCTGAAGAGATTTCATGTTAGGTTTCAAGAAACATAATATCTACTTGTCATTATGCCCATCTCCACAATGATTGAAATCTGGACACTAACTTTGGAATACAGAGTTTTCGTTCTAAAGTGATGCTTCAACTCACAATGACTGCATGAGGTGCCTCACAAAAAAAGAAAATGCTTGAGAGCACTTTGAAATAAAGCATTATTAATCCCAGTAGGTGAGAAAATAATGAGAGTACCATTCAGCAAAGTCACAGCACTTTCATTTAAATGCGAAGGCGCAGGGCACTAGCAAGCAGTCCTTGGGGCTACTTGTTTGAGACCGCTTCACTAAAGGAACAACTTCAATCACCTTTTATATGGCTTTAGCTTCACCAGTACAAAAATGTCCTTAAATAAAATAAAGACAAGCAGTTATCAATGTAGCAGAGCATCCTTCCAGAACTTTTTAAGAGGAGCTTATCATAAAGAACAGCTGCAGCAATTAGGTAGCTATCTCAAACACTTGTTGTAACTGCGTAGCAAGAGAGAGAAAAACATACTTTTGCCTGTCTGATTGATGAATTTAAGGCTGGCATTGGAAAAAGATTGCGGTGGTTTATTAGCAGCACATAGGTGTGAAATGTGGAGAAGGCAGTAAGACTTAACATGCAAACACTTTTACTACTGCCTCTACACTGTGTACACAGAGCACCTTTAATATCACTGCGGGATGCACCCGATCTTAAATATAGAGTCTTTGTTACCACAGTGATTATTCATCTTGTATTGACTGCATAGGGTTTATTCGTTTAATATTCGATTATTAATACCTCGAGGGTCCCGAGGGAGATTACATGAGGGGTGGGCAAAAAAAACAACATAATAGATGAAACAAAAAAGAAAACAAATTGGCACAAACAATAACAAAGTGTAGAAAAACAGCAGTAGATCATAATTAGTAAGATAAAATATAGCTTTTTACGGTGTTTTTAAATTGATCGAACTGAGATGACATGGTTATGTGGGCGGGAAGGTCATTTCAGTCATGCGATGCCTGAAGGAAAAATTACTATTCGTTTATTAATACCTAATGAGTCCCGAGGGACATTGCCTCATGTTTCAACTGGCAGTGTCAGTATAAAGGGACTATGTCAATTGACATGTGTAAATTTGAATACGGAAGTTTTCGCATCAGGTTGGCACTGTGGCTAAACGTGCACAATTGATTGAGTGATATTTATTTATTTATTTATTTATTTATTTATTTGTTACTGTCAACCCCATGCTTGGGGTCATAACAGGGAGGGTGTCACAAAGTGCATAACGTTCGCACAAAAAAGAAAGATTCGAAAGCACATATAAATACGAGATGAATAACCAATAACAGAAAAATAAGAAACAAACAACAGTGACTATACACATAAAAATCAATGAATAAAGGTTCACAACAGAATTTAGCACGCATCACTACAAAAAAACTGTCTAATGCATTTTCAAAATTCACTGATGTTTGTTGCACAACCGCATCGAGTAAACTATTCCACATATCTATTGTGTCTGGGAATAAGAAGTGGCGGAAAGCATTCGTGTGTGTGAAATAAGGTTGAATTGCTCTACTATTATTAAGACGATCACATCGCCTTCTAGGGGGCTGAAGATATAAGTCCTTACTTACTGTTGGAAAGGAAAAGGAATAAACGTGAATAAAAGAAGAAGAAGTTGAAAGCGAGAAACGGCGTTCAGTCTAGTTTCTTTGCCGATCGGTAGTTTTCCTTTACATCGTGGTGCCGAAACCCTTGTGCGGACACGTCTCCTTCATCGCACAACTCGAGGAGACCTTCTACTCGACCGCGTCATTTTGCGGGCGGCGAGGACTGCAACGATTCGTTCCTGATCGGCGTAGACCGGACTAGACTCCAACAACGGATCCGATGGATCGCCTCAAGACCAAGTGCTCCGCTCGACGAGCCCAGAACACCAAGCTCCTGCAAGAGGCAAGGTCACTGCTAAGTGACCCTACCGCGGACAAGCCCAAACTCACAGGTATTTACGACCATTTGTCAGCGAGCAACAACGAGCTCTGGAAGATCAATGATGCGCTCGAGGAGCACGTAGCGGACGAGGAGCTCGAAGCTGAGTATGTCGCGGCAGCAGAGTATAACGACAAAGCTATAAGCATGCTCGCTGAGATTCGCTGCAAGGTAGGCGGTTTGCGACATGGAGACAGTACAGCAGCGGCTGCTCCTCAAAGCGCAAACACATCACCTTTTGACGTGCCGACCGCAATTGGCCCAAGGCTGCCGAACCTTGGCATGCTAACATTTAGAGGTGATATACATGAATGGTCGGCTTTCTGGGAGCAGTTTGAGCAAACTGTCCACCTGAACAACGCTTTATCAACAACGACGAAGTTCTTCTATCTACGTCATTATCTTGCGGATGACACGGCAGCTGTGATATGTGGTTTTCCGACTTCCAAAGCCTGTTATGCAGACGCTATCGAGTTATTGAAGGAACGCTTCGGAGATCGAAAACGGATCGAGCAACACCACCTATCAGCGCTTCGCAATCTACCTCACACCAAATCGGGAAGCGACGTCCGCGGCCTTAGGGGACTTTACGATGCTGTGCAGCTGAATATCCATTGTCTAACTGCACTAAATGTTCCTACGCTGAGCTTTTCTGCTGTGCTGATTGACATTTTACAGGAAGCCCTACCGTACGACATCATTTTGGCTTACACACGTGCAAAGCGCAGTCAGGCACTAAGAGAAAATGGGTCTGCTGCCAATGTCTTTGAGCCAAGCATGGCAACTGCTACATCTGATGCGGAGTTAGAGGAGCTGCTCACCTATACATGTATAGAGCTAGAAAGTCGGAAGCAGTGCAAGCCCTTTAATGATTGACTGCTGGATGACCGTGCACAGAGGACTCGAAGCGGCAACACGGCTTCCGTACTACACAGCGCATCGAGCAGCTGGGTTGAGTGTTTTTTCTGCAAGTCGAAGAAACATGGCACCCGTGCTTGTGACGCAAACCTTGCCATCAATTCGAAGAAAGGAATGCTTGCAAAAGACAACCGCTGCTATCGATGCACGTCCCGAGGACATCAGGCAAGTTCGTACCGCGTCAAACTCACCTGCTCGAGTTGCAACGAGAGGCACACATCAAGTATGTGCGACCCGCACTATACATCGAACCAAATAGCGACACCTTCTCGTCCAGTTGACTCCTCCGGGAGCACAGTAGGAATGGTGTCGTCACAATCACTTATGCTGTGTGAGAAGGATTCACTGAGCGGGGGCACAACTAATCACAGTGAAGTATATCTACAAACTTTTTGCGTCTTTGTCATCAAAAACTGCAACACAAGGTATGTCCGAGGGATTCTCGACGGAGGGAGCCAGCGATCTTTCGTCACGGAAGATCTCGCCAAGACACTACACCTACAGGTGCTGGGAGAAACACAAACTGCGCTGAATACATTTGGCTGTTCGTCGCCAAGTACTGTGGAAAGACAGCAAGTGGTAGAAGTTCCTCTGCGTAGCCAACACGGTTCTGACACCTGCACGTTGCGCGCAATCGTTGTTCCAGTTATCTGCCACGATATTGCTTCCCCGAAAGCTGACAGCCATTTCGTTCAGAACCTGCGTCTTGAAGGCAAGGTCATTGCGGACGAAAAGAAGTTTGACGCGGAAATGGAAAATAGCCTCAGCTTGTTGATCGGCGCTGACCACCTCTGGCAAATCATGTTGGGACGTATCGTCAAAAGTGCAGAAGTTCCAGGACTGGTAGCATTGGATACAGCTTTTGGATGGACGCTATAGGGACCCAGTCACCAAAAAGCCTTTCTTGACTGCAGCTCTAGCCTAATGGTCTGCATTCTGAAAGTGCAAGCAATTGGTGATGACGAATCAAACTCGCAGACCTTGCAATCTTTTTGGCAACCAGAAGCAATGGGCATCGCAGATTCAACGGAACCTTCCTCCCATGAGTCTGTTGCACGATTACATGAAACCATTAGCAAGAAAAGCGACAGATACACTGTGGCGTTGCCTTGGAAGGAAGATAAGAAACCGCTTCTAGGGAACAACCGGGAAATTCCGCTATCACGTCTACAAAGATTAACACGGAGGCTATCAAGGATAGAAGGAATGTTGCAGCGATATGACAGAGTAATCCGGCAATGTCTGGAGTTGGGTCACGCAGAAGTTGTGCCTAAGGATACTCCTCGGGATCGAGATCACATCATATATTATATGCCACATCGGGAAGTAATAAGAGAGGAATCAATAACTACCAAACTGCGTGTAGTGTTCGACGCATCGTCACACACCCAAGGTGTACCATTCCTTAACGACTGCTTGGATAAAGAAGTGAACCTCAATCCAGAATTGCTGCAAGTCCGTCTTCGCTTTCGGTGGTACCCCGTCGCCATCAATTCCGACATCGAAAAGGCAGTCTTACAAATTAAGATACATGAGACTGGCCGAGATGCATTCCGGTTTTTCTTGTTTGACTCTATTTCCGTAAGCCAACACCGTAAGCTCGTTGAATGGCACATGACACGGATACCGTTTCGATCAATGTCAAGCCCTTTCTTGCTCATGGCAACTATTCACTGCCATTCAGATAATGCATGTAAAGATAAGAAGCTCGCTTCTACATTAAAGAAGGCATTTTATGTCGAGGATTTATTGGTGGGTGTGGAGACATTCCATGAAGGTCGGCGCATCCATGAGCAGTCGAAAGAAATTATGAAAGACGCTGGCTTGAAGCTCAGAAAGTGGAAGACCAATGACCATCAGCTGCAGAACATTTTTGACAATCAGGAGGAGCAAGTAGAAGGAGCATCCGGAGAAGCAGCTGCGGTCTTGGGAATGCAATGGGATATAGAAAATGATTACTTCAAATTTTCTTCCAAGTCGGTGACCCAGTATTTAGTGGCTGGCCAGCTCGACACGAAACGTACCCTACTGAAGGTTGCTTCTCCAATTTATGACCCACTTGGCATTCTATCGCCATTCACCATCACTGCGAAGTTTTTGTTTTAACGCCTTTGGGTTTTAGGCCATTCCTGGGATAAGGAACTGCCCGCGGAGATCAAGATGCAGTGGGCAGCCTGGTGGGCAGATGTAATACAGCTCGGCCACATAAAGATTCCGCTTTGCATGAGAGGCGGACTGCATGGAGCACTCAAAGAGGCTGAACTGCATATATTCGTCGACGCCAGCCTGAAGGCTTATGGAGCATGTGCCTATTTGAGAGCATTTGATGAAGGTGGAAACTCCGCTACCTCTCTTATAGTAGTGAAGTCAAGAGTGGCACCTATTAAGACATTAACGCTTCCAAAGCTCGAGCCTATGGCTGCGGTAGTGGGAGCCAGATTGCTAAAATACATTTGCTCCTCGTGGGATTTCAAGCATTTTAATTGCGTCATGTGGACGGACTCCATGATCACACTGAGCTGGATCCGCGGAAACCATAGCAAGTGGAGTCAGTTTGTAAATCACAGAGTGACTGAAATAACGCAAGTTACTGAAACAGCGTTATGGTGCTACTGCCCTGGAGAAGACAACCCAGTGGATGTACTGACTAGAGGTATACCGATAAGGACTCTACGTGCATGTCGCTATTGGTGGTATGGACCTGAATGGTTGTCCCAGCAAAAATCAGGCTGGCCTCCAGAACCCAACCAGTACAAACCGATAAACGAAGAGGCTGAGATTGAGACGCAACATGTATTTCTTCAAGTGTCGTCCAGAAACTTACACCCGGTGATCGATATAAGGAAGCATAAAGACCTGCATAAGCTCCTGCGCGTCACCGCCTGGGTCTTTCGCTTTGTGAATCGATGCCGTGGACTTCAAACTTTGCTCAGCGAAACAATTTTGGCACAGGATCTAAGCAAGTCTGAAATGTTTTGGGTCCAATATGTTCAGCTGGAAGTATTCACGAAGGCCGTCGAACAACTGCAGCTTGCACACACTCTCCCCAAACAGTCTATACTTGTTGAGTGAAAGCTCAAGACGGTAAGTTTTTCAGAAAACCAGTGCAGAGATTGTACAAACTGGAATTGAGCGACGCTACTGGGGGGCAGGAGTATGTTGGAAACGAAAGGGAATAAACGTGTGCAGGCTAGTACTGCAAAAGAAGAAGAAGTTGAAAACGAGAAACGGCGTTCGGTCTGGTTTCTTCGCCAATCGGTAGTTTTCCTTTACTTACTTTCATTTGCCAGCCTATAACTTTAAAAAGAAATTTGAGGCGATGTTTGCGCCTGCGATATTCCAAAGACTCAAGCTCACAGAACTTTAACAAAGCTGTGACTGCGTGTGTGCGTCGGTATCTACCGCATATGAAACGGACTGCCAATTTTTGTATTCTTTTGATTTTTGTTCACAACACCTTCTGGTGAGGCGACCCGACCACACAATACTAGCGTACTCTAAGACAGGACGTATGAATGTTTTGTGAGCAGCTAGTTTTACATCCGGTATGGCATGTTTCAGTTTTATATTTAGGAAATACAGTTTTTTGTTTGCCTTAGAACAGATGTTATCGATATGCGAGCGCCATTTTAATGTGTGCATAATACTAACTTCTAGGTATTTGAAACAAGCGGCATTATTTAAAGGGTGACTTCCGATGTGATACATGAATGACAATTCCCGCCCACTAGAGTGAATATGCGTAAATGTAATCTTGCTATAGTTTTTTTCCATGTCCCATATTATACACCACTGATCTAATGCCTGTAAACGCCTGTTCAGATTACTTTGGTCACCTTCGCAAGTAACTGGGGAATAAATCAAGCAATCATGCAAAAAGTTTCATTTTAATAGGAGCCTCAACTATTGAACATAGATCATTAACAAATATCAGAAAAAGAATTGATCCTAAAACAGATCCTTGGGGAACACCTGAGTACACGGCCAGTGGTCTTGAAGCGTAATTTTCAATTTTTACAGCCTGTTGACGTGCGAATAAATAGGCCTCTATCCATTTTAATACTTCTTCGCTCATTCCTAATCTTTCAAGCTTGAAAAGTAATTTACTATGAGAGCCCTATCAAAGGCTTTCCTAAAATCGACACAAATTACACCAGTCTGCAGAAGGGCATCGCTGTTTTTATTGAAATCATGGAGCGTTTCAGCTAATTGTGTCACAGTAGAAAGACCATGCCGAAACCCATGTTGGCCTGTGCAAAGTAACTGGTTAGCATCAAGAAAACTAAGAATATGTTTTGCTATTAGATGTTCCAGAACTTTACAGCAAACTGACGTCAAGGATACGGGCCGATAATTGTTTACTAACGAACGGTTACCGTTTTTAAAAATTGGAATTACAACTGCATTGCGCCAGTCTTGTGAAAGTGATCGCGTCTCAACCGATTTCACAAATATTATTTTCAAATACAATGAGATTTATTCTGCGTATCTCTTGAGAAACTCTGTTGGTAGGTTATCCGGACCACTTCCTTTCCTCGCATCCAGCTCAAGCAGTAACTGAAAAACACCTTCGTGATTGATAATAACAGGTTCCATTGCGGTTGTTGCATTGTTACTAATTGATGCCCCTATCTTATGGCCCTGGTCTATTGTGAAAATGGATTGAAAGAAGCAATTAAAAGTATCGGCTAAGTCTTCAATTTTTGTCAGGATACAGCCCACGTGTTCGATCTGCTCAATTCTTTCCTTTCTGTCACAGAAGTAATGCCAGAATTTGGATGGCAAACTTTTAAGGAAGTTCACTAGCGTTTGGCCAAAGAACTTTTTTTTTGGAATTCACAAGGGCTTCTTTCAACTTGTTTTTTATAGCTGCAACTTCCGTCACTCTTTTTTTTATTTTTTCTTAATCTCTTAATTCGCCATTTTATGTGGTGTTTAACGTACCAAAACCACCATATGATTAGTATGAGAGACCCCGTGGTGGAGAGCTCCAGAAATTTTGACCACCAGGGGTTCTTTGATGGGCGAACACGCACGAAGGCCACACAGAACAAAACAGGTTAACATCTGGCGTTTTTCCTGTTTTGTTCTGTGCGGTCTTTGTGTGTGTTCACTGGTATTATGGAAGCATTCTTTTGCTACCACCTAGCCCAACTCAATGCATTAACGATGTATTTGCATGCTGGCCTTTCCAGAACCAGAGGTCTATGTCGAGAGAGACAGAACTTAAGTACAAGGATGAGATTTTCAAGCTCAAGAAACAGCTGGCCTTGCACAGCAGCTGCTCTGTTACTTTGGAACTACAAAAGAAAGGTACATTGTCATAAGCCTCTTTTTTTTTTCTTGGGGTCAGTTTCGAGTGGCCGCGGTCTGCCGTGTACTTGTTTTGGGGCCTGTCCACTGAAATTAAATAGCGAAATTTGGGCAAGTTAAGATGCTTTAGTGGTGAAGAAGTGCAACAACAACTCAACGAGAAGACACAAAGATGAAAAAAAAAAAAGGCAACGCTTGTGTTCACATCTTCTTTCATGTTGTTGTGCGGCTGTTGGACTGGTTTGCCAATGGCATTAAAGCTTGAGGCAATACAAAGGACGTCTTATTGGGCATGGTATGGGTCACGTCATTGTTTACTGTTTACTGTCATGCAGAAGCAGTGGAGCAGCTGTTCATGCTCTGTGAACAGCAGCTCCTTTCGCACATATTGCTGGGCAGGCAGTTGTCGAAATGTAGGGAGACTGGTATGGCAAGCTTTTCGAGAAAGTGCACGTCCTTTTCCCCATAGAAATGTTCTTCACCTGTCTTCATAGGTGGTTGCAGCAACTGTAGCTTTAGCGGTTACCATTTGTTACTATATCTCACTAGGTATGTTACTGGAAAGTGAAAGGGCCACGTTGCTCTGTTTTGGTTATATAATGGAGAATTGACTTTTTATTTTTCTCGTCAATGGTGTCTAATGTTTACGTAGGGACAGTGTGTTTCGCATGTTTTCTTGTCCTTCACTCCTCACTTTCTTGAGCTTATTTTTTGAGTGGAGTCTTCTGAAGCCTAAAAATTGGTTTCTTTTTGCCATAGCATCACATATTGTTGTCTTTAAGTCAATATAGCTCTCACCCCTGTTGCTACACAACACACTGTGCTTTGAATTTGTCCTGTCAAACAAGTATGTTATTATTGGCTAATAATTTATATAATATTGTTTTCATGAAGTGGCAAGCCTGATAAATTTTGCTATTGTCTGTCGTTTTTTTGCAGAGGAAGACAACCAGAGGAATCAGGCAAAGCCAAAAACAGAAATTGTTACTCAGATTCCTGCCCCTCTGACATTTCAGAGAGCATTGGCATTGCCATTGCAAACTGAGATGTCGCTCATCGTTACCACAAAGGATCCACTGGCAATAAGTGTTTTGAAGTGATGAGTGAATAGAAAAAAAAACAATGCTTCCATTTTGTGCTTTCCCAACCCTTTGCTGGATAATCGACTTGTCAATTATAACTAGATAGATGACCCATTATTTGTTGAATCCTGCTGCCTTGTGTCCTATTATGTAGCAACAGAAATCACATGAACACACAAAATTCCCTCTCATTGTCACCGTGATGTCTCATGTTATTCATTAATGTGTGGGGTTTAACATCCCAAAACTACCATATGATTATGAGAGACGCCGTAGTGGAGGGCTCCGGAAATTTCGACCACCTGGGGTTCTTTTTGTGCACCCAAATTTGAGCACACGGGCCTACAACATTTCCGCCTTCATCGGAAATGTCTCATGTTATCCAGACCATACGATGAAGGTCACGTAATTCTGCTGTGTGTGCGAAAGACAAGCCAAGTAAACTGGTGCCCGCTCGACTTTCGGGACATTTCTGCATGGTCAGAGCTTGAAGTCGTGTGATCTGCTAAATATTGGAGGCGATGCCCTGAATGTTAACTTTGGGCAAGAACATCTGCGTCCAAATGCCAACGGTTTTTGTCACGCTACCATTGTGCCGACGAGTGTGTGCATTCTCTCACAGTAAGCTTAATGTTTGCGCGTTTTTAGGCACATTTAGTTGGCAAGCATCTGCTGAATTTTACACTGGTCATGACGTTATGAGCCTAAGTTCATGTAATATTTCCATACTTATACCATCGTCATCAGTGCTTTACTCATAGGATGAGACAACTTTTTTTTTTTACATTGTGTATGTAAAAGTGGCCTGGCTTGTCCTCCTTTGTTTTTTGTCGTGCAGGTACATGCCGTCGTCAGAAATTATGACCTATCTATATGTGTTATTCAATTGTTTGGGATTTTGTGAAATTTTGTTTGTTTCAAAGCTACAGAGATCTTGAAAATGTTTTCACTTCATTCTCAAAGTTATTGGAAGTGCTTGTACACTCTGTATCATATGGTCTTTTAAACATTTAAAGAAGGCTACACCTAGCTGTTATGAGTCGGGACCCAAACAGCAGCTGTATCAACACCATACAACTTTCAGTAATAGTAGCTGTATGCATTTTATAGTTTTAGTGCAAAAGCATTGCTTGGCTCATTGTGCAACTTCGCTGTCACCAGAAAGCCGCAACGGAAATGTGGGACATAATCTTTGGTACTGCATCTGTGGTTTGAAAACCAAATGTTCAAACATTAAACTTTAAAAAAATGGAACTTTGGCAGGCAGTTGGCGAGATGATGCCAGAGTCCATGACAGCTTTGTATTAAGTCAGGTTGGAGTAGTATGCAGACTGAGACAAATGTATAGACATCTTTGTTTGTTTGTTTGTTTGTTTGTGTGTGTGTGTGTGTGTGTGTGTGTGAGAGAGAGAGAGAGAGGGAGGGGGATATGATACTTTTTCTGTAAAGCCCTACAGTCTACGGCAGCAGGGCTGTATTTTTTAAAGCATTGGGGTTCAGGAACAGTAGAGGCAAAATAGAATTTAAGCAGATAGGTATTCTAATTAGTGACTGAAATTAAGGTAGATGTGAAATTTCAGTATGTCACTACATAAAGTGAACAAAAGAGAAATTTTGAGGGCTTGTTCTTCAGTGTATACACAACATTAATTAGGACTAACATACAAGAAAGCCAAGAAAAGCATAGAGGATATTCCTTAGCTATCTTGTCGGTTAGTTCTAATTATGAGTTATGGCTTGGTGATGCAAGCCACCACCTGATAAGAAGGGGACTGCACCATTCATCTATCCATCCAAGCAAAAGGCAAAGCAAGCAGCTGCTAAGAGTCAACATGTGGCTACTGTAGGTGGTCACTTTGCTCACGCCACCCAAAACCCATAAAGAACGTGCAAGACTTAAGGAAATGAAGAGCTTGTATAGCGTCCTTCACTCGTAATCTGGAAAGCGCTGTCTACAAGCTTAGCAACACTAATTACCACTCGCACGATGACTTGCAATTTCATCATGTTTGTGCATCATACGGTTGCTTAGGTGCTACCATAGTCTTTCTGATGTCTCATTGTCTCTACCTTTAATGGCTGTTCATGAACTGTTCACCATTTTTTCTGAAAACCGTGAAATAGAGAACTGCTGTCACCAACACATACATCTTTATGTAGCCGAATCTCATTATAATGAAATTGCGTTCAAACTGAAAGTGTATATTTAGTATGTGAAAGTATATTCAGTATGACTATAGTTAATAACTAATAAGGAAAGAACGATCTTCATTATATTTACAGGCTTGTTATATGTTGATACTACAATGCTTATCGATTCCAAGTAACATTATGAAGCATCTTTTTGATGCACAAAAGCCTGTTTTAAAGCCACAAGAGTGCCAAGACATTGTCTGAAATCAAGCACAGCATACACATGAAAGTTTGTTATCAGAATAAAAGATCACTTGAAACACTTTTCTCTGAAAGTAACTGTGCAAATATACAAGGCACTGTTGTGTTGTCTAGGCAAAAAGGGCATTTTGTGGAGTGAAGTTGCAGTGTTTTGTTGTTGAGCCCTTTGGCTCTAGCTGTTACCTACATGGCTGCTTTTTGTTGTATAATTGTGTTGTTCAGGACTTGGTCTTAAGCTGTAATCACCACAGCTGCTTTTTTTTTTTGTACAGAGTATTAAGTGGTTTAGTCACGGTTCTGTTTTATTTCTGCAGCTGTAATTTACATAGTTGCTGTTGTTCAGCACCCTCATTTCGGTTTTAGTCTGTACATATATTGCAAAAGCGACAAGCTGCTCAACCTCAGACTTGCTGATGCACTTTTCATGTGCCTTCCAAATAAAGCTATTTAATATAAACATATATATTTTGTGAAATTACTTGTTACTTGACCTTGCCAAATTTCTCATTCCTTATACTACTTTTGTAAAGGTCACACATCATACCACTTCCTGTAGAGGAGTCTCAGAACTTTCATCAAAATATAACATTTAAGATGAATGATGAAATAGACCATCATACCATGAGTTATGATGTATTTCTCAGTCATCATATCTACTGCTGAATTTGAACAAGATGTGCAAAAGAGTGATTCCTGTAGTTGTGCAGCAGGACTCTCTAATTGTGTAGTCATTGTTAATTGACTAATTAGGCATTGGGAACACATTATTTATTGGGTAGGCATCGTCCTTGTAATATTATTTACAGTAGTATTGTGTCTAACAAAAAAAAAACTGGCAGATCCCACGCATTAGGGCAATCGATGAAATGCTAAGCAAACTAGCTGTACATTACATGAATAACATGATTTGCATATGTTAGGACCTGTGATTAATGTTCATCATACAGTTACATCGCACGATACCAATGTCAGTGTATGCACACCACGAGCATGGCATGTAAATGTTGTGCATGACGTGCATGTCATCATTTTCATTATACCATGTGCCATTCATGTTCGTCATAGCTACATCACGTGATACCAATTTTGGTGTACATCAAGCCACGAGCACACTGTTACGACCGCCATCGGTAGGCGCCATGCTGTCGCTGAGAAGCGTAGCCAGGCCGCGTTCCC
The DNA here is from genome assembly GCA_013436015.1 of Rhipicephalus annulatus. Classification (NCBI taxonomy): domain Eukaryota; kingdom Metazoa; phylum Arthropoda; class Arachnida; order Ixodida; family Ixodidae; genus Rhipicephalus; species Rhipicephalus annulatus. Next base: position 99,806 of record WOVY01001811.1, on the reverse strand, counting down.
ACGCCTGGAACCCAGGTTTTCTTGAAACCAGCGTCGAGAGCTGACGGGGGAGCGGCACTCTTTTAATCCTCAAACAAGTAGCCGACTCGCCGAATGCCTATGCCCGCCAGGTATTGTCCCTGCTAGCCGGCGGATGAGACGTCATGTCGCCACAAAGCTGTAAGCCGTTCCATAGGGGACAACAAAGACAGCGTATTCCTTTGAAGAAACGGCGACCGCCGCCACAAAGTGCCCTGCTAATTGAGCGGACAGATTGGCGGACCGTTTGATGTCTGCTGTCCGAAGCTTGGGACCCCTCGACCAGCGACATACACGACGAGCAAGAGCCTCTCTGGCGCCACCTTTCAGTGCAGTGATCTCGACTCAAAATTGGATGTTCACGTGCGCCGTGCATGCTCGTACCTTTCACCTGTTGTGTGTGTGTGATTGGTGTTCCCCGCAAGAAGGAGGAGCCCGACAGGGCTTATAAGGACGCCGCCGAGTGCGGGACGTCGCTCTGAACCAAGTAAAGGTTCAACCACCACGTTCGTAGTTTGTGAGGCTCTGAACTGTGTAGCGGTTCAACCACCACGTTCGTGGTTTGCGAACTCTTAACCTCATGCTGTAAATATTTGTAATTAGTGCCATAAACCTGTTTGTTTTTCGTATCCCCATCTTGTAAGCGGTCGTTTCCTCAACCCGAGGCTACACCACGCTACCACAGCACCCCGGGATCACAACAACTGGTGATCAACGGTGGGATCACAACAACTGGTGATCAGCGGTGGGATTCGAAGCTACAAGGAACAACAACAGTCGGCCCAAGAGAAGCAGCTGGCTCGAGACATGGATCACGTATGGGTGAGTGCTTGGCTTTTCCTTTGAGTGAACCAGGTTCTAAAAGAGGGTTAAATTTTAGAACTGGTAGTTAACTTTGCCGAAAGACTCAGTTTCGCCGTTTCGGAAAGTTATTTTTGGAAGTAGCGAGCACTCAGTACGATCATGGACTTACGGGAGCTGCAGAAGTCAGACTTGTTGCTGTTGTGTGAGGAATTGGGGATCGATACAAAGGGTTTGGCACGAAAACCCATAATCATTCAAGCGATTAATGATTTGGGGGCTGATGATGAGGAACTAAGTGAAGAATGGGACCTCATCATCGAACGAAAACTAAGAGCAGCTCAGATGGAAGGAAAGAGTGAAGACGAAAGAGAAGGCCTCAAGAGAAAGTTTTTCAAACAAGACTATGAGTTGAGAATGAGGTTGGGACCCCAGCAACGAGTACTTCTCGAAAATGAGGCAGAGTTCCAGATGTCTAGGTACATGCAGCCATATGAAGTATCATGGGATATGGGCCTGTATCTTAGACTGTTTGAACGAAAGTGTAGTCAACTGAAGTGTCAGCGAGACACCTGGTCTCAGAAGCTACTCACGGTTCTGCCCTGCGAGGCAGCGGATGTTGTTGCGCGACTCAGTGAGCAGCACGCGAACAACTATGATGTTATTAAAGCAGAGCTAACCAGGAGATTTGTAAACTCTGTTAGCAAAAAGGAAGAAAGACTCAGGCCGAAGTCTGAAAGCGAGGCGCGTCGCAAAGCGCCAGAAATTGAGGCGCGTCATGAAGCGCTAGAAACAGAGATCGCGCCAGAAAATGACCCGCAAATTCCTGAATGCATCAATGTAGAGCATGCAGAGAACGAGGCTGTGGCCGGTCTGGAGGTGGGGACGATGTCGAGGGACGCTCCTTGCGTGGATGAGGAGGGTGCCAGCAGCCCTAATGGGCCCAGTAAGGAGCTGGAAACCTTCTTCGTGCCTCAGGGGCATGTTTCGACATCGTCAAATGTAGGCATGGTTAACGCAGTGGCAGATGAGAGCAAGAACGCCACGCTTCAGCAGTGCAGCGATAACACCGAGCAGCTTTGCAAACATCGCAGAAAAAGGAAGAAGCGGAGGCGTTCGTCACTGCGCAAGCCTAGGTCGGCCCCCACTCCGTCCCAACAAAGAAAGGGTAGGCCACTAATTCGTTTAAGGAAACGTCAATGGTGGCGTTCAGGAAGACCGAAGCGGCGAGCCAGATTTGGAGGGGGAAAAGAAGGTGCGTCACCCCAAGGAAAGGCGCGGTTCAGTTCGACGACTTCGGGAAAGCGGCCTTGCCCGAAGGGTCAAAGTCGAAAGGACAGAGTGGCTAAATACCGCGCAGGGGTGAATACAAAGAGAAAATGGCACAGGCTCCCCCCCCAGCTTCTGGCGTCGCTGTCAAATTCCTACGGGGAATAGGCCGATGTGTAAAATGAGGTGGGACGGCAGTGCACTGCTTAGAGTTTGTGCATTTTGTAGCTTCTGGCGTGCTCGAAAACTGTCGGGACCACGACCCCATAGGGTGCGATTCAAAAGAATCTAGTTGAGAAAGGGGGAATGGTCAGTTCGAGTAACTTTTGCACAGGCGTGTCAAATATTGTTACTCAGTGTTGCATTGGAAATGCCGATTTGAGCCACTTTAATTTTGTAAGTAACGTAATGCGGTGTAAATTTTTCAGAAGGAAAACCGCCGAACCGAAGGCTGAAAGTTAACATCGATTTGCTTTAATCATTAGGGCTAATATGTACCGAAGGTAAAAACTGGAAATTTGTTATTTTTCTAGTATTTTCAAAGGCTGAGAGTAATTTCGTATGCCTTCACTGTCATGTGGATTTGTCGTGAATTAGCATTTGGGGAAGAAGTTACCATAGGCCGAATAATTTGTAAATTGCTTGAATTTGGCGCGACACGGTGAAGCTGTCGTTGCGCGCTATGAGAATTGAGAACCATTGGTGCATGGTTTTAGCATTAATTGTTGTGAGGTGCTTTTGTTGAGTACTGCACCTAGGATTACTTTTATGTCGTTCACTGTGTGTTACAACGTAACGTAAGAATAAGTCGTTAGACCAACTGTGAGGGATTATGGTTTGGTTAATAGTACCATGTAATTTGCAACGCTGTAAAAATGGGAGTAATTAAAGAGCTCAGGCGAGCCCAGTGGTTTTTTTTTTCTACTCAGAAGTGTTCGCATAAGCAGTAACTTTGACCAAATGAACCTTCTAGAAAGCAGTGTAATCTCCTCAGTTTTGTTGGTGTTTTCTTTGAAGAATGATTGATCGAGTGACCATGAACAGATCATCGGGCTTTCCCGAACCATTGAGGTAGACCGTTAGGTCACAGTTTCGGTTAAGCTTTCGGGAGGCTGGTGAGCTTCATGTCTCAGTGGTAGACAATTATGGGCGGCCGTAAACAAAGACGGACGTTCGGACAAAAGTAGCGCTCACTGAATCCGAGTTCCTGACTGATGCTCTCAGCGGGACAGAACCGATGAAAGTAGTCGGCGATTAAAAGGAGGAGGCAGCCTTCTTAAGTGAAGAGGCAATACTGATCGTCATGCGGGTTTGAAAGCTTCTGTTGACTACCAAGAATTAACGGTTCGGTGTTATGTGAGAGATCGAGGCCTAGGTGCCGTTCTATGTCAGGACGACAGTGGTAACAAGCAAAGCTGCGCTTTACTTGAGCCAGAATTTGGGCTCTCGTGAGATAACGTACTGCGCTTCAGGAAATGAATCCGCTTGCCTTGTGTAGGCCATTGATCAGTTGCAGCGTTATCTCGGAGGTGCTAAATTTAAATTAGATACAGACCATTGTCCCATTGGCTGCAAACCGTGACATCAAAGAACAGTCGCCTTGTGAGGCGGAGCTTGATTCTTCAAAAATATCATTTTGACATTAGGTAAAAAAAAGGGCAAATTGAATGGTAACGCTGACGCGCTCAGCCGCTTTTTCTAAGCCATTCTGGGGTGCTCTTTATGTATCAAAATTGTTACTTTAGTTTTTTTTTTTCGTGCATCTTATATAAATTTGTAAGGTAGCACGTCTGGTTTTTCAGCTCAAGTGAGTCCTGAGAGTTTTGAGTGTGAGCTTCTGTTAAAGCTAGTAATTAAAATTGGTTTGCTATCCCTCTTTTGGCTTGGTTTGTTCGAAGGGGGCCGAGTGCTTGCTTGTACATGTGGTCGAGTATCAGAGATGCTGACGAAGATTCGGCGATCACCCGGACCATGCCACAAGCGAAGGCCAGTTCTTGCCATTAAACTACTGACCCTTTCGTCGTCCCTGCGAGCAGCAGTGTTGACCGCTGCCCTCCGTGACTCATCTGGCGAGGGGAAGCTGTTACGACCGCCATCGGTAGGCGCCATGCTGTCGCTGAGAAGCGTAGCCGGGCCGCGTTCCCACGCCTGGAACCCAGGTTTTCTTGGAACCAGCGTCGAGAGCTGACGGGGGAGCGGCGCTCTTTTAATCCTCAAACAAGTAGCCGACTCGCCGAATGCCTATGCCCGCCAGGTATTGTCCCTGCTAGCCGGCGGATGAGACGTCATGTCGCCACAAAGCTGTAAGCCGTTCCAGAGGGGACAACAAAGACAGCGTATTCCTTTGAAAAAACGGCGACCGCCGCCACAAAGTGCCCTGCTAATTGAGCGGACAGATTGGCGGACCAGACATGTCCGAAGCTTGGGACCCCTCGACCAGAGACATACACGACGAGCAAGAGCCTCTCTGGCGCCACCTTTCAGTGCAGTGATCTCGACTCAAAATTGGATGTTCACGTGCGCCGTGCCTGCTCGTACCTTTCACCTGTTGTGTGTGTGTGATTGGTGTTCCCCGCAAGAAGGAGGAGCCCGACAGGGCTTATAAGGACGCCGCCGAGTGCGGGACGTCGCTCTGAACCAAGTAAAGGTTCAACCACCACGTTCGTAGTTTGTGAGGCTCTGAACTGTGTAGCGGTTCAACCACCACGTTCGTGGTTTGCGAACTCTTAACCTCATGCTGTAAATATTTGTAATTAGTGCCATAAACCTGTTTGTTTTTCGTATCCCCATCTTGTAAGCGGTCGTTTCCTCAACCCGAGGCTACACCACGCTACCACAGCACCCCGGGATCACAACAACTGGTGATCAACGGTGGGATCACAACAACACCAAGAGCGGGGCACACGGAAACCATGAGCATACGGGAATTGATGCCATGTCATCATTTTCATTTTACCATGTGGTATTTATATGATCATTATTTCGTCACATAGGCCAGTACCAAAATAGGTACATCTCAAGCTAGCTAAGCTGCCACTAACGCACCATATAACCATGGCATTTCTGCGATGCCATGCGTGACATGCATGTCATGTGAATCATGCCGTTCATGACAAGTATGACATGATCTTCGATATAATTAAGACCTGGCATTTATGTTTTTCATGCAGTCATGTTATGCCATACCATTTTTACGGTCAGGAGAACCTAATGTCGTAAATGAATAGACAAGTTAGTGCACAGCAGAGCAGGTATGTAGGCAGGTAGGTGAAGGTAAGTGAGATAAGGTAAAGTAGGTAAGGAAAGTAGGTAGGTAGGTAAGGAAAGTAGGTGGGTAGGTAGGTAGGTAGGTAAGGAAAGTAGGTAGGTAGGTTGGTAAGGAAAATAGGTAGGTAGGTAGGTAGGTAGGTAGATAGGTAGGTAGGTAGGCAGGCAGGCAAATATTTCGCATCTAAAACCAGCCCTTATTAAAATTCCGCTTCTTTTTTTCAACTCATAACGAACAGAAACACAAAATCACCCAGCACGCACTCGGATTTCTATAAATGTGCATGTGTTGGTAAACTGAAAAGTCACACGCGGCGAGTGCAAGGAGCAAATCAATTGTATAAAAAAAAAACTATGTCCAAGACATTACTTAAAAGTGTGCGCGTCAAGCCAGTTAGAGCTACTTACTACCGCGAGCTGATTGCTCGCTTTCTCTTTATTTTGTTAACTATTCAAGTAGAGCAAACTTTTCTTAGCGCAAAGTTTCGGCCACGTTCATCCCCAGCTACGCGCTATTTAGCGTCGCCGTAGCACAATGGTCTGGCAACACAAGTTACTGTTTCGGGAGGGGAAATGTGTTGTGTTTTCATATCAATGTAATTTCGGTCTCAACCTTTGGGCCGAGCTGATTATTGTTTATCTTTCACACTTTCGCGCCTGAAGTCACGACGTTTTCGATCGCTAGAATATACAACAGCTAGAGTCGGTCATGCGGCAAGTAGCTACGGAAGTATCTTGCGCGCACCGAGCTATCCGTGCGATATGGCATCGCCGGAGAGGGCCCGTCGGCCTAATGTAAACAACCGACGTCCTGTTCTGTGAGCTTCGGATCGCTGCTGGAACTACGAGTCGAAACTTTTACGGCGGCCCATGGGTGTAAATGCACATGGCCAGTGACGTGAACAGTGAATCTAGTGGGAGTGATTCCGGCTCAACTCCGGAAGAAGAGCGCATCCGACGACTCTTCCAGACTTGCGATGGCAACGGGGATGGATACATTGACAGGCTAGTGAAGCTCTGATCGCTTTTCTAGCTGCAGTTCCGCTGAACTTGTCTGAGATTTGTCACGAATAGGCCAAGTCCCGGGTCAAAATCATTGTAGTTCATTAAATAGAATACGCTGCGGATATGTAGATCGAAGGGCGTTAAATGGTTTCAAACGCCACCAGTCGCCGAAATGTTCCTTAACAGCGAATAAATTTGCAGATATCTTTTCCCCTCTCTCTTTAGTTTACCCCAAAGTGTAGATGACGGTTCGTATAGTTTCCATGCTCCCATAACACTGTTAGGAAGCTTCTAACGCGTGTTAAGTGCGCGAAATTTATGCCGATGAGCCAGTTCGCATTAAGGCTATCACAGCAAATTGCAGAGACTTCAGCTAATTATTTCATCAGCACTATTAAGGGTGCATTCCTTGATGTACCCCGCATAAAAAAGTGTCCTTTCGAATGGTGGTTATTCTGATCACGCCTTGTTGGCATAGATCGGCAAAACTTGTGCTCACACAGACTCGTGAAGTATATTTTGCGCTTAAGGCTCACTCGGACGCACCAGTATTGACCCGGACTCGCTCGGACTCAAACTCACTAAAACATTTTTGATCTGGACACACTCAGACACACGGCTTAATCTGGGTCTGAGTGAGTCCTAGAAAGTCCACTTGTGGGTCTGTTAGCCTAGAATCAGCTTTTTCGACCACGGTGTTGACGCTCTGTAACACCAATAGCTCATGTAATCTGTGCTCTCCTTGGCGCCTTTTGATAAAGTACCATTGAATACGCGTTTATGTGCTCACACAGTAAGGTCATGTTTCTTAAAAAAACATGACAACAAAAGATATATTTATCAATTACTTTCCTGGAAGAATTATCAAAGAGGTGGTCAAAGCACCCCCCCCCCCTAATAATTTGTGCCTCTGATCAATAAATATCAAAATGAAGTATGAACAACACTGCTTTGGAAAACATGCGAGTAGATGTGAGTATATATAAATGTGAATCCAAGTAAGGCTGACAGTAATGCTGAAGATGAGTAGATAAAAGTTTCATAGGTCAGCAAAAAAAAAAAAGTGGAACTCGCAGTCACTCAAGAAATTTATCTTGCGCTTTGGACTCACACCGACTCAGAGCCGCCAAAATTTTGGTGAGCCAAACTCACTTGTACTCACACTCTTGAAAATTTCCTTCAACCGGGCTCACTCGGATACATATTCACCAACATATTACTTATCCAAGCTCACTCAAACTCTCAGCTCTATTTCAGTCTGAATGAGTCTACTCGTGAGTGAGTTCACCGACCAAAGCCTGTTGGCGAGTTGCACTCTGTGCTTGAACACTAAAGGCTGGAAAACAGTCCAGAAAATATTTATGAAGCATCACTTTCTCATATTTCCCTTGCAAGATGATTGACTAAACAGGTAATATAAGTGCAGGTTAAATGAACAATAGGAGCTTGTATACTTCATTCCCATTTCTCCTAAAACTGTTGAAAGGATTCAATACATCGATTGCCTACAGCGTACGTGTCTAGTACCAATACATGCGTCATATGTGGGCTCAACAATTGCCCCTTCTTATGATGTGATCCATTTCTCAATAATAGGTACACAGATACCAAGATTTAGTGTATTTATGTTTTTATGCAGGAATGTCACCTCAATGTTTTTTATTTTTCTTCTGCCTCAAGTATCATAATAAAAGAAAATTTTGCTTCAATTAATTTTTTGTAGCTGCAGCCAACTACTTAGTTCTTGCATCTGCAGCAGATGCTTGCCATCTACTGTGGACATGGCCTGTGTACGATGACCAAACGGTGAAAGTGCACTTGGTTCTGTGAAGTTGATAAGTGCACAATCTAATGATTAGGGACCATGGCTTTTACACTGCACATTATCTTACAAGTCACGCTTTAAGTATCTGCATGAAACAGACCTCGGATGTAATTTTATTCCAATAGTATGCCACTTGTAAACCTTATTGAACTTGGAAAATTATGCGTACCCTTGGAAGTTTAGCGCAGCAGTACCGATCGACAGAGTGATCTTCTTAACATGCCGTCTTTTTTTTTTTTCTTGTCACGACAACTTAGCCAAGACCTGTTGGCAGTGTGCCGTCAGCTGAACCTTGAGCACAGTGTCGCTGAGCTAATGGAAGAGCTTGGAGCTGATGAAGATGGGCGCATCTCATACGCTGTGTTCCTTCGAAGCCGCATGCAACTCATGGGCGAGATCAAAGCCCTCACACATCAGGAAGAGGAAAAGGCGCTGGAACACTGCCCCACTACATCAGCGCAGGCTTCGTGTTCCTGGAAGGCCGGAAGTGATGCTAGTCAAGGTACGGTGCTAATATATGTTGATGCCAACAGAAATCTTGACAGATATAATGTGAATATACTTCTATAAACCAGTGCGTGCCATTGAGAAAGAGCATCTTCTCCATAACATCAAAGAGTTTTAGTGGTGGGTACCTAACCATTGAGTTATTTTGTACTTTTCCTGTGGGCTGCTGGTGAACTGAAGAATGCAAGGCACTTGGCACCTCAAGCACTTGGGGGCCACAACACTAACTTTCTCATTTTCAGAAATACTGTTTGTAAGACAATGCATGATGATTCAGTTTCATTAAGCAAAAATAGGGACTTTAAGCTAAATGTTGCATATAGTAGTGTAGCCCTGAGTACTAGCAATGAAGTCTGAACACATTTTCTTTTAAGCTTGTGTTGTCTGAAATTTTAATTCATTAATGAAAATTATGTGTGATAAATCCATTTACTGTAAATGGACTGACAACTAGCCAGAACGTGTCACAAGACACTGTTTGAAGTGAAAATACTGTGAATTATCGTGACAAAATTGAGTACCGTACTCTTTTTCTATATGTAAGTTGCACTTAAAATTCACAAAAATCAGTACATCGTGTCGCTTGGTGACAAGCCTTGGCACTGCACAGATGAGTAGTTCGGATTGCTATACCTAGGAATACTGTCATTAGGTTCATCACAATTCCTGCTGAAAAATTATGATCTATATATTATTTGGCATTCTTGCTTTGTTCTGCCTCTTACTGCGAAGTAAAAGGTGATGACACTGAGAAGTGGTGCTTCCTTCACGGGAACTATTGAAACCAAGTCCATCTGTGGCACATGCTCCCAGTGTCCATACATGCAGTGAACCACAGCACACAAACACAAACTGCTATAGCACTCATGTACTGCTGTTTGCAGCATGTGTTGTGTGTACGACTTATTCAGCACTGCAGATCGAAAAGTTTTGATCCCAGATGTTTCACAGTGTTTTTTGCCTTGCCACTCCATGACTAAACCCTCTGACTAGTAAACTTTCTATTTAACTACAGAAAACAGGCACCATAAAAAGTGGTCATCAGCCCCTTTAAATATTTTTCTTGGGTCTCATTTGAAGCGATTATATCAAGCCATCAAGCCAAGTGGTTTCAAGGATGGGCATAGTCCTTTGATTCTATATTGCAACAATTCACAGCACATTTCCTTTTATTCTGCCTTAAGAAATTGTCAATTATATTTTACTGTTCCGTGGTTGCCGCAGGAGCGCTGTCCGAACGGCATGAAAGTTGGGAGTTCGACTCTGGCACCAGAGACTTGAGCCCAGAGCCTAACACACTACAAAGGTTGATGGAGGCTTCTGGGGGACCCATACCCAGCAACACTACCGACTTGCTTGAACTGGCAAATAAAGTGAGCGAACAAGCTTTTCAGTACCTAACATAACGTTCCAACATGTTGGGATTTTTTCGCTCATAACACTGCACTTCCTTTCCCACCAGTTACACTTGGCTGCTATATCATCGCTGAAAAACGAGGTGTACGACCTCGCCGGTCGGCTGCAACAAGTGTCCCAGGAGAAAGATGCTCTGGAGAGGAAGCTGAGTAAGCGGCAGCTCCAACGCATGCAGGTTGCCCGAGACCAAGAAGACCGGCTAGAGCAGCAAGCGCAGCGTTACGAGGAGCGCATCACAGAGCTCCACAGCGTCATTGCCGAACTCTCCAAAAAGCTTGACATCCAGAGAGCTGCAGTGATCAAGTCAGTATCTGTCTCCTTTGGCTGTGCGCTCATTTCACTCACGCTTTTTCTTTTAGGTGCGAGGCACCTTTGGAGATTGGCTTGTCAATGCCTAATGACCTCACTGTGTGTCATGTAGCCACAATTTATCATAAACGGTATGCGTTGCAAAAATTGGGTACATCGCGCTACTCGCCACCAGTCTTCTAAAAATGTAGAAGGCAACAGTGGCCCAACAAGTAGTCGATGGCCTAGAAGAACTTTTCCCTACATGCCATAAGGCATGTAGGACAGAAGGAGGAAAAAATAAAAGCCCCTGTCATTGGGAAAGCTGCATTCAGACACTGTTTCCTAATGACATTGGTCGAGTGGAAACACTCTTCACTACATTCTCAGTTTCAGGCTTGGTACCACTAGTGCCTGATCAAACAGATCTTTCTCAACACACTGCATACATCACCCCTCCCCAGGTTTCACGTTAGTGGAGCACCCTCCCCAGTTTTTTTTGTTTGTATACTTTAATCAGGTTCCTCTAATAGTGAGCAGGCTTAACGTACTAATAAAGTACGTTGTGGTCGCCGCTTATTGTAGCTCTATTTTAGTAACTGCTTAGTATGCACGATTGTTCTATATAACCACGTCATGTTGCGATAAATCTGGTCTCTCGTAATAGTGTTGGCTCCGGTCTATGCATCCGAGTCAAAATCATGCCGATACGAACTGAAGATGGTAGAAATGAAAGTATGTGCATCACTTAGCCCTAAAGTGTCCAATTTCAATCCACAAGTGAAATTGGACTCCTATATTTACCACAAGTACACTCATCACTGGACAGTGGGAACAACAATAATCATGAGTCAGAAATACATGGACATCACTGAAATACCAGTTGACTCTGGCTTCAGATTACCTGGACATTGCTAAGTTCAATTACAGTGTGCTTATCTTGTTTGTCTGTATATGCACGTAGCTGCACTGAGCCATAAGTGAGGTACAACCAAACTCTAGCATGCTTGTGTGTTTGTAGCCTAATGTAACACAGAAAATTTGTGCATTAATTAAGCTTGGTATACAAATGAATGAAGGTTCAGTTGTAAAAAGCATTATCTTGGAAACATTATCAGCACTAATGTGATTTCCAATTGGAGTTTCGGACTTTACATTTCTTGGAGTGGTAATCGCAAAGTGAGAAAGGTAATGAGGAATGTGATCCTGGAGGCGTGATAACGGGCATGTCAACTTGCTCTGACACCGCCAATAATGAAGGGATTTAAAAAAATGCCTCCCTTATACGTTTCGTAATGAAGCCTGAAGTACGGCTGTCTTATTTACATATAAGGCTCATAAAACACACATACAGATTTCGTTACACTTGTGTACATCTTCACTGACATCTATTCATCCATGGTGCCTGTTCAAAACAATGCCGTGATTGACACAACGAGTCATTACATTATGTAAACAATTATGCTATCAATTTATGCTTTCCCATCTAGGGAAGAAGATGAGTACAGTCAACAGTCGGGAGATGAATCAAGAATCAGCGATGTCCTGAGCCACTGCACAAGCAACGAAAACTTAGCTACGGAGTCCATCAGCGACAAAGGTAGCCGCTGCATCTTGCTTTATGGACTTATACTTTTTCATGTTTTTTTGTTGTCTTCGGTGATACTTTTACAGCGCATGTTGCTTGCACTGGTAGAAAGGCAGAAGACCCCCATTTTTTTTCTCATCTTTTCTTCTGTTTAATTTCAGACAACGAATCACCGCCAGAGTTCACTGATGTTATTTCCGGAAAGTGTGCCACCACGGAAGTGGTCATGCCGGTGCAAGCTCACGAAGGAGAAGATACCAGTAGTGGCCTTGGAGACAATGAAAGTTTCGACGAGAAGCCCCAGGTATGGCAGTGATGCCCCCAGAAATACCCGCATGTTTGTGTGTTCAGCCTTTGTGCAAGGCTTATACCAATCTTACTGTAGCGCACTGGGGATGACAGTAAAAAGTGGAGAAAGACGTGCATCCTAAGAACCCCAGGTGGTGAATGTTAAATACAGTCCTCCACTGAAGCTCAATGAAGTCTCAATGGTGTTTTGGAATGTTAAACCTCGCAAAGGAATCGATTAATCGTACAAATTTCTCCACAAGGGCCGAGCCACGACAGTGTCATTATCTGCTTGCACGTCTGAACAGTTGCGTCCTCCCTGTTGCTGACCAGTAGTTTCAGCAATGAGTTGGTCCTGCTGCATGCTTGCAAACGTCCTTGTGCAGGGCTTTCGAAGTAGCAGTAGCAGCCACGGAGTACGGGGTGGTCACGTGACAAGCGTGGAGCACCGTGCCACATCGTGCCAGAGCCTACAGGCATCTCAGATGCAGGAGGAAATGGCGGCCCTGCGGTCGCAGAATGTGAGTCTTCAGGAGCGGCTAGCACGCCAGGAAGCAGACTTGCAGAGGGCAAGGGCTGCTACGGCTGCGCTACGTGAGGACAGGGACCGCTTCCAGCGCAAGGCGAGTTTTTATTTTCGTGTCCGACAAACAACAACTTCGTGCAGAACTGAGCATCGACCCTGCCCACTTTTGATTTGTGCCTCACTGATTTTTTTTGCTCAAGAGCAAATAGCTGCATTCATGTAAATTCACGTAGTAGTGAGGGTCTTCTGTTGCCTTGGCACCATTCATCTCCATTGTCACAAATCCCGCAATATCCCAAAGGGCTGTTCTGTTTCTTGAAGCTTTCTGAACGAACATTGCTGGTCCGATGGTAGAGCAAACCTTTGTCTCTTAGCACAACGGTTTGACACTGTAGCGATCAGGCCAGATTTGCACAGATGCTTCCCGTGCGTCATCTCCAGGTATCATTTTAAGACAAGAATGTGGTGCCATGTCACATAGCATGTGTGCTCTAGAGAATCATCAAATAAATTATAGCAGGTGCATTCGACTTGCATAGTTCTTTTGTAGCTTGTAGAATTAGAACATAGTGGCTGAATAATGAAGGAATTATAGAGGTTTTCTGAATGTGCTGTTGCATCGCAGCACTCAAACATTTTAACTAGGAAATAGAAAACATTTCACTCTGTAGCATATGTAGTAGAACGTAATAATGCAAGCTTTCGCCTGTGAATGGGTAGTAATTGAAGAGAAGTTTGCAAAACTGACCCCGAAGTTTCAACTGCCAACTTCCTCAGGTCCGTGACCTCCAGCAACGTGTAGCCGCGAGTCCCCAGAGTAGCTGCAATCAGATTCCAGGTGGCAGCGCATCCCCATTAACTGAGCAGGCAGCGCAACCTGTGGCCAAGATGGCTGAGCGTGTCCGATTGCGCAAGACGGAACCCCCTGCTTCACCGAGGCTTATTCTTGGATCAGAGATGGCAAACCTAGGGGTGAGTAGAGTCTGCAGTATTTGAAATGGTCACATTTCTACCTTTAAAAGCCACTGGTCAACTGGATAGACACAACATGGAAGACAGTTACTGACCGATTATTCAGATGGCTTTAGACCAGCTGCCATTTGTCCCGTGCATCACCCTAGGCTTCCAACAGTGCTCTGTCCTCTGCCTGCATGACCATGTGCTAATTGTGTCATCATCATCATGGCCAGAAAGAACAATGCCTTTATTTCTGAACATTGCCAGCATCTAGTTAAAGTTGAAAGTATCTAGCCTAGTCTAACCAGTTGTCACATTCTCCATGCGAACTGTTGGACTAGCCTAGCCAAGTTGAGCAGCTGAGATGTAAGACTGCAGCTACGTTTGTCGTGCATTTTTACTTGTTCAGTGTTTTTTTTTAACGGGCTAATTAAATAGCAATACATAAGTGATGACCATTTAATTTGTGCATTATTATGTCACGTACCGAGCAGTCAACAGAGCTTTGTCAAGCGACAAATGAAAACGTAGGGTGTTTCTGTCAGACGAGCTCCCAAAGAGAGGCATGCATCATCTCTCGGCGAGCGACAGTGAAGCTCGAAAATCTAATGGGAACGCATATTGGGTCGAGCAAGATGGCCACTACTAATGGTGACTATTGTAATCATCGATGTGGGGTGTTCTAGTTCGCACGGTGAGCACTGTCCTCACATTGCTGCGCTGGTCAAGGAGGCTGGACACCATACACAACACATGTGCAAAAAAAAAATCAAGGTAAGTTCAAGAGAGTCAACAGCCAGTTGCCTGTTGGCTCTTTTGACAACAACAAGCAACAGACAGCATTGCTAGGCGTTGGACAAATCAGTGAGAGAAATAGTAGCCAGCTGCTGTATTGATCTGTGTGTGCGGCGCCCTTTATGCAGATCTCCAGCAGCAAGGTAGCTGAACAGCTCGTGCAACAGCTGCAAGAAGAGGCACACACCCAGGAAGCCATTGCTGCCCAGCGGCTCTGCTCTTCGGGTTCTCCCCTTCCCGAGGGCCGTGTACGGGAATTTGAAGTGGAGATAGAGCGTCTAAGCAGCAAGGTATGTGAGTGTGTGCTAATGTGTGCTCGGCATTGGGCAACCACATTCTATGGCCATGTGACACATGTACAAGTTACCATGGAACTTCATTTAGTCGCGAAACTCATGCACTGTGTGTTATTTCAAGGTGGAGCACCTCCGATGTCAGAACGACCTCCTTCAGTTGGCATTGGAGGAGAGCCGAGGCCAGTGCGACCGGCTCAGTGTACTCCTGGGAAAGCACGAATCAAACCAGACCGCATTGCAACTGGCCCTGGCCTGTAGCGATCGAGCTCTAGAGGCATTTGATGCGTTGTTGGCTTTAGCTGACACCGGTCGACCTATGGCAAACTACAGAGCAGCCTCTCCTTGTGAGTAGTTTTTCGCATTGCAAAGTCGCGACAATAAATGAAAATTGGCAGGCTGTGGTGACTAATTAACTACGGCATCGCACTGCTAGAGAGTCATGAAAACAAATACCCACCGCAGTGGCCACATATAAAATGAAGCTGAAATACAAAACCCAACCATTGTACTAACAAAAACTGAGTATTTGAGGAGTATTTCAGCCATACAGTTATCATAACCTGCTTTGCATACTTTCATTGCATTATCACTTCAGTGCCGGCACTTCCTGGTCACAAACGGTGTGTGCAATATCACTGTGACTTAGCATTCCTCAAAGAAAAGTGGCAAGAGCCAAATATTCAAGAAAAAAAATGCAAGCAGGCCAGATAACAATTATAGTTGTGTGGCAAGAATCCAGTCCCTCCCACTGTGGCATTCTTTATAACTAGATGTTGATTTTTATGAAGAAAGCTCTGGAATCCTAAAATTCAATTTTGTTCCCAGCCATCTCCCAGCTGATTCAAGTGACTATTCTCAAAACAACGCTTTATCATTCAAGAGAAGTTCAGAATGGCAACAAATAACAATGCTTACAAGTCATCTCGCATTTAGGAAAACCAATTGTCTTGAGAAAATTCAACGAAAGAGCTCACTGGTGCACGTATTTGTGTGCTTTCTAATATGGAAGACCTCAGTTATTTTGCATGCTATGTTATTTCTCTGTGGAAAATGGAAGTGAAATGCCACAAGAAATGGAAAGGTGGTGACCGATGTTACAGTCGTTACCAAAGTACTAATGGTGATAAAGTGATTGGAGATGCTCTCTTAGGCAATTATATGAAGATCAATTGGGCCTGCGTAAAGCAAGTTTTGAACTTTTTTCAGTGGAGGAAGAAGAGATGATGTGTCGCGCACAAGAAGAGCGACGGCTAGCCGAGGGTCTAGCCCGGCAAGTCCTTCACCGGCTTGATCGACATTGTGGGGGTGCCTTGGCAGTGACCTCACCAGGATGTGTAGCAGCCAGCCCCTGGGAGGACCTGTCCTCCCACAGCCACACAACCAGGTATCTCTTTCTCTTGCACTTTCATCCAACAGTAGGCCCCTTGTAATGCTTTTTCTCTCAAACACATTACATTAAAAGTCTAATATTAATTCATCTCTGGTGGCTGTATGTCAATAGAGAACAGAGTATAAAAAAGTTAACGTAGTGAGCGTCTTCTGCAAGAACCTCTGTTGGCCTAAATATGTTTACCCTTCAACCTGGAACTAGTGTTTTAATGAAAAGGCTTGGGTAGTCACAGAAGCCACACAAATGCTTAAAGAATGCAAAAACATGTCTGATTAGATATTAATGTTATGAAAAAAAAAACACACATGAAACTCAGTTTAGTATATTTTGGTACATTGTTTATGGAAAAAAAAAACACAGTTGAAACTCAGTCCAGTATATTTTGGTACATTGTATGCACAGTTCCCCACGGTATAAATTACATAAAAAATATTATTTTCAAATTACTACAATTGTTGAAGCCACACAATGATTGTATGTTTTGAGTTGAATGTTTCACAGCATTTGCAGAACCTAGAGGTCCCTGGCTGTTCCTGTGCTATTGTACCAAATGTTAAAAAGAAATACTTGAAGAACCGAGGTATTTGGATAAAACAAGTGTTGTGAAACCACGACAAAAGTTCACACTAGCATGAACATCACTTCTCTTTAGCACTTTGGCAAACTTAGGCAGCATGTGTGTTCGCTACTGATGTTTTCCTGTCTTTTTTCCCGCAGCACAACCAGTTCAACTTCTAGCAGCTGTGATGGCGGTGAGCTGACCAAGATGGAGGAGCAGCGTCTCCGGGAGCATCTGGTGCAGCTACGCGAAGAGCGCGCAGCATTGAGAGCCACACTGCTGGAACTTGAGAGTGTGCACATAGAACCGCGCGGTGCCACGACCCTCTTGGACGCCCACAAACTTGACCTTGAGAATGCTGTGCTCATGCAAGAACTTATGGCCATCAAGGTCAGTCTTCTGGAAATCCAAATCTACTGGTCCATTCTGTTAGTGATGTTAATGCAATTGTGAAAAAAAAAATAAATCAGTCAGTCTATGTTCTACTTGCGGACTGCACAGTCAGGAAATTTAGTCTCCCATGACGGCCAGGACAGTGAAGAAGTTTGGAGTGGTAAAGGGGGGAGGGGGGCTATTTGAAGAAAATTTCAGCTAACGCTGCCAAATGAAAGAGTGTTTTTCGCTCGTCTTGTACATTAGCCACTTCTGAAGGAGATGAAGTGTGAAAAAACCAAGAAACGTATCAATACCAACCTCCAAAATGACAGAATTATGGATGCTGATTTTTAAATGTCGGTATGGATTTTAAATGTCGGTTATGATTTAACATATGGTTACCTCATTGGGTGCCTCATAAGCAAATGCTCGTAACCAGTAACGTCTGTGTAGCTCAGAAACATGTACTCTTATGGAAAAGAAAAATGAGACAGACACAGACATGTGTGCGCCAAGCCACAAGTAAAAGGTCTGCAGAATGCGTGTTCAGGAGCCTCGATGATATTGATATTGATGATATTGTAGCAGGCACATTAGACAATGGGAGGAACGCCTGCTTATCCATATTTGCAGCTTTTCTTAACCATAATTGAAGCTTAATCTTCCTCTCCTTTCACTTTCAGCCTACTTCTATGCACTGTTTGTTTCGTGCAATGTTGTCCATTGCAATATCTAGCACCAAAAGGAGGCGAGGTTGTTTACCAAGAAGTGTAAACACATGGAAGCCTTGAAGTTCATAATAAGGTGGTTGATGCATTTGAGTGATCATAAGTAACAATATTATCACCGTTATTTTACGTAGTGTGATTTGTTCGTGCTTCTTCAAAGAGCGCAGACACAAAAATTTTGCATCTTGCTTCTTCTGCTGCAATATGTAGCTGAGGACTTGCATATCACGGCTGGAAAGCTCTCTTCTTTGAACGCACGATGTTTAATCATTTGGGAAGAACTTTATACCACCTGGTTGCAGTTGTGCTTTCAGAGAGCGCGAGTGAGACGGGACCTAGACTACAGGTTTTCCCACTCGCTTTAATCCAAGTGCCAGCTTAAATAATCTGCATGCCATGGAAATAATCTGAGTGCCGAGCTATTTAATCCTTGTGCCAAACATTTAATCCAAGCGCCAACATATTTAATTCAAGCACCAACTCACTCAGGCCGCGTGCCATTGAGTTTAATCCAAGTGCCACCGTGTTTAATCCAGTTGCCAACGACTTTAATTCAGGTGCCAGTCAGTTTAATCCATGCACAAAAACCAGAATACGGGGCGTAAAAACGGCACTGCAATTGAAATGCAGTTCCTACAGTTTAAAAGACAATAGTCGAAGAATAGAATAAAATCTTATAATTTGTATTCGCCGATAGTATTCGTGGAAAAAAAAAAGTTACTGCCGTGGTTTGCTTGAGCTGTGTTTGGAGTGCTTATACTTTGCTATGTGCAAGTTTGTATAATGAGTGCTTGGCCCAGGTGAAATAATTTTAATGAAAACGAAAAAAAAATGCAGGAACATATTACTGGATATTTTACAGTGCAATGAAATTCAGTGTCCGTCACTAAAGCTCATAATTGGCTCTGGCACATACTACAACATTACATGACTAGGACAGGTCATGTAATGCGAAGGACAGACTATGTTTATTGGAGTGCCGGAATGCATGCCAGGATATTGAAAACCTGGCTGTGGGAAGTGATGGGTCAAAGGCAGCTACATAATCAAGAAATTAGGAGGGCATCGTGCAGCACTGTGAATTAGAGATAATTCCAAAATGCTTTTGTCCTACAGTGCACATAAAACGTAAACTGATCATCCTGACGTGGCAATGGAAGTTTTATCTTACAATAGCGTTTGCTCTTATCTTTTCATTGAAACAAAGTTAAATGTCTCCAATAATACGAACAGTACTGATTGTTCGTTAAGCTTGGTAGTTTCGTGACGTACTTGACCAACGCGATGAAACGAACACAGAGGAAACAAAACGATAATAACACGCAATTGACCTTGGGCCCAGCTTTCTTTTTTTTTCTGTACGTGTTTTTTTACACGGCATTATGCCTCTCATCGCACATCGCACATTGGAAGCTTGCGGATTCAGTGCAATCACTAAATTATTTGTTCTGTCCCCCCCCTCCCCCCTCTCACTCTCTACACACACACACACACACACACACACACACACACACACACACACACACACACACACACACACATATATATATATATATATATATATATATATATATATATATATATATATATATATATATATATATATATATATATATATATGGAAAACAAAAGCACTTTCTACTAATTATTCAAGAAATGCAACATAGGCACAGGTGAACGTATTTATTAAAACAGAACTGTCTCATAGGGCTTGGAGACGGACGTTCACAAGTCATCTTGTGAACGTCCGTCTGGCAGGCGCTTAATGTAATGGAGGGAGTTAGCCAAGGCTGCCTGTCCTGCTCGAGCGTGAGCAGGTGCATAATCAAAAAGGAATACAGCTTCGGTATTTGGCTCATCACGTTCTACGCGGGCCGAAACATCGCTGAGGAAATCATTAAAAACAACCCAATGAACTTTGTCCACCACAGTCCAGTGAATAACTCCATTTGCGGACATGCATGCTATAATGTTCAAGTTCACTCCCTTTGTTATTGTGGTCATGTGCACAGCTGGTTGTCCTTTAGCTGCCCCGCCAAATTTCCTGGAACACCAGATATTGAAGCTAGTCTCATCGAAATAGAAGCGGCAAACACGCGGTCCATCAGACTGCAGCCATTGGGCGTACAGCATGCGGCTGTGCTTGATAACGTCACGGTTGCGATCTGTAGGCCTCTGTGTCACGAGCTTCATCGAGTAGTAGTGGGCATTCAGCAAGCGATCGACTGTGCTTGCACTTATTGTTACTCCTGGCATTTCTTCTTCCAGGGCCTCCTTTATTAGCTTTAATTAATTTATTCATTGTTTTCGTCGACAATTCGTCTCAAAGCACTCACGATGTCATCTGCAAACTTCCTTTTTGAACCCCCACTATGCTTCAATCTTTCTCTGTCGGTAGCGGCAATCTATCTTGCTGTTTTAATGTTGATGCCAAGAGCGTCGGCCAGTTGCTTTAAGTCACCGCCACGCCTGTAGACGTGCACAATCCTAGCCCTGTCGACCACCGATACTCTGCTGTTTTTTTCGACGAGGTTCATCGGGGTTCTTAAAGTGTGGTCCTCGTTTGCATCCAGTCATGACTTCAAGCAAACTCTCTCTTCGTCTGCAAATGTGCCTGTATGAAAACACACGTTTCAAGCAAACACGCTTCAGCTATACACTAAGCGTCGTCTGTTACATGAAAACAGGAGTATCTCCTTTGATGCTTTCATAACAACCTATTTCCACATGAACCCGATTAAATGCAAGTTAAGTGGTTATTTCTGATTTCAAGAACGAATGAATAACATCTGTCGGTCACTGTTCTCACTGGGCTGAGCAGACGAATGCGTTAGCCTCAGCGAAAAAGTAGCCAAATGCCGTCTGCTAAGCAGACGACACTAATGTATGCATATGCGATGGTGTAGATGGTTAGCCGGAATGAAGCAGTAGCGATGAAATAAAGACTAGCATAGACTCAATGAGCAAATACATTTAAGTACCCATAAATGCAATTACTACCCACTCACTATTTTATTTTGAAGCTATGGCACCAAAACACCAAAGTAGCACTGCGCACTTCATTTCGTAAGCGCTACCATGTATAGCCGAGGGAAAGGTTCTTCCTGTGACGTCATATTTACGTTATTCTGACATATATACCATATAAAGTGGCTAACTGTGTGTTTCTAGCACGTAGATTAAACTGACTGGCACCTGAATTAAAGTCATTGGCAATTGGATTAAATACGGTGGCACTTGGATTAAACTCACTGGCACGCGGCCTCATTGAGTTGGCGCTTGGATTAAGTATGTTGGCGCTTGAATTAAATGTTTGGCACATGGATTAAATAGCTCGATGCTTAAATTATTTGAATGGCGTGCAGATTATTTAGGCTGGCACTTGGATTAAAGTGAGAGGGAAAACCCGTAGTTTTCGTGTAAACATAGCTGGCTATGTGAGCACAAAGAACCTCATTAACGTGAGCACCGCGTTGACAACTCTTTTGAACGAAGGCTACCTTCGAGACGTAAATATGAGTGCCCCTCAGAGTATGTACTGTCAAGGCAAGGACATCAGCCTTTGTACTCCTGTGCAAGCCTGTCCCCACTTTCCATTGAAAAGGTCTGCTAGGAAAGAGTACTTACAAGGATCACGGCAGCCAACAGAAACTCGTGGTGCAGGTGGTGGTTGGTTGCTGACAAGGAAACCAGAGGCGGGTTTCTCATGCGGTGTCGTTGCATGCACATTTAAATTGATTTTGGACGTGTTCTAGGCTATATTATTCATTCATGTCTTGTAGATGATGTGTATGTGTCTACACAAATCTGTCCCACAAGTTACATATCTCGCCTTCAAAACTTTGTGCAAGTACTCCTTATTAACAAAGTTTCCATAGCCACCAGTGTTTTGGAAAGACTCGGAGGTTTGCTCTTACTGCTGGAACATTAGAAATCTCTCAAACACGGACCCTTACATTTTTAAGAAAACTTCAGAATGTACTCCTCCACTTGCATTAGATTTGATCTGCCCAGAGGCATTTGCATTCAAACAAACACTGACAGATATAGAAGCAGAATTTATGGGCTAGTTCCGACAGCCATGCAAGCAAGGAACTCGCACTTCATTGTAGTGATGCCCATGCAAAATACAACTCTGCCTTGAAGGGCCAGTAAATAGGCTTCGGCCTCCCAAACTGCAGACAACTGAGACAATCACATTCTGCAAATATCATAGCACTTCGTGCTGTGCAGGCACTTGATCTTGAAAAACGATCTCCTTACCCCTCTCCAAAGTTTGTCTAATCCTCCTTGTTGGTGTAGTGATGCAACCTTGCCCATGGATAACTCCACATGTCACTGATTTCTTTAATTGGTCTTCTTCACGCTTCGTCAATGGGCCCTCTGCCTTGGCCTTGTGGTGATGTGTCTTCGGTCATACATTCGCTATGCTGACTCTAGTGCTGCTTTCATACAAGCGTCTGCGAAGGAAGTCTTGCTCAGTCATTGACTACGTGCCCGTGAAGTAATTGCTGATGTCTTGTTACATCACCAAAGTGGGCATAATCATGACAGCGAGCTGCACCTACCCCTCTTGGCTGCCCAGAAGCGTCGGAAGAAACTGGCCCTTCTCGGCAAAATCGAGCAAGAAACTGAAACCTGCTGAAGCGAGTTATTTTATACTCTGAAACTACCTTGTGATGGTGCTTATGCATAAAATTATTGTGGCAGCATGTTCACTTGGTAGAAGTGCGTAGTTATTACTTTGTCACACATCTTGGACCACAAAGTTGTTTACTGGCTCTTTAATATTGTCTGCGAACTTGTTTTGACCATTAATACCTCAGTAGTGAGCTCCCATCATCTGTCGCCATTTTGTAATTCAGTTTGTGCTCACAGCAAGCAGAAAGTTTCAGTTATACAAAACCCTTTTCTTTTTTTTTAAGATTCAGCTGACTTTAGAAAGTGAAGTGATAGCAGTCCAAACGAAATTCTGAGATTTATCCTTAATTAATGATACTTTATTGCCAGAGTTAGTAATTGTCTTGAGTTAATCGTAGTTTTGAGTGTCACTTGTGCAGAGAACAAGCAGGGGTAGCTGACATTGAGAGAAAAAAGTGTGCATAGGCAAGTTCTGTAATGCGAAGGAAAGATAACCAATGGTCAGCTAGAATGATGGAATGGATGTCAAGGGCTGAAAATGGCACAGAGCTTGATGAGACAATAAAATTAAGAAAATTGCAGGCATAAAATGAAATCGGCTCGTGCAGGACAGGGCAACATTGAGAACATTGGGAGAGGCGCTTGTCCTGCCATGGACATAATATAGGATTATAGGATGGTGATAACGATGAACCATAGTTGAGTCTGACATCTGTTTACAGGAGGAAAAGGCTGAGCTGAAGGCCCAGAATTACCTGCTAGAGAAAGAGAAGGCCGCACTGGAATTCCGAGCTGGCAGTTGGGAGGCCCGAGAGCAAGCCTATCTGATATCCATGGAGCACCTCAGGACACAGTTGGTGGATGCACGGCCATCTCAGCAGCCTCCACTGAGACTGGCAAGTGATTTTCAGAACATTTGAATTTTGGAGTTTTACATGGCAAATTTTCAACATTATTATTACTTCGGGTGCCACCATGCACGTAAGTTTAAGCATGCTAGTGTGACGTCCCCGCAAACACGGACTGAACCCCGCTCCTTTCAGAATGTTTTCGCTCGTTTCTCAAACCCACGCATAAAAAAAAGGAAAAGAAAACCTTCGGTGTAACGAATTGGCTTTCCGGAGTGGAGTACCTGGAAGGATTATTTCTACTGTTTTCACGGGCCCCCCCGCGCAAACACGAGGACCGGGCGGCACCTTGTGGCCTACAGACAGTGCGACAGTGTGCAGTGGAAATAATCCGCGCGCACCCTTCAGATTAGTGGCATGGGGGAGCAGCAGGGCACCTTTTGTTGGTTCGGGGAATGCGACCCTGCCGCAGCGCCTGTACCGGGTCCGACCTGACTTTTTGTCAGCCTCCGTGGCTCCAGGGCTCATTACTGCGTTCTGCGCGGATGACCACCCGCGGCGTTGAATGACGAAAAAGCGGCGGCTACGGAGAATTTCGCGGGAGACATCGAGCTGCATGGAGACGTCGTGACTCGTTCTGGACATCGGCTCGTCAGAAACCGGGGCAATCGATTCGGCCGAAAACTTTTCAGCACAACACTGCAAACTCCGGACGTCGGCCATTACAGACGACGCACTTTGTCGGAAGCATCGGGACCATTGTTCGCCCGTAATTAAAGTGTCTTGGCACAGCTCGCCCACCTCTCTCTCTGAGGCTTGAGTTTGTACATTGTTACTTGCTCGCCTTTGTTTGGGAGAGGGTTTTCTACTGGCATGAGCCGCGGGGGCGGCCGTCGAAGATGATACACTCTGACTGACAAGAAAATATGC
The DNA here is from genome assembly GCA_013436015.1 of Rhipicephalus annulatus. Lineage (NCBI taxonomy): Eukaryota > Metazoa > Arthropoda > Arachnida > Ixodida > Ixodidae > Rhipicephalus > Rhipicephalus annulatus. The sequence continues at coordinate 75,489 of WOVY01001811.1, read as the reverse complement.
CGCGTTGATAGTGGCGATTGGTTTGGGGCCCCAGTAGGGCGGAGTTGGGTCCTACAAAAAAAAAAGGGACTACGAGACGATACGAGGGGAGTCAGAGATATACGATGCGATGAGCTCGAGAAGGTAGAGAGACCGAATGGAAAAGGAAGATAACAGTGCGAAGAGATAGCGATGAGAGGCGATGAAATGATGACTGTGGCAAGGACGGTATGATGAAGAATGAAAGTTAGGGATAGGAGGCGAGTGAATGGAACGTTACGAGAGAAGGCTAAGAATGAAATCGCTGAGAGGCACGACGAAGGCGACGATGACGAAGACGATGAAGACGCGGACGAATTGGACAATGACCCCAGGAAGAAGCCCTGAGCCCCGACTCGAACAGCCAGCTCCAAGGCCCCCGTGAACATGGACCTTTCGTGAGACGGACTTTATGCACCTTATGTAGATTAGCTTTGCGGGAAGGGAGGTGGCGTGTTGAGACATTGCGGGTTTTGGTAACTGATAACTTCATCGTGTTTGTGTCGTCATGCGTTTACTTTGTATGGTCATGCCATTTTATTGTCAAAGTTATTTCCCTTATGTATCCTGTGTCGAATGTCGCGAGTGTCTAAATCATGTGTTATAATTTTGTGTAGTGGTTGATGTATGCGGGTATACGATATTTGCAGTTAGTAATAAATTAAATGAATCAGTAAACAGAAACAGGTCGTAGCGTCTCTTACTTCCCGGCCCCAGCGCGAATCCCTGTACGTGAGAAGTGATTGAGACACGTAGCCAAGAGGGAACCGGATAGAAAAAGGGTTGAGTGTTCTTTCTTCTCTTTGGCAATCAGTGGCGTAGCGGGGGACGTCTCAAGTGGTGGCAGCGGTGGGATTACTGCTGGGGCAACAGTGCGAGATTTTACCCTCGTACTAGGGAAGGAGAGGCAGCAAAATGAGCGAGCAGGCTACCAAGATGACCGACAGAGACGACCCACTAGAAATGAGCGCGTTAATGTTAGCGGACATGGTTCCATCGTTTACAGAAGGTGATACGGGTCCGGATGTTGGGGTCTTCTTGAAAATTTTGGAGCAGTTTGGTCGCTTGGGTGGATGGCGGGATAGTGAGCTGGTCTCCATAGCACGATGTAAGATGGAAGGCGCGGCGCACGATTTTGCGTGGTGGGATGATGGCGTCGCTGCGGCTTCAACTTTTTCTGAGTTCAAATATTTGGCCCTCAAGAGGTTCGATATGGAGCCACTTATCTTTAAAACGGAACGGTTTTTAAACGCGAGGCAGAAGGCAGATGAGGAGGTGAGGTCATTTGCAAGTCGCTTGCGCATCCTCTGGACTGCCACCCTGGCGAGCTCCGATAGTCAGGATCCGGTGAAAGCTTCACTGCGCCGCGAAATTCTAGCTGAACAATTACTCTCGCGATTTTTATTAGGCCTGAGGGATCCGGTCCGCAGATTTGTTCTCTCTCGGGATCCAAAAACATTTGACGAGGCCATTGCCATAGCGGTTAAGGAGCAACAGAATGAGAAAGTGTCGAGGAGCCATTCGTTACCCGATTCGTAGAAGAGAACACAGATGTTCATGAAATGCATAGCCGCCTTGACCGCATCGAAAAACTTGTGGAGAGCTTGGCAGTACGCAATAAGATGAAACAAAATAGGCAGGAATTCCCTAAGCAGCTCCCTTATCCCGGCGGGTGCTTTAACTGTGGCAGAATTGGTCACTTTTGGCGAGGATACCACCGGTACCGACGAAGAAAGTGGAATCCGACGGGTGGCAGCCGCATTCACAAAGGCAAGGAGATGGTGGGAAAATCCGAACCTGGAAACCTAGACGCAACTCCTCCTCATGACGTTGACGTGCGGAGGTCAATCGCGGTCATAAATATTTGTGAGGAAACAAGCTCCTTGAAAACGAGTCGCGGTTCACCTTGTGTGGATGTGGTTAATGTAATTTCCGTGATCGAGGAGGATGTTCCGCCATTGAGCGGGTGTGTGTTTGAGGGGAACGCTCGTGCGCCGGTGCCACTGGGTGAAACAAAAGCTGTCGAGGTTGCTAGAGCGGATACAGACGGTTTAGCTGCGGTTTCTATCACGAAGGTCTCACAAGACGATGAGGCATTACCAGTAGGAGTAGCAGATATGGAGTTGGATGAGAATGGGTTCTCTGAGGGTGCAGTTGTCGGAGTCTTGGTCGACACGGTGGTAGACCAAACGTTAGAGAGAGTAGATGAGATTGAGGATTGCCTAGATCGCAACGGGGTGGTTTTTGTGGGACCAAAGAGAAACTGCAGCACACCCGATGTACACCGCACCAAACCCGGGCATGCGCAGCGTCGTTGGTCTTATAAGATAGCTTCGCACATGCCCAACTCCGCGACTGAGTTGAGTAGGTGGAAGTTCTGACCATCCAACGAGGGTCCGGGACTCGGAGTCGGGGAAGAGGTCTGCATACAGGTAGACCCTGAGCGCTCAGCGATCGGCTAGGGTCATAAGAGTCCACAATGTTGTATGCCATTTTATGTTCTATAATTTCTACTCGGTCATTGTGCATGTTACTTTAGTAAAGACCTTCTGTCGAAGTTTAAGTTTTTTTATAGTTTTGCTTTGGCTTGTACACTTGTTTTATCTTGTTGATTTTGTTTTGAAATGAGGCCAGGCAGGAGATGGTACGCGAGGGTAATTCAGTGTTGCTGCCTGTATGACCTATGTTCTCCCGCCATCCCGCTTTTCATTTGGTTTGAAATGTTCGATAAGGTCTTAAAATTTTGTGCATGTGTGGAATGAAAGCGTATTGAAATGTGTGTATCCTCTGTTCGGTTGTGCCGAGAGTGGACAGTGCAGGCGAAGTGTGTGATGTGCTCGCATGGTAGTGAACCTTCCGCACACATGACTGAACGCTGCGTGCCAAACCATCCGACGAGCAGCTGTGACCAGTGTGCGTCTTGTCCACGCGTCATCCACGAGTTTCTGCGGTGATTCTGAAGGTTTCAAGTGTGTTGTGCGCGGTAGAAACACGGAATCAAACTGCTTCGTGGTGAGTGATGATTCAGCGACAAACACAGATTGGTTCCTCTCAGTGACGCGCTGCCGCCAGGGCTAAATCACAAGTGTGCTGTGTTCGCATACCGTATGCCTAAGACTGCTGCAATGTCTCAGTTTTGCTGCGCAACCCGAAGGCGCTATGCGCCCGCATTTCTCGTGTTTGAATTTCCCCGCTGGGAAAATTCTTCTGCAAGATGAAGGGATTGTGACGTCCCCGCAAACACGGACTGAACCCTGCTCCTTTCAGAATGTTTTCGCTCGTTTCTCAAACCCACGCATAAAAAAAAAGGAAAAGAAAACCTTCGGTGTAACGAATGGGTTTTCCGGAGTGGAGTACCTGGAAGAATTATTTCTACTGTTTTCACGGGCCCCCCCCGCGCAAACACGAGGACCGGGCGGCGTCTTGTGGTCTACAGACAGTGCGACAGTGTGCAGTGGAAATAATCCGCGCGCACCCTTCAGATTAGTGGCATGGGGGAGCAGCAGGGCACCTTTTGTTGGTTCGGGGAATGTGACCCTGCCGCAGCGCCTGTACCGGGTCCGACCTGACTTTTCGTCAGCCTCCGTGGCTTCAGGGCTCATTACTGCGTTCTGCGCGGATGACCACCCGCGGCATTGAATGACGAAGAAGCGGCGGCTACGGAGAATTTCGCGGGAGACATCGAGCTGCATGGAGACGTCGAGACTCGTTCTGGACATCGGCTCGTCAGAAACCGGGGCAATCGATTCGGCCGAAAACTTTTCGGCACAACACTGCAAACTCCGGATGTCGGCCATTACAGACGACGCACTTTGTCGGAAGCATCGGGACCATTGTTCGCCCGTAATTAAAGTGTCTTGGGACAGCTCACCCACCTCTCTCTCTGAGGCTTGAGTTTGTACATTGTTACTTGCTCGCCTTTGTTTGGGAGAGGGTTTTCTACTGGCGTGAGCCGCGGGGGCGGCCGTCGAAGATGATACACTCTGACTGACAAGAATATATGCCGCGTTGATAGTGGCGATTGGTTTGGGGCCCCGGTAGGGCGGAGTTGGGTCCTACAAAAAGGGACTACGAGACGATACGAGGGGAGTCAGAGATATACGATGCGATGAGCTCGAGAAGGTAGAGAGACCGAATGGAAAAGGAAGATAACAGTGCGAAGAGATAGCGATGAGAGGCGATGAAATGATGACTGTGGCAAGGACGGTATGATGAAGAATGAAAGTTAGGGATAGGAGGCGAGTGAATGGAACGTTACGAGAGAAGGCTAAGAATGAAATCGCTGAGAGGCACGACGAAGGCGACGATGACGAAGACGATGAAGACGCGGACTAATTGGACAATGACCCCAGGAAGAAGCCCTGAGCCCCGACTCGAACAGCCAGCTCCAAGGCCCCTGTAAACATGGACCTTTTGTGAGACGGACTTTATGCACCTTATGTAGATTAGCTTTGCGGGAAGGGAGGTGGCGTGTTGAGACATTGCGGGTTTTGGTAACTGATAACTTCATCGTGTTTGTGTCGTCATGCGTTTACTTTGTATCGTCATGCCATTTTATTGCCAAAGTTATTTCCCTTATGTATCCTGTGTCGAATGTCGCGAGTGTCTAAATCATGTGTTATAATTTTGTGTAGTGGTTGATGTATGCGGGTATACGATATTTGCAGTTAGTAATAAATTAAATGAATCAGTAAACAGAAACAGGTCGTAGCGTCTCTTACTTCCCGGCCCCAGCGCGAATCCCTGTATGTGAGAAGTGATTGAGACACGTAGCCAAGAGGAAACCGGATAGAAAAAGGGTTGAGTGTTCTTCCTTCTCTTTGGCAATCAGTGGCGTAGCGGGGGACGTCTCATAGCGTTTTTGCCTTTCAGCCCCACCAAAATGTGGCCATCAAGTCGACATAGTCCTTTACAACTTGAAGTGCACTATTACCTATCTCGATGCATTGCTTTCTTCCTAGGTTGTTGTACATTACTTTTGTTTTCTGCAGATAATTTCAAGACCTACCTTTCTGCTCTCCTTGTCTGATTCAGTAATCATGACTTGCAGTTCGTCCCCCGAGTTGCTCAGCAATGCAATGTCGTGTGCGAAGCGAAAGTTGCTAAGGTACTCTTCATCAACTCTTATCCTTAACTCTTCCCATTATAGGCCTGTGAAAACATTTTGTAAGTATGTGGTGAATAGCATTTGGGAGATCGTATGCCCTTGTCTTACACCCTTCTTGATTGGTAATTCCGTCGCTTTCTTTATGGAGAACTATGGCAGCAGTTGAGATTATCCAAGTTATCTCTACACTAATCCACAGGTTGAAGATGGATAGGTGGAAGGAAAATTGTCCATTTTCACAAGCTTTGTATGTATGGCATGCAAGGACCCATTGACTTCTCTACACATATACAAAGTAGGCTGGTTACTCTAAACCAAATAGATAATGGCTGCTGTCAGTCCCGCTAGCCAAGATGTGTTTCGTGGATGTGTTCAAGCTCCTATCGACCTATACATCTAACCTCTCCATAAAGAGGCTTTAATAATATCTTATTCTGTGCCCTGTTATGACAACTGGGGCTATTACAAACATGTTCTCGCAGTCGTGTAGAAGAAAAAGGAAGTTTTCATGCAATTCATATTTCACGTGAGAAGGAAAATTGTATTTGTAGCTCCAGCACTTCCACTGTGCAGATGTGCACAGAGAACTTTTATGCAGTTTGAGGTGCTGTTGTGGCTCGATTGCTAAGCTTCACACTCCCTTGCAGGAAGGCACCAGCCCAGAGATTCAGGAGCTTGCCGAGTCCCAGAAGCGGGAGAAGAGCCTCAAGGCACGCGTCGACGAGCTTGTTGCTACCCTGGAGAAGATCACCAAGAATGCCGAGCTCCGCTCGCGGCAGTCAGCAGAGTTTGTCGACGACCTCAAGAGGGCCAACAGGCAAGGCCTTTGTCACACTTGTGTGTTTAAGGCTTTCCGTTCTTGTGGACAGGCCACCCCTCGGACTTGGTGAGAATGTCCATCCTTTGGGAAGCAGGCACTGCTTTGAACAGCTCCGCCAAATCTTGTAGCCGTGCATGGAAAGGAGCGTTTATGAGGGGGAGCATGGAGTTGCACCTTTCCCAAGCGTGCTCTCTTCATACAGCAGATTGCTGCCATTGGTCGACAGCTGACGTAAACCCGTGGCGGCGCTTGGATCAGATGCGCTTCTTGCCACAAAGTGCTGCCACATGCCGACGCCACACTCCGTGGCCAGCTAAAATTACACAGTTAGCCACACTCACACACAGGAATCACAATGGGAGAGAGCGACCACATTTCATCACATGTGCTCGAGGTTATGATGTGCGTTTGTTAAGTGCAAGCAAATATTTGAGCACTTCGAATATTTGAATTCGAATGAATGATACAGTATTAGAATTCGCTTCAATTCAAAATTAAATTATTGGAAATCTCAAAGTATTTGAAAGGAACGAATAGCAATATATTAACCTGGTGGGGATCTTTCACATCTTGCATAGGCAGCTCAAAAACGCCATTGATACTGCGGTAATGTTAAACCTTACTGTCCCAACGTCAGAGCTGCCTACGTCAACATAATGATTGATTTTCAGGACCTATATAAAGTGTACCATACTATGCCATATACAATCAGTCAGGGTAAGGCTGGTTTCACTTTAGTGAATGGATGCTATGCCGTGAAACCACGTATTCAGAAGAAATCCGAACTGCTGCAAAGCTTCACAAGATTAAATGAACATACTATTACCTTGAGATCGATTAATCATTTTTAGGTTTAAAAGCTTGTTATACCAGCTTATATGTTCTAAGTATAGTAAATTTTAAAACGACATGTTTTGCAGGTCATCACTTGCACTCTATTGAAAGTCAGTTCCCGCTACTATTCAATGTTGTTTTCACTTCTTTTGAACGAAAAAGAATGAAATTTTCAAACACTTTGTCTCAATTTTTAAAAATATTGTGCAAGTCACCTGGGTCATGACAAGTATGCCCATTTTTCCCATTAAAAAAATTATCTGATGGTACTATTCAATTTCATTTCGAAATTATCTGACCAAATCACCATTCGCTTGGAATTTGCTTCGGACCTAAAATTTACTATTTGAATTAGCCTAATCATTCCCCCGCCCCATCCTTTCCAGCGTGGCTTCCAGCATGATCACCAAGAAGAGAGTAAATTCTGAAAGCGTGCAATAGACCCCTGAAACTTTGCTCATTCTTAACAGATTCAAGCAAGTTTTTTGCATCAATCAGTTCGTGAGATAATAAGCTCCGATTGTCCTGCAATGATTACTTGGCAGGGTGGTTCGGTACCGTTTTAAATCTTTTTGTTCAACTTGAATATTAGAGCTCTAGCAAGCCTGGCACCCTATCTGTATTAGCCTCTAGATCGAACAGCCAGCACCTAGTGCGGTAAGGCGACGAAGCCTCATAGTGTGGATGGCGCTTTGTATCATCTGCCAGCTGCACTGTTTCCACGTGTGTGAACATCATGCACGTCCTCGGGGAGCTGCTTATTCTATCGTGTTGGCACAGTGTCAAATGCTTGTACGTATGCCTACATGATATACTCAAGCATTTTGTCTTCCGAGGCTTGTGCCCTCTCTGATGAGTGAGTGCGTGTACACTGTCGTGTTACCGTGAAAGCATGTGGCCTACGCGCTGCGGCGGCTGCTTACATCACCATCAATCAACACAGCTAAAGAAAACGCATTCACTTTTGGCCGCACCGCCCGTTGCGATACCGGAGCGGGAGCGTAATCTTGCATCACTTCTAAAACAGCCATGACTCGTTTTGTTTTCTCACAGATAACGCTAAAAGCGGTTGTGCTTTTTCTTTAGTCGTCACTTGATGGGGCTGTAGCCAGCCGCCGCAGCATGCAGGCCGTGCGCTCTCATGTTGCCTATCGTAGAGGACGGCCCCGCCGCGGTGGTCTAGTGGCTAAGGTACTCGGCTGCTGACCCGCAGGGCGCGGGTTCGAATCCCGGCTGCGGCGGCTGCATTTCCGATGGAGGCGGAAATGTTGTAGGCCCGTGTGCTCAGATTTGGGTGCACGTTAAAGAACCCCAGGTGGTCTAAATTTCCGGAGCCCTCCACTACGGCGTCTCTCATAATCATAGAGTGGTTTTGGGACGTTAAACCCCACATATCAATCAATCATTATCGTAGAGGACGAAAGTGTGCGTGTCGGTATGGCACCAGGTGTACCATCCATTCTCCGAAATTATTTGAATGTAGGTGCCACTTTGTCGGTCAAGTACATCACGTAGTGCACTTGGAGTCATCCCTTTTCTTTCCACCTATCTATCTTCAAAGGTCAATAAATTTGAGAAATGAAATGAAAAAGTGTGAATGCAAAATTTTAGAGAGACCATATCGTGAAGTGTTGGCGATTTCAAAATCATTGTGACACCACAAAGCACGAACTAGCATCTGCAAATTCAGTCAATGGTAAAAAAAGAGCTCAAGTCGCACATTTCTATGGCGATGCGCGTAGTCACGCAAACAGAAAATCAGAGTGCACAAAGGTTTACTTCAACACAATTAGTATGCAGAAATACAGGCTCTCTGTTTTTTTGTATTTGCTGGAGTAAAAAGTAAATATTTAATTGGCTCAGTCATCCAGCACCATTTATGTTTTGGCATAGGCAGAGCACAAGCTAAACATATACAAATTAAACAAGAAGAAACATCGAGTCTAGTGCAAATTGCAACTGTCACTGAAAGCTAGCACCCATTGATTGGCAGATTGTACATCTTTCAAACATACCAGAAACCTTAGGCCAGCTTGTTGTACTAATGTGGCAATTAATTAACGATGTATATCACAATCAAGCTGCAGTCAATGTGCTTTCTTTGCCAACAATTGGCTCAAACTGCTCTCAGTGAAGTGCTGCTGTGTACATTTTCGTTTACTGCAGCGCTCAAACCTCATTATATTTAAGTTGCATCTTACATGAACATTAGTTAGTTATATCTGGAAATTCATTATAAAGATATATTTATAACACTATTGCAAGACTATTTTTCATTTACTTCATTACAACTGATATTTTGTTCCATCGAGGCTTGAGTGTATATGCGCCACTGTCCACCTATCCACACTCACGCTGCTATGATGCTGCCACTTGTAGCTTAATCTTATGGCGAATAGGCTAGAAGTGCTGACATATTATGTTTCTCTCTAAATACCTTTATGACAGGGGAAATTCGGTCGAACTTTGTTGTACTATGTTCAGCCTTCTGAATATAGAACTGTAGACTGAGAGGTGTGCAGTATGTTGCACATTTTTCTCCAGCACTGAGCCCGACTTTTTTTTTGTTGCACAATGCCTGTCCAGCTAAAACAACTTGATTAAACTATTATCGTTATCAACTGCTACATTTGATGCTACATTTTATTGAAGAACATAAAAATTTGACCTGGTTTTATAACATTCTGCTCAAATATATTTTCACTTGCGATTGTGGAAAATTCTACCGTGGACAAGGCATGGTAGAGTGATGACAACAACATACTACAGTGTACTTTGTTGATAGGAATATTTGGGTAATCAAATTTAATTTGCCCAGAAGTTTTTTTAGACCACTCTCATGCTACTAGAAATGTTGCTTTTGTACTTGGTTATTCTTAAAAGTTGCTAGTGCATCTTCGAGCATTTAATTATGTTTCTTCCAACTGTAGTGCCCTGGTGTCTGCATTTGAAAAAGTCAAGAAGAAGAATATGGCCAAGCTCAGGAAAGTGGAACTACAGATGGCTGCCATGTCGGAACGACATAACTCGCAGGTGTGCATTTTTTCTTATTACAGTTGATCCTGGATGTACCGTATTTACTCGCGTAATCCTTGCACAATTCTCACACCCCCCACATCGCCCAACAAAAATACGATTTCTTTTTTTTTCTTGAGTAATTATCGCACCCCTGAAAACTGCCGCAATAAAGTCGTCTGCTCGTTCCAGCCAAAAATGATGATAGCGCGCGCCGTCTCTTAAGCATCAAGCGTACTATTGCACGGATTTTCAATCCGATCTAAGCCAAGCCCAAGTGGCCAGTGCGCGTTGCGGTGTTTTGTATGTTGTGTCGGTAATTTTGACACGTTATGGGGTGATACTGAAGCTACACGGCTGCTTCAAGTTGCAAGTGATAGATCATGCACTAAACAACGGCAACAGGGCCGCCGTTTGTCTACGAGTTTTGTGTTAGCTACTGGTGACGGCAGCTGAAAGCCACCAAGACGCATTGGGCCTGCCGTATGCCTAAAGCTGGGATTGATGGTAAACTTTATTTCTTTAGAAGGAAACTGCGGACGATTCTGTTAAATACCTATCAGCCCAATAATGACGTCCTACGCTTACCTTTTGAGGGCTCCTGTTGAGCGACGAACACTACCACTACGCCCGTAACGCCCATAAGCGCTGTGTATGGCATTCTAATTCTCGACCATTTGCTTCCACTTTTTGTCTCTCAAATAAATCTTGCCTTGTGTTGAACCTCTGCTTTTATTGTTGAGATAAGTTTTAATTAGTACTTCCTAAAGCTTGCTGTTAATTGCTGGTGTGAGAATCCCGATTTGCGGCCACCTTGTTTTCTTTTTCGCTCTATACGTTTTCATGGAAAGTTTTCCCCCTGTAATTCTTGCACCCCCCAACTTTGCATCGGTTTTACTTTGCATCGGTTTTACGGCAAAAAAAGTGCGAGGATTATGCGGGTAAACACGGTATCTAACTCGAAGGGAATCGCAAAATATGCATATTTAAGGCCTAAAAAAAGCATTTCAGGCCTCGGAAATTGTTGCAAGCGCTAATATAACGATTCGCTCACAGTATAATAAAAAACAAGGTGTGAACTGCAAGTTACTGCACTTTATTTCCCATGAAAATAGTCTGCGAAATTGTCTTGGTTCTTGCGCGCCATAAAGTTCCAGTCGTCCTAAATATCATTGAAGCTTTTTAAATAAGCGAACTCAGCTCCCTCGGCCACAACAGTGTTGATTGACACGGAACGCTGATGCAAGCTTTGTAGCGTAGCAAAAGGATGGTTAGCGGCGGGAACGAAGGCGTTGGTATATTATAACCGCATGGGAACACTTATGCGGCACCGGCAATGAAAGCCATGAACTCAGCATCGATGCGGTCAGAAACAGCTACATCAGTATCTGCACCACTGAAGTTGCTCATTGTCCGAGATAGTGGCCGGAAATGCTGATATGTCATAGAATTCACTGAGGCACCGTGCGCTATTGTCGGCGGTCATGGCACACCCGAAGTCCTCATCTAGACCGCAAGGAAAGTTTATGACGGTGCTTTACTTGGCGTCGCTCCAAGCACCAGTCATAATTTTTATTGCTACGTGTGGGTCAATGTTCTGTTCAACTCATAAATGAAGATTTATCAGGAACATGGTGAGAAGTACACAAGTTCACAAGGCACAAAAAACAACACCGAGTTTCCTAAGACATGTTGGCGATATTGATGTCACTTGTGGCTTTGTAGCTGGCAGCCGCTGCTTTCAGCTCCTTTGATGCGAAAAGCTAGAAAAAGTGTGGCCTCCGAGACATAGGTTTTAAAGCTGAAAACAATAAAATACGTCACAAGGTTGCACATCTCAAAGGCTATGCTTTTCAAGCTCGCATGCCGATGTGCACTAACAAACAAGGAAGGGAATGCGAACATTGCAACGAGATCGCCGAGTCACTTCGCATTCTCATTTTGGTGTCGTCGGTAATCGGTCTTTTTGAAAACAATGTGCCCGTGCGTTAAGACCTGCAGATCACGTATTAAACATACCAGAGCACTCGCAAACGCCACGCAACGAACAAGATTGGTGCGAAGGAATAACACTGCCTTTTCCCCACCTGCGCGCAAAAAGGGATCGGAACTTCTTAGAATGCAGCCAAAAATCGATCATTATGTGCTAGGAAAAACACATTTTCTGGGCTTTGGCGCAGCGCAGCGTTAGGCATAGCGGATGTTCCGCTGTGCGGGAGTTTGATATATGGGTGCACTGGTCCTATACTTCTGCATGGGAAATTCGAGAGGACTTCTCAACTGTTCAATATAGCCAATAATTCGATACATCCGAGTTTGATATATTCAGGATCGACTGTAATAAAGTCTGGCCATTTGCAGTATGTGCTCTTGCTCACTTTACCCGACACTTAAAAACAGAAAATGTATGTATACCTTGCAAGATTTATAAAAAAAAAACCTTTCATGGCGTGCAGCGTTTTATTTTATCGTATATTCACTAAGACTTGTGATTTTTACCTGTTGCTCGCCTATCGATTTAAGGGTTCACTGTGTTGCATGCCTCAACTAGTGGCACACATACCAATACTCGGCAGTCACACAGCCTCTCATGAAAAATGAATTGGCAGTCGTGTTAGACATATTTGTGACATACTCGTTGGTGTCATATTGCCTGGCATCTTGCGTCCATTCTACTTGTGTCATGGCCATCCTATGATACAGTGTCAAATTCTTACAATGTACTAGTGAGGCGATCGATTGAAGCCACTTCGGTGCAACTTCTGTAGCAGTTAAAATCTCGCTTTGGAGCAGCACAACAAGCTTTTGGAGCAGTTACAATACCAAAGAAACACTTTATAATGAAAATATTTGCCTCTAAGCTTGATCAGTTGTACTGCATTTTTAACAAAATTGATATATGCACACATACATACATCTTTACATAGAATAACCAGAAAGATGAAATTATGGTACAGCCCGTGGTTTTTATATAAACAACCCTAAGTTTCTTTGGAGCCGTTACTTCAGGCCCCCCAGCTTTTTACCAGAACCCACCTCGTATTTGTGAATGAATATGACTTTCCCTAATGCTTCAATCACAGTACTGAAAGTACAATCTGTGTGGAGTTTCTATGCACTCTGTTTACAATCTAGAAAGACTACTCTGATGACGTTCGTACTTTCAGAACAACTTGGTGCTTTGCTGCACGGTGATCTGCCTGTGCTCGTGCTTTTTAAAGAGAATCTTGAGAATCATATTTCATAGGTGGTTCGTAATAAACAGGGTTTTATAACTGGCCCTTTGCGCTCCATGAAATTTGCGGTAATACAAGGCTTTGTATATAACTGGCAAGTTTTCAAACTCAGACTGTCGTTGCGGTTGAGTAACAGAACAAAGATACCGGAATGCTGGGACACCATGCTATCTCAGCAAAAATTTCACAATCAACAGCAGCGAGTGATATTGCTAATAAAGTACTATTATTGTCTGGTCAGGTGTCAATTATAAATTAAGCACAGGACACAAAATTTAAAGAAACGATATCAAAACAAACAGTACACTTTTTTGTAAAACATACCAGCTATAATAAAATAGTCTTTTCAAACATGTGTGGACTGCTCAATGTAGTTACTTTACGGAGCTTAATGATATAATACAGTATTTTCGAGTAGTAGCAAAAAACTTTATATATGCAGTATGGATCACTTTAGATTGTTTGGTAGGGTTGCACCAGCAACTACTTCAATACATAGTACATGTCAGTACGATCCAATGGCCACTCGAAATTACAGCGGGGGCTTAAATATGGTTTGCAAGCACGCTCAGTCTTCTTTTTCACTGAAAAACCACAGAATGACGTTCGTTCGTGCTCAACACATATAAGAATTTTTTTTTTAAATGTAGCAGAGAGATAGAGAAACAACTTCATTTAAGTGAAAAAAAAAATTCACAGTGGAATGGCAATCAGGCCGTGCCTGGCCGCCACCTCCTCAGCTCGCTGCATGGCCCAGAGCTGTACTTCTGGGCTCGTATCTCTGAATACTTTTTCCCATTCCTCGAACGAGGGAGTGGTCAGGAGATCAGGCGGGGGTGGATCCTCGCTGCAGTCCCATAGTATATGAGAGGGAGGCGATGGAGCCACATTTTGAGCAATGAGGATTGAACAGATCGGGGTAAATGTGTGCGTATACCCGCGGGCACGGGAACGAGTTCGTTTGGAGGCGGCGCCATGTGAATTTTTGTGGTTTCATGAGTTTGGGATGCGGCGGTGGTTTTGTTCGACGTGCGAGGCGATAGTGCTGAGCAATTTCATGATAGGATATGAGGGGCTCACCGACGTTCTCTGGGTTCGTGGCGGGGCCCACCGCTCGGTTGACGAATTCTCGAGTTTGTCGGTAGGCGGCCTCGTTCCCCGAGTTTCCTGCGTGTGCTTGGGACCCAGATAAGAGATATGGGAGGCAGATCCTCATCTTCGAGGTAGGCGAGGAACTCAAGGAGCTGTAAGGTACAGGGAGCAATGGTACGGCGATCAAAATGGGAGATGGCGGTTTTTGACTCGTTTGAAATGTAGCAGGATGTAGCAGGTTTTACCTCTTGGTACAGTTTAGCGCAATCGGCACAGCTATCACGTCACTGCATGTTAATAGTTTCAGCCCCATTCTTTGCATACCTTGAAAAATAACTTAATATTCAACATGGTGTCACCTCAGTACAATAACTAATAACATACTTATCATAGTGTTAGTGTTTGTTGTATTTATTAATTAATTGCTACCGAGATGGCAAAAACAATAACTATGAAAATTCCTCGCTCTGCTGTTTGATATAACGAACTTCGCTGGCAGCCTGTTTTTCACTTCCTATATGGCCAAGAAAGCTTATGAAAGTGTGGCTGCTTGGCAGTTGCTTGGTATTAAAGCACTGCGCTCATGAAGTAGCTGTGGATTTGGCTCCCACTTGTAACATGTTACTTGTTATATTGCCTCTTGAATAATTTTATGTTCACTTTTTTTTACTTGTTATAATTATATTTGAGGTTGTACACCACAAGAGAATTGAACTGAATGTCTTAGTTCTTTTTATGCATCTTGCTCACAAAAGTAGTGTGATGCCCTAGTCTGTTATTTTTCTCCACAGCTCAAAAATCTTCACCCTCTTTTCCTTCTCCAGGTGCAGATGTTGAAGCAGCGAATCGCAATGCTTGAAGGTTCTGGTCTGCGCCATGCTTTGCCTCTCTCAGGAAGCGAGACATCCCTTTAAGGTGCTGCACGGATGAAACTCGGATGGATGAGTTGTTGTTAGCCATCGAAGTGTTATAGCTTTCTGTTTAGTTAATCAAAGTTCTTGTAGCATTTGTATGACAGTCAAACCTTGATATTACAAATACGGATGTAACGAATTACCGGTACTATCAAAACAATGAATACTCTTGTCGTTCATATAGCGGTATTCATTGAAAGTGAGTTTTTGGCTATAAAAAACTGTTTTGTGTCAAATGCAACTTTCTTAATAATGAGGTTTTGCTGTAGTCGTGCAGTTCCTTTGTGTACTCATATCGTTGCCAATGTGTTATATATCAAGTAGTACAACGTGTAGCACTCAACGAAGTTCCTCCTTTTCCTGTTTGCAGTTCCTTCAAGAATGACTCTAGGCATGTTACCGTGTAATATTCTGTGAGAATAGGTAGGAATTGTGCAGAAGTCACTGTCATAAGTGTGCACTGTAAAGAGTGTGGTCGTGACAAGATGGTCGCGACTTTTCAGGCGGTACTGTCAGTAAGTGTGAAAGTTTATGGCAGACGTGTGGCAGCTGCTGTTGTGTTCAATCAAGAACCATTTTGCCCAACAAGTGTGCTTGATATCTTGTTTTATTCTCTACTTTTGTTAGTTTTGTGTTGTGAAAAAGCTGTACTGTGCAACTGCCAAGCTCAGTGTACAGCTTTATTGAGGGAAGTCGGCCATGTTAGAAGGAAAACTTTGAAAATAACCCAGGTTCTCAAGCTTTTGCTCGTTCGCAAATGTCTACTTAGTTCACTCTGGTACCAGCT
The DNA here is from genome assembly GCA_013436015.1 of Rhipicephalus annulatus. Taxonomy (NCBI): domain Eukaryota; kingdom Metazoa; phylum Arthropoda; class Arachnida; order Ixodida; family Ixodidae; genus Rhipicephalus; species Rhipicephalus annulatus. The sequence continues at coordinate 59,666 of WOVY01001811.1, read as the reverse complement.
GTTCCTGATCCCCGATTCCAAAACACTTGTCGACAACTGCCTGCACACACTTATGAGCAATATGGCAGGAAACGCATGAAGCTTAAAAGACTATAGTAGCTAGATAGTCATGCCAAATGCACATTGGTAAAGCTCCTTTGTATGTATTACTAGTACTGTGCACCTAGCTATTTAATAAGCCCTTTGCAACATCAACATGTTACCAGTGTAACATTCACTTAAAAGCAGCTTTTGTGTTCCCTTTCTTACTGCTCATACGTGTAAATATATACTGCAGTACCCATATCACATGCTCCATATCTGGAATGTATTCTGTATTGAATACATTCCAGATATGGAGTTTCAAATCTTCAGCGCGGTGCAAAAGTGCCGCCTCAAATGCGTCATGTGCTGTTCTGCGCGTATGTATTGCATCGCATGTGTGTTCCATTTATGTATGTTATGTATAACTTCGAGTTGCTGGTCACAATAATACCGAGAAATTATCTCGAGACCTGTACGGTACTTCTGTTTTGCAAATAATTGTTTGTACTTCCACCCTGTAACGGCCCACTTCTGGGCTAACAGTATAAATAAATGAAATGAATATGAATCTGCACATGGTATGGATCAGCCCGTGTATGCCTTTTGAATCCGATATGTAATCAATCAGCTACCCGAGGCCGTTCTTGTGTCAGCAAAAAGACAAGGACCCAATAGCATTACATATAGTAACTGACCAGTCATGTTTGATTTGGTAGAGTTCTATCAGTATTGTTTTGTTTTCGTTTTTCGGAAATGTGAGCTTGTTCCTTAGGACCTAGTATAAGTGGTGCCTTTCATAAACATGTTTCTCTTGCACGTGATGTTGGAGGTGTCACGCGTGTTTCACTCGCAATCTCTTGTATTTTTGTTTTGCTTCAGCTAAAGACCAAATATCAATTTTTACATTAGTCTCGCAACAGATGTACTGGTTGAATCTTGTGGCATTATATTCCCTTATCTATTTCACCGGAGTGTACAATATCCTTCTTGGGGCTTCATTCAACTGACTTGACTCGGTGAGCGCCTTTACCAGCCAGGTACAATTGTTTGTAGATACAAGCAGTAGTAAAGCATCATGGCATTTGGTGAAATGTCTGTGCACACATTTGTACTTTTCCAAAGGCATTTAACTGCATTAAATGCAGAATAGTCAGAGTTTGTGAGGTGCTTAGTCCCACCCAAACCACATTTCAATTCTTGCCACTGAAATGTGGTGACTTAGTCATCTGCCTCCACCTTATCGTGTTCTGATGATGTGGGACCAGCCTTTATTGAATCTCACAGCTGCTTAGAGTAATCAGTGTCCTGAAACACCGTTCAGAGAAGAAAGCTGCTAGGCTGTGCCTTGTTCAAGGCTGATAATTTACCCCAAGTACCTAGTCATTAGAACTGCTTGTCACAGCTACCTAACCTCAGTCATAGTGGGAACATTCAGTTGTGATTGAGCCAAATTTGAATTGAAATTCTCAAATATGATTGGCTCCCTTGCCCAAGCTGTCAAAGGGAGCCGATTACAAGCTGTCTTGATATTAATCACAAATACCCTCATTTGACCTCCGTACAATTTGTCTTACCGAGCTTTGCCTAGTGCTTTTTCTTTTCAACTCTCAGTAGCATTAAAGCTCAATAAGTGGCCAGCGAAATTGCAGGTTTTTTGGTGTACAATGAGAGAAACAAACATCGCGTAATTTAGCAACTTCACGAAGTGTGTTCGGTGAATGTGTGTGTGTGATTTATTTACATTTTACATCTCTATACCGCAAGTTTGAAGGGATATTACAGTGTTTTAATAAGCAGTCTCTTTTTGTGGTCACACTTATTGATGAAAAAGAAGTTTCTTTTTTCCTCACTTGTTTACTCTCTAGGGGGCATTAAACGTTATGTTCTGAATGTGAAGCTTAGGTCCATATAAAGCAGTGACGAATAGCTCAAATAGTTGATCTGCTGAAATGGTCTGCTGACGTATCATATTTGGAATGGACATAGTAACATGGTTGTTTGGAAATATTGCTGCAAATACAGCTCAAAAGTTTTTTTGTGTGTGTGTAAGCAGTCTGAAAATGGTCTTAGTATTATACCTGTAATAGTCACGTTATAGTGCTTTAAATTTAATGAAATGTCCCCTCACTTGCCTCCCTACTTACAATTGGCTGCTATGCACCCAAGCATTGCGGGGTAAAGCGCAATGTAGCAAGAGATTTTAACCTGCAGATAGTGAAAACATATCAAAGGGGAGTGGCAAAGTGTAATCCAACTGAGGGAGCATATCTGTGAACTTTTATGACCAATGGCTCTGCCCAAATAGTGACAGCTATCTATGTGGCCTCGCTAAACAAATAGCAATGATGGTTGTGCGTTAATATCTCACTGATCAGTGCTCTTATAATATTGTACAACAGCACGGCTGGAAAACTGTCATTGCAAGACAAGCACTGCAATAATGCTTACTATATTATGGTCAAGAAGTGTTAAGTCCACAACGATAATAATTAGTTTGTATCAAAATAAAAGTTTTTTTTTTACTAGAGTTAGATACTGCAGCTATTCGTGGTTTTTAATGACAAAATAATGCGTTATTTTCAACTCTTTATCTTTGTAGTTAAATGGGGTACCGCTGCTTCTAGACTTAAAAAAAAAATACTTGAAAGCATCATAACTTAATGTAATAGCTCTTATAGACGATGTCCTAATATTGATTCTAGTGCGTCATGACATAGCTAGACAGATGCCTAGCATAGCGACATTTTGACACTCTCTCTGCCTCGGCCACTTGACTACACTGTTTGTTGCAACTGGTGTCAACATAGGAAGAGACCAAGCAAACTGCAGCTATTGAAGCAATGCAACATCCCAGCTGTCACATAACCATGTTAAGTGCAGAGCCATCAGACACTATAGCTTTTCTAGCGAACAAAAAAAAAACAACAACCAAGAACTGGCTGTACAAAAGTTATATGTTATTTCCTTTGCACAGTATCCACCATTATGACAGCTATAAGCTTTCTCACATAACATATCACTCATTGATAAATGCAGACAAGCTTTTCTTCACGTCCTTTCACTAGTCTAATTGCACACCAGATATTGAACGTGATTATCCTCCTTATAACGAATTCTGCTTTGGCCTGTTACATATGATAGCAATGTCACCCCAGCTGTTTGTACAACATGACCAAGTTAGCATGCGCCAAAGTTGGCCAAATTGGTAGCAGTAACAGCACAGTGGTAGTAGACACGAACTAAAGCTTCCTTGTGGCCTTACGTAAATGCTGTAGTTATTATTTTGCCTCTTGAATACAGCTTCGCATAGAGTGAACATGGAATCTTCGAGTCATGGTAACGGATTAATTACTCCATCACACTCGATAGAGTAGTTTCTGGCCCAGTGTGGAGCAGATTGTGAATCTCATCAGCCCAACCACGTAGCCAAATTGAGATATGCAAGATGCGCATATATTTCATGCACTTGTACTTGTCATGTGCTTGCTGTATATTATTTCTGTTTGAGAACATCCAGAAGGTGCTTTGATCAAGCTGATTAGCAGCATTGGCATGTGTTTATTTAAACTTCTTTTTAATGATCGCCTTCATATCGGTGTGCTCCTGTTACCACAGGCTCTTTTCCATGTGTTAACAATGGTTTGACTTCTGTTCCATATTCAGTGACTTCTATTCCATATTATCATTACATATTAGGTGTGAATGCTTGTACGACTTGCATCTGGCCTCTCAACAGGGTTGCTTAGCGTTAAATATTTGTGATGAGTGGCATAGAAATATATTGCATTTGTACAACACTTCTATATCGTACGCATGTAGACATGAGTGCAGTCTTGTAGTAAAGAAATATCTTTAACCAGGCTATGCATCAAATATACTTTTACAAGCAGGGTCACAATATTGAATCCCCACATACCCTTTTCTTTTTTTCTCATACTTGCTTTATCATGCTGTCTACGTGACATGGACTGTGCCATGCTTCATTTTATTTGTGCCTTGAACAGTATGGCCTGCTGCTAAGGTACGGCACTGAAAATGTTGGTGCCTGCCCGGCAGTAGCAATGAACAATTATCCCACCAGATGGCTGCCTGGTTGGAGCTATATGTGGAAATGTAACTGCCATCAGTGTTTGGCAAATGGGATTGCTAATGGTGCACTCAGTGCAGTGTACAGGAGGTTAGCATGTGTGTATGTGTACACTCCTGGCTCTTCTTAATACAATGTTAGTAGATATTGCAGGAGGAAATTCCAGTGCTGCTGGGTATCTATAGCATGGGTATTCCCTTAGGTTGTAATGTCACCTTGTACTTTCTTCTTAGAAATGTAACTAAAGCGATCATTACTGTTCATATTGCTTACCTTGCGGGGTATCTCTGTTAATGCATATGTTGTGGCTCGTTAACTTGCCAGAGGCGTCTGGACCTATCTTTATACAAGTTCTTGCAAAGTATGTCAGTGTTGCTGTGTCACTTCATTAGTATGGTTTGCCATGTGTTGCCAGCTGCCTTTGTTAGTTTCTGGCCTGGGTTTCCATACAACCTCAGCTTCAAGATGTGAACATACTAAATGCTTGTGAAGACAAAGAGTGTGCATTTTACTGTAACCATATTCCATTAAGCATACAGTTTCATGCGAAGATAGCTAGGTGGAATTTCGCTGCTGGAATTTTGCTGCTGGAGATAGCTAGGTAGAATTTTGCTGAAGAGATGACAAAGCGCAAATCAGCGCCTTGTCTTCCTTCTTCCGTCTTTGTCTGTATTTTTGTGCTGTTCTTTACATCGAAACATGAACTATCAAATCATGAATCCCTACTTTTGCTTTAGTGTTTGCAGCAATTGAAAGAATTGTGGATCAGCCAGGCTGGTAATGGTGGTCAATTCAAAGATCTGCTCCAAATTCGCTCTTCTGGCTGCTAACATTGTAGTGACTATGTAAAATAATTACTTTTAGCAAAATCTTTCATTATAACCACCGTTCAAGATGATGTGTGCGTGCAGATTGCGTTCTGCTTTCAGAAAATAAGATGGCTTCAAAATTCAAGCCATTAAAGATGGAGAAAGTGTAGTACACAAAGCTACGAGAATGTCAGTAAGCCAAAAGCATGAAGTTTAAGCCAATCCATTTACTAATCATCCACCGCCATGGTAACGTTGTCATAGTTCCATCTTGTAGTGTTAGTAGAAAGCTTATTGTTATTAGGAACTTCTTGATGGTCATGCCTTGTACTATTCATTGTTAATTCCTTTTGTTGCATGCACTATATCTTTAGAGAAGGTTGGTGTAGATGAGAAACGTGCGTTTTGAGGAGGTATGCGTGTCCTATGAAGTCTAGACCTTCAACAATAGTTAAGCAATGACATTGCCTAGTAGACAGTGTTTCTGTCTGTATGAGATGGGCGTGATTACATGCAATAGATTAAGCATACCTTGCAGCTGTCTATGCACCTCTTTGAGAGGGTCTTTTTCTTTTCCCTACGTACATCTATTCAGTCACACATCAGATCACATGGGGTGCTTATGGCGTGATACCTGACTACAAATTCACCATATGAACTGAGGTTTCTCTCGTTTCAAAGTGGCTTATCAGGGGTACACCTTAGTAACGACTCTTTCTACGTGTGGCTTTTTTTTCCATGTGTATTTGAATATGTCTAACAATTATTCACTGCCATGCTTTATTTCGTTTAGTCACTTTTTTTAAACTGATTTTATCTAGCGTGCTGAAATACATATGGTAGTTCTTTAAAACTTTGACGAAGTGTCATGCATAAGTTGTCATATTCGGGTGTATTTCAAACATCAGATGTTTCTGAGCCAAATATTTCCAAAACTTAAGTTAGTACAAACTATAGACATGAACTCCTGTATAGTTTGCCACTCTGATCTGCATTGTGTTCTGCATTAAAGGTGCATGGCCATATCAGGTTTTTATGTTTTGCTAGGCCTGATATGTTTCTACTGAGTGCACAACAAAATGTGTAAAAATGAGTAGTTTACGGCACTGAACTGTTTATGATGGTTCACAATCAAAACAGTCTTGATTTTTAAACCGTGTGCCTATTTTACAAGGTACATTTTATCAGTGGTGTCATGCTTTACTATATCAATTTTTTTAAGGGGGCCGTGTTGGCATCATATATTTACAAGTGTCTTTTGTTCAAATAAAGTCAATGTTTTATCTCTCAGCTTTGGTGTCCAGTTATCATGCCACTTGATTGTTCTGTTAACCTCAATATACTTATATGTCCATTTGTTTTTGTAAAATGCACATATGTTTCTTAGCAATTACAGTTAAAAGTTAGTGATGCTGGTACATTAAGGTTGTGTTCGGTCGCCCGCACTGGCAGGCTCAAAATACCAATGGCTACTGGCATTTAAAAGCCAGATGAAGAGGTAGCCTCTTTTATTCATGATGGCAATAAGACTACTTACACTATCAGTAGTTGCAGTATATTGTTGCATAAATATGTTCAGTAGACTGCATAATTATGTTTATACCACACCAACAGCCAAAAAGGTTACCTTAGCCCACACCTCCACTGAATTTTGGATGAAGGGGCATGTTTTGGTAAAAATAAATAATAAAGATACAGGTTTCTCAAGGCCTTCAACAAATGCCCCCACTCCCGAAAAAGTTACTAGCTACGGGCCTGGTTTATATTGTGAAAATTACGGCTTTAACATTATGTCGGACAATTGAGGAAGATATTAGGAAGTCCCGGAAGTAGTTTGTTTACTGAACCTAACAATGCTACTTTCAATGTGCATCTGAAATCTCTACTGCATTCACACTTCATAAAATTGCAGGAATATAATGGGTCCTCGTTTTCAGTGTCTTTGGGTAGCATTGGCGGGATCGAAAATGCTCACGCACAAATGTCGGAGGTCACATATACAGATTGAATGTAATGAACAATGGCACACATGCCATGTATTCACAATGAATGGGAATGGAACAAATGAATGGGGCGACAAACTGAGGCGTTGTCAGCTTTAAAAAAAAAAAGACATTTTCCCGCTGCTTACTGTGAACTCCACTGACATAATCCAACAAGGCATATTATTAGGTTTTTGTTAAATTGTCTAAACAAAAGTAAGTTCACTTTCACCTATGCTCAGTGGCGTATGGCCAGGAGGTGGCACATTGGGTCCGTGCCCCGCCCCCTAATTTTTTTTTTGTCATGGCATACAGAGCGAAAAATTACCATTTTGAAGTGGTGCCCCTCTCCTTTCTCCCCCCCCCCCATTCCCGAAAAAAAAAATTCCGCCTGCGGCTCTGCCCGTGCAATCATGCATAACGCGAAAGGAATGCCAAGACCGCGCGATGCTTCACTTAAAACTTTTTGCGCATGCATTTCTTGTGTTTTTCAATATCAAGGGCGTGAATAGGAAGCCCCATTCCAAGTTAAGTATGTCAAATAGTGAAGAAATCTGTCTCAAACTCACGATACACGTGCTCTTGATGACGTCTTGCAAACACGACTTCTTTGCAGAGTTCTGAGCGAGTTCAACTAGATAACCCCCGCCTCTTTCGAAGACTTTGCAATGTCCTAAAGAAGCGAGCTCGCAAGCGGATTTCAGTGTGAAAAATTTAGGCTGCAGAGAGTATGGCTTGGCGGACTTGGCACTATGTTTACGTCGACAGCAGCGTAGTTGAAAATGACAGCGCGCCTAAATAGAAACCGAAACCGCAAGTGCTGCCTTGCATTCGGCTTTTGGATTTGCGATCGGCTTTTTTTTTATATAGTCTCCTTTTATATGGCCACCATGTGCGAAATCGGTTGAAGATCGAAGAAATGAAAACTACAGTACACTGTATGAAAACTGCGTTCGCGATCGAATCTCCCGTGTTCGCTAGCACGTTCGCCGCTATGTGATTGCCGGCACTGAAACCGAACATCCGTGAAAAAGTTTGGTTGGTCTAAAGAGGAAGTAATATATCCGTTTGGTCACAATATACGAGGTGAGTGAGCATGGCACGAAGGCTGAATGAAGTGCAGCGAAAGCTCAAAGCAAACAGCGATCGTGTGCATGCGGTGGTATCCTCTCAAGTCGCTCACGGCTTACCAGCGTACTTGCAGGTGCAGAATGCTGAGGCGAATACCGTCTGTATTGTTCCGGGGCATAGCGCAGCAGTTCGTAGCGCCTAGACGGCTGCCAGCATTTAGGTCACTTTCGTCCGATGTATCGCCAAGCGACCAGATGATCACGACTACGGCCACACCGAAGGCTCCTATTACACCTAGCGCACTTTCAAAAGACGCAGGTATGCTGATCCGCGCTATTTTCCTCTGTGCGCGCTTTGGCGGCTCGACGCAAACAATCTGCGACCTGAAGCTTCGCGTATCTTTCAGATATCCTCACGGAACAACTTCAGAGGGCCAAAAATGTTGACAGACTTCTCGATGTAGTCGGCCAGCACCACCGAGTAATGAACAATGCGCAAGTGCTGACGGCGTTTACATGCCTTCACGATGTGATCAAGTAAGCAATTATAGCTGCTCCAACAAGCGTGTTGTTGGAAACTGTGGCAAGAAAACTTATTCCAATTAACAATATGTACATCGTAAAGTTGGTGGCTCAACGTTATGAACAACAACAACAAAAAGATAACTAAAAGTTATGCAGTGCATTAAGCATTGAAAATGAAGCATAGTATACCCACCAAAGTGAGCTGATCAGCACCCGCTGTACTTGGTCTAGATAACTGGAAACTGCTCAAATAGTAATTGCTGATAATAACACGTGTGAAAATGGGTACATTCATTTGTGCGTGAGTTTTTGGAGGAGAATTAGCTGTAAGTCTAAGAACATGAGCGTTGCTTGTTGTTGGTCTGCCGAATATAATACCACAGCTGTTATTTCGTTTCAGGCAACAGCCTAAACAAGTGGACTTCAAGAGCTTGACTTCTCATCCAGGCTTCCGAGAATTATGCAATCGGGCGTTAAAGCGGATGCGCTTTTACGAGACACAAGAAGTGTTATCGTTGCTCAAATTCTCCACACTTTTTCAGATTCCTGCCAGTACTGCTCTTGTCCAGGCCATGGGACAAATGCTAAAGCACAGCATCAACAGTTTATCGTTGTCAGAGCTCATATTTCTTGACATGCTCCTTCAGTGGCAGAAGTCAAGCTCTTCAATAACAGACGCATTGAAGATAGCTATTCCTCTCGTGTTCCAAGCTCAGCTTCCCATCCAGTTGGACTTCACTAACGTTCACGATGTAGTGCGCTGCTTCAAGTTTGCTTATACGAAAGAGCTGGACTCTGCCCTTGTTGAGGTATTTCCCTTCTTGTTTCATATAAAAATTTTTCCCCATACTGTGTCTTAACTCTTGCTCTCTTATGATGCCAAAGATATTTACTAATAATTTCAAGTTTAGAAAAAAAAAACATTTTGAACTAGCACATAGCAACATTAACTTGCCATTTTTTCTTTATGGTTACATTCATTGCGCGCTTCAGTAGATGATTGAGTTGTCTTAAACTTAGTGACAACTTTTCTTGGCAGTACTGTGGAAGCTACAAAACCAAACACGAGCTTGCTACCGCACCCAAAAATAGCTCTTCAGTTTACTGATAATTTTCTCATTTGCCTCGCTGAAATAAATACTGCTTATATATTACGAGATTCAAACAGTTACTGGAAGTCGTAGATAAAATGTACGTAGTGTTTGGTTAGCAAGAATGCCTTTCTTTTCTTTCCATTTCTTAGACAGCACCACCTTTTCAGCATGCCTGTTTTCCAAAGTTTTTTCAGAGTAAACATGGCGTCCATGATGTGAGTGGGTCAGTGTGCAACAGTGTTATGGACTGGACAACCCATTCCTATTCCATTCTGAGGAATTAAAACTTGCCACAATTCCGTTCGATTCAAGAAGCAAAAACAAAGAAGTGAAGGGTGAGGAGACAGCAGGTAACTGGGGCACCGCCAGGGATAAAAAAGGTACAAGGCGTAAGTGGGGGTATGCTACCGCTGTAGCTTTGCACGATGGATAACAACGGCACAGAGCCACGGTTACGTAAAAAATAAGACAAACCTCGGACCAACACAGTCTATATAATTGAAACAACTTTTATTTGGCCCAGTAGGACGCGATGATGTCGCGCACCCGGCTTAGTGCCACGTCAGAGGGGACAGAATTATAGTAAGTGCATTATTTATAAATTTACCATGCTTGTAATCAGTTAAGCCATTTAAAAAATACTATTTCATTGTTAAATTCGAGGCTCTGACTTGCTAATGTTTGGAGTTTGAAAAACAGTGCATAGACACAAACGTGCTCGGTTTTCAGAAAAAGACCTAATTCCATTGTGTGCAAAAGGTGCTTAATTCCATTCCATTCCTAAAGGTTATGCGCCCATTCCGATTATATTCTGGGGTTGCAAAAATGTGGAACGATTCCGGAGTTGCAACATTGCTGTACAGCCATGAATGCGCTGTTTAGTTCTAAAAAAATATGCTCGTGATAGGACACCGAAATGCACTCTGAACAATCAAATGTCTTCCATTCACGCATATGTTTTTCAAAACTTGTTAACGATGCAAGCGGCAAAGTCACCTGCAAGCTGCCACACTATTTGCAGAGAAACACGAGTGTGCGGAACCCCACCTCCATTGCCTTTGCTCCACTGCCAACACAGGTTGTCGCCAAGTATAGTCTATTACAAGTTATTTGTCAATAATCGAAACAACTCTCTGTAGACCACTTTTTGATAATGATGAATCATTGAATAGGGAAGGTCGCCAAAGCCAACGTTTCTCCAAGACACGTTTTCTTTAGGGGTAGCAACTGCTTTCCTTGGAATTTTTATGAAAGGCAGATGCCACCCTGATGAAGACAAGTGTACTTGTCCAAACTATGGCTCCAGCGACATTCCTGTTCAATCATTTCTCATGACATTAGCCTTCATCCTTTCCTACATTTATCTCTTGTTTGTGTTTTAATATTGGCGACATACATTTGAAACGTTTTGCAAACCTAAGTGTATTTTAAAATATTGCAGTTTTTGTATGACAGTTTTTATGTATCTCGACTGCATTACAGCAGGAAATAGGATTTGCATATTCTCGATATGGCCCAGCTGCTCTAGAGATAAAGGGGATAGTGCCTTGTAATTTGCTGCCGTTGTACATGATGCTTTGCTACAGTGTTAAGTGCTTTAGCAATAATGGTTATACTGAATAGTATATTTGAACAGACAAATGCAATTATCATTGTTGTGTTAACATGCTGCACTATATTATTAGTGCAGAGAATGCTTTCATAGTGAAAAGTCGGCTGGAAGTTATACGAAATTATATTGCAATGTAGTGCTTGTCGTTTGTCTTGTGACCTCCACATGTAATATTGCCGAGCAGTCTTGTTACTGCTGGAATCATTACTTAGCAAGGGCTATGTCAACTGAAACCCTCATTTATGTCAATTTTCATTTTTGTTCCTCCTTCCAAAGAAAATGGCCATCAGCCTGCTTTCAGCACTCCCAAATTTGGACCCAGAACAGGCAGCCACACTAGTCATCACTGTAGGCATGAGTCCTTCAATTTCCTTCACGGTACCCTCTGTCAAGGAATTGGTGAGAGGATGTGAACAGATTATGGTGGAAAATTTATCGTCATATGCACCCAAGGTATGTGCCTCGCTTTAACTTGGTGCTAAAGGAAGTGCAGTAGGGGGCATTCATTTAACCTCGCTATACAAGATGTACCATTTTCTGTGCACTCTTAAAATGTGATTGTGTTAAAGAGTCCACGCACATAGCCATTGTTTCAACACTTGTTTCAATTTCTATACATGCTGGTTCATGTTAAGCTTCACACTGCCATTACTGAATAAATATTTTAATCGGAGAGAAAGAAAAGAGGCAGAAGTTTTATGGTCCTTCTTTACAAAAACTGGACATTTCTAAATTGCCATGTGAGATTTAACAGCAATATTCATTAAATTGTGGTCAAGTTCTCAAAGATAATTACATCTACGAGTAATATGTAGCAGTGTACAGAAAGCATATTGATGATTATTGCTTTTTGTTCAATAATATTGGCTGATCCTTTTCTTTTCCGTCAACTTGCTAGACCATTAGGGCTGTTCTTGCGAGCTTAATGCGAGATGCTCGGAAATCATCTCTGCTCGAAGCCCTCATTCATCACAGCACGGATAACCACTGGCCTTTGTCGGAGCTGAGCCTGGTGCTCGACTGCTGCTACAAGCACGAATACGCCACACCAAGCCTGTCGGAGTATGTGGCGCAGCGCATTGTCAAGGAAGAGGAAAACGTCATCCAAGACAAGAGGGTCTCTGTGGTGTGCCTTGCAGACTTAGTGGCTGCATGTCCAAAGCACACAGATCTGTTTCGCGAGGCTGCCCGCATTCTGGCCTCGTGTCAGGAAAAAATTGCCACGGTGGAGCTCTCGGCACCACACGTCTTCGCGAGGCTGGTGTCGAATCTGGCAAGGCTGCACTGTTTCCCAAAGGAGTTGCTGGGGCGAGTCTTTGACGAGCAATTTCTCAACAAGGCAAGGTTCAAGGGTGAGAAGCAAAAGTTTCACTCATTGCTCGTGCCACAAAAATAAAAAGGAAATTTGCACGCATAAACTTAAATCAGTCGGCAAGTACGACCTGCGTATGTGTAGTGCGAATAACCTGCGTAGTGCCGTATCACGTTGGCGCATAAGCATCTGCAAATTAACGCGTCACTTTTCCTTATATGTGCCAGCGAAAACAAGGTGCTTGTCTGCAACCTTGCCTTTTCACTCCGTCTGTAATTTTTGCCAACCTTGGAATCGAAAAATGCTAAATAGGTCTCACCGTGTGTTGCCAGTGACTCGATGGTGTTTAACAACAGCTGTTCAAGACAAAGAAAATTTAAAATGCAGCAGAAGTTTTACAATTCAAGATGTTGACATTTATGATCAAAGTTCACAGTTATATTTCTCTTATGAGTGCTGTGGACTGGTACTCTGCTATGTAGCCATAGCTGTAGTGACCTCAATTGTAGCTAGGACATGTTTCACCACTCCCTTCCACATGCAATGGCTTAGCAGTGGGTAAGAGAGTGCTTAGTGGCTAAAGTGTCGGGCTGCTAAGCTCGTAATATGGTTTCGATTACCTGCTACAGCAATTGTATTTAGATAGGGGTCAAAATGCAAAGGCACTAGTATATGTTAAACAACATCACGTGGTTAAAATTAATTTAGGACCTTCATTAGTGTATATTAACTATGAATTGCAAAGTGCTCCAGGGCTACACAATAGAGAGCGCCAAGTCTGAGTGACCTCGCGATGAGAATATGTTGGTTGTGCGTTTCACCTCGTGGCCACTTTAGGTTTAAGTTCGGTGTTGAGAAATTAAGCAGCGCTCTTTGTCATTTCATTTTTGGCAGCTTCTGGCAAAAAGTGGCCAGCTATGCTGACCAACCTGCTCCAGTTGGAACAGTGTGTTCGCATCGACCTCAAGGGGTACCAAGGACCGGTCTTACCCGACAGGCTGCGAAAGGAAGCCGTCGAAGTGGCAGCCGAAGAGAGCAGCTTGCTGGTTCCACTGAAGAAGAGTCTCGAAGTTGCTCTCGGAGGAGCACAGTTTGTCGCGGCAGGGCTGTGGACAAGGCACGGCTACTTCATCGGTGAGTCGGGAACGGAACGTTGAACCCGTTGTGGTAGCTCAGCAGGTGTGGTAGCGTGCCACTAAGCTTCAGGATACAGATTCGATCACCGGACAGGGCGGCATTTCAGTGGGAGTGAAATGCAAGGTGATCAAAGTTAACCCAGAGTCCTCTTCTACAGCGCTCATTATCATATTGTGGTTTTTGTGCATAAAACCCCCGATTTTTTAAAAGTAAATTTTGTTGTAAGTGCTTACTTTGCAGCAACAGCTTTCAGAGTTTTGCGTAACTCTTGGCTAAGTTGCACATAATCAGGTGCATTACATTCCCTTGATACTATTATTTATTTGATTGATTCATCAGCTGAGAGTAGCAAAAATGAGTAAACTGCCCATAGCTACCTTATTTGTTTGTGTGGTGAACTCTCATTAGACATTAACTACCACATTGGAAATGTTTTCTGAAGGCATAATTCTTCCACAGTATTATCATAATTTCTGATAAGTTGCGCTTTATATTAAAAATTGCACAAAATGTTGGCATGATGGAAATGACTCATAGGAGCACTAAGCCAACACCCTCAGGTATATGAACCAGAAATTTAAAAAAAAATGAGAGAGAGAGAACTATGCCTTAGTCATTTGATATACAGTACACTCTCATTAAACGGAACCTAGGAAGGCTGGGAAAATGTGTTCCATTTAATAGGAGTTCTGTTTACTGAGAGGTGAACTTGGTTGCAGCATTCAGGTATGAAACCAATCATATCAGAGGCAGTTGCTCCATTTAAGCAGCGCTTACATTTAACATATTTCCATTTACTGAGAGTCCACTGTACTACAGTAACCTGTAAGGGCAAAGTAAACATTGCTTGTAGTTGTAGTATAGTTTTGAAAGTTGAAGCTGAATGACACTCATAGACAGTTCTGTAAACACAGGACATTTGATGACAAATGCGTACGGGCCGTGAACTCTCCCTCACCATAACGTTCTTGACCATATCAGACTGTTCCTTTGGACTAATAGCACATCATCCATTATTGTTGCATATTGAGACATCTGAATTTTAATATATCGGCACCCAGCAAGTAGCATTTCATATTTTCAAGTGAATTTCATAAGCTGACCAGGTGTGCTGAATTCATTTTGCTAGGTCACAAGAATGGAGACATTTCTCGCATCCCATTTGCATTTTTTCCCCCCATAAATTCAGATTTTGCTGTGGTCATGCGAAAAGGCGAGTATCCTGTGGCCATAAACACCCAACTGGCATCAGCATCTGATGGCGGTTACTCTTACGTCGAAGATTTAAAAGTACCTGAGGACGCCAAGGTGTAAGTTCTAAAAATTATATTTGCAACTTGACATTTTTTTCATTGCCCCGTTGCATGTGCTGCAGTACAGTTTTGACACTGTTGTATATACTATTGATTCTTTCAGCTCTTGAAGTGTACATGAACGCGGGCTTTATTTTTGTCTGCTGTAGACATTCTGCAACGATCGTAGTAGTCTTTAGATACCTGTGTGGAATGGGTTGTGATGTTTCCTTGGCAGTCATAAAGTACCAACTATAGGAATGAAGATTTCAAAGACAAACTTGCTTTCTGAAGCCCCATTGATGTTGCCGTAATGATGAGGTCTGTATACAGTATTATTAACAGTATCGTAGCAATCCACAAAAAAAAATGGAGCACTGAAGGCCAACTACAAGGCAACGGTACTTAAAAGCGACTCATATCAGAGGAAGCAAATGTAGTGTCTGTTTTCTAAACATATTACTACACTTCAGCAGTCTGTCGTGGGTCTGCAACTTACCATTTTTACAGCGGTCTGGAAATTATGGTAGTGAAGGGAGTCCAAAATACATTCTCAGTTCCACTCACCATTATAAGCAGAATCTGACTAAAGTTTTGTCGAAAGTTGTCATAGCAATAACACAATTGTAACAAGTTGTATGGTCCAGCTGTTGTGTCGTTTGTGATCATGAGAATAGCCCCACTGTTTTTTTTTTTTTTAATGCTATTGAATGACTGTAGCCAAATTTTGTCGGACTTGCAGTTACCAAATATTGTGTGTTGAATTACTGCCATCTCCCTCATAGATTATATTTTTGAGGCCCAAAATAGTACATGTCACTGTTTTTTCTAGTCAACAATGGTAAAGGGTTTGCCGTATAGATATGGACGAAATTTCCAGATAGCCCAAGCAAGAGCGAGTCATTATTTACAGTGTAAAAATTCAAAGTTATACCCCTCTAGTATATTTTTCTGTAAAAGCATGTCTATTTTTTTACATGTGGTAGTTTCTATAATGACGGTGCTGTTCTTTTCTACCTGCAGAAGCTTAAAAAGAAACATTGACATGTACATATACTAACAGTGTTTGTAGTGCAGCATTGTCAAATTGTGATGTCTCACTCAGAAAAGTTCACACTGTGCGAAATTCTGTCACATTTACAACTCTGAGCGCTGAAAAATTTTTGGAGCTACATGCAGCGTCGCAGTGCTGTCAATAACACTTGGTTTGACAGTTTCAGGGTTCAAACCTAAATTTTTAACAAACAGTGGTCTGGTAGTTAGTTATCTAGATCTGATGTGCATGAGTGATTGTATGCATGGAGCAAGCTTGTTACAGTATTGAATTAAATTAGGCTGCTCATTCAATTTTTTTGATGGTCACATTCCAGTGTAGCTAGTGGATCGCTAGTTTTAATAGATAAATGAAGTTGTGTGGATAAATTGTGATAAGAAAGGATAAGTTGTCGATAAATGAAGTTTTTTTTGACCCTGGTGAGAGTGTTATAATTAGGGTATGCCTTTCGGATTTCTGTAAAATTATAAAAGCTGAATGGGTACCACGGTTTAACCTCGATTTAACGAAGTCACCGGGACCCACGAATTATATTGTTGAATCAGGAACTTGTAAAATCGAGAATGGCATTCTTTCGTCCTTACAGATTTAAAATTGTATAGGAGAGACGCACAAAAGCTACCACATCAGTGTATTTGTCATTAACACTCACCTGCGCGCCTAGAAGGCATGCAGGTGAAAGTTAAGGGGACCCTGCAACACTTTTTGAACATGGTTAGAAAATGCTGCCGATTGGCAGTTGAGGCTCCTGAGAACATGTGAGCCAAATATTGTAGCACAGCATGCGGCCTGAAATTTACGATAAATTCTCTAAGTCGGCAAGAAATCACATTTTTTTTTTTGTCTCATTAAATGATGCTGTTTACTCAGAAATCATTGCGTCACAGACCCAAGTATCATACCATTCGCTGTTTTGATCATAGCGCACTGAGAAGTTACTGCAACTGCCGTGGTAGGCTGGAATGTGTCCACAAGTGCACATTCGAAGAAAAAAAGAGCAAGTGAGTGAGAGAAAAAGTGCTCAAGGTCATGAGGCGAGCATGACGTATCTTCTCTGCGCTTGCTATTTCTCCTTGCTCAGCTTCCAGTGCTTTTGTTTGGACGAGAGAAGAGAGAAAGTTATTGCAGCACGCAACAAATATTTGGAACTCTGCTCGTATTGGACGAATTAAAAAAATTTTTGCAGTAGTCTATTCATGAGGCAATAAGCTCCTTAAGTACGTGAATCCATTTCATGGCTACTTGTAAAAGTGTTGCTGAGCCCTTTTACTGTGCACTTTTGCCATCTGGTGAAACTGACCCTAAGCCTAAAAAGAAACGTGCAGTCCATCGTTCCATGCAGTTTCTGTTTGTAGTTTCGTAAAAACCAAAACGGGAATGCCTCTGCTGCATCCATTGTGCCCCTCCTATACTGGCAGCACATTACCAGACAATCTAGATGCCATAAATTTGAAAAAACCTCTTCTTCTATGCATCTTTTTTTTTTCCGAACTGCTTCAATTAATATGGTTTGGCGGGGAAATTCATTTCTTTTTATTTTCAATTTATAAACGTGCCTATGGGCAACTGCAGGGGGAATCCGAATTTTTTCATAAATCAGAAAATTTATGAAATTAGGCCATTTAAATAAAGTTTTAACTGTTTTTTTAAGACAGAGCTGCCTGTGCTTCTGGTGTCCTTAGATATGCTTTGATTTCTTTTCCATCTTTTAGATTGGTGGTTCTCACTGCAAATCACAAGAATTATTGGAGACACACGTCAGCTCTAAAAGGAAGCGTCTCAACCAAATTGAGGCATCTTGCATCACTTGGCTACCAACCACTTTTGGTAAATTTTCCATCTCGCTTTCGAATCCATAGTTTCTTGCTAAACTTTGATCACAGTGAAACAAAATGATAAACATTGTTGTGTAAACAAGCATTTTACCTACCAAGCATGTATGTCTAAAGGTCATGCTGCCGATCAATGCCATTTCACTGGGTTATATTTTTGTGAGAATGGTCTCATTGACAGCTGCCATACCTAATTCTTGGTTACAGGAATGGCATGTCTTTTTACAGCTTTTGTAACACTTCAGTCCATACAGCAAATGCTTACTTTAATAATGACATGCATAGCAGAAATATTTTCATTATCCTTTTGTGGGTTCATCAGTATTTTTCGCATGATAACAACAATTATTCCTGCTTAATATCTAAATAACAGGCTTAAAAATGGTATGACGTAACAGAATTAATTGGCGGGCAGGTTAGTGTGAATCAATACTGCTTTTTAGCACAAAACAACAGCACAAGTGGCACTGTGTTCTGTCTTCTTTCTTGTGGTGTCGTTTTGCTCTAAAAAGCACAATAGTATGAAGTGATTTTCACCAAAATACAATCATCAACCTACGAGATAGAAATAAGACCCATATGTTCCATTGACCCGTAAAGAGTCTTTGAAAAAGTGGGACAACAGCTGTCCCATTGTCTCATGGAGGCACTAAGCTGTAATCCTTTTGCCTCATTTTTTGCCCAAAAACGCCAGATGCAAGTACCGTTCAGAGAAGGTACTCATCAAAAAGTATGTAAAGAATAATTTGTGGTGGACCTCATTTCCAGATGTGGTAGATAATCTGTGCCTGTCTTGCTATGCCCAGAGGCTCTGTCTAAACTCTATGCATGCACAACCATTTTAGCTTCTTTCTGTCTCTTTTTGGTCTCATTGTCAATGCTCTCATAGTGGTGAAAAAGGATAAAAAAGAACTTCAAAATTTTCTATGTAATAATACACTGTCCTTTTTAAGGCACTAATGGCCATCAAACTTAAAATCCTTATGCATGCCTGCTATATAGATTTGGCTTAGCAAAAAACATGTTTCATGTTTTGTTCCAGTGCACTTCTGACATTTTTGATTGACATATTACTACAATTTGCAAAGCAAATCTACAGTTACATGCTAGAATTACTTCTTTAAAAATCCAGAAAAGGAGAAACATAGCAAAATTATGCAATTATTATGTAATTATGCACGCAACGAAACATCAGTGTAAGAAAAACAGAACAGAACAAAAGAAATTAAAACTCGATGTACCACCTATGCAACGTAAATATGTGAAATATATTTTATTGGTTTCCTGTATGTTTTCGATACATTACAGCAAAAAAGCATTAGCGATAATTGAGGCACGTAGCGGCAAATAAAGCTTTTACTGAAGAAGAAAAGGTGGGACACATTTGTCCCATTATCCCTAAAAAAGTTATGTCGTATATCTACCGCAACCAAGAAGCACTTTAGATATACTTCAGTACATGTCTGCTAATTTAATAGAATCATGTTCTGATAGTACCAGGCTGTCTTTAGTACGGTTGTCTAATTATCTCCTTGAAGTTGTCTTACATACGTGCCACCTCTCCTGAATTTCAATTCACTGCAACTAGTTGAAAATTTTTTTAATTGTGCATTTCAAGATGCACAAAGTAGAAATTCAAGCTCAACCGCACGATTCATTATTCACGCTAGCAGTACACAAGCGCTACATCCACAAACTAGGCGCAACATTTCCTTTACGCTACTACCAAGTTTCGCTTCTCTTTCAGGTTGATGTCGAGCAGTGGAAGTCGTTGCCCGATTACGAGAAAATTCCGTACGTAATGAGAGAAGCAAAGGCAGTGCTCAGCGAAGGAGATGCCTCGTGGAGCGCTCATGCAAGGTAGCTGTGCTCGGTGAAGACATCGTACACTATCTTAGGAAATAAACAATGCAAACAGTTGCCGGTGAATTACGGACCAGCTTTTTTGACAACGCCGAACGCCTCAAGTGCGAAGGTTTGCACGTGCCTTCTCCAAGATGTCCTTCTTTATCTTTGGATAGCTTGGGTATTTAGCCAGAACCTGCAGAAAGTGAGCTTTAGTGCCATGTTTAATGATATTGTTTTCAGAAAAAAGGTCAAGTAATAAATAAAGACTCAAATATTTTCACTTAGGAAAGCTTGTTATTTCAACTATTTATCTTCCAGGTTAGAAGCTCACGGTGTTCAATAGTGCAATGTAAAGAGTAAGGACTTCCACAACCCACATTAAAGTTGCATGACAGCAAATAGTAAAAGAAATTTCTTACTATATGGCAGACGTCAATGGCATCTGTGTATCGCTTGGCCTTGATGTAGTTGAAGGCTAATTTGTAGCCTGTGAAAAGAGAAAAATAATTATTGGCATTAGCCAAGCAAACTACGGTCAAACTTGTTTTTTCTGTTATTTTTTCTCTTAGAGCATAAAATGCACTTGGTAACCTACTTCCAGAAAATTTTTTGTATTTCTTATGAGGTGTTGCTCAGAGGCAGGTTATTGCTTGTAAGTAGACTAGACTTTAAACTTTTGCTGGAGCAGAAGTAACAAAAAATGCTTTATAAGGAGATCGCAGACAACTCTTGCCTATGTAGCGATGCAAGATATGATACATGAGTAAAGGGGATTCTAAACAATGTGGTGTATTGAGCTCTCAATTAATATTAAGCCATGGAAGAAAAAACAAGCATCTTATTTACAAATTCAATATTGACACGATGCACTTGTGTTAAAATTTAGTGTATTCGTGAATTTAAATGCAAGGATCTATGGTTAAGCACTTTACTTTTCAGCATATACAGCTCATGTCTTGTCGGCGTAATTTTGACTTAAATAGTTACGTTAGAGCTAACATGACCAGTCGTAGCCAGATTTACAGTGACATGACACAGTTACGACGAGCGATTGCTCATAGCATTCATTATACTAAATAAAACAACGTAGTGTATCACCCTGTGAGTACTGTACTTTTCTACATCACAATTTCATGTTCAGGCCTCATGTGCCCAAGCACATGCAAAACTGCATTCACAAAACTGTCGCTTATAATAACCATTCTTATAAAGCTATGCCGACCTAGTGTGCTTTCCAAGAGACCAAAAATGCTACTGGATGCTTCCATAAGACAGTGTAGTAATAAAATTGCAGGAGCTGGCAGTTTTTCCTTCAATACAACAGAAAGTTGTCCTTAAAGAGTGTCTCGGTGTCGGTGTTGGAGCTAACATCCTGACAAGGGGACTTTAACTTCAGATATTTCTTTATTCAAGTGATATCAGTTACTTTGTTTCTATTATATTATGAACTTCCGTATTGCTTGGGTTACTTAGTCTCGAAAACTTTGCACGACAGTCCCTAATTAGGCTTCAAAGCCAATCACAGGATTACCAATGGCAGGGTTGTTCTGACTTCCTTGTTTCCAAGCGCTCTCGTAGTATTGAGCAGCATCCTTATAATTCTGCTCCTTCTCCATGATGTAGCCCATGTATTCGTAAGCCTTTGTGCAGGACTTGGGATGTCATACAAAGGGGTAAAAAAAGCGAAGCACACATGAGAGTTTGGTTACGAGTTGTATCATTCTAACTCACCCGAAACAAAGTGCAGGCTCTAGAGACAAACTTTTCATTACCATCGTGAGGTATTAGCCAATTATTTACAAGTGGTTGTCTATGTAAACTACACTAAAAAGTCACATCTAGGATTTGCAATTCTTTGTTGTTTCGGTGGAGCAGCTTAACTTGTCAAGCAAGTGCTTACATTGCAATTAGAGTTTGTCGGATTTTGTCAGATCAAAATCGCCTGTACAAGACGATGCTTTGCGTTGGTCTCTGTAGGAGGTTACAGATATAGCAGGCGAAATGCTCCAGAACATTCGGATGAATTCGTGTTTCAGTGGTAGGACACGGAAGAAGCAATTAACTAAAGAATGTTGCAGTTGATCCTAAATGATCTGTATAACAGTTGAACCTTTTCGGAATCGATGAATAAAAAGTTAACACTGTGGTACAAACAAAGAAAATATGCTTTCTGTGAACCAAAACAACTCACTAAGTTTGTGTGAATCATGATTTGGTTTGAATGATTTCGAATCGAATTTGAATAGCACATATCACACATTGTAAAGAAAAATGAACATATTTGTCATGGCCCAACTAACCTTCGCAATAATTTTTTTACATTGAAACAAAGCATATGTAACTGTAATTCTTGTTGGTTCAAAGGAAGTGGAAGCAACTTTGAAATAGTAGCAGGATTAGACTTTCAGTAGAATGCAAGTTATAACCGGTAAAACATGTCACTTTTCAAAATTTGTGTTGCTTAGAGAATATATGCTCGCGCAACAAGCTTTTAAACTTGAAGAAAGGGAAAATCTATGTGAGGGTATAATGTTCATTTAACCTTGAAGCAGGGCTTCACGGCAGCGTGGATTTTTTTTGGAAAGACGTATTCACGTTACAGCATCCCTTCACTGCAGTGAAACCACATTTACAAGGAAGTTACTTGTAGAATAATATACACCTACTTGTTTATTTCGAACACTTTGAAATTTCCAATAGTTTAAATTCTAATTTGAAGCAAATTCGAATACCTGAATATTCATGCGTACAAGCTTACAATTAACCTTTGGTAAAGTCACCAGCAGAAAATGGAATGGAGAGATCAACCTATGCTTAATCGTTGGTCATGCCCTTCCTGATATTTTTCAGTCCAGTACTTGTTGCAGTGACTCACATTAACGTGCCAACTAATAATGTGAAGCAACTATTCTGTGTTTAAAAGGGCATGCTCATCCTACATTCGTACTCGGTCATCGATCCTGTCTTGGTATTTGCTAATGATTTGTGTGCTGGGGGGGGGGGGGGGGCTTGTACATCGAGGCATTCATATTTTGCTAAGTCTCCAAAACTTGATTAATTTGTTTAACTTTTATGATTGTAAGTTGCAGACAACTAGACAATATGCTAAAAGCTATCAGATATTATCATTCCATGCTTCTGATTTTGCTACACGCATTCTTTTCTATATTTTATATTACCGGCTCATTGTATTTGTAGATACTGCGCAAGAGAATGTTTGGGGACATTCCAGATCATTTTATGATCATCTGTTCGGCTTGGGTGTGCAAATGTGAACAGCTGAGCTTATTCTCGAACAAACGCGGCCACCAGCGGTAACGCTCGAATGTTCGATGCCACATTTAATAAATGAGAACGCTCCCTGTCATAGATCAGATTATCAATGGCTGGTTGTTGTTCACCACTATAAGTTTATAGAGTGTGTTGCTTGTAGTTTGAATTTTCGTTTAGCGGGCAAAGGTTCACCCTTATAAGAAGTTACATCTCGAACCCTTCTTCACTGCTGCCTTCGTCAACGTCACAACCCTCTGACAATGTGTAAATATGGCACGTCACTGCCATCACGATGTGCAAGTTTTAAACCAGTGAACTAACTGTGCAGGCATGTCTGGTTCTGCTTTTGAGTGTAGTACTTGTTTAATAAAAAAAAATGCTAGTTAGGAGTATTGTTTGCAGTGTTCTTTTTTTTTTTCCCCCTAATAATGATGCCAAATAAGCTAAAGCACGTGTAGTTTACACTTGCTGGTGTATGCAGTAAGAAAAAAAAATAGAAAGAACATTGCATTGCTTGGGAAAACAAATAATTTTCAAGGTTTTCTACTACATGCTTTAGTAAATATATTTGTTCAGCTAATATATGCAGCACATTAACCTTCCATAGAACAAATAAGTAGTTTATCAGCACATTTTAAATTCTTGTTCAGTTAATAACATGCTCACCTTGTTGTACTGCAGAACACGTTTGAGGAGGTCAGTAGATACATCATACCTTCCAGACTGAAACGTGAGAATGGACAACACGAATATGTACTACGAGCGATGGCGGGAGGGGCACGCATGCGCTGTAAGGGTGGTCACGCTGCACACCAGATTAAGCTCAACCCCAAGACGCTTCACATCTAAAAATTAATTGTCACTGGTGGGAGTATACCAAAACCCCCTGTGTTGTATGTGGAAGACACTTCAAGCGCTCATGTCCTACGTCGATCACCATTATTGCTCATATTATTTTGTCGTCAATACTTGGTTTAATATCAACACAAATAAATTGCATTAAATGTGTGCCCACACTGAAATGAGCATTCATCCTGGATAGGGCTCACTATTGTGAGCATCACCACTGCCAATTTTCAGCAAATATCGTTGTTCACACAATGGATAAGATGATGCCAGAACAGATATGACTGCTTTAAATGTTATGCAAAGAGATTGTTAAAATGATGCAAGACAAATTTGAGCCCACTGCAAAATAAACGGCTCCTTTGGACATTCCTGATTACTCCCGTCTTCCACCGGCTGACTTTATTTCATACTTCCAAACTTTCTATTTTATTGCAAATCACACTGCCTAATGCTCTAAACAAGAAAAAAAGTTCACAGGAAGACAGAGGATTGAAGTGATGAGAAGTGGTTGAACAGGAAATGTTGCTGGAGCCAACATTATAAAAGGTGACAACGTTTCAATGAATGCAAGCCATTTTGTCAGAACGTTAGCTCCAGTGACATTTCCTGTTCACTGATTTCTCATCATTGTCTTATACCCTGCCACTTTCAGCACTGTTTTCCATTCTTTTGGGGCCATTCTATGCTTGGTGTTCATTCTATGTTTACATTGTAATAGAAGCCCACCTATATGTTCTGTAATTCGACCTGTCTAGCTTCCATTCATTTCTCTCAATCTTAACTGGAAAAAATTCTACAGATCCCACGTACCTTGGGAATCGTTGTTATGCAAAGCATGCATATGGAAGGTGAATGTGTTTTATTTTTCTTTTTATTGAGCGAGACGTTATGAAGTGATGCTAAATATATGTACAATCCATGCAGACACATACGTGAAACAGATGCATATATTTTATACTAGCAGTTGCTTACAGTTGTGCAACCATGCCAACAGCAGCATGGATATTAGCAACATCAGAAGTGGTAAGGTGATATATGAAGCGCTGGTGTTTGTGCTGCTGCACGGGATGATTGTAGCTTTCAACACTACAAATCAACTTCAGTAGATGGTGCCTCACTACAATTGATGTTAACTTGACATGACAGCTGTATCATAGAAGCACATATGCAATGCTTATAAATCTGGATAGCCAGTACTCCAACCACAATTGACGTTACACAAACATTAGGGTCTACTTCAGAAGTATATTTGAGGCCTGGCGTGGTTCTGTGGTAATATACTTCATTGCCACGCAGAATGTGCCATTGCCATGCAGAATTGAACCATAGCAGAATGCTATGGTTCAATTCCTGCTGGGGCATGGTTATTTTTGTTTGCATTCTTCCGGTCAACACTGCCTATGGCAGCTTTTTTTAACGCTCAAGCATTAAAGTCGCCCATATGTGTTTTCGTCGATCCTGGGTAGATATAAAATGTCTATCACCTGTGGCAGATACCCGCTTTTCCCAGTGGCACATACCTGCCCCCTGGTATGTGCCGCTGTTTTTTGGAAAGTGTTTGATGACGTACATGACGACATTGTGACATTATTCATGTCATGATCAGCGAGTCGTATTTGTCAAACCATCTTACCCTCCCGTACTAACTTTGGTGTACCCCAAGTCAAGATGTTGATGGCTAGACAGACAGACAGAAAGGCAAGGCAAGAAAGCAAGAGGCAAGGCAGATGTCAGAAGTGCTTGCAATGCACAAAGAAATGCTTCGCATTTGAAAACCAGCGACACCTTTCACTCTCTCAAACATACCTGGATGTAGGTTGGTACGCACATCTAAAGTGCTTGCGGTAGGCAAGGAAATGCCTCGAATTTAAAAACCAGCCACACTTTTTGCTTTCTCAAACGTACCTGGATGTAAATGTCAGCAAGAAGAACCCAGCATTTCTCCAGGTATTCTGCATCCTTCAAAAGAAGTAGGGACAATGTTGCTTTCTTTCAACAATGGCACACATTGCTGTAGTCAAGCTGTGTGCAATCTTAATCATTCACACTGACCCCAAAGTTCCAGGGAGCTTTCATCACTCTCTTGAGCTGATTTCTGGCCCTGGGCACCTGCTTCAGGATCATCTGGGCTGTCGCCATGCCCAATATGGCTCCCACGTGGTCTTTCTGGAGTAAAGTAGAGAGCTTGGTCAAAGCAGCGACCAGGCTCAAAACAAAGTACAGCATTTTGCACTTACTTCAGCATCACAAGGAAGCTTTAGCTTCATACTTTTATTCACTCAGATGCTTAAACTTCTAGAACAGTCTTGTTTTGGGCAACATTGCAACCAATGTGAATAACATGCATCAGTTCACATATTTCATGTTTCTGTTTAACAAAAAAGAAAAAGTAATAATTCCATTTCAGTAATCCTCAAAAATTCACCTTTTATTAGGACCTTTAACTTGTATTACATTTTTTACCAGAAATAGGAATCCTTCAGAAAAAAAAAAACATGCTGTTCAGTTTTCTTGAATATTTGTGCATGTATACTGGAATAATTTCATAAGCATTTAACCTTACAAATATTCACCAGCACTGCTCATGGCCGGAGCAGCAAGCAATATAGAATGTGTAAGCTCAGCTTTCATCAGAGGTAAGCAGTTACACTTTTGTCCACTCTTACTTTTTAATTTATCATCTAAACATGACAGCTGCCTGTGTGCTTCCTCTATCTTTTCTTTTTTTGTGTGATTGTGAGCTATAAAAACACTGAGCCCCTAGCACCTGGACCTGACCAGGCATTTTTGTTTATTGCCAAATTTAATGGCCAATGAAATTATAAATCACATTCTCGCTTATTACACTAAAAAGTATGGCTTGGAAAAGATACTTGATTTAACAAGTGCATAGTCCTGTCTCCGTAATAGACCACCCTGTTAGTGCTAATGTTTATTGTGATTACGCGCCAACTAGCCTAATTCGATGTGCTCTGCTGAATACATCTCACTTTAGTAACATTGCCTGATAAGACAGTCATAACTGCAGCTGCTTAGTGCTTTCAAGAATGCTGCATGTGGCTACAAGAAAAATGCTATACCTTCGTCGTACAATTCTGGCTTTTTCAGAAATTTTTCGCTTACATTTCGTTCTTCAGAGCTGAATTGCAGAAACTCGTTCAAGGCGACTTCGGCGTCAACCTTTGACTTCTTAGCCAGGAGCACAAAGTTACTCATGAGACGAAAGTCAGAGTCATTACACATCTTTGGTCTCAGCTCCTAAAGGTGACAAAAAAAAACATGCTTTGGCTTTTTGTCTCAAAATTATAAGATAGTGAGGCAAATCGGGCAAGAAGGTTAGGAACAAACATTAAGAAGTCTCTCAGCAGTTTGAATTGCTCCTTCGTGGTAGTGTACTTTAGCATTGTCACTGCAAGGAACAAAAATGGGGAAGGGAACAAAGGGCAAGATTTTTATATGTTATATTGTCTCATATTATTCACTTCATTTTACAGGTGCAAAGTAGTCATGCACAACAGGGCCCTTCAGGCGTACTGTACTGTACTGTGAAGAACAGTTACCTGATGTGCATTCAATAATATGCTAGGGATGGCAACACATATTGTTGGGCTAATAATGTGAGTTATATTCAACTTCTAGTAATCGTAAAAACATAGAGCAAAAATATAGCTGTTTCAAAACAGGGAACTTCAAACTTGATCAAACTAGACATGCCTTACCCTGCGATGATTCCACCATTGTCGAAAGTTTCACCGCCAATAGTTTCGTTGTCTGGATTGATGCATATCTCTATCATGTGATAGGTTGATATGAGACCCCAGTCTGGATCATAGCGGGCCTTGTTAAAGCTCTTCATGGCTCCAGCTGGGTTGCCCGTGTACCTAGATGGACATAAGCATGCAGTTTCACACCAGCCTCACTTTTTTTAGCATTTACCGCATCCAGCTTTCTGTATTCAAGTTCCTCGGGACTTCGTAGCATTATTATTGCAATAGCAATTATATGAACACTCTCAACTGGATTTTGCCGTCGGCGCCGGTGTCACTCACCATATTTGTATACGTATCTATATATATGAAAACGCAAGAAAGAAAAAATTCAGAAAGAGACTATAGCGCGTGGAATCGGAAGGTGGGATCTCCGCGTCGTGAATGCGAGGCGTTAATCACTGAGCAATCGAGGGGCACCTCTTTCAACGTTCAAACGGCAAGCTATTTTTATATACCACTTACCGCTGTTGGCAGGCATCTCGAGGAGAACTATCGTGTTTTCAGCATTATCAGCAAGATGGCGCAATGAGCTCGTGGTGGCTCTCATCTCTCACGCCTACTTTGACCCGAGGAGAGGAGGGGAGTGGACGATCTCTCGCGCATCCTTATCTCCCGGTGGGGAGGATCATACATCTTGGCTGGCGTTCGGCTTGCACTGGAACGATTCTGTTGTAGTTACGGGGCGCACAGAGGTGACTGCAGTTGTTGCACAGCCTCCATTTGCGAAAAGGGCGCGCTTTTCAGACATAGCGAAGTAACAACTGAGACACTTATTCGCATGCATCTGTACCTGTAAGTACGTTTTGTGCGTTATTTGTGTGTCATTTGTGTGTGAGAAATGCAGGGCACGTTTCGATCTGCTTTCCATTCTGCGCGTGACCTTCTAGTTTGTTATTATCACGTTCATTGCTTCGCCTTTGCGGCAAAGCTGTGACTTTTTGTTTTAACTTTACATGTACTAAAAGCTTTAATTGTCTGAACATTAAAAGAATGTGATTCAGCACTAAAACAATATTTGTTATGAACAGGCATGTACACTAGGCCTATTCTATGCACAGTCGGCTGAACCTGAAGCAAAGTTAGCCGGACAGGTTGCAGTTGGTTGCTCTATAAACATGTGACTTCTAGATGAATGTAACTTTGCAAGCTTCATTTCAATTACTTAATAATGTATAAAGCTGGTTTGACTAAAAGTAAAATGCTAATTCTTTTAGATCTGGCTTTTTGCTCTTGGTTCCTGATGTGTTTACAGATTGCACTTGCAACCTCAGAGTTTGTGTCTGTTCACAAAACTGAATTTTCTGCCCCCCCCCCCTAAATAAAGGTGTTTTTCAACATAGCAAACATTTAGAAAATTCATAAATAAAAATTCCCTGTTATAACTTTCCCTTTATTTTTTTTACCTGCTGGGTTTCTCAATCTTAAAACGAAATTGCAGCATCTCAAGCAGAGTTCTTCTACATGTGTCTGATTCAAGCATAAATGTAAATATTTTAGGTATAAACTGTCCCATCTCGAGTGTAACAGAGTGTTGTAGCAAATAAGCACCATTCATGGAGCCCTTTGCAGTAGAAATAGCCTCCATTGACTCCAGAACGTGGCAGTAGATCAGCAGCCTTCTTGAGAAACTTTTCAGCTTGGTCCAGTTTGCCGAGACGTCTCATGGCTTCTATAAGCCTGGCTAGTGCAGGGTAATAGTCTGTAAAGGGATTGGCATCAAGTGTCATTCTATTTCGAGATACAACTGCATATGCTTTAATTATGGCTAAAGCAACCTTTTGATATGACAGAGTTACACACTCACACGTAAAATAGTGTAGAGACTAGAGCATGACTTAAAGGTTCAAATTTTTTTCTAGAACAGCCATGTCACATGAAAGTGGCTCAGTGCTCCAGAATGGTTGAAATTGCTCTATTAAAGCTGTACCACTTTGATTATGCCTACTTGACGAAGCTGCAAAGAAGAAAATATCTTCTTTCGTAGCCTGAGTGGTTTTGTTAAGTTCTTTGTTTTGATAGTATGCAATCATTTCACTCTACGTATAGGACATCACATCTATCTATGAGATATTTCTCATGTAATGAAAATGCCATGTGACACGCTCTTTCTGTTATCATCAATATGAATATAAAGTGAAGTTTCATGTGTTTATCTGTTTTACTATGAGAGCTTCCAGTCTTGAATATTTAATGTAAGTGTCTACAAATCCTGCACTTTTATGTTAAAAAACCATGATGTGAATATGAGTCATGGCATAGCATGGAACTTTAGGTTAACATTGACTACTTGGGACTCTCTGCCCTTTGACTGCCTTGAAATGCAGCAATCTTGACCATATGTTTTTTTGGCAACCTCTTGCTAAGCTGCACCATGCCACAGGGACCGAGCCACCATGGTGGGTAAACTTTTCAATCTTTCTTGTTCACACTGCTCACACTATATTCTGTTCATGCATCCTATGATGACGATATTAGCAGGTATTATCTTTGTATTATGCACTCACGTGTGCAGCGTGTAAGTAGCAGGTACACTTCGTTTGATGGTAGAGTGTGCTAATCCTTTATCAAAATAAATAAACTAAGAATATATGTCTCTATGAGCTCACCTGGTTTCCTCTCTAGCAGCTGCTGAAAATGAAACATGGATGATTCCAAGTCTGTTTTTCTGAACATGAGGTCTGCCATCATCTGTGATTGAAGAGAATCACAAATGTAAGAAAGAATGAAGTTTAAGATGCTTCTGACAGCGTGCGCCTGGTTTCTACTTCAAAACAAAACACTAAAGCGAGTTTTTGTGTACGGAAGAGTATGTCCAGAACATACAACGCACCAATGTGGCAGTGTCGTTATTCTTTTCAAGCTGAAGAACTGTGTTGCAGTACTGCTTTGCCGATTCAAGGTTGTTGGAGGTCATCTCCAGCTTTGCAAGAGCCAGGAGAATCTGAGCATTGGAAAATAACTGTTGTAAATAACCGCCGCATCACATGCCACATGGGGGTTGTGACGACGTCAACGCGCACCTCTATGTTAGCAGAATCGTAGCTGAGTGCCTGCTTGTAGAACCTGGCTGCTGGAACATAATCTCTCTTGAGCTCGCTATGCTCAGCAAGGCTTTTGCAGATGCTGTGAAAATTAACCAGACAATAAATTTTATGAGAGACTGATACATCAAGTGGTGCCGTATGCAGGCGGGAAATGAAAACGTACACAATTGCGAGTTGTCTCTGTTCTTGGAGGGAGTCTGGTTGCTCTTGAGGTACTCGAAGCATTACTCTGAAGGAAAAAGAAAGAGGGAGTAAGTTTACATACTAACATTTTAGGCAATGTCATATTTAATATGTGGCCTTGCCTGAGATATGAGACCGGCAAAATCTCATTCTACAATAGTATTCCCGTCACGGTTGTATAAGATTCCGGGACTTTGTGAAAATATTAAGAACAGATATTTCTGTAACATTAAAGAAAGGCCAGAGCATCAAGCCATTATATAAGGTATAGTACTACGTAACACTCAGTAGCCCTGTGCATCAACCTGTATATTTTGTAGGCACCTAAGCTTGATGATGAGTCATCTAATACTAGCATTCTCACTGACTCAAAGTTAGTAAATGCCTATGTTATTGTCTACATTTCAACTAAGTCATTATGTACGTACATGAAAGCTGACAATTACGAGTACAGCATAAGGTGGGGGCCTGTGATTAGCAGAAAGTACTGAAGACAAATACAAAATACACTTGCCTACTTTGAGCTTCAAAAGCCTTGTTGAGATCTTTTACTGATGCATCGTCCTTGTGATCATTTTGGTGAACTTGAGCGAGTAACAAATAGAACTTGGATTCCCACTGCAAGCTTGTGAGGTCAGGTTCTAAGATAAAAGATAACATTCAAGCCTAAATATAACATTTGGCAAGTCATTCAGCAATACCATGGTGTACATGTGATGTATAAGTAAATAAAAAAGAGAGCGGAAGAAAAAAAGAATTGTTGAGGTGCATTTGCAGGCGTCATTTTTATGTTACCTCGCTACTGACTGTGTACAGATCTGGAACTTGCAAAACATGCAGTGTGAAGGAAGACCATCCAGTAAGTTAGAATGTGCTACATTGCACGAAACTAAGATCGGTACAAAAGGAGTTATTGGGCTAAGCGAAAGTACTTTGAAATCTGATTGCCCTAGAGTGCAGCACTATTTTCGAAACTCTTGACAAATGCCATTATTGACCCACGGAGTTTTCACACAAGAAGTGCATACCCTTTTGAAGTGTTCCAAAAGCAGCATTGATGGCATCCTCTGCGTCCTGATATCTCTTTATTTTCGCCAAGAGTTCAGCCAAGTCATACCTTCAACAGAATGGTGCAAACAGTGGAAAAATAAAGCATGCCACACTGAGCTACAGCACAAAAAGTTATATTGTTTAATTTTTGCATGAATACCAAGTGGACTCACTTCATCTGCGGTTGTCCTCCAGACTTTATTGCAGCCTTGTAGTACGTAATAGCCTGAAACAGGTGAAAAATAAGGCTGGCAGTAATTTTCCTTTTTACGAACATAGCAGCACACATTAGTACTCGTTATCAAAAAGCCTAAATTGTTGCCCTGTTTCGGTTGGACATATGCCACATGTAGCACTTTATGCGAGGGTAGCACAGCTTAACCAACAGGAGGCATTGACCAGAAATTCTGCTTTTTGAACCTACAGAGACAGCCACTGTCATTTGCAATCTGGAACCATAGGATGGCAAATTGCAAAATATTGCACAAGGCTGGACAAATTGTGGTACCTACCCTCTCAAATTGATGTGTCTTGATGAGTGCCTGCCCAATCTTTCTTGCGACTGCACTGTCCTTGGGATTTTTGCGTAAAGCTTGCTCGTATGCCCCAATGGCATTGTCTGGCTGGAAAAGAAATATTTTCACTGATGTTGTTACAGGGCGAATTCACGATGAGATAGACCACATTTTGAAGACTGATGTACATCTGCAGTTCACACTCACCTCTTGTATTTTCATGTAAGCATCACCAAGCATTAGGTATGACTGTGGGACTGGAAACTTCTCAATAATTTCTCTAAACAATTTTGGGAAGGCCAGAGGGCAAAAAAAAGAATGTGAGGAATGCATCCAAACTCCCAGTAGCAATTTTTTACGTAAAGGCCGTGTTATGTGTTCAACACACCTATAGCAGCTTGCATACAGGCGGGGGTCTTTCCTGTAGTTCAAGTAAATATCGGCCATCTTCTCTCTGGCCTGTTGGAAGTAAGGTTGGTCTGGCCCAATGTTACGCAACAGGGACAGGGCCTCTTCCACGTCACCCCTTGCAAGAGCCAGTTCAGAGCTTGCAATGCTCACACGTGTTTCCTCCGATGTGCCTCGAAATTCGTTGGCAGCTTCTTGCATCACTCTTACTGCCTCATGCTGTTGAAGTGACAGAAACACAAGATAAGTTCAATTCATGTTCAACATCAAAAGACAATGACCTGTGCAGTAGACAAAATGTCGACCATCCGAGCCCTCACTTTTATGTAAAGCTGAATGATGTATGAAGTTGACAAAAATTCTTTCACTGGCTGCTTCAGTGTGATCAATTGTGAATTATTACCTCAGTGGCTCCAGTTATATGGCTCTTATCTGCCGTTTGGATACCAGAATGTTAGGTACCACTTGGGCTGTGGTGGTACCTGGTGTATGGTACCAGGCTCTTGATAGTCTTTTGTCCTGGTACCACAACCAATAGCCAAAACATCATTCCTTTTTGCTCTTTTGTGAAATATTTTTATATCAGAGTAAGTTCAATAATGAAACAAGATATTTTTCTCTGATTAAGTGCCAGCAAAGATTAAATGCTTACCTGCTGGTCTAGCTTGCCATACACATCGGCAAGCTCAAGGTATAAGGAGAGCTTGTCGCTTGAAGTCAGCTCTTGCTTCCTGTTCTTGCGAGATGTGGCTACAGAGTTGAAATTTTATCATAGTGAATTTACCAACATGCTTCCGAGTCTACTTACCTGATGCTGGTGCGGTGCATAGTGTCATTGCAGCATTCAACAGCTGCACTGCCTCCTGGTAGTCGCCTTGTTCTTTCAGTATCTTAGCCTTAATGATGTGAAATATGGGTTTTTCCCTCACCTGGTGGAGTTAAGCAATGTGCTTTTAGCATTTCAATGTCATAATGTATCCACCTTGCACAGTTAGTTCAGCGTTACCAGCAACAATATTTCTTGTCGCTTATTCCTGTGCTACGAAGGACAGTTGTTCTGCCACTGAAACTTGCAGATGTTCATTCCATTTGTACCTCTGTAGATTACATATTTCTTTGCTTGTGCCTTCACAGTGTAACTTATTACTGCCTCTACTCAGCAATATGCTAAGGACTAAGGCTCAGGCACATTTGTCGTGTTTGGCAAGCATAGTTGCTTCATATCTTTGCATATTTTATTCTGATAATTTCTACAGTTCTCTCATTCCTCGTTGCAAAGCAGCCTCTTATCTCTAATTAGGGCAAAACCCTGAGATGCCTCATCAGACACGAAAATCGACCAGCATCTCACGTCAGCATGTTTCATTGGCATCAAATTGAGGGGTGCAAAAAATAATCACGTGATGACATCGCCACATGACGTCACCATGATGTCACAGATCGCTGAAATTTGTAATGCCACTATGTCGCCATCATGATCTCACATACCGTCATCACGTGGCATCATAGCCTGGTAGGTCTATCTTAGAGGCAGAGCAAAACCAAGTGCAGTGCCTCCGATTCAAGAGTCAATGCTAAACCACGTTAGATGTAGAAAATCTTTTGGAAGGTGGCACAGCAAGAACAATATGATTGAGAAGAAAAAGAAGCCTTCCAGTAATCTCAGCTGAGAGCATAATGGATTCTATATCCCTTCTGTCTCACATATTTTATTTTATTTCTCTTTATAACTGCCATAACAATACTACTACGAGCTTTCAGCATTGTGTAATCTGCTCTGTAACTTCAACTCTGTAATTTTCAAGCAAACTGCTGCAGTTTTGCTGAAGGTACAACAGCTATCAATCTTTGCTCCAGAAAGTGCATACTGATAGCTACTGCGCTTCCACAATCATTACAACATTAAGTTAGTCTCTACCTCTAAGCTTGCACTATTGGATAATGTTATGCCTGCGAGTCGACAGCGAACGTCCGTGCCTCTGAAAAAGGCAATCTGTGTCAAGGCCAGCCCGCCTGACGCGAACAACTCAACGGCGTAAACACGCGCGGCGCCTTTCTGGCGCGCACGTGCAGTGAGTCAGCGCAGCCGCGAGCCCGTCGAGTAAACAACCGGCGTCTTCCTGTCTGGCGGCTGACGCAATGCGCGGCGACGTCACTCGTCCTTGGGTGCAGCCACCTGCAGCGCAGCCTCTCCAGATTCGATGAGAAAGAAGAACGCGGCCCAGCGGCGACCTCATTGGAGGATTCTGACCTGACCAGCGGCGCTTCGGGTTGGACATTTGGGTTGGACCCGGGGCATATAAAAGAAGCCCTGTGGCGCGTCGAGAGAGACCCCTTTGACAGCGGACCCATTTGAGAGTAGAGCTATGTGTTAGAGAGAAGAGCTCGGCTCTTCGCGTCTCTGTCGGCCCCAGTGCCGAATTTGTAACGTCTCTGCATATATGCTGTACATAAACCTTGTTTAACTCACCGTCGTCTCGTCCGCTCGTCAATCAGCTCTGCGCAGAAGCAGTCGCGAGCTGAGAAACCTACGCTACCAAACGGCTGGTGACCTTCCCGGCGAAGTTCGAAGCCGTGGCGCCTTCGGGACCGTCTTGGCGTCGCCGTCTTTCGAAACAGTGGTTGCAGCGGTGAGATTTCGAGGCGCCCTTCGTAACGTCGTCGGAGGTGCGCGTTGTAACAGTGGCTGGCAGCTGCGGGATCGGCCGGCGTCAGCGACATCGATGCGGTGAGTGCCTGATGTTTTCCCCTCAGTTCACCAGACTACTCTAGCTCAGGTTGTAGTAGTTTAGAGAAGGGCTGTGTGAAGCATTGAAGTGAGCTTTGATCGTTTCAAGCAAAGTCCAAGTGCTTTGAAACCAAAGTTAATGCGGAGGGGGTAAACACGGGAGTGTGAAAAATTGCTTGCGCGCCTTGCTAGTTGACTTATAGTGGGTACGGCAAGTAAATTGTTAACAGGGGCAAACAGCAAGAGGCTAGTGTGAACGATGGAGAACCTTAAAGTGAAGGAACTCATCGAAATTTGTGAGGAACTCGGCATTACTTTGGGCCGTGCGAAACGAAAGCAAGCGATCCTTGAGATCATGAAGGATGAGGGAGTGTCGGCTGAGGAAGTCGATGAGGCCTGGGTGGATGTCAAAGCACGCCGCGAGGAGGCTGAAAGGCGAGAAGCTCGCGAACGTGAAGAAGCTGAAAGGCGAGAAGCTCGCGAACATGAAGAAGCTGAAAGGCGAGAACGCCGCAAGGAAGCCGAGAGACAGGAACGCCTCGAGTTGAAACGAATAGAATTGGCAATACTACAGTGTTCGCAGGCGCCTAGCGTAGCTTCTCCGACGATTCAGGTCAGCGGTTTTAGAATTCGGGACCAACTGCCACCGTTCGTAGTAGGCGAGGACATGGCGAAGTATCTCGTCAAGTTTGAACACGTCTGTGAGCGAAACGCTTTGGAGCGGTCTCTTTGGGCCCGGAACCTGTTAGCACTTCTTCCCGGCGAAGTGTCCGACGCGATAACTTGCTTGTCGAGGGAAGCGTTTGAGAGCTATGACGAGGTTAAGGAAGTGCTTTTGAGACGTTATAAGTTGTCACCCGAGGCTTTCAGGCAAAGGTTCCGGTATGCTAAAAAGGGGTATGAGTCGCACGTTGACTTCGCGTTTCGTCTTAAAGCCGATTTAATTGAATGGCTCAAGGGCGAAGGTGTTTATGACGACCGCGATAAAGTGGGGGAATGCGTTGCATTGGAGCAATTCTACCGCTGCATCGAGGAAGATGTCAAACTTTGGCTGCAGGACAAACTTGGTGAAGTACAGCTAAACGAGGCAGCAGAGTTAGCTGAGGAGTATTATACTCGCCGAAAGTTGCATAGCAGGGCAGTGCGCGTTGAAAAGGATGAAAGGAAAGAGGGCTTTTCAAAAAAAACCTGATCAACGGAAACCCGCTCCGCACCGTAATTTCAAGAAGGACCCGTCTCTTACGAAGGACAGTGTAGGGGAAGGGCAAACAAAAGCGGAAAAATCGAGTGAGGTTCCTAAACAACGCACTGATACCACACGAGCGTTTGAATCACGGAAGCCGCTAATCTGCTACAACTGCAAAAAGGAAGGGCACATCGCGATAAACTGTAAGCAAAAGTTTGCATTTGCAACAATCCGAGAATCAGAAAAGAACATGCGGTTGTTTGAGCCGTATATCTAAGAAATTAGTGTGAATGGGCAAACGTGTCGAGCACTTCGTGACTCAGCGGCAACCATGCATGTTGTCCATCCTTCATTGGTGTCTCTGGATGACTTTACAGGAGAATGCGCGTGGATCAGGCAAGTCACCGAGGAGCAGAGTGCTTGCTTACCAATCGCCACGGTTGTCATTGAAGGCCCGTTCGGTGAGCTTCACATCAAAGCGGATGTGTCTGCCGCGCTTCCCGATCGTTTTCCTTATCTTTTCTCCAACAACTCAGAGCAGCTTCTCAAAGAGCAGGGTAAATCGTTCTTCCCCAACTTAGCATACATGGCCCTCACGCGATCGCAAGCGCGGAAGCTTTTGCAGGAGCTTGATCTTGTTCAATGTGGTGAACTCTCAAGTGACCTTGTTGGCAGGTCGACGAAACCCCAGAGAGGAAATTTTCCGCGTGAGTCATGTGAGCAGTCACGCGAGCGGCCCGTCGCCGAAGCGACCGGCGCGGTTTCCGTAGCAAGGGGAGACGACATGGCGCCTTTGAATCAAAGCGAGAGGGGCGCAATGCTCTCGCCTATAGCGGAAAGTAGGAGTAAGCTGTCGAGGGTTGATTTAGAGACGCTCATTCGAGAGCAGCGTGAGGACCTCTCGATTGAAGCGCTAGTGGAAAGCCACATGAAAGCTGCACAAGTGTTGTCGAAGGAGTATAACGACAAATCGGCGAAAAA
This sequence comes from Rhipicephalus annulatus, assembly GCA_013436015.1. NCBI lineage: Eukaryota > Metazoa > Arthropoda > Arachnida > Ixodida > Ixodidae > Rhipicephalus > Rhipicephalus annulatus. The sequence goes on along the minus strand of WOVY01001811.1, from coordinate 22,001 downwards.
GCACGCTTTTCAAGTAGGAAGTCAGGTAATGCTGCTGCAGCCGTCCAAAAGGAACAAGCTTGAGGTTCATTGGGAAGGGCCCGCCAATGTAATATTGAAGCTTTCTGATACCAAATTTAAAGTGAAATTAGGAAGGCGGCCGAAGAAAATTTACCACAGTAATTTGATGAAACCATACGTTCAACGTCAAGCGGTCGTAGATCGTCTGTTGAATGCTTCAGAGGAAGAGGGAGCAGAAATTTTGAGTTCTAGTGATGTAATCGAAAGGGGATCGGAGGTAATCTTGGAGCAGTTGAACCTAGAGACTAGGTTAAGTGAAGTCCGGAAGGAGGACCTGAGAAGGATTGCTTCCGAGTTTGGATACGTGTTTTCAGACCGTCCCGGAAACACGACGGTGATCGAACACGATATTGAGCTAACTTGTGAGGAGCCAATCTCTAGCAAGCCGTATCATTGTTCCCCTCTGCAACGTCGCAAGTATGAGCCGCTCTTGGTACCGCATAGGTATCGTCGCTTAAAAGTGGCCAGTTACTGAGATGGAGCATGATACTCCAATTGCACAACTTTGACGTTCGCTAAAAAAAAAAGGAAACTAAATGCTAATGCAGGTGCATTGAGCCGTGCGTTCGAACTAGAACCTTCTCCACTTTTCGGTTTCTCGCTGGCGATTCGGGGCAAAATTTTGACCTCATCACGACCTGAGCTGAGTGCTCTCGTCCAGAGTGAGCTCAAGGAGCCAACTTTATGTTGTATTCTAACTCGTTACGTTGTTGTACGTGAAAAAAATTTGAGTTGTCATTTTAAGAGTCTTGTGTCCCACATGTGCCTCTTGATGTAGAGGGAACGAAATTCCGATAGACGCGTAGCTAGGTATATGTTGTACTATACTTTGTCTGGTGTTCTGTCGGGTGACCGAGGGCACTTGCTTGTGTCGTGTGTTGTCTGTTGTCGATCCGTTCTTGGCAAGTTGCAGAACCATCAGCAAGTGCTGAAACCAAGGATCGTCAGAAGAGACGAGCGAAGCTGGACGGCAAGTTGTGGCGACAAGCCAGTGGAGCTCAGATCCGTCCTCAAGAATGGGATGTGTTCCCTGAACAGAGTCTGGAGCTGCATTCTCCCCATGGCCCTGGAGACGAACCTGCGCCTGACATCCGAGCCGCGTGGAAGCAGCTCGTCTTTTCGGCGCATTGTCTGGCGGTGGGGGTGCTGTTATGCCTGCGAGTCGACAGCGAACGTCCGTGCCTCTGAAAAAGGCAATCTGTGTCAAGGCCAGCCCGCCTGACGCGAACAACTCAACGGCGTAAACACGCGCGGCGCCTTTCTGGCGCGCACGTGCAGTGAGTCAGCGCAGCCGCGAGCCCGTCGAGTAAACAACCGGCGTCTTCCTGTCTGGCGGCTCACGCAATGCGCGGCGACGTCACTCGTCCTTGGGTGCAGCCACCTGCAGCGCAGCCTCTCCAGATTCGATGAGAAAGAAGGACGCGGCCCAGCGGCGACCTCATTGGAGGATTCTGACCTGACCAGCGGCGCTTCGGGTTGGACATTTGGGTTGGACCCGGGGCATATAAAAGAAGCCCTGTGGCGCGTCGAGAGAGACCCCTTTGACAGCGGACCCATTTGAGAGTAGAGCTATGTGTTAGAGAGAAGAGCTCGGCTCTTCGCGTCTCTGTCGGCCCCAGTGCCGAATTTGTAACGTCTCTGCATATATGCTGTACATAAACCTTGTTTAACTCACCGTCGTCTCGTCCGCTCGTCAATCAGCTCTGCGCAGAAGCAGTCGCGAGCTGAGAAACCTACGCTACCAAACGGCTGGTGACCTTCCCGGCGAAGTTCGAAGCCGTGGCGCCTTCGGGACCGTCTTGGCGTCGCCGTCTTTCGAAACAGTGGTTGCAGCGGTGAGATTTCGAGGCGCCCTTCGTAACCTCGTTGGAGGTGCGCGTCGTAATAATGACTATGCGTGGGCTACACTGAACATCATTTGGCATTTATGACATGATGACATTGCACGGCTATTTAAATTATGTGTCTTGGAAAGCAAGGACTCCTACCTCGAAGTCGTAGCTCAGTGCTGTTTCTAGTAATTGGCTTGCAATCTTGATGTTCCCTTGGTGGATATGCATCTGTGCCAGCAGCAGCTGTGCACTTGTGAAGCTGGAGTACTGTTGTGTGCACTTTGAGAGCAGAGACTGGGCCTGTACCAAGTCATCTGGAGTAAAGAAATGATTTAATGGACAATCGTACCTTAAGCCACTGTCTGCTCACCATGTTACGGAATTCTAAGATTTTCCAGCATGCAGTGATCATTAGTTGTCACAGTGCAAATTTTGGTTTCTCGAGCTGTAGTGAACGTAGGGAAACATAACATTGTGATGTGTGAGACCAGTGAAGTGGACAACATTTTGTGACAGGCACAAGAAATGAAGGCTTATAGTATTAAGTCACTCTGCTTCTCTATCATGATAATCATCGATGGCGATTTCTTTAATAGGAATGCTATGTAACAACTGTGCATGCCATAGGTTCATAGGTACCAAGCAGGGTATTTTATTTAATACTTTGGCAATTGAAACTATTTTAGAAGTTATATGATATAACACACTAAACTACATCCATTGCCTACTGAAATTAAGCAATGACACACAATAAATAACAAGAACATATGATCAACAGCCTTCACTATATAAATGTATTAGCTTGCAATGTCATATGAAGCTATTAGATGTCACACTTATGATTAATAAAGGCATTTCTATACTTGAGAACTGGGAGACTTGTCATAGTTTTTAGATGCTACAATGGCAGCTATACAGGGGTCATCACATCACAGCTTTCTCTGCTAATCTTTTTTCTTATATGCCATACACTTCACAAGCCCCTGGACAAAATGGAGCATAATACATTTCACGAGTTTCATGTCAAAGCAATGCCACTGATGGCATCCGCGTGACCTCACAACTTTTACAATATTGCCACACATTCATGCATCTCATTTGTCTATAAAAAGAACAGAGAGAACAATTCCAGCGACCTAAGTCATCATCTTATATTGAAGATTCAAAAAGTATGATTGAACAATCTAGCTTAATTAACCTAATGATTACTATGCAGGAACCCTTACTTGACAGGTACTTGAGCTTTCCCATCCAATAAACTGCCTCTACAGATCCAGGACAACTCCTTAGAACTGGTTGAAGCACTGCCTGTCCCCTCTTGAGTGGCTCGGGTATCGTTTGTCCAGACTCAACAGGCTAAAGGGCAAAAACAAAACCTCGAGTGGCTGTCAGCGTTCTCATAAATGTGTGTAAACACCAATTTATGGTGACCTTGCCTATTGAGTCACTTGCCTCAAGGGGGAGACCATCCCGAAGACGACACTTGGAGAATAACAAAATAAAAATGTTTATTCTCTCTCTTACTTGCCTTATCTGGAGCATATTGCAGATATAGCTTCACAACTTCAAATATGAAGTCTGGATTCAAAAGAAGCAAGTAGTCCGCTCCCAGTGGAAGGCCCTAGTCGTCCAGGCAGCAGACAGAGAGAGGTATTTGTTAGTCATAAAATTCATTGCTGGGAACATTGGTTGACGACTACGAAATGTATGGTAGTGTTACAAGAAAACAAAGGCATAATATACAAAAAAAGAAAATGGTCTAAAGAAAGCCCACTTCATAGTTTCCTACTGTCATTTCAAGCTCTTTGTTTTCTTGTCATGCTATCATGCATTGTTTTTTTTGTTATAGTTAGAGCTGTGCGAATAGCAGAATTTTGGGTACGGAGCAAATTCGAATATTGAAGTGTGAGTGCACATCGAATCAAACATTTTAAAAATATTTCTAGGATATTTGTCGAATACTTGAAAGCAAAATTGCAGAAAGATATGTTGGAGAGGAATACGAAGTATATTCTAATGAGATAGCAACCTAAAAGTGTTTCTTCTGGTTAGATTTATGAAGTGCTGATGGGGTGGTGTTTCATATTTTTATCAAATATGAGGCAATTCAGAGGCCGAATTGTATTTATGTGCATGATTAGGTGCAACCGAATTGTTGCTGACAACACTTTACAAGTGAAAGGTAAAGGTGCTGTTTGCTCAGCCTCTTCTCCTCATTCGAATTCCGTGGAAGTCCAACTGATGTGTCAGACAAAGGTGTGCTCCTTTAGAGCCCGGAGTTCCAAATCTGCCTCGTAGATGTCTATGTAAAGAACATCTGAAATTTTGGACGCTAGAAATTTCTGGCGTCCAATTTTCTGAGCTTGCTGCCTAAATTTCGGGTCCAAAACAGTGTTAACTGAGCCCCTTCCTCTGCCACATATGCCGTCTTTATGTTGGCACCTACGTTTTGTTGGGTCAATACATTTGCAATCATAGCAAAGCCAAAAAGATAGCTTTGCTGCAATACAAGTTTGTAATGGGGTGGAGCATATTAAAAACCTAAAGGGGTCATCGTCAATTGACGTCGACTGTATGTCTCCGGGATGTACGAATATTTCGAATAGTAAAACTCTGGTGCAAATTGAATAGAATATCGAACACTATTAAAAAAAGGTATTCAAAATTTCGAATGTTTGTACACCCCTATTAATAATTTCTTACACCTTTTAATATATATTATTGTTAAATAGAACTAGCAGACAATTATTTCAAGAAAAGTATACAGGATGCTCTTGTAATAATTATGATAAAAATTTGAAGAAAGTAAATTGGGCACAAGCATAACTTGCTACCGGCAGGGAGCGAGCCTGCAACCTTTGAATGCTCTACCAATTGAGCTGTAGCGGCAATTTTTAGAGCATTGAACCAAGAAAACTTGTAGCCATCGAATGCTGCAGGTACGTTTGCAGGTGGTGGCAATTTATCTTTTCATACTATTTACTTTCTTCGCTTTTATGTCATAATTATCACAAATAACATCCCCTATAGAGCCCTGGCATTATGGCCGGTCTCAGTTCTTATTAATACTGTGCCTAAAAAAGAAAAATAAGCCCTTAAAATTGCCATTCTTTCTTTTTTTCTATACTGTGTTATCCTATATATACTGTTTTAAAGAGAAAGTATTTTGACAATAATATTATTGTTACATTTTTGTTCGTGATGTATCTTTATTTAATGATTCACAACTATTATTTCCAGTTCTTTATCAAAATATAGTCAAATGCATCTACAACAAACACCACTTCTCTGAATTGACGAATAATTTTTTACAATTTAGTTTTATTCTGACCATTACGGTATAAAATCAAATGAACATAGTGACCTCTACAATGAACCATTCTGAAGGTCCTGAGGTCTTCATTGTAAAGGCATTCCACTGCTTTGTTCTTACCTCCAGTTTTGCAAAATGGTTGTCAACAGATTGTCCTAGGTAATTAAGGACCTCCTCTGGCTTTTCTTGCATCTTTTGTGCACACAGGGCACATAGGTACAAGAGCTCCTGCATTGACCACATAAAAAAAGTAAGTGGTTCCTTAATTTTTGGTTACATTGATATTGAACATGTGGCACTTGTGTGGCTGCACACATTTAGCAGCAAAGCTAGATACAATGCTTATGCATTTATATTATATCTTCTATGTAATTTAAAAAGAACAGTGCAACTGGTAATGATTGATAAAAGCAATAAATAATGTGAGCACTTTTTTTTGCCCTCTTGTGAGCTTCCATAGGTTTCAGTTCCAGTGCCTCTCAGTGTGTTTTAAATGCTGACTGAACAGACGTTTAAGTAATGTAACAATCTCTGAAGATAGTGAAACTTCTGTGCTATATCTGGTGGAATGTATATTGGCCGTTTAATGAATATTCTCTACAGCTAGGGTGCATGACCAACTAAATGAAATAGGATAGCAAGTTGGACTATTTGGTCAAGTTCAAATGAACATATATTTAAGCACACTGTCACACAGACGAGACATTTCAAAAAGTATACAGTGGGGTGCATCACTTGCAATTGAAGTTACGAGTAATGTGGTTGTCTGTGTACACTTTGACGGGTTTTTTCCACGTGCTTGTGCATTTCAATGTCTTCTCGATAAACAGTACGGCCACAAAAAGCACGAACCGATGGCATGCTGGACGTCTTATGAATTTCCTTGAGGAGTTCGAGCTGCTGATTTGCAACATCATTCTGGCCCTCAAGCAGCTGGCACCAAATTATTCCTGCATAGAAATACCATGATTAATTGTATAACTATCAACTTATTTTTTTATATCAGATGACACTCTAACACAGCTACTGCTTGACACGCAAAAATATTAAAGCCAGTTTGATGTCTCTACAATAAACAGCGGAGCTGGCGAATGCATATAGAGTTCTTTCTTCATCTTATCTTTCTTCTTCATGTTCCCACCTTTCTTTATCCCTTTCTATAATGCCTTCTGTTTCTCCTTTACGTCTTCCTAACTCTCACATCAATTTCCTTTCCCACCCATTGCTGTGCCATACTGTACCTGGTTGTGCTATAATTTACCCGCTCACCTCCTTTCCCTTCGTCTCACTCTAGCGTCAGTCACTTTCACTTCCCTTTCCCATCCGCCTCGCTATACTGTACATATATGGAGATATGCCAGGAGCGGCTTGGCATGCATGCACTTTCTGTGGCGCATATCCGCTTTACCCTTTTCTATTTCCTCATTTACTTCCTCCTCACCCAACTTCTCTTTCCCACTCCCATGCTACACTTTACTATGCGTGGCTATGCTATGCTAGGAGCTTCTTGGCACATACGTGCTTTCTGTGGCGCACACCCGCCGAGTTTTGTGTGGACATCAACAGCTTTACCTCCAGCCTAAACAGCTCCACTGTTAAAAATGGAAAGGAGAAATAAATAAGACCCTTACCATTAAGAGCTATGATACTAGCTTCATCGGCCTTGAGAGCAGCCCTATAGTGCTTGGTGGCTTCCTTGGTTTTACTCTGCAAGATGAACTGGTAGCCAAGCTCAGCCAAGTAGTCTGCGTTGGCCGGTTGCAAGGCACATGCCTTTTCTATGAGACCTTGTGTGTGCATCACAATGCAGTTTTGCCTCGAACTCTGCCCCAGTTACAATGAGAAATATGTGGCATTAGTGACCTCAGGCTTTAGAGTAGTACTATGAAGCCTGTACAGCTACTACACAATAGTGCAAAACAGTTCTAGTTATTTCAGGAGCATGGTTGTTATGGTATGCTATGACAGGTAACATTGTCTTTTGTATATATTATTTTAACCGACAGCGACCATCAGATTCATAGTGCACAAATCTCTGATGCCATGCCCGGCTGAATAAACATAGGGAAAAACATGTCTACTCCAAGGCACTGAAGTCCGAGATCTTTGTCATAGGGTTCTGTTTAGCCCAGCATCTATCAACAAATCTCATACACTCTATATACAAACTACACTGCCAGAGTGAACAATAAGCAAACCGCTATTTTGCTCCCTTTCGTCTTTGCTGCCGTCAATGATGTCCATCCTAGCTATCAGTTGCTGGTGAGGCAGACAATTCTTGTGCATACAATCGCACTGCCACACATTCTTTTGTGAGCACTGTTTATCGCAATGGTCATGGTGCGCACTTTTACAAATGGCCTCATAGTCTCTCCACCAACTGTGAAGATCCATCTTTAGCGTGGCGCAATGCCTCAATGTTTTGCAACAATTTCATGTTCACTTCGTTTTTCGTCCCTTCATATGGCAAGCTTTTCTTGTATTAGAAAGTCCTGACAGATGGCAGAGCCACTTCAAAAATAGCCAGTGTCATGATTCAATAATGTTGTTTGTAACATGTGTAACGTACCTTAATTTTCAGGCACATTTCAGATGAAGCAAGTTTGCCTTGGCTCATATTTTTTTAAGCAGTTAGCATGAGATAGTGGCTTGTAAACAGTATGTTTACTTGTGCTGCCTGTAACATGTTGTTCATAAATTTGTACTTGCACATCTCTCACATTGTCAACAAGACACAGGTTATATTTTGGTCGCATGCGACGTTGCCTTATACTCACATATTCTACTCGCAGCTGTATGTCCTTGCAGCCTTGTGATAGTACCCTACATCGTCCATCTGTGAACTGCACTAAAGCTTGACACAGATGTCACACGAGGTACTTGATAGAAACAACATAACAAGGAATGCACTCACAGTGCTTTTTTCTTTAAAGTGCAGTTCTTTTCCCCAATTAAAATTTTAAATGGCATAATTCTGCAATACTTACTATTCGTGACAGTAGTTGAGCTATCCTGTAATACAAAACTGCGTTGGTCGGTTCTACTGCTTCAAGCAGTGAAACCAGCTCCAACAACCTGTCAGATGCCTAAGAATAAACAAAAAAGAAGGAAGAGACAATGGAGTCATCAGCATGTCTTCAAGCTGTTTTCTTAATCATCTTGAATAAGCTTATGTGCACAATGCTTGCTTACAAATGTGGTTTTTGTAACTACAAATATACTATTAAAAAAGAGTCTTTATATTATCTCTACAAAACTATGTGAAGTTACAGATTATAGTCAGAAGCAACTTAAGAAGGCAAGGGAGGCGCCACCTAGATGACCCAAGCACGACCACCAATTGCTGACGAGGCTGATGAAATGGTCCCGCTTATGAGTTGGACAGTGCATTCAGAGGCCATCTAGCTCACGACATCAGTCTGTGAGCGCGCCTATTAGTGCTGGCTCATAATCGTGTACCTTTGAGAAGGAGATGCTGCCTTCTAAGACTGTATCTGGCTATGGCCATATTTGATTCTTTTGTAATTCAATGAAGAAAGACATGTCCTTCTACTCAGTCACTTATCCCTCACCTAAAGTCTCTTGTATGATGCAAAGATGACTGCAACACACGACATTTTGAAAACTGAGCAAGGTCTGCAGAAACGTGCGAGGTAACTGTGTCGGTTTATTACAGCAGAGGCATGCCTATATGGTACTGCTGAATTTTGCAGTGTCTCTTCTTAAATGATGGTCTTTGAGCTTTCTGAAGCCATATTTTGGGTAGGGCTAATACTTGTATCAAAATAAGTACCATGAAATAACTGCTCCCTGTTTTGTGCCCGAATTAGGGGTGTTCATATTCTTACCTCTTTGTAGTCTCCATTTTTGCATATCTGGTTTAATATGAGGTGCAGAAGGGCGTCAATGCATTTTGAGTCTTGTGAGAGGCACCTGGGTAATAAATTCAGTCACACCTTTTTATAACCAAGTCGATTCTGAATTCCTTATGTTCTTCTATCTGACTGATATTCATTATAGGCACATATTCATTGCACATTGATAATAATGGGCAACAACTTATGTTTGCTTGGTTATATTCAATAATTGGTTATATTAAGGAATGAGTGAACTGATAGGGCATCTTAATAACAGTCGTTTATTTTTCCATAACTCATAAATATATAGGATATAGGCTCTTGATATTAAGAGTTTTAATGGAGAATTGAAGTGAACGATGTATACCAGTAAATGTATGAACTTGATTAAGATAAAGCACAAATAAAAATGAACGGCTGAATGGCGTTTCCAGCGTCCATGCCATTCCCCTGCTTAGACCCGCTAGCAATGAAAAAGTTTAAAAAATAGTTACAGCAAGATGTTTCATAAATGGTGCCTTACATCATCTAGAGCATGATCAAAGTTCGTTCTGGCAAGAGCAACCTTAGCATATAATTTGTTCCTGGTGTGTTTTTATGGAGAAGTTTAAAAAATAAGCAAGACTGTGAGGAACAGTGCCAGTATAAAGCAGAAGCATTTGTAAAACCGAAAACATATTATTGAGCGCTAGCAAACAGGTATAGAAGGGATATGACAACAAAATGCAATAATTTCAACATTATTGTTTCCAGGAAACACCAAACTATTTATTTTTGCACAGTGAATCCATGCACAAGAAATAAAATTGTTGAAGTTAGTTGTTGTCATCCTTCCGTCCCTATTTCCTGCGCCTGGTATGTTTTCAAGTTCCATTTACCAATATACCCCCAAAAAAGTGGCAATGCGTTTGTAAAGCTTGGTGAATAGATAAATTCAAGAATGTTATAAGCAATCAATTTTTGAGACCCGGAACATCCCTTTCCTTAAGTTTTTAATTTTCGGTTGAAGATGTCTGTTAAACTGTTGTAACAGTTTTACTTAGTGAGCACTCTATACTTTATGGTTTTGGCCTACACTAATGATAAAACAAATAGAAAATAAAAATTATTTACTTGCATAGAAATTCTATATCATAGACTTGATTTCAATAAGAGCTTCGCTACACAGTTTTCAAAGAGCACCTACAAGCACAATTTTTATTATACTTGAGGTACCTTGTTCAAAGCGGTGAACATTACTTGTGCAAGAAGTGGAAATGCAAAAGTAAATGAATGAACTAATGAACTAGCTCAGAGGACTTTTATTGCATTGTCTACCTTTTTATGCAATCCATGCTGTTAAGAAATTTGAAATTGTACTACTGTCGCAACTGATCTAAAAAAATATTGTGCAGAGCAATCTATAACTCACAATATATTTCTGAATTGCTTCATCTATGAAGTATATTTCTTACTACAACCATTGTGTGTTGGCAGTTTAATTGGAATTGACACAACACTCGAAGGTGCAGGATTGAATCCCAGCTGCGGTGGCCCCATTCTAATAGAGGCTCATCAAGATATCCACGGTGGCTAAAATTGCCAGAGCTCTTCACTACGGTGTCTCTCACAGTCGTTATGTGGTTGGGTTAACCCCAATAGTTATTACTGCGGGTCAACACTACAGCACATTTTGTATATACATACAGTGAAAAGAACAACAAAACAAATGCTTTACACTCCTGTAAAAAATAAGAGTGATGCAAGCAGCTTAACAGGGTGTAAATTTGAGAGAATGCTGTGTGATTTTTAATGGCTTACCTGTTGCAAGAGTCCACCATTTGTTCCCAGTCGGAGAGCGCGAGGTGAATCTTCATTTTCTCAAGTAGTGCGGGGACAAAGCCAGTGTACAGGACCACTGCTTGGTTGACCACTTCCAAGGCTTTCATGAGTTCTCCGCTGCACTCAAAGCACTTGGCTTTCCCAAACAGTCCTTCTGGGACAGCACTGCCGCAAGAAACGGTCATTATCAATGGCATTCCTTGCAAGGCCATTGCCCTTTAAGTAACATGCTCTGATAGTCTATCAACCAGTCGGCTCACAAAAACTTTTGAAGAATATTGTGACAAGCTGTTCAGTAAATTAAAGGTAATGCTTTATTTTAGAGAGACGTAGGATAGAAGTAACATTTAAGAATTACTTTGAGGAAATGGCTCTTAACAGTTTTGATGGCTTGCTGTTAATATAACCTGCCCCGTTTGCTTCTGGTTCATTGATGACATACCTCGATTGCTATATAGAAAAAATATGTACAAAATAATTCGTAATATAAGGGCTAATTTTTCTTTGTTGGACACACAGTGATGCTAAGGAAAGCACAGAGGATGTTACAGATGTAATTGTAATGTAAATGTAAAGAAAAAAAATGTATGAAAAGATAACTTGCCACTGGCAGGGTGCAAATCTGAAAGGATGCTGCAAAGTTTTTACCAGAGGCAAGTTATATTTTCTTCTCCTGTTCTTTCTTCACATTTAAATTACAATGACTATTGATATGAAGCGTGGAAGCTGCATATTAATAATATATTAATACTATTAATAATGCCCCTAAACTTCTCTTGGCATCATTGTCTGTTACTGCTAGGAAAAGTATGCACAGGGTAAATGGATATATGTATGTTTTCTTGTTAGACTAGAGTAAGATCAATCATACTGATTTAGCAATCCAATAATCCATAGAATGTTTTCTTGCAAAAAATTAATTGTAACCTAGTCAAAAAGAAACGATGTAGTTTTTTTTTTCTGAGCATAGGTCTTGGCACAACTTACACTCCAGGTGACTCAAAGAACTGGATTGCAGATTTTTTGTCCCTCGTGCTGGCAATTTCATTCCATCCTTTCAGTATAAGTCCCTTTAAAGAAAGCCAGGGTTCAACCATCAATGATTATAGAAGTGGTGTGAGTAAAGAAATTAAATTAAATAAAGATGTGTGCAACCAAACTAATCTGCAGAGCTCACATCACGTGTCGGTGGTGCCACCTTGAGCATACGGTCAATGTATTCTCGTGCCTTGTCATATTTTCCAGTGAGAAACAGGAACAGCCCAGCATAGTACAACACCTGTGACCAAGTCGAGGTTTTGGAACACCAATCTTAGTGAATATACGTGCATATGTATCGCACTGAATATATTACTTTTTCTCCAGCTTGTTTTCTTGTCTCTTTAAGCTGCGCATCAAGCTGAGCTACGGCCTCCTTGTCTGGGTGGAAAAGTTTCAAAAAAATTAATGTTCAAATTGGATTTTTAAATGTTAATGAGTATAATTGTACAGAGGTCCTCAACTCACCAACGACGCTACATTTCCTATGAGCGAAGATTAAGGCCAAGATTCCTCCGAGGGATACATCCTTGCTCTCCCTGACCACATCCAACTCTCGAATTCCTTCTTGGAGACGACCTTCAAGGCGTAAAGGCAGCATTAAAACATGAAAATGAAACATCCGGTGGCGTATATTCACAGTGAATAGTCAGTCAAAGAAAAAAAAAGACGATACTTTCAAAAATCAATGACATTCCGAAGTAAAGACGATAAACTGGATCTCCCGAGTAGCGCTTCAGGCCCTCCACCGCAGCCCGCTGCATGCTGCGGAAATGCTTCTCTCGACAGTAGTAGTGTATCCGTGTCTGTAAAAGAAAGGTTGTTGTGTCATCTTTGCGGGGTGTACTTAATTATGTGCGTTAGGGAGGACTCGCCTTCAGCAGGAGCTCTGGTTCCGTCATAATTGCGCACGTTGTCGCCGGCTGTTGAAAAACGAAACGACGCGTGCGTGTTTCGGTTTCGGTTGCTAGGTGACATCGCACTTTCGTCGCCTAGCTGCGCAACCTCCATGGTATGCAATCATATCCATAGAGAAACTCTATGCAGCGCACATCACAGAGGAAGGAAAGGTGCACATGGTTGCTGTGCATAAACGCTCCATGTTGCTGTGAAATCCCGCAGATGTCGTTTTAACCAGCTGGCGATTCAATATATCGACATCGATTTGTTAAAAAAAAATAAAGTTGCAGAAACAAAAAAAAAATGTATACAGCGAAGATTATTACTAGTTTGATTACGTACACTGCAGGATATATCAACTGTCAAAAGTAAGCATGATTTTAAATGAGACGCTAGAAATAATATACGGCCCCGCCGCGGTGGTCTAGTGGCTAAGGTACTCGGCTGCTGACCCGCGGAGCGCGGGTTCGAATCCCGGCTGCGGCGGCTGCATTTCCGATGGAGGCGGAAATGTTGTAGGCCCGTGTGCTCAGATTTGGGTGCACGTTAAAGAACCCCAGGTGGTCTAAATTTCCGGAGCCCTCCACTACGGCGTCTCTCATAATCATATAGTGGTTTTGGGACGTTAAACCCCACATATCAAATAATATACGACGCTTTGAGTTGCTGCAGCTCGCAGACTTGCACAATTTGCACAAAATTTCAATATTTTTATCCACAACAACTTTCAGAGAAGCAACAAGCACTTTAAGACATATCTGAACTCTTAAAACATAACTCACCTCCTGCACAAAGCGCTACGTGCGGCAGAATCTAAACAAAGGTGTTTTTTTTTTGTAACATTTGCTTGCAACACTAAGCGTTTTTTATTTCGGTCCCCGGTTTCGTTTTGTGAAATCATGTTTGTGGTCCGTTTGCTTGTAAGCTTGTAATTATTTTTTCCCGCTTTTTAAACTTCAAATTGATGGTGTCTGTAAATATGCGTATTACAAGTGCGCGCGTAATGTTTTGGCGGGAATTCAACGCCGCTCAACGCGCCATTTTCGTATTCTGAAACACGCAGCTGCCGCGAAAATGTCGACCCGTCGGGGCCTGTTCATCGTGTTCGAAGGATGTGATCGGACGGGAAAGACCACTCAAGTCAAGTTGCTCGCGGAGGCTTTGGCGGGCTTGGGCCACAAGACCGAATCCATAGCGTTCCCCAAGCGCAGCACCGCCACCGGCAAGCTGCTTGACGCTTATCTCTCAAAGGGCGCCAACCTCGACGACCACGCCGTTCACCTGCTGTTCTCCGCCAACAGATGGCAGGAGGCCGAATTGATACGCCAAGCAGTCGCTCAACAGAGGACGGTGATTTGTGACCGTTATGCCTACTCCGGGGTCGCCTTCACGGCCGCCAAATCTCTCGATTTCGCGTGGTGCCAGCAGCCCGACAGGGGACTGCCGGAGCCGGACGTCGTTTTGTACATGAGTGTGCCGCCTGACGCGCTGAACGCCCGTGACGGCTTCGGCAATGAACGGTACGAGAACGCAGAGTTTCAAGCCAAAGTTTGCGCGAACTACGATCGTTTGGCTGCGCTAGACAGCGGCAGTGGTCGTTGGGTAAATGTCGACGCGACACAAAGCATTGAGGCGGTTCATCTCAACGTCCTCAAAGCTGTGTTAGATGCTATGTCCAGAGGAGTCGGCGATCTGGGAAAGCTTTGGTGGAAATAGCCACGGAGCCGTTGTGATGAAGCTGCTAGAAATGCCGTGGTTGCTGTCGTTTTGATATGTGCTGAAATACCAGAGAAACTGAAATGGCACGCTTCGCCTCTAATATTCTGCGTGTAAAAGAAGTGTTGCTGTATGTACGACAGACTGACGAATATTTTCATTAAAAAGAATGCATGAATATGTGTTATTTTTCCTTGGCAAGGCAAAACGCCCCGTCTCGGCGGTAGAAACGCAGTGTTCTAGAAATGCTTCTAGCACAGCATGAAAGAAGGAAAAGCTCATTCTTTCTCCGTGTAGCACGGCAAAGCAAAACAAAATCATGTGCGAGCGATTTGACCACGAGCTACTTTTTTCTACGAAATCGTACGTTGAAGTCAAGACCGACAAACATACGCACACGTAAACAATATAGACATGCGTCACCGTTCAAAATTTTCGCGTACAAAAGGTCACACATATGGACAAAATGTCTATTGCCCGAATCCACAGATTGTGCCATGCATTCTACGAATAAGTAGCGTTCAGTGTCTCTGAGGCTCAAAAAGTTTCGAACACGGAAAAAAAGAAGTGGTTTCGAAGGATACACTTTCGTGGTAGAGTATGGACCATAACTGCATTCACCGACGTAATGGCTGCCATATTGTACACATAGTACGTGCAGCCACGCAACTATTCTTGTAAAAATCAAGTGACAATTTCGTTTGCTGCAACCGTAAAATGTCTGATTAGTTCAGTAAAAATTGTCTAAAACAGTAAGCGTTTTTTGTGTGTGTGTTGAAATACACGTCACATCTTTAGTGGCTGTCTTTTTTAAGGTAAAGAGTCAAGTCAAGTCAAAGACAGTTGTAGCACGCTTGTTTTGAAAGTTTGCGTTGTGGTTGCGTTTTGTTGTCTGGTTTCTCAGTTGTGCACTTGATTTCACAGCCTCTGGAATCAACCACGAGTCGCACGGCTGTGTTGATATATTTCTGTATGTTGCGAAAGTCGTGTTAGTGTTTCTAGACTCGTAGATGTGTACGTGACAGCGTCCGGACTGAAGTCGAAACATGGCCCTCACTCGAAAGGAAGCCGAAGAGCTGCGGCCATGGGTCGACCGGACAGTGCACAAATTTCTCGGCTTCGAGGAACCGACGCTGGTGACGACTGCTGTGAGCTGCCTGTCGAACGGCTACGACAAGGCAGAGACGACAAGTAAGGCTGCAGATCGCTCGTAGAACGGGACGGTTAATTGCGTCCGCTCAACGGGGGATCTATGCATAATTAGCGAATATTAAGTGCTCTCTCCGGTGAACCAGTACAGAGTGAAGCTCTTCTGTCGGTGTTGAGGGAACAAAGTTTAGTTTTTGTAAACTGCATTGTCTAAGTGTTATCAGTTTTCTCGGTGAATGCATAATCATTATTGAACGTGTCCAAGGCAAAGCTACTCTCGGAGCATTGCTGTGCATGTGTTGTGCATTGAAACTTTCGCAGGCACCTATCGTGCATTGCGGTGGCATTCCTGAGCTTGCCACGTATTCACCTACCTGAAACTTCACTTTCCCGGCATAATATTCGTACCATGTTTGATTACGTGGAACGTTTCTAGTTATGCGTTTAAGTTGAGTATCGAGGGGCGTAGCCGAGATGTGCGTTTCATTGTCATAACACCAATGAATAGCTGGAGTTGCAGAAACAGCTGGTAGGAAGGCGGAATGCACGCCCGAATAATGTTCTAACAAAAAAAGTGTTACAAAAATAAAAAGACCACTGGCTGGAATTTTAACTAAGTCCCGAAAGTGAAGCCATGCCTCAGATCTTGCAAGGTGCGCCAAACACCTTGGTTTACAAAGAGGAAAAACAAGTGCTTATCTGAAATATTAGGACGTGACCAAAATAGACAACAAAATAAAAGAAAGGGGACTGGATAGGGTGTCTATTATTTTAATCTATTTGGGTCACATCCTTGATAATTTTTTAGTATGATCCAACAATTTGTTCTAGGAAGTGTTTATCTTTCTGACAGATGCTGTTCAATATATGACACTTGTTTTTGTATAGAGCCCCAACATACTGTTAAATTTTATTGGATATCAGGCCATCAGCACTAATCTGGACATTACTTTTGTTAAGAACTTAGATCTCTCATGCTATTAATAGCACTTACATTAACACAGCAAAATTACTTCCTCTGTAGGCAGGCAATACCCGACAAAATTCTGTTTCTGAAATTAGAAGGGGGCAAGCGGTGACTTACCATTGCTAGTCAGAAGATACGGGCGCTTGCACTCAAGCAACTTCTGTTTTTTTTTTTTTTTCTGCAATATCTGGATTGGAGGTGACTGCAAATTGTAGAGAAATGATATAGACAGTCATCTGCTGCTCGGCTGTAGTTGTGGCTGCAGCAGCCATTCTTATTACCAGACAATCTGTTCTGTTCAGTAAAGCTGTTCCACAGTGGCTGGCCGGCTTTCATTGCAGAGAAACTGTCATCGTTGCTGGATGACTCCAAGGCAGCCTCCCTGGCGGAGCAGCTGTTGACTGGTGCCCAGGAGCAGATTCGAACGAAGCAGCAGCGTCAGTCACAGGCAGACGAGGACGGTCCACGCAAGTCTCGCTTCTCCGAAATGCCGTCTCCAATGCTGAGCCAGCCGAGTCCCGGCCAACTGACCAGTCTGCAGATACGCGAGATGATGGCCAATGCACAGCGCATGATCGAAGAGCGCAAGAAGGCTCTGGGAGGCAGCGTGCCGCCTGCCGTGGTACCCGTCGCCGCTGCTGTTGCAGACAGTCGCAAACCGGATCGCTGAACTCACAGCCCAGATCCAGGCTAAGCTGGGTAGTCGGCCTGGCTTTCTTCAACAGCCTATTGCAACCCCTGCTGGTGCCACATCTGCCACGTAAGAGATCATCACTTTCTTTTGTAGTAGCATGTCATAGTGTGTTGTCGGTAATTAAAGCCAATGTCAGCCAAATAAAAGGGACACTAAAGAGAAACAATGAATTGTTTTAAATTGATAAACTGCACTCTGAGAACTCTATTGTCACAAGTTTCACTGTCATAAGTCCATTGTTAGCAGAGAAAGTCAAGGTTGAAGTTTCATTTTAAAATTTTCTATTGTAATCTCCACGCGAAACGAAAGAAATCCCACAATGTATTTTTCGTATTTTCGCGACATTGGCTCAATAAAATTTTTCTGAAACTTCATATGCTAGGTCTATGGCTCCCGCAGATTACAATGTACTTCAATTTTATCTATTAGACGCTATCTACGTGGGACCCAATATACACCTTCAAAATTCTATGACATCACATTGTTATGTGTGGGATGTTAGTCCTCGTTGATGTCGGGTGTTACATGTAATATTGAGCAACGAGGAAATCGATTCGGGACATGTCAGATGCCTGACACGCCCGCGGGTCGTAATCAAAAGCCGATGCTTTGCGCTCGGATAGTAGCTGCAATCATCACTAAACTTGTCACTGGTAAGTTCAGATAAGCTGGCATAGCTTGATTCCGTGTCGGATGACATCGCCAACTTTCTTTTAGTGCACCAGAAGAGGCACTCGAGCTACGTTTACGCCCTAGCCAGCAGTGGCAGGGTGTAGCGGATTTCGTGACGCCATCGGTGACGGATTCTCGTGACGTCATCCGATACCCATCATGCATGACGGATCAACTCCCTGTTTCTGTTTTGATTTGTCATTTATTGCTTAATTGAAATTATTGACAAGTGCCTGGGCAAAATGAACCACACTAGCTTTTGTAGGACTGTCAATACTGTTTGAAAGCAGCATTATTTCTGTATGATTAAAAATGCACTAAAGTTCCCCTTTAAGAAATGCATGAAAAAGTCAAGTTTTGAAGAGTACAAATATGGTGGTTTTTCAAACTGGGCTTCAGTGTGGATTAATCTCAGTGCAATGTTTTTTTTTTTGCTCGAAATACAATGGGATGCTTTATAAAAATTAAGAAAAATGGATGTTTGCAATGTTGAACTTAAATAGAGAAAATTTCATAGTATCAGTATATGATGCAGAGTCCAGCATGTTGAGAGGCAGCATGGTTCCTCACTATGATGTGCTCAAATTTGCACCACCAGGTAAAGCCATCATGTGCTTAAATACTATCAAAAAAGTGACATTGTTAAGCTAATTATGCAGTTAGTATCTGGCTTTGCCAACATTGATCAATACTATTTATAATACAGTTTGGATCCCAAAGTAATATTGCCATGATTGAACATAAATGAAGTGGTAACTTAAGACAGCTTATCCAGGTATAAATATGCTCTTCCGGCTTAATCTCCATGCATTGTATAGCAGGATGCATGGCTTCGAATTCGGTATGGCTCATTGACCCTTTGTGCACCTACAACTGCTTGTTTCACGTATTTTCAGGCGGCCAACACCCCTCATCCTAAATGCCGAGGGCCGCCACAGTGGACTCGACAGGAAGGGAAATTCAGTTAGCCCACCACACACCTACACTCAAGGTAAGGCGTTGCACACCTATTCCAGATACGGAGCAGCAAAATACTTCGCCACTTTTGGTCATGTCATGTATTGGTTAGCTCTCGTTTCTGCAGTGTGTTTCTAGCCATTTGTTGTGAAGGAAGACAGAGGTTAGAGACTACAACTAGTTGGCTCAGTAAATTTAAACTATTACCTCAAAAACCATTCAGGTGGTGTGATTTGCAGTAGTTACAAAAAACAGGCATACTCAAGCTAGTGTTGGAATCTATAACACATGTTTCATGAAATCGTTAGGAGGGTTTCCGAACCGAGAGTTCATTGATTCAACAATCAAACATGATGTGCTATATAGGACGTTTCAAATGCCATCGCGTCAATTGTCTATCGAGTCGGCGGAGCACCCCACAACTCTGTCAGAACTTCAATGGCCATTCAGCGAAAGAAGCAGAAACAGCGCGAATGTGCTCTCTCGATTAGAAAAAGAAAGCTTTAACCAATGTGTCTTAAAAACTGTATATATGATTATAATGAATTACTTATAAGGTAGTTTTGCCACTTGGAATGTGTGGACTGCACACACACTAGATACGGCAACGTGCTGATCTTCATCATGCTGTCTTGCCTACCTTACTCACACCAGTTTCGCAGCTCAACAACATGAGAACTAATTATTCATTCATAATTACAAATAAAAATTTATTGAAATGTTCAAACAATAATAACAGGACATATCTGTGTTTTGAAGTGGATTTTTTTTACATCTAAGTTGTGGTGACTTGAGTACGAAAATGAAGATCGGCAGTGCCACATAACTTTTGCAAGAAATGCCTTAACCCCCTCAACAACCATTTTAGACATGGTAAAGATCCTAGCCATGGTAAAGCCCAAAATACAAATTCCACTGCACAACACTGGTGCCTTCCACATTCTAGGTGTTTTCATGACTTCAAAATAACTATTACACTATTTGTAGTTTTTTGTTGAAGATGTAGAAAAGCACTGCTAGTTTTACATAACTACAATGCTGGAGGCGCTCGAGCTTCGCCCAGACCCGGGCGAAGCTCGAGCGCCTCCAGCATTGTAGTTATGTAAATATGAGGTTCCTTAGCTCAAAGCTTTTCCTATTTCCACCTCTAAGCTTGTCAACAAGATAGATTAGCCAGTAGCTGCTTGATCGAAACCTTGGAAACAGCACTGAGAGGTGGGCACGTCACATGGTGCAGGCAAACATCCGAGCCCAAAAGCGGGAGCAGTTCAAAATCCACCAGGAGAAAGTCAGCGAGGATGTGACTGAGTTGAACTTCTTCGACCAACGAGTTGGGGCGAAGCCCGTACAGCGTGGCCGCCGGGCCTTCCGCTTCCATGAGAAGGGCAAGTATGAGCAGCTGGCCCAACGGCTGCGGACCCGGGCGAAGCTCGAGCGCCTCCAGCAAGAAATCGCCCAGGCGGCGAAGAAGACGGGCATTTCGTCGGCCACCAAGATCGCGCTCATGGTGCCCGCTGCGCGCCAAGCCAAGGAAGGCAAGGACGACATACCCGACGTGGAGTGGTGGGACACGTTCATCATCAAGGGCGAAAGCTATGACAGTGTGATTGATGCCGTAGTGGTGGGTGGAGAGTCGCTTGAGAATCTGCTAGAGGGCGTCACAAATCTGGTGGAACACCCAATCCAAATGAAAGCGCCCACGTTACCACCCCGGGGACCGGCCCCACTGCCGGTCTTCCTGACACAGAAAGAGCGCAAGAAGCTGCGAAGGCAGAACCGTCGCGAGGCCTGGAAGGAGAAGCAGGAGAAAATTCGCCTGGGTTTGGAGCCCCCGCCCGAGCCAAAAGGTGTGTGGCATGCCCTGCACTGAATGATCTTGGTCCATTTGTCTGGCGTATCATCCGGAGGACCAAGTACATATAATGCTTGAGGACCAAGTGCATATAATCTGTTTTCTAAGATTTGGCATACATAAATGATTAGTCATTGCTCCACATTCTCTTCATGGGCGCTGTTCCTCTGCTTTTTGTATATTAATACACTTAGGTAAGCAGTTTTGTTGCTGACCATAGCAAGGCCTTTAAGAAGATGCCCACAGGGCAGTGTGTGCATGTTGGTAGTGACTTCATCCACCATAATGCTACCAATGAATGTTAAAAAAAAGTGTCAAGTCCTTTCTGCATATGTTGTGAGTAGCTTCAGTAGATATTTAGGGCTCACCTTTGACAAAATAATTCATTGTTACCTTTAATACCACATAGCCTTCTTTCTCCAAATGTATAATTGATTTGGGAATTGTAATTGCTGTCAGCAGTAATTGAGTAAAGGGAACCTAGGAACTACTACTGTATAGTAATATTTTTAAAACACTGTCCAGCCTACAGGCTTGTGGACAGTCTGGTTAACACTTGACTAATGCACGTGTATATATTTTCAGTTCGCATGTCCAATCTGATGAGAGTTCTGGGCAGCCAGCAGGTACAGGACCCTACCAAGGTTGAGGCGCACGTGCGTGAGCAAATGGCAAATGGCGGCAAAAGTAAGTGACACGTTTCACCCTAAGGGTCTGGGAGACTGCCCTGCTTGGATATCAGTATGGCTCGTTGAGAAGTAACCGTTTATTCTTAAGAATAGTGCATTCAAGGCAAGGAAGAATACAGGAAGAAAACCCATGCAAAGCACAGGCTTACCTTTTGTTCTTAGGTATAACAACTGTGGATCGCCGAGCATGCGCACTAACCGGAAAAAAAATGGTATTTTACTACGTTCAGTTTCACGTGTGATAACAATGCCTTGGCATATTTCTTGTGTGAAATCCGATATAGGCCGTACCAGAGGCTCAGAATAATGTCGACTTAGTGGCTATAGTAGTGCTATTACAGCAAATGACATATTGGTAGTGTTTAGTAGCAGGTAGGAACAATCATCAGTGGCACAGGAATAGAGCAAATAAAGTAAGGTGATGATTTTCTCCTGAATTCCTCAAAACAATGTAATAGTCTTTGAAGAACTTTTTTTACAGCAG